>JAVTVJ010000036.1:1392500-2592500 GCA_034509425.1 Eopsaltria australis
AGTGAGTCCAAAGAAAGCACAATGTGTGTCTAGAGGTGGCCTCTTCAAAAATGAGTAGGTGAGAGAGACAAGGTTGGAAGCAGTGTCTGATGAGTGGGGTGGGGAGATTATGCAGATGGGCGGAGAAGCTTGTTGAGATCCAGGATGGACACAGGATCCTGTAGTAGCTCTTCCTGAGACTTGGTTTGCTGGAGCCAGAAAGGGAGTTGGGAAGAGCTTCTCTTGAAAGGAATTTGGAGAATGTTTTGAAGCATGTCATGGTCTTCCTTGTGTTGAGGAACCAGCAAGCTGGCCAAGACCTGGACATATGGGCATTTTGGATGGCAAGTGAGGCAAACCTTTGAGGGGCTCTATTTTAAGTTTTGACAGCTTTGTATGTGCTACTCTGACGGTGAGGGCAAGTGGTGTTACATCTTTGTGCTTATTAGAAAATGAACACATGCTTATTAGGAAATGAACAGGTAAAGCAAGACTGCTGTGCCCTCCCTTGTGGCAAGGGCTCCTTCACAGAAATGAGTCGGGCAACAATTATTGAAGTTTGTGTGGAAGTTAATGTGGCCAAAAGCACGCTTGTCCTACTTTAAGGTCTTTCACATTCTGAAAATGTATTATAAGAGAATATAAAATTAGTTATTCCAAATTGTATTTTAATGCATTGTTTTCTCTGAGGTACAGAACTTGCTGATGGTGCACATGCTTTTGTGTTGAGTGAGGAACTTTCAGCAAAAAGCTAATGTATGAAGTGGAGATGGTCAGAAAGTATTTATAATGCCTAACCTTCTTGTGGTTCAAGATGCTTTCCTACTTGCATTGCCAAGTCTAGTAAATTACTACCGTTTAGAGAGCCACTTCTTTATAGGTTATGAAAAAAACATAGCTTTACAGATTTTGTTGAAAAGGAATCTTAAAAAAGCATTTTCAACCAAGGCAAAAACACTGCACCTTGTGCAAGCGGTCGAGACAGTGCAGACTTTCCTCAGTTGAAATTGAGAGTCGGTCCTTATATCAATTGTGAGCGATCAAAGTTACATGAGACAAATCAAACCAGAAAACAGGTAAAATTTCCTGAATTTTTACTTAATGGGGAATGTAGAGACTGAATTTTGCCTTTGATTGCTCATGACATCAGTTGCTTTTGGAGACCCTTGATTAGGGAAGTATGGATTGATTGTTTTCACTTGCAACGTGTTAGTGGTGTAAGGCAGCTGGAAGGCAGTCACACCACTTTTCACTCTTTGTGCCTGTTTTCTGTTCCAGTTGTATTCTGATGCTGAGGTAAGATTAGAAAAGTTATTCTGTGGAAAATTCTGCCTGAGAAAGAAGACATACTCATGGTGCTTCTAGCAGAATTTGGGTTTTGGGGAAGACACACATGGGATCTGACTGCTTTAAAGCCCAAGATAAAAAATTAGTTGTCTGGGGACAAGGTGAAGGTGAGGTAAGGAATGCTGTTAAAGAATGTTGTGGCCTGAAGGAGAAAATGTCGGAGGAATAGGTGATTGTAAACTGATGAATTTCCTTTATCTAATCACCCTCTCTTACTCCTTAAGGATCACCCTCCTCAAGCTAAGTGGTGTTATGCCTCAAAAACAAGTAAAAAGCCTAGAAGAAATCAAGTGGCACTGTATTCCTAAACCCAGAAGTAATATATTTTATAGATATTCACCTTGTGTTGCTGTCAATAGTGCGTAGTAAAGCTCTAGTACTTGAAAGAACTCTTTCTTTTATGAAATATTTCTTTTATATAACATGAATTCTGTTATACCTGTGCTATGTGTACCACCTACTGCATGGTCTTTCTGTGCTGTGGTATGTTGCTACTTGCACTATTTTCGTTGTGAAGATGAAGGGACATCTTGAGAAACCACAAAAATTATACATGGTGTCAGTTTTGGCCATTCCGGTTTTCCCCACATTGAGTTTGTTCAAAAGATCAGACAGCAACATCATGGGAGCATATTCAGAGATCCATAGCTTATAAAACTCCCTCCATCCCTTTCAGGCAACACACTGTTCTTCCTCTCTATTGAAAAGTGACCAACAATAGGTGTTTTCTGTCTGACACATACACAGTATCGGTCACTAATAGGCAGCTGTGAGTAGATCTTATCTAAATAATAAAAATAGAATAGAATATTTCAGCTGGAAGAGACATAAAATAATTGTTTAGTCCAACTTCTTAGAAGACAAAAGACACCCACCTTCAGTGAACATTATGACTAAACAACTTGCCTATAATGAGCTGCCCCTCATGCTTTTGTACATTAAGATTCAGATTATTTTTGAATGATGCATTGGTACTGTACCCTTTCAGAGGTTTTCAAAGCTCTGTGAATTGTGAGGGCAATAAGTAGGTTAAAAGTAAAGACAAGTTGTTGGTGCTGGCAGAGGCCAGGGATCAGGTGTCAACTGGGACAAGAACAATGAAATCTGAGCAAACTTGCAGCTAATTTCAAAGCAAAAAAAGAAATCTCTAAATGATCTTACAAGGGGCAGAGTGCTCTCAGGATTTATTTCCTCTGTGGATCAGTCTCCCCTCTGCTCTCAACTTCCTGTGCTGGTCTTGAGAGGAGAGTGATGGCTCTTTGCCTGTGAGTTTTCTGTAAGTCCCGGGGGTGTGGTGGGAAGAAGGGCTAGGAGTGGTACTGTGTGGAATTCCCTTAATGAAGAGTACTTGCTTAGGTGAGGATGTATTGAAGGTAGATTTCTTCTTCCCCTGAATATGAGGCCAAAAGGAGCCAACTTTTGAGGATATGCAAAATCAGTGATTAAGGAGGCTGGCCATGGAAAGACATACCTTATTCAAGTGTAATCAAGAAACAGTTCAGAAGATTTCTGTTGTGCACTATGGCAAACCTTTGTGGTGATCCTTACATGAGGAATTAATATGTGGTATTTTAGAGGGAGAAAAGCGTGAAATGTGCAAGGTCTCAAAGGAGAAGGGTAAAAAAAGTGTATGTTAACTTTATCAAATATTGTTAAGATGTGAAAAGTTAATGAACTTGCTCAAGTAAACGAAGAATGGGACCAGAGCAGCCTCTGTGGGAAATTTTTCAAATGACTCCTGAGAAGGTTGGAGAGAAAATCATTATAATGAAACTAGTGGAGGACAAATGAAATGAGATACAAAAAATTGAGTTCCTCGGTGAGACTGGAGAATGTGTAGACAATGGGTATTAATCAAATTAACTTATCTTTCACATGGGCTATAATAGCAAAGCAATAATTTGCAATCAAAAAGCAAATTTAGTAGCCAGGAATTCCCAAACAAGTCTTTGCAAGCTTTATGCTAGAGAAAAAAGAACAAACCAAGGAGCAGAAAAAACAGCTCACTTGGCGTGATACAGTGTCACAAACAAAATAATGCCTCTGAGATGGTAAATGGCATTCAGAATGCCAAAGAAAATTTTACACAGCTGAAGAGTTCATGTAATAGCACCAAGAAGTCATTAAATCTGCAGCAACTGATTTTTATAGTAGCCTCATAAATTAAATGACACCATATTCAAAATACACAATGCACTATATAGCTTTGCTTCTGAAAAAAAAATCAAAGTGTTTTTTTTTTTTTTTTAAAGCCTGGGATGCTTCCAGATATCCTAGGCTTCAAAACAGAGAATAATTATTCAGTCTCTCAAGCATCTGTCTTGGAGAGAAGTGAAAAATTGATGTGTCTGAGCAAGATAAAAAGAGAGTGGCATTGCTAAAGGGCCAGTGCTGTAAAAGTTCCATATTTGTATTAATAGCCATGGAGGAGACATTTTACATTAGGATAGAGCTGAGCAATTGACTTGTTAGAGATCTCTAACCAAACATATACACTTGAATAAATACTATCCTGTTTAGTTAAAAGAAAAAAATTCTCTGTACTCAGTGCCAAATGTTACTGGTAAAGAAAGCAGTTACCAAATCGCACCTTGAACACTGGAAATGAGAAATGAATATTCAATATGGGATGAAACCTTCAGCAGAAGGATCCTATTGCCACCCATGAGGTTTGCAAATAGGGACATATAGCAGCATCAGGGGTGATGACATTCTGATGTACAGGTGCCGAGACAGTAGGATAGAAGCTGTGGCACATCACGCTCACAGCCTCATATGTCTGCTAGTGAAAGCCAGGTGAGTAAATCTAGAACTGAAATAAAACAATGAAATTGTGAGTGACTGCAGCTTCATGTGTGGAACAGTTCTGACCTCCTAAGAGCTAAAACCTGACCTCCAAAAGGTAAAAGCAATACAGGAAAGCCTACTACTAAAGATATTAAATCAGTTCAGAGATTATTAGGGTTTATAAACTCAGACTGAATTTTTTTTCTAATAGGTCTCAGATGTGTGCGAATTCCTGTGGCAATTGATAGACAGAGGTGCATACTGGAAGCAAGTCCCTTCATATGACATGCAGAACCCCACATGCTAATGGCTGATGACTACATACGCCAGAGTTTCAAGTTTATCTTTTAGTTGATTCTCTTTACAAATAGGAGGATAACAGACATTTCTGACTAGTTGTGGGTTTTTTTTTTAATTAAGCTCAAGTTATTCAAGTTGGATTACAAGATATTCCATCAGCAATGCAATGATTGCTCTGCAATCTGCCTGCTCTTTGCACAGTGTAGAGGAGCCTTGCATTTGGTTTGGCAGTGGCACATTTCACCTGCCAAAAGTGCAGCAGCAGCAGCCAATGTGAAGGAGCCCAGTAACCAGTGGGTAATCAGAGGCTCAGGATAAGCCTAGGGTATAAAGAATGCTACTTGCCTGGGTGTTTCTTGCTGGCTCCACCGTTGTTCACATTGCAAGCTTCCTGCTGCTAAAGAGGGGACATGTGAACTGACAGGGCTATTGAAGGGAGTGTGAGGTGAAGAGAGGATGGCCCTTCTGACAAAAATAATTGTGCTTGTATTTTGAGTGAGGAAGAATGGCAAATTCTGCAGTTAATGGGAAAGTTTTCTGTAATGTCACGTCAGATGTTGGATTCTTTCCTGTCCTCGTTCCCCCTTGCTGTTAGGGGAAGCACAGCAGGGTGATGAGGTGGAGTGAGAGTTAGAATTTTTCTGTGCTGATATTGCAAGTGTGCATGTTCCAGTGAGATATCAGACCAGTGGTAAGGTAAGTAAAACTGCTCATAGAGATTATAACATCATGGCTGTTCAGGGTTGCAGGGCTCTAGGGCAGGTCAGTGACAGTGAAAAACTGAGGACATGGAAAAAATGCTCAGAGCAAATTGAATCAGTCTCCAAAAAAACCCCCCAAAAACACTGTGGGCTGGAGGATTGCTTAGAACTGTGTGACTGTAGCTTCACATACGAAAGAGTTCTGACCTGCTAAGAATTTTTTTTTTCTTTTTTAAAAATAGTTCTCTGGCGGGATACTGTAGCTTTAATGGGTGCTAAGTATGGAAGTACTCTCCCTGCTTCCCTCTTTACTGCTGTGTTGCAAAGTTTGTCTGTTCAGGCAGAGCAAGGGAAATGACTTGAGGGTGTCTTGATTTTTGTCTGGGACCAGCAGATGCCAAGCCCTTGTTCCCCCAGTGCTGGCCCCATGCCTCAGCCTGGTGGCTGCTCATGGAGGGAGCCATGGGCTGAATATGCCCTTCCTTGGGGTTTGATGCCTGAAGCCAAATGGGTGGTAGCCCAGTCAGGCCACCAAGGCCTTCTCCTCTGGAAGCTCTTCTGTACCACAGCCACAGATTGTCACAGTTGCCACAGATCTCCCAGCCATACTTCAAATAGGTGGTGGGAAATTGCTTCCATGGGAAATAGAAATGCCACTGTAGAGTGGCCCTCAGGCAGAGGGAGTTAGGGAGCCAGCCACAGGAGTGAAAGGTCTGAGCTTTTTTCCAAGACTAGCCTAATTTACCAAATGCATATATATGTTAAGTTTTTAAGTTTTTCAGGGTAGAACTGAAAAGCTGGATTTTGGATGTTGTTTTTATGAAATGAAGAGAGGAGGCTTTCAGAGGACTTGCCAACTCCTGAGTCTCCTGTTTCCCCTCGCTAGCGGCCCAGCCTTTTTCCCCTGCAAGTCACAGATCTGTTGTAACTGCTTCAATAAGCTGCTGTGTGTCACGGTGGTGACTCCACACATTTAAATTGGCTGGTTTTGTCCACAAGGGTGTGAAACTGGAGGACCAGGAGAACCAGCTTTGCAGCTGTATTTTCCACGTGCTGAGTGGGGGCTGATATAAACAAAATGCTTTTCCTTCAGGGTTTTGGCAGCTCTCACCCAATCTGTTGGAGAAATGGTTATGACTATTTCTCTGCTCTCAGATGAGGCTGTTGAAAACTTACAGCCTCTCTGGGAATTTCAGCTTCTTTCCACAGACTAGTAATAAAATCCAGTTTTATGTTATGTTTAATTGCAGACAATTTAAAGTGTTAAGAAGTCTCTCTTGGCAGATGTAAAAAGATGGGATAAAAACCCAAACCAAACCAAATCCACCCCACCTGCCCTTTTTTCTGTCAAACCTAAATACTTATTCTTTTTGACAATATCCACAGTTTTTACATTGCTTGACTGACTGTTCTAAGAAGCTGCTCAGAGCATGTATTTGCTACAACTTATAGGCTATTTTTTTTCTGTTGCTTTCTTTGCTTAGTTTCTAAACAAATATTTTTCTTAAATTGTATTAGTTTAGCTTAAATGAATTATTTAAGAAGTTTTATTTCTTATATAAACTTTTTATTGGCTTATAACCTGTGTTTTTGTAATGCCTTTTAGCTCAATTGCAATTGCAACAAAAGTGACAGATATATGTTAGAAAAAGCCCTTAGGTGGGGAGCAATAAAATAAAAAAGTCATACCAAGGGAAGAATTAATGTATCATCAGCATCATAACAGAAGTGATTAAATGAACCAAAATTAATAAAATTTAATTTTTTTAAATCCCCCTACCCTGTTTATTGTTTTCAAAAAGTATACCACTTTAAAAATATTTCTGAATGAAATTTTGTTTCAGAAGGTATTTATAGAAAGCAAGTATAAAAATCACAGATAATAAAGAGGATATTCATGCATAGTCATGGTTGTGTCATGTGGTTTTTTGTAAAATTATTCTTTTCCCATGATAAGTTGTACCTCTAGAAGCTAGAAGTTTTCACAACTACAGACCTGGTCATCCAGATAGGAGGCAGAAATAGCAAGTAAACAGCAAATGTTTTTGAACAGGTGGCTAAAATGACAGAGAAAATGGAGAATAAATATGTGATAATTACAGCTGGCTACAGATAACGTTTTGTCTGGTATCACACTGAGTAAAATAATGTTAAAGTGATATTCTTTATTGAGTACACTGCTCACTGGAATGTTTCTCCTGCCTGTTCAATGAAAAATAGTTTAACAAGTGCTTTGAAAGAAAATTTGCTTTATGCTACTGTCAAACATATGACATTCAATGAACTTGATTAGAGTTTTGATGGCAAGGTATCAGTGGAAATGGTATCTTGCCCTTTGAGTAACAGAATTTTCCAGGAAAGATGGATCCATCCTGAAACTGATATAATTTGGCAACTCACTGAGTAATATGGATTTGAGATTTATATCCTCATGACAGATAATATTTATTATATTCTGGGTAAGACTAGAATGTCAGGATGTCTATTCTGGGAAGGGCTCCAGATAAAAGAGGAGCTGGATAGTGTAATGGTGAATTCAAATAAGGAACTATGCTTTATTTTAGAATTTGCTGCTAGTTTTTACTTCTGGACATAACTCTCTGTCCTGGTTTTCATGTGGGTTTTGTTTTGACAATTATATTGCAATTATAGATCATAGCCAATATATCCACGAGGTACAAAAAAGGGCTAGCAAGGTTAAAACAATTACATTAGTGATTCATTTTAGAGAAGTCTTTTCAGCTAAGGAAGCAGTGGCATCAGACAGTGGTGTGGTAGGAGTACCATCAATGCAGTTGTGGTCAGTGCTTATGGACTACCATCATCGATCAATGCAGTTGTGGTCAGGTCTCTTCATGCTGCAAAATTTGCAAATTTGCTGTCCCACCTCCAGTGCAGCATTGCCAGCTGGTGACTGGGAATATGTGTATGACAAGGATGCAAGTTCTGGGTGGTTGCTATTGAAAGATGTGGCCTGTTGATGTTAATGGACATAGTTGCTCTTTACTTTGTGGTTAGTTCTTATCCTGAAGCCTCAATGAGCTTTTGCATTTTTTTCAATTAAGTACATGATAGAGGTTTGAACAAAATCATAGAGATTTGAAGCAAAATATCTTAAATTTCAAACTTCCCAGTAAATATTTTAACAAAGTATGCCTGACATATGCAGATGACCATGAACAAAAATTTTTTTACCTTTTATGATTTTGTTGCTTTAATTTGAATTTAGAAAAGGAAATTGAATGCCATGGTAATTTCTGTAGCTGTGGCATTTCACTGTCAGTGCCTGTGATCGTAGGACTCACGTGCTTTTCCTTAACTAGGCAAGGTGATGTTCATGCTAATGAAAAATATTTTAAGTAAGGTTTATTTTTTTTTAGAGGGGATATTTAAATGGCTGTTTACACTGGTCATTGACTTACTTGGATATTTTCTGAAATTTATTTAAATCCTGAATGATTCTGCATTTTCAGGTGGATAATAGCCACTACCCTAAAAACTACAATAGCATGTAAATTCTTAGCAGTTTCTTGAAGACTCTTCCTTGTCCCCAGGTGTGCAAGACATACTTGCTTGGGGTTGTGTCTGATAACCAGGAGCTACCATTTCTCCCAGAGATACTGTAGGTTCTCAGGTTATCACATGCCTACTGGGGGCAGGAGGAGTCTGTGAACTTGGTTCCTGTTCCATCCATTGCTGCCTCACCTTTCTATTCTCTTCCTCCTCTTTAAGGGAGGAAGTGTGCTTGCTCTCTTTGTGCTCATGATCACAATTTAGGCATTGACTTTGGAACTGTCTCATATAAAGCAGGTCTTCCCTAAGCATCCTAGTGTAAATCAGGTAATCTATTTGGATAGAGGATGTAGAACAATGTCAGTTGTTCAGAGCTTGCAAAGACCTCAGCAGCTGCTGTTGGGTCTTGAGGTAAAGCACTGAAGTGTGCATCTCTTCCCTGCTCTATTCTGACCTAGTACTTTCATGAGTCAAGCAGTTTTGTTTGTAAGCAGGTTTTATTGATGCCCCGTAGTATTTAGGGAGGTAGCACTGAGAACAGGGGTTGTCTTGAAAACCTTGTTGCCACCTGTCATGGATTTGTAAGGCTTAGGGGATCTGGGTTGTAGGACTGCAGATGTTAGGTACAATACACCTGGGTAGGAGTTTTAAGGAGAGAAGCAATGTGGAAACAGGTCTCTGAATTGCTGTTGGGACTCTAGCATTGGAAGTTGTTTTTGATAAGGACAGCAGACTCTATTGTGACAAGTCCTGCCCCAAGAAGCATTCAGGAGATGACATGACCCGAGTCCTGCAGGGCTGGGCGCCCTGCCCTCGCTGGGCAAAAATAGATGGCAGAATGCACACAGTAAGCAATTCCCTTCTTCTTGCCAAAGTGCATGTTTTCATCCCTTGTGCAGTTCAGAAAGCATGGCATGGGCTGATGTATCACTGCAACTGTTTCTTAGGAGCTGTTTCCTTCTGTCTTGTTTCCTTTATAAAGTTTTTCAGTGTTTTGTGAGAATAGTTAATCATCGGTTAGTTGTGTTTAATTATCTTTCATTTATATTGATGGGACAATAACTTTCAGAAATGGGTCTTCTGTAATTTAGTCCTGTTTGCCATTGTGCAGCATAAACAATTAAGCTAGCAATAATAACTCTCATAATTATTAAATATACCTATAAAGATGAATAAAAATCTAGTGGTATCCATTAAAAACTCCGCAATAATTTCTATGACATCTTTTAGTAAAAATGTATTAATTAGTTTTGGATCTAACTATGCTTGCCTCTAAAGAAGATCTCTCTCCTTCAATCTCAGAAATTTTCTGGTGGAACTGACACAATTGGGAAGATGGTAATTAATTTACATACTACTTATATGATGGGAAAACAGATGTAGAAGTCTGGTTTTCCTCCCATTTGTAATAAATGAGATAATTATAACAAGGAAAAAACCTACTCATTTTATTAATGTAAATGTATGCAAGCTCTTTATTTGTTTAGTAGTGTGAACTCTGGGAAATTTTAATAGTGATATTTTGGAAAGATTTTTAGACTGTACTGTATATTTTTTCCCTGAGCTGTAGAGACTGTCTATTGCTGAAGACAGCCTGAGCAGGGACTTTATCATGGTAATGAGCCAAAAAGTCACAACTCTTGTGTAACAGAATATCTTCCGACAGAGGGCTTAATTCAGAGAAGCATCCAGCCTTAGGATATGGTTGCTCAGTAGTGAGGGTGATCCGTGGCAATGGCTGTAGCTCAGATGAGGTAATATGATCTCCTGGGATGCTTTCGTCCCTTTGTTCTCCTGAGGGCATCTGCATGTTTCTGAGAGCATGGATCCTTGAGCTGGCACTTTGTATTTGCTTTCTCCTACAGTCTTTAGGTCCTCCAGGAGTCATGTCATTCAGGTTGCCAAAACAGACCTTGGGGTGTCTCTGCACACTTGTTTGATTGTGGTGATAGTCTTGTCAACCCCCAAGGTGCTGGTGGGAAAGACTTCGTATTTGGACATAGTTGAAGAGGAACCTCTATTGTTCCAAACCTTGTAAACAAATGGAGTTTGATCTCGTTCTTCAGCACAAATAAGTATAGAAATTTTGGGAAATGTTTAGCATCTAGAATCTCCAGTCATAGCCTACTGTGACTTCTCTTTCCTGTGTACCTTCTTTTGTCTTGGTATCAGGCAGCCCAAGACTCAGATTCATAACACACAGTGAGCATGTTGAAGTGTTGGTTTGCTTTCTAAAGTCCTGGCTCCTTGTCTGCTTCTCCCCATCTCTCCTTGTTGTCACACATTCTTGGGGGTTTTTTCTTTCTATTTTGTTTGTTTGTTTGTGGTTTTGTTTTCTTGTTTTCTGCCTTGAAATTGATAGTCTTTCCACTTGAACTCACCAACCTGGTAGAAAAAAATAATCTGACGAAGTCAATTATGAAGTTTTTCCTTGACAGTTTAGATTAATTGATTCCTGAAGTCAGTGCCACATTCATTGCAAAAAGGTGAAATGAGAGGGTTGGGAGCAAAGACAGAAAGACGGGGTAAACAAGGGACAACAACCGTCTCTGTGAATTTCGCTACTTGCAAAGCTGTCACACTACATTTTTGTCCTATTCCTTTCATTACGTCCTCCTACCTGGTCCAGTTAGTCATGTATGCCTGGATTTGTGTGTGTTTCAGTCTCTGTCTAAAGGAGAAAGCTGGAAGTTAGATCTCTTCTTACTTGAAGGCTGGTATTTCTGTATATTATGATAATAAAATATGTTTTTCAACACTTTTGGACATTCCCTCATGGTGAACAAATGTGCCACCAGATTTCATGGAGAAATTAAATAGGTTTGAGTTATATTATGGAATTGTTTACATGGAATTTCATGGACCGCTTTGGACCTTCATTTGTACAAAAAGAAATGGGGTTTACATAGTAAACAATAATTAAAATAATATCTTCTATAATTTATTATAATTATATATTGACAATTAGAACTTATAAAAAATGCCTTTATCTAGGGCACAAATTGTTAGGTGCCTTGTTAAAAAAGAAAAAAAAAGAAAAAAAGAAAAAAACCCAGTACTGTTAATCTCCAAATAGTGACTTCTATCTCTAACTCTGCTGTGACTTAACAAAAATGTAAAAAATTACCAATCCTATCTCATACCTTGCAGAACCATGTGCTGGAGCCAGGGTGTGAAGTCTCTGAAAAGCTGACCACCCAGTGTTTAAGTCTGTTCAATGGGAACACCGGCAGCTCTGGATTTAATGATTTTGCCCTTAAACGTGAGTATGTGTGATTTTATAACCCATGAGTATAATTGGCTGCAGGTTGATGGGATCTTTCAAGTGCTACAGTTTGAAATAGTTTGTGTATGTTGGAATATAGCACCATGTGGATAACTTTGCTCAACACCGTTTCCCTGTCTTTCCAGTATAGATCCAAAAGGAATTCAAATTGCTTATGTACAGCAATATGTGTGGGCTTCTTATTAGATATGTCACTGTGCCATGACTCAGTAGCATATTTCCTGTATATAGCAAACAAAGCAAGAAAAACTGCGTAGGCTTTGGGAATTCTGTCAAACTGAATGCAAAATACTCCTTGGAATGAGTGTCTATTTTAACTGGATACTTCAAAGTTATGATGGATGATTTTTGACCTGAAGCAAATGAAGCCAAGTCTTTGTGTATCCTCTTCTTAAAGTGAGAAGTGCTGCTCACAAGTTGATCAGACAAAACAGAAAAATAAATGAGAAAACTATTCTGAAAATCAAAATGTGTGCAAAGATGTCCAGGTGTTCAGGGTGGAGTGGAATAATATGGGGTGAGTTGGTTGGTTTGTTTGATTAGGTGTTTTGTTGGTTTGTTGGTTTTTGGGGTTTGTTTGTTTGGATTGTTTTTTTTTTTTTCATTTTCATGGGTTCCCCTAATCTCAAAGGAGTTATACCAAGATCACATCTCTGGCAGACCAGATACATAAGCTTTCCCTAAAATCATGTACCTTGTTGAATGTTGCTTGTTCCATTTATCGGTAGAAAGAAACATTTTGGGGTACCACCTACAGGTAGGTCAAAAACATACAAGAGGGAATAATTTTTGCTAGCCCAGAAGCTGAATAAAAAGCAATAAGGAAGAAGCTTGGCAGGTGAGGAATGAGATAAAATAGTCCCATTGGAGATCAAGGAGAGGAAGAAGACAAAAAACTTGTGAAGTTAAGAGAGTGGCAAGCTTTGCAGTCAGATTTTCAGAATCTGATTCTATTACGTATAACTTCAGAGGTATGAAAACTATTGAGGTCCAGCAATGGAAGCTTGTTTTTCTTTTCTGCTTGCTTTTGATGATATGTGCATTAAATAAAGCAAATAAAATAGAATCTTTCAAAATCCTCAGTGAGAATTTTGAATAGAAATTTGAAGCACTTCCAAAATGTTTATTCAGTAGAAATGAGGTGCCAAAAAATATTTTGGAGTCCTAAACTAGTTGTGAAAAATGTATGTTTGATTTACAGTTCTAATTTTTATAAAATTTTTGTAAAACTTTTTTTTTTGTATTGCAGCATAAAGTGTAGGCATTTAGTAATTAAAATATTGTATATGTTTGGGGTTTCAGTAGTCAAAACAGTGATAAAGCTTCTAAAGCACTAGCTGTAAAGAATATGAAATATTGGAAACCCAGTGAATTTAATGGAAGAAATGCAACAGCACAAAGCCAGTGACCTTATAAACATAGGGCTCTTTTGACAGAATGTTGAGCTATAATTACATGGAGAAAGATATGTTTTTGAGTTAAAAAAACCAATTTTGTTATAAAAGCTAGTTTCAATCTATGCTTTCACATTGTGCAGTATACAGTAATTCATATCAATAAAATTCTTCTGTTCTCAAAGTCAACAGTTAATTTTAATATACTGATGCAGAGATATAGAGAGTATACATCAAAGTTTATATGTAAACACTCTTTCTAAGCACACAATAAATGTTTATTAAAGATATGCTTTGAGATATGTTTCTTATTTAAATCATATGGTATTTACTTTGTTCAGTTCTTAAGACACTTTTGTGTCTATCTCCCAGAAATTCTTTCTAAGTAAGAAACTTAGTGAGTTTGATTGTGAGTGCAAGCTGTTGTCTTCTGTTATTGCTTCTCCAAGATTGTATTTTGACTTTGAAAGTAGCCTTCATAACATCTGCAACTACTACTTGCTTAGCACCTCTATGGAACTTAGCTTATTTAAAAATTTGCTTATTTTAAAATTAGAAGTGGCCCTTTCTTCCTGTGTTTTATTTTTTGGACTATTTCTTTTCCTGCTGGGACATCTTGGGTGTTTATAGTAAATAGGTAAGTGAGACTAATTTTGGTGATAGAGGAAGTTACAATTAGCATGTTTGCTTTTTGTTGATTTATAAATGCTATGTACTTGTACATATCCACCATCCTTTGATTATTTGAGGATGTGACTTTTGAAAGTGGCATTATTAAAGGCATTTGTTATTACCATTTTTATGTGTGGGAGGTGAATTGATTAATTTCTGCTAGAGAAAAAAGAATCTTCACAAATTAACTCTGTGTGTGTGTGTGCAGAATTATACATGACTTGGTCCAAATTTTTCTTCTTATCCAGACAAAAGTTGATTGAACTATTAATAAAAAAGAAGCAGTTTTAATTCTTTATTTAAAGTCAAATTCACTTTTGTATATTGTGTAAATGGAAGATTCTACTAATAAAAATATGAGAAATATGGAAGGGTTTTTTTAAGGTCAGACGTTTGTAAAATGATCTGCTTTTTCAGTACTTATGTTGGGAGGGAGGGGAGAAGAAGAGAACAAAGGCAAAAAAAGCTGCACTTTTAAAGGATGATTAGTCTCTTGTTTCAGAACCTGAGAGCTAATTCTGACAATGAAGACAGTTTTCTAATTTTTCACAGAAGCTAGAAAAGTATTTTTTCATACATTCACCTAGAAAACGAAGAGTTCATAAAAATTTTGTAAATTAAGTAGTACATACATGGTATGTAATGACAGTGCTGAGAATATTTGACTAGAGACAGCCTTTTCCTAGACTTTGGAAGGGTGAATGTGAGGAAGAGAACAAAGGAAAAATGAGACATGGGAGGAGAGATTAAGGAAAAAAAGATAACAGCGTATTTTATCGCTTTTCTTTTCATGAGAAATAAACCTGAAAATTAATAAAATTATAGCTCAAAAAAGGAATATTTTTACATCACTGCTTCAGAGAAGAATACCCAACATTATTAGAAATTAATTCTGATATTGTCTTTTGAAGGTCAAGTGAAATTGTTCTCTTGGATATAGACTACAATCCAGGCATGTAATCTGTGCAATTAGGAGCAACATGTTCCACTAAAGAGAGTGAAAACTCTCCAAATTTACTCGGAGGAAAGAATATATGTCTTCATTTTATTACAATAGTATTTCCAAGTGTAACAACATTAATCTTTAGTTTTATACCGCGCTTAGTTCTGCAAAGACACATTATAAGACTTAAGAAAACAAAGATTAGAAAATGGGAACATGATTTTCAGGCTTTTTTTTGTAAGTAGAGTCAGCAGTTCATAATTTTTTCTTTTCACATATTTATAAAATGCGATGGAATAACCTCAGATGAACATTCAGCACAGGAACAGGAAATTGGTAAATGAAATAATTTACCTCTAAGAAAAGATAGATTCCAAATAGTGTGTTGTACTATATAATGCATTTAATTTCTCTTAATTATTCAGCTGGGACTTGGGGTGTTTTTTTTTCCTTTCCTTTGTCATCCCTTCTGCACCAGACCTTCCCATCTCCCCCTCCCACATTTCTAGGTGTACTATATGGAAATTAAATGTTTTCATAATTTTAAATCTTAGGGTTTTAAATTCACCTCTCAGACCTAATTAAGTTCATCCTGTTTCTTTCAAAGGTGCTGAACTGTGTCTTTCAGAGAAGGGGCTCAGTAGTGCTCAGCCCTTCTGCAAATAATGTACTGGAAACATAGGCACTTTTATTTTAGATAGTTAAATATTGATTCAGAAAGCTCATCTTAAGCTTTTTCATTTGGAAATATACCTTTTGATGGGCTTCTTAATTTCTAAATTCTGCGTTTTTATGGCTTGAGTGGGCCACTGGTGGGACTAAACTGGTGGGACAAATGGTCAAGTGGATGTGATTAAGGAATTGCTGGCTGATATGCTTAAGATGCTGATTCTTTTCATATTTGAGTAGTAAAATTCTAAGTTGTGCTACCACAACATCAGCCTTTTCTTTGGTATATGCCAACATTATAGCATTTAAATTACTTTAATTTCAACATATTAATATAAGAACATTTGATATTACGTAGCAAAAATGCTTGAATTACTACATCAAACATAAAGAAAGTGTTTCAGTTTGTGGAAAGGGTATTTAAAAAAATTAAATGCACAATTTATTTGTATTGGGGGTTTCTCAAGGTTAAAAGTAGCTCTGGATCAGAATCTGTGTGAAGAGAGGACACCCAAACTAGCTAGGTTCTTGTTGGTGTAACTTGGCTTTATACAGTGCCGTTGTATTAAATGATTTGGAGTATACAAGGGTACAGTATAATATACCTGGTGGGTCCATGTACACATGTTCCTGTCCTGCCTTTCCTGCTTTGCTCAGCAGCGATGCTGTACCCAGACCTCTGTCTGTGCCTGTGGTGAGTGCCCTGCATGGCAGCTTTGCCCGTGCCCTTCAGCTCCAGCTGCCTTGAAGCAGGATTTCAATGACACAAATAATCTTGTGCTGGCCCGGCAGATCTGCAGGATATTTGTGCAGCTCACAAAGGTCTACAGACAGGGCTGTACATCTTGTGTGTCTGTGTGATTTACATCGGTGCATAAACTTCGAGCAGAGGCTGATTTTTAGCGTTAGTGCAAGAAATCAGACTTTGTCATATGGAGACAAATATTTCTGTAACTCTTGGCTCTTTCTTAACTGAGTCTTCTGAAATGAGAATTTCAAAACTAATGTTACTGTACGATTTGATATATGAAATCTGTAGCTGAGAATAATTTCCTCTTCTCATTCATTCATCATTTGAAAAAACCAAAACAAACAAAGAAAACCCCCAAACAAAACAAAACCCCACCAAAATTAATCTGAAAGTTATAATAAATGAAAGAGATAAATGAAATATTAAAACCTGGACATACAGTTATTTTAAATAATATTCTAAAAACTCTGATATTAAAATTGTATCAGAAGAAATTGTTACAGTAGTTGGCTGTAACCTAAATATTTTTATTCTCATTGATATATTTTATATAAATTAAGCCATAACTTATATTAATTTACATTGCAATTCAGTTGTCCATTACAATAGACAGTATTTGTATTACAATTGACAGTAAATTAAATTACAATTTTTCTGATTGCTTATGTATTGAATTGATTTTTATTTCTTGTTTCCCTGAAAAAAGTCCAATAATCTGATGCAACAAAATAAGAATAAGGAAGGTGTTGGTTTTTAATTCTGTTGTTTGGTGTTTTTTTCATTTATCTGAGATGATGTACCCATGCATAGCTAATTGTGTTTTATGTTACTGAATGTTAGCATTTTTATTTTCTCTGATTGTTTAAGGGCCTTGTAAATCCTTCTGTGACATAACTTTCAATTTTGATTTCAAAGACCGACTTTAGATTAAAGCCAGAATTTAGCATTTGAAAATTATTTTGGAAACTTTGAGGCAAATTGAGTAACAATGGCTGCTAGAATTCCTCTTTGCGAAGGAGAGGACTAACAGTTGTGTTTGCCATTACAGTGGCAATAAATGACCCTTTCAGCTGCCCAGGATGTAGAATAATTGAGTTGTGTCTTAAAAAAAAAAAAAACAGCAAACAAACGAGAATGCACACAACCCCCCCCCAACTCCCCCTCAAGAAAACTGATTACCAATATAAGGCCTAACTGGCAGTTACTTTGGGACAGACCAGTGTGTGCCCCTGATTTCAATCATTTGGATGTGTATATCTCCTTAGTTTGGTTGGGTTTTTCTTGTTTGTTTCGTTTTTTTCTTTTTTTTTTTTTCTTTTTTTCTTTCATGCTTTATGCAAAATATTCCATCCTTTTTTTGAAAGGTGAATTAACTTCTGGTATGGTATGAGCTGAGGCTCTGTAAATCACAGGGGAAGCCTTAAACAGAAAACTTAGTCTGAACAATGAAGATTCTCATGTCCTTGTGTTGTCTCTTCTTTAAAACAGTTTCACGTATAATTGAAACACCACATTCCAGTTCCAAGTTCATTCTGGGCTTAGTGCTAACAAGGGTTAAGAGTTTAGGAATTGGCCTAAAATGTTGAGCAGGGATGCTGATCCCAGAAGAGGAAAATTTGTTCTGGCAAGAAAAGTATCTTCAAGATTCATTTTATCTAGCAAAAATTTCTCCCTATGTAATTCCTAACAGTCAGGAGGTTTAGAAGAGTGTGTGCTAAGAGGGAAGGGGGACCATGTATGAGAAAGGGCCCTCTCTTCAAACTCCTGAGTAGCAGATGGGATTTTCTGGAAATACTTAGATCGTACCAATAAATAAAGACTAGCACATGGTCCTAAGTAACAATGTTTTTGCATATACAGTAAAAAAACAATAATCTAGTCTCAGAGTCACAGCTGCAATGGCACAATGACTCATAGTCTCTGAAGTGTGGGATACTCCCTTTATAAAATGGAGTGGAATGAGCTGCTGTTCAGATGCAAAATCTTCTCTAAGACCCACAACTGAGCTTTGAACAGAAATGTTTTGACTTGTCAGCAAAAAGTGGCTTACTTCAGAAGTAGAAAGAAGCAGGGAGCAGGATGAAAAAGCTTACAAATAAGATATGAATATAAAGTGAGTTCTCGCCCTCCCCCCAAATCTCTAAGCAAGAAATTGAGATTCCTGTTTTGGTGGTTTGATCCCCTTCTTATTCACCCTTCTGGATTTAAAAAATAGTAATATTAAGAAAGTTGCTATTAGATGTATCTTAATGAAGTTCTTCCTTGAGGCACTGTTCATGTTTAGTCTCTATATAAAAGAGTCTCTATAGAAAGAAAAGCTATTTTCTGTTCTCAAAAAGATTTTTTTAAGCAGGCATTAAAATTAGTACATTTTAACCCGGGTTTTATACGTAGATATTTTGCTCTAGGACTACAGCAGAGAAAGAAAAAAAAGTAGTTTTTATTAGAGTTGCTGCTGTTAACCAGCAGTAGCATTGTTACTTTGATGGTCCTGGAGCATAAACAAGGTTTATAAGCAAAGAACATACAGTTTTTGAACTGATATAATTGTAAAAAAGGGTCTGCTGCTGAATGTGCAAATCCTTCTTTAAGTCACTTTTTTACTAGTGCTTTAAATCCGTGTTACTTTGTGCCTGCTTATTCTTTAAAGTGTAGCAGTCAGTTAATAATATCAATATATCACACTCAGCTGCTCGCCAAGCTGCTGTGTATGAAGTCCAAGCAACTTAACAGGACATCTGCTTCCAGGGATGCAGGCATGGCAGCCAAGGGGAGACCACGCAAAAAACAGGCTGCTGTAGCAGTGGTCCCTGGGGTGTTGCACAGAACCAAGAGTTTTTTTCCACAGCTTAGACTGGGTGGAAGTAAATGGAGTCATGCATCTCTCTCTTTATTTTTTATTGGTTTGGGAGGGAAAAAAAAGAAATAGAAAAAAAAAAAAAAAAGCAGCAGCTACTTTCCTTCACAACAGTGCAAATAATATGGCAACAGATTATGTTATGAAACTCTAAGTAAGGGAGAGATTTAAAAGTCCAAAGAGGATCCCTGTATGGCTCCAGATTTCCCTGATGGGAGGAAACAGAAAGAAAGACTTCCTGGAGGAACCTGTGGAAGGGACTGTCTCTGCACCTGACATGCTTTTGCAGTGGTAGTCAGCGGGAGGGCCTGTGGAAGCCAAAGCCATGGGACTTGTTGAGATGGACCCTTTGGTGGGCTGTATGTTGTGTACATTTCCAGTGTTTTATTTGTTGCAGGTCCATGCACTTGGAAATGAAGACTGGAGAAACCTTACATTATCTGTTGGCACTTGCATTCACGTGGAAATAGAAAGCTCAGTTCTCAACTGGAGCCCTTTTTTCACTGCATTTAAGTGCCGAACAAACCAAATCAGAACAAAACCAACCCTACCCCTATCTATAAAAGGAGCTGTGTTCACATATGATATGATCAAATGCCTTCCTTAATGGTGATACCTGTAGGCTTCCCTTGCTGTGGCCCTCTACCTGAGTTTTGTAGAGAGCTTCAGAGCTCCCATGTTGAAGTTATCGTTGCTATGATCACAAACAATAGCAGAGTAGTAACTTTCAGAGGAAAATGAATAGTGGTACTTGGTGCTTCGAAACAAAAGTCCTGATACTGAAGTCGTCTGTGCCTGTGTATTAGGAAGCTCAAGTGGAGAGGAAAAATTGTCTGTGTTAAATGTGTGAGACTTTAAAAACGGCATGCTTTGAAATTTTACCTTTTAAGAAATAATAGACCATATAAATTAAACCCTTTAATTTTAGCTGAAACATGCCAGGGGCAGTCTTTTAATATTTGATGCCATCTTCTATCCATTTGGAAAACCACCATTCTTTAAGAATTCATTCTTCAAAGATATCAAACAGTTGTGGACATATTTCTGTTGGACTTTGTGCCAAATGAAGGAAAGGAAAAATTTTGACAAAGTACAAATTAACACCCTAAGGTACAAAGAGAACCAATATAGCTAAAGATACGTTTAATGGAAAAAATATATCTGTGTGCAAATAAATTCTTGCCAGTAATGGCACAGTCATGAAATTGCATACATATACAGAGTCTTCCTTACATAGTGCATGTGTCTGTGCCTTTGCTGAAAATTCAAAGCTTTTTGTAGGTACTTTTTGTAGTGCAATTTTCATTCGTATGCTAGCAAGATTTAAAGGATCTCTAAACTACTTTAAAATGAGAACCAATGTTGTGGTGTTTAGCAATCCAAAGCAGAGACATAAAAAATCCCCAAACAACAACTCTACAGAGAATGAGAAATAAATCGACATGAGTCACAAAGATGTTGTAAGGATTCAGATTTACACTTCTGGTGAACTTGAGACTCTGCTGCTTCTTATAAAGAAAAATGTTCCTAGAAGTGCAGCAGCATTAACTTTCTTACTAATTATATATAAAGAATTTTATTACTGTATCTTTCTTACAAGACAGAATACTCTTTTCTCAATTCCAAAATATTTAGAACGTGTTAGAAATGTGTGTATATATATATATGTGTGTGTGTATATATAAAAATATATTTTAAAAATCTATAGATCTCATTTTTTTAAAAAAGTTCTGTTTTCAAAACTGGAATACAGCATAATTCTGAGTTTAAGTACTTTAACCAAGTAGTAATGTTGTTTCTACACAGAATTTCTCTCTTGTATCATGGGTAAAAATGCAATGTCTCTCTGTCTGGTCCTTTGCAACATGAAGCCTGCTACTGGACAGCACATAATTTTAGAATTTTAGTATCGCAGGAGCCTATACTTGCAGTACTGGTGCAGCTGCTATGGATGTGTTAGAGCTTTTTACAAGCTCATACACATAATAAAACAAGAAGTCACAAAACTGGATGCTATAAAGCAACACAGAAAGAAGCACTCATGTTTTCAGTTTCTTAATACAGATCTTGATAAAATATTTAGTAAGGTGAACTGTGTCACGGGCAAATGCTGTGCGGGCATCTTGTTTTAATTCTGGTCTGCACTCACTAGCTCTGCAGGCTTGCATTTGATCTCTGAGCCAAGATAAAGCTCACAATGAGAACCAAACAGGGCAAATAAACAGAAAAGTCTGCTTTGGTGAAGGGTGTAAATCAGAAGTATTCCACTAGGTCCAACAGTATGTGCCACCAGGCACCGTTATTCTCACGGCCATGGTTGTGAGACAGCATCCTCAGACAGGGATGACAAGTTGTGGCTGTGGAGGAGACGTGGCTGCTGAGCTCCAGGGAAAGTTGAGAGAGGCAGCTGCGGGTGCTCAGGAGAGGCACGGCTGCCCAGGGCACCGCAGTCACTACTGTGCTGCAAGCATTGCTTCGCTTGTAGTCTGGTTTAGGTTACCATGGTAGGCAAGGACGAACATAAAACTAATGGATTTTCATTACCCTTTCCCAAGTGCAACTTTTATGTACCTTACCCATCTGAGTCTTGGGGTTTTATGTGACACTTCTGTAAAAATGCTTTTCTTAATTAAAAGTCCCTAAGAAAGTGGTCCTTATCAGCAGTTTAGGAGTAGTCTGAAACTTAGGTCTGTCAGAGGATTATTTCCTCAAAAAGATGAGGGTTTGTGAGATGTTGCTTTTTTATTAGTTTCCAACTCTTCGTTTGTTAGAGCTAGATTTGGACACTGCTAGAACATTTGTTCAGGATAATCTGTGGCTTCAGACTGCTTTCCATCATCTGAGGAAACATGAGAGACTAAGTTCTTCGAACTCTAACCTTCCCCTTGTCTCCTTGTCTGAAAGGATGAGGGAACACATTTCAGAGTACAGTCGTTTAAATATTTAGTAGTGACTTTACTGCTCACTGCTCTTCATTTCAAAGGGGTTAGCCCCAGAAATAAGCACAGCTGCTGCATACTCAGGAGTAAGTGTTTTCAGGATGGCGCCTTAGCACGGCATTTGTACAGGACTTGTATGGTATTAACAATTTTAGGTCCTGAACCTGCAAACACTTACGCTTTTTAGTAATTTTACTCTTGAGAACAGCCTAGCAGTACTCACATGAGTGTGATTATGGACACCAGTAAGCGCTCACAAGATCCTGGCATTAGTTTTCAAAGGGACTTTAAACTCCATGGACCATTGCAGAAATATATATACTGCAATGACCTGTGAAATTGCCACATATATATTTAGCTATATGAAGTAAACGACACATTCCTTGTACTCAGTTCTGTGAATGTTTAAATGAATGAGTAGGTTTACTCATGCAAGTAAACCAAAGCAAATATGAGAAATGATATGGGATTGCTTACAAGGGTAAAGCTGGACATATATTTATGTGTTTTCAGGTCTGTCCTGCACACTTTACTGTTAAAAGATGTGGTTTTATTCCATGTGTGGAGTCACAAATGCAGTGCTCTGGATTCAAATACCATAAGAAAAACGGATGAGTTTGCAGGGTGACACAAAATCAACCAAAAATCTCTGCTGAAAAGGTGTCTGGTAACTGCAGTGAAGGTGAATCAAAAACTACTAGAAAAATTAGTAATTTTAATTTTGTTTTTAGATTTTTAAAAAATGACTGCATATAAAATCTGTAAACATTAAATTATATCACTGGACCAGAAATGGCACAATTACCTTATTATTTCCTGCTTCTTTTTGTTCCCTGTCTTCTGTTGCATTTGAGTGAAATCCCTCCAAACATTACTTATATATGGTAATATGTTGTGTAGTTATCTTTTCATTAGGAAATAATCAGCATTTCATGTTTCTGAGCTCTTAAAGATAAGAAGAATCAAGTAAAGGCAGTATCTCTGTGTTCTTTAGTATATAGGGCAGGTAATACGGAAGGCAAGAAAAGAAAGAGGTCTTTTCTTATTAGGAATGGAAAACAAAATAATTTCTTAGAACTGTGAGGTAGTACTTGGTCTTAGACAGCCCAAAGTCATGGAAAGCCATGTTTGTAACTGTGCCAAGATAATGACCAAGATTGTTCTCTAATAGAAGTAAGAGAGACAGTTCCATAAAGCAGCTTAAATATTTTCGTCTTGTCTTAAAAAGCATTCTTGTGAGTTTGTCCCATTTTTTAGAGGACACAGAATGGATATACTGTGTCTGTGTTCAGATGCAAACTAGGCTTTTTCTTCACAAAGCCACTTGAACTTAAAATATCAATGTCTGCGAATTGAGTAATTCATTCTACTGTTTAAGAAAGTTGTGCTAACATATTAAACATTTAAATATCAGGGATGTTTTTTTGAGCTATTATTGGACAGTTATTTGGGGACTGCTATTATGATTTGTAGTTGCTATGGAAACTTTTTAATACCAGCAGTTTGGGAACAAGAAATTGGAAGTAACTTTTGCATTTCTAAATCCAGTTTCCTAGTAATAAAAGGGACAATTGTGGGTTATCAGATTGTTACCAAAGCTTTCTATGAGATCTTAAGGTTATTAGTCTACAGAAACAGGGGAGAAAAAGTTATACTAATAAAATTCTACAAAGAAATAGGAAGAAATGATAGCTATTTTTTGATCATGTGGAAACTAATCAATTCAAACCCCAGGATTTTAATATGTTCTCACAAAAATGAATAGCTGATCAAAAAGTGGGTTTTGTAGAAATCAAAAAAACTTGTAAATTATTTTAATAAAAGGTGAGATAATTATGACTAAAACCCACTAGTTATTACATGAAAAATACATGCTTTTAAAGTATTTAATTTATCTTCTTTGTTCATTTCATGTAATCTTGTTACAGTAGAAGACATTTATTAATATAATGAAGATTTTATACTCGTTTGGGAGCCTGATGAGAGGGGTCTTTTATTTGTGGATTTCAATGCAGTAACGTACCTAGAAAGATTGAGAAATGCTAAAACAGTTTTGAGAACAAAAACACTTGAGCTGACTTTTTTTTTTAATAAATCAAACACACAAAAAAAGAAATAATGATTTTAGTTTATTTGCAAAATTATTTTTAAAGTGGTGTTTTTTTCTGTTTTTCAGTTAAGGATTTTATTAATTTTTTAGAGTATTTAATTGGTTCTTATGTACTAATGTTTTTGTTGTTAAGATTTGAAGGAAAGATTTTTTTTTAAAATTTTAATTTGAAAAATTGTCTCCCAGTGTAATGTTTTTATTACTAAAATTGTTGTTTTCATGTTTACCCAGTTTGGCAAAAGTTTGATTTATTCCTGGTAAAGTAATTTAATTTTGGAGCGAAAAGTCTAACTACTCTATAAAATTTTATAGCTTTGCTACTCGTTTCTTTGAAAAGAATGGCTTTCCTAAGAATCATAACTGGAGTTTTTAAAAAGTGACATTGGAAATAAAACATTGACAAATGTGACCTGCATATGTACTGAAAATTTTCATAAATTATTTAATTTTCATAATATATTTTTGTTTCAAATTAGTTTAAATTTTACCTGTAGGCTTTGTGTTTGAGGATACACCTAATATTTTATAAAATTAATGTTCAAAGATATCATAGCATACAAATTTGAATTTAAATATTGATTAGATCTCTTCATTTTGCTTTCCTGCTTGTGAACTTGTCAATTGATTTCCACAGGGATATGAAAAATAGGTTTTAGGCAGAGATAATCCACTATAATCCCAAAACAGAAATCAGAGGACAAAATGGTCACAGCAATAAATTATTCTTTTAAACATTCTTGTTACCTTGATTCCTCCAAAATTTTCCAAATCCCCAGCTTAGGGTCACAGGAAATATGAACCTCACCCAAAACTTAAAATAAGGAGGTTGATAATACATTAAAAAAATTTGTAGATTATTTAAAATAACATTACTTAATTATGTTAATTGCCATTTATTCTTTTAATTTGCTAGTCAATTTTATAGTAGTGGAAATTATGACTGTATCTCCATTGCGTGGAAATTCTGTTTTCATTGATTAGATAAAGCTTTAAAATATTCCAGAAAGTTCAAAGTTGGCTCCAGTCATTTCACATCAATCTATACAAAAACATGTGTTCTTATAGACAGATGGGCACAGACCAACTTCTGTGAATGGAGTTCTGTACTTGGAATTTTAAGGTGGGGGAGACTGAACTTCATGAACTTGTTTTTGTGATTTCCCCCTCCCTCCTTACTTCTGTTAGACTAGAGTTAGAAAAATTAATCTTTATGCAACATGCATATTCTGTCTCCTGTGGATGTATGGTGACTGACATTTGTTTGTAAAATAAACTGTTTTGCACTAATTACCATCTGTTTAAGGAAGTCAATATTGTACTCACATCATGCTCTAATATGACCACAGAGATGCAAATGAGATTTTAGGAAAGAAGAGTAAAACTTTAGGAACAGAAAGTTGGTCTAGTAAATATAGGCATTTTTACAGTTTCCTTAAATATGCACATTAGTGATGATGATAGGACTTGTGTTTAAAAGGTTTGCAATATGATTTGTTGCTTGTAATAAATATATTTGGTAGAGGGAAAGTGTAAGTTTTGATATTATATAGATGCTTTGTGGACTAATAACTTGATTTGCAGTGCATATAAACTATCATCCAGAAAAATTCCTGTTTAGTTAGAGCCATAAATTACAATTTCTCTTCTATAGTATTACTTCAAGAAAAAGGATATAGCGCAGTTAGAACATTTCACTGTGCACTAATTTAAGAAACATAGCAAATAATTCAGCACACAAAATTTGGTATTTGTATTCTGCAAGTATTTTAACTTTAGCTTTATTTCAGTGTAATTATTCAAATACTGCTAAAGCATGCAGCAAACTGGCTATGACAGGGAATATTGCATTAGAGGGTGTGTGGGTTGCAAGGATTCTGGCTGAAAGGAGGATTCAAAATCAATACGTTCTCGGCAGGGAGGTAAATTTGAGCCAAGCTGACCTCTCTTTGCAGCTAATGTACAAGCTAGGAATTAGTGTTCACTCAGAGAAAAGTTTTAATGCAAACTGAAAATACTTATTTTAGAGCAAACATCGAAAACTGAAGGACTTGCTTACCTATTTGATTAAATGCAAAAACGAGACTGCACATAGGATTTTGTTGTGCTGTGATAGAACTTATTTTACCAGTCACTTTCATAACCTTTAAACAGCCTTAAATAGTACATATGAAAAACACATTCATAACAGATTTCCCACAGGGAATTTTCTTTGGTTTAAGAAAATTTTATTAAAGATTGGCATTGCAAATAACATTTTTCATAACTATATGTAGACCTGTTAAAATTTTTATTAAAACTGGAGTTTGGCCTGTTCTTTTTCATCATTCTATCAGATATTAAACTCCAGCAGCAGCTGTAGGAAATGGAGAAAGGGATTTTCAAAGGGATTTGAGTCTCCCTGTCTCCGTGCCTTTAGTGATCATATTATCATAACTATCACACATAACAAAGCTCTAAATCTGTAATTCAGATAAAGTAGTCAGGACTTTGAAATACAAAAATCCAAACATATGCTGTAACATTTTTTTTGCAATGCTGGTTCCTTTTACATGGATTTTGTAAACTTGGGGAGGTATCCAACAGATTTTGTATACTAACACATGCTAAACGACATTATTACTTAAATGTTTGATGGAGATTTAATTAAAGGTATGTTCTATTATACCTACAGTAGTTCCTCTAAGAGTGTACCAGATACTGTTCTACCAGATGTTGAGCAAACCACTAAAGGTTAATAAGAAATGATGTTAGAAGCTTTTTTTTTTGGACTGAATTATGTAAGCTAAACTGCTGAGGAGGCAATGCCCATCTTTTCAACAGTGTGTGAGTCCTGTTTCATGAGGGGACAGCTCAGCATAATGCTGTGTTGAAATGGTAAGTGTGAACACAATTCTCTGATGAACTTACAGAGCTAAAGATGCAATGTAATAAAAGTTAAGGAAGCTAACTTGTAAAGAAAAAGCAATGTAGCACAAAAGAAGTGGTTTACAAAGTATTTTAAATATGTCTCTAAAGTTATTTACATTGAGAAGATGGTTTTGGTATGAAGTGCCTAGGGAAAACAGGAGATGTATTGTGGAAAGTTAGGAAAACTCTAAATCTCAATATCAAACCGGCTTGTAAATGAGCAGTCGCATATATATTTATTGTAACACTGCCTTCTGCTGGTCACACCTCATTTATGATGTAAGTGAAAGTGCTGGATAATAATGAGATGTGTTTATCTCGAATTATTCTCAATATGAAATATTTGGTGCTTAGGAAATATTTTTTTGGAAATAATGTACATTTATCAAATATGTGTCAATCAATGGTAAACCTATTGCATCTGTGCTGTATGCTTGAAATCTTTAATTTGATGTTTTCTTGACCTCAGTTGAGAGAAAATTTTTCCTGTATAGCATACCAGAGAGTTAACAAATCCTTATGCTTTGTTGTTAAATTGATTCCTAGTTTTGGTTATTTCCATAGAGTTAGAATTTCTGCTTGTTTCTGTTTTTTCATCTGGGGGCTTTGGGTGTCACAGAGCATATACCAAACAAGACATCTGCTGAAAAATTTCTGTTTCATAACAGAATGTCTGTATGTAACAGCAGTTAGGAGACTGTTAGATCTATGTGTTTATGTACACATTTTAGTGAGTGTTTGCATAAGCTGCACTTTTTGTCGCTAAGTACTTTATTATTACTCAGCTGGTCACTCAAAATACACACATACATTATGATAATTACTCCTTAGAGGGAAAATACAAGATTTTTAATATGGTTTCTGTTTTACTTTCTAGCATGTCAAACATATTTTCTTCTAAAAAATCCAACAAACTGCTGTAAAAAGCGTTTTCTGTTTCCTTAAGTGTGCATAAATGGTGAAAAGTGTAATGTGAATTTATATATATTTGACTGCATGTCTGTCAAAATTAAGGAAAATATTTATCATTGTATAGGAGCTTCATCATAATAGGTTTAAGAGGTGTGAAATGATACTCTATTTCAATCTGACATAAAAACCCAAAATTAAAAATCAAATATTTGATAGGAGTTAACTTCAGTTGTACAGAATATAATGGCTAAACCACGCATTTAGTTAGTGAAAACATTGGCATGCATGTCTGGCTGCCTCCAGTAAAATTAATGACTAGATTGTGCAGTGTGGGAAAATTTTTATTTTACTTTGGTTTTCCTCAAGAACTGAAATCCTGCTTCAGTTGCCTGAGGCTACATTTTTAAGCACCTTTATTACAGCACAGATAAAAACCCAGCTATCTGACAAAATGCATTCTGTTTTATTACAAAGGATTACTTCAAAAAGCACAATTCTGTGCATTCTGGGAATAATTTAAACACCAAGGATCCCTATTGTATGGCAAATAAAAAGTAATTATCCATAATGCATACTAATATTGCATTTTAATGGACAAGACCTATCAGAAGATATGCAGATTGAGAAATTTCCATTTTTAAGTTCCTTCTCAGAATTTGTGGGCCTTGCCCAACTGCCCGAGGAGGATTGTACCCTGACTCCATGGGATCTCTTGTCTGAACAGCAACTGCAGATTCCAGCCCTGTAATCCTCAGAGGATCCCTGTGGTCCCATCTGACCCTTGTAGTCTATGAACCTTAAGGTTTTAATAATCAAAGGCCAGCCTAACCCCATGTGTGCATGTTTTTAAATTCCAAATCTCATCTTAGATGTAACAGTAATTAAAAAGTCACTTGCAAAGTGATAATAGAGTCAGACTTGTAAGAGCAGATATAACAACACGCATAATAAAGTACTCCATGGCTGTGCTAGGAAAGACTAGGTGCTGCTAAGATGTAACAGGAGGGAGGAAAAATATCTGTAAGGTCTTAATCTTGGTGGCAGAAAAATAAAGTTTTAATAGTCACACAGCCCATCAGAATAAGTTTGCATTAAAGGAGTTGCTGTTATATTACTATAGATGACATTTAAACTAAACCGTTTTTCCAGATCTACAGATTTTCAAGGAGATTCCTCATTCCTTTATATGTTTGTGTGTCTTTTATTTGCAAGCATCTGTCTTTGTGATTTGTTCACTTTCATGTGTGTGAGCTCATTTGTGTGCATACACACAGCATACATGAGAATGAAAATCCCAGAGCGAGTTTGTGTTTAGGGTGGTCACAGCAGCACATAAACATGTGTAAACCTGAGTGTTAAAGTGTGTGTATCCAGAGAGATAATATGTGATAGTGGGCAGCATAATTCACTCTCATTTCCCTGTGTTAGGAATGACTGCATAATTCATGAATGTCAGAACAAAGTCAAGCCAGGCGTGAGTTGCACGTGGACGTCCCTAATGAATGTGCATACTACCTACTGCCCATCAGATAATACTTAAATCACAGATATTTTATGTGGGAATTCCCTTCTCCTCCTCCATTTTTAGTTGTCAAATTGGTTTTCCAATATTATGCTTATAAAAGTTTTTTACATTGTCCATGAGAAAGCGTGTGGGGATTCCTTACTCTCTCTCAGGTCCCTTTGTATGTTAAGGCAGCAGAGTGTATCTGGCACTCTGCTTTCAGGTTTTCAGCAGTATCTTTATGGACATCTGTATTTTGCTTTAAGATTTGTGTCTATTGACTTAAAATTCTATGTTTTACCTATACGAATTCTTATGCAAAGCCCCTTTATTTCAGTCTTTTCTTTTGGTGGAGTTTTGGGATTTTTTTTATTTATACCATATGAATTATCGTGCAACCTGTAATGAGCTATTTAGAAGTTCACTTACTGTATGCAGACAAGCAGAAAAACAGCAATTGTTGATTTCTTGTGTACAGGAGCCTTAATAAGTGGGATCCAAACATGTAGATAATTGAGTGGGATCATCTGTGTAATGAAACATATTTCAAAGGTTTAGAAACAGGAGTTGAATTTTATTAAATACATGTATAGTACTTCAAAGACAAAAAAAAAAGTAAGCAAATCAGAAATGGCATTTTGCTTTCCTCAACACAAAAACATAATAGCAATTTTCAGTCCAATATTTTCGTTCATTCTGTCTACAATTCGGAAAGAATGAAGTAATTGCAAAATTGTTAACTAATTTTTTTCTCCTCAATTTTAATAATTCAGCTTATTTACTAAATGGAATATTCTGTTGTGTATAGCACAGAAGTGTTATAATGTGGATAAAATTCTTCCATTTGTAATGTGTATTGCAGATTATACATAAAAACATGCGGATTACGATGATTAAATATGTATAAAATCAGCATAATCCATTCATATGTTTGTAAGGGCCCAGAGTCCTCCAGAGAGAGTCACAAATCCACTTGATGTTCTTGAGTGCTGGATCTTTTTTCCTCCCTGATTTTAACTAAAATATGTGTAAAAATTCAAAAGTCAAAGGGATCCCTGTTGGTTACAGCTAAGTAGTCTCAAACACGTATATTTATCCTACCTAGACTTCGTAAAGTCCTATGCTTACATGCGTGGAGTAGTTTTGGTTTTGGGGTTTCTTGTTTTGGTTTCTTGGGGGGAGGTTTCTTTTTGAGAATTCTCATTTCAGCAAGCAGCACCTGTCTTTAAGTTTTGAAGTAGATAATTTCTAAGTAAAATCTCACTGTCTTAGGGACATTCTTCCTCATGTCTGTACATAATAAGAAGAGGTTCTACATATTTTGGGAGAAGTCTGTGTACTGTTTCATACTATTTTAAATAAAACAGCTTCTTTGAAGTCTTCCAACTACCTATTTTGTCCAGATTTCAAAGAACTGTAATATGAACAGATAGGTAAAATAATTAAACTAACCACATGAAGTACTAATCTAACTTATTTCCATGGTTTTATAATTTTGTTTTTCTACTATAATTTCAAATTAGTAATTAAAAAATACGAGTTATGCATTCTCAGGAGAAAAACAAAAAGGTGCCTGTCTAGGAATGTGTGTCTCAAATGTGTTTATGTGTAATAATGCATGTAATGTATAGTGAACCATCCCCCATTATGCCCAGGTGTGACTCTTACCCTTTTTGCAACAGTTTTACACCTATATGATCCCTTTGATTGTCTCATACATTCTGTCACCTCTCCTAGCTTCCACAGGAGTTGAGTGAACTACAGAATAAACATCCTGCTGTGGGATTACTGTATTCCATGAGAATTTTTTAAGATGTCACTTTAAAAGCATAAAATGTTTCCAACAGATTTCCTCTGCATTGGTAAGAATCAAACAGTTTGATTCTTTTCTTAACTAAGTGGAGTAGAATAAGTGTAATTTTTCAAGATAGCCATTGCTGTAAATCCTGTAAGCAATATTATTGCGATCATTTTGGGGGCATCAGACAGGTATTTAACAATTTGGTTCAGGTTGCCTAGGACAACAAAAATGCCACTATGCTGCATCTCAAAGCTTCTGGGATGAAATGAGTTGTGACATACCAGTGAAGATTAAATTTGTAACAGATAGAACACCTTTGAAGTACTAGCCTGTGATTTCACAGTGGCATTAGGAGACTTACTGCAGTATTTAAGCAGTTAAAAAGAATGCTGGTTATTAGTGTTTGAATTTTGTAAAATAGGATTTTATTGTCTTTAAATAGCCATGACAGCAGTTTGTATTATCCAAGCACAACATTTTTATTGCTGTGTATTACTGTTGGAGAAGAGTTTTTCACACTCCCGTGTATAAAACCAAGGCACTTAAGCAGGTGAATACTTTCTGTCTGTTGTTCACTTTCAGTGAACATTTATACATATATATTTGAACATAAATTATACAGATTTTTTCTTGTTTTTGTTGTTTTCCTTCTCCCTTCTTTTCCTGGTCAGTGGCTTAGAAAGGGGAAAGAACAGAAACATTCGGTGTTTGTCTCCGATAACACTGGAAGATCAGATGTCCAAAAATATTCTAGGCCTGCACATTTTTACATATGGTAAATTACTTTAAAAAAATAATAGCATAATTTCAGATGTCAGATATGCCTTTATCATACGGCTTTATGACATGACATTACCAGGACATAAGTTACTAGGCTTTATGTCTGAATTGGATCACATCAAAATTTCCTGCCATATCAAGTAACAGAAATAGAAACTTGTTCCTAAAAATAATGTCTAGAAATCTTCAAGTATTCATTAAACCATTTGAGGGGAAGCAGGCATGAGCCTCTTTCTCTGCAGTAATCTCTTAAGGAACACTAGACTCCATATTACAATTTCCAGTGTTACTAATTTGTGAAAGTTACTTTAAAATATTAATCTCTGCATTGGCAGGATTTTTTAATGAGCCTCTAGACTTCAATGGGTTAATTTTCAATGAGGGTCGGGTTTTATATGTTTATATTTTCTTAGCCTTGGTCAGGAGAAGTGGCTTTGCTTGCCCTTGTGCTGTGCCAAAGCGATAGGGTTTCATTCGTTTGAAAACCTAGCACATCCCAAGAGGTTACCTTGGTGTAGATTTCTTTCTTTCTGTATTAAATCGCTCATTGTCGCAAAGTGACTGGTGCTGCTGGGCTTTGAAAAGAACTTCTAAGAGGTTAAAAAAAAAGCTTCTGTATAGAAGGATTTTTCAGTTCTGCAGACAGAATACAGTTTGCAGCTGTTTGACTTGCGACAGTGATATGGATCTGATTGTATACAGTATACTAGGAGCCATGGATGCAGCTGGAATAGAGGTTATAAATTTTAAAAGCAATGCAGATTTTGGCCATTAATTGGCTGCTAATAAAAGCAAACTCAATGGGTTCTAACTGTGGGAGCCTGTAGCTCTGTATCTGATATCAGGAATTCATACACATTACACAGTTTTAGTGATTCAGACCACGACTAATTGAAATATGAGGCATAGTGATCAAATTTAGCATTACCAGCATGCACTCTGGTTTGGGACTGTATGGCGACAAGGTAGCATTTATTACTTATTCTCCATAACACTGCCTGATTGAAATATCTAGCTGTGTTGTCAGCAGAGGCCCAGCTGGGCTTTAGTACAGCTAATTAAGTCATTAAAAGAGAGGTCAAGCAATCTAACTCTTGCATACTAAACTACATAAAAGTCTTTATTATTTTTTTTAATAAGTCAAGATTTGAATTTTTAAAGAAGTTTGTTTTAATAATAAATGCATTTGCTGAGTGCTTTGTCTGGAACTTGATTAAAATATGCATTTGTTAGTAACAAAGTGAAAACTTCTTGAGGCTTAGTTTAATAAAAACCCCAGCAGAACGAAATCTTGTGCAATTTTTTTAAGTGTCTGAACACTAAGCCTAATTCAGGATGATAACAGAAACATGGCAGTCCTTGTGCTGGCAGGCAGAATCTGGTTCTCCACTGCAGAAGGTACCAAGGCACAATCTGTGCAGCAACCACTTGTGTTTCCTAATGGAATATCTGTTCTTCGACACATTGTGAGGAAGAAACACACCTAAAGGGAGAGGTTCCATGAAAGCTGAGTACAGACTGATTCAGGATGTCTATTGTTACCTATTTTATGAATTTAGATGGAAGAGAGTGTAAGATGAAGTGAGGCAGCAACAATTTATTCTTGGAAATAGTCTTAATTTGAAGAGCAATGACTTGTAGGTTGGGAATTTTGAAGAATAAAGTAGCAAAAGGATAGCAGTACCAGTGGTTGGTGTCAGACATGCTGTGAGATCCTACTCTGTGGAATTTCATAGCTTGAATCAATGACCTTGCATGTTTGTGTCAGTGCAACGCTTAAGCATGGGGACCTCAAATATAAATATGACAAAGTATTCCAGAGCTACAAATGGCAGCCTTGGCAATTCTGTGATTAAGTGAAAGGCCCGTGAGGCACTCAGCTATTTCCTTGGTAAATTTAGGGTGTTTTGGTTAAGAAATAGAAATTCTGGTCTCCCTTGTAGTTTCTTCTGTATGTTATATTACAGTAACTGGGAGGAGATGTCAGTAGGTTAGATTGGTTATGGATCCAGGGCAAATGTCTGAGATAGAACATCAGGAAATGAGGAATTGTTTGGTTTGCTTTAACTTTTTTTTCCAGTTTATACATAATCTTTTTACAGCTAAAAGAAGCAAGTCTTAAAACCCCAAATCCCTGATGTTAATAAAGTGGTTCCTCTGAGGTCAGGCTTTACTGCTGTGAAGTGGGAAAGTGCAACTCAGCAAGGCATATATTTCTAATGGTAGCATATATTAGTATTGACAGGCTGCATGTTTCCAGTGTTGTAGCAAATGGATCTTACTCCTCTTCTGTTTCTTTCTTTGTTTCAAATTTTGAAATTTGTTACTCACAATCTCTGAGTAAACCATACAAATTGTAGTGTCTGGTTTAGAAACATGGTACTTTTAAAAATAAAAGTATGACAATAAAGGTGGTTAGGGATTTGGAATGTAGGTGTAAGGAAGCAAAGGGATTGAAGGGAACTTAATAAATAATCCCAGAGGTGAGTTGTATAATATTTTTTTTCTCTTTTTAAAGTGGTGTAGTATTTTTAGAGAAAAGTATCTTTCTAGAGTAAGAGGAGGGTTATGATAGTAAATGTTTTGTTCCCTGTATGTTAAAAATCTGACAGAAATCAATTTCATCTGCTCTTCATTATGCTACAACTGCTGATTTACTGTGAATATTTTCCTGGTTAGGTTTGTTTTATTACTTGCAACAAACACGATATATTTGCACCTCATTTAACTTACCAGGAGGTGCAATGGTATGAGCAAAAGGATGCCTTGAGAGCAGTTTTCTGAATGTCAGAAGATGCAGTGTAAGTAACTCTGTACAGAAGTAGAGGAGTTCTACATGGTGTTGCCTTGTGAATTCGTATTTTCTTATATGAATATGGGAGTTGCTTCCTACCAGAATTATGAGAGCACTTTACGTTTTCCATTAATCTTTTGGAAAGTTTTTAAAAATTATAAACTATTAAATCATTATACTCATTGCAGGCAATGGATCTAGAATATATTGGATTTAAAAAATCTTTTCTTCATTACAATGGTGAGAGAGAAATTTTCAGAATAACAGACCATCTACTTTAAAAAAAGAGCTTTCCTGAATTTTTTAGCTTTAACAAATAGATGCATCATGTTCACCTCATAATATTTCAGAACTTTAGTCTTTTTCATTGCTCTATTTTCTCAAACTAAAGCTAAGATCCAGATGCAAAAATCCAAATGCTTTTATATCTATCTATCTATCTATATATATATTTAAAGATGTGGATATTAAGCATGAACTCCAAAATAAAGTTTTTTTAAAAAAAAATCTGTTATCTTTCCCCCTCTTAAAGTTAGTACATTATTGGTGTAGGCAGTAAACTTTTTTCTTTTGAGATCTTGAGCGGGTTGGAGCAGGCAGTTAAATTTTGCATACTGATATAAAAGAATATTGCTTAGATCAGTGAAGAGACATAGTTCATAATAACCTCAATTAAGAGAATGTAATGGTCAAAGTGATGATGTGTGTCTGGTCCAGCAAAACAGAGGGGAGCAGTAGCAGTAGGTAAGAAGAATGACTCAATAAACGCTCTCTCAAGAACATCTACCTCACCTCGTGGTCTCTCTGATGATGGCCCTAAGTGTGTGCCAAGGAAAGAGCAAGAACAGAACTAGTGTCTATAATAACACTTTGCTTTAATGTCCTCTTAGTCTCTGATCATTTTAGAAGTTATCCAGAGCTTGTTGCTGAATGTCTATCTAATGTTTCCTAATGGATTTCTCTTCCAAATACTTATTCCGTCTTCCCTGGTCTCTTTCTCTATGACAGCTATTTACTCTGAGCTGGTGGAAGACACAAAGTCAAAGTAAAGAAACAGGATCATTCAAAAGGAAATTCAAGTGTGAATGAAGCCTAGGAGTAAGTATTACCCTGAGCTAGAATACTGTTTATTTTAAATTTATTTATTTAAAATTTATTTAATACTGTCAGTGAGAACAGCAGGGTATGGTTATGACGAGCTGGGCTGTAATTATTGTTCTGGTATTCCTGACTAAATTGGTATCAGGGAAACTTATAATCTGTTCTAATGGAAGAAACTAGCACTGTTTTTACAAAGAAAATTCAGAAGTGTTCTCATAATTGTTTGCTGTCTTGGCACTTTCTCCTCAGAACCTGTCCTCCAAACCTGTTGAGATGTGTCCATGAGTATTATGCATATGGGTGTGCATCACGGTACTCTGTGTTGACTGTAATTAATAATTCATATTATGCGATCATATTTCACTAAGTGCAGAACAAAGCCATACACAGGATGAATTCCACAGCTGAAATCAAAGACAAAACCTCAATAGGGTCAGGATTTCATCTCCTATGTTAATACAGTTCTTTGCATTGTAAAGATAAATTTCAACAGCATATTTTTCCCTTCCTTTAAATTTGTGTGATACCTGGAGATACTATTTCCTCAATGAGAATTATTTATTTTTTATTTTAGTTTTCAAAATAATTTTTAAGTTATTTTTTTACCACTAGGAAAGAAAATTGACTGATTTTTAAGTAGCACTAGGTTAGTACATTTAGGCTAGCTGGGAACGTGCTGAGGTTTTTGTACTAGGGTTGTGTGTCTGCCTCCATTTGTCTGAGGGACAGAAAAAGCTCAGAGGTGGTTTTGTGGTTCCAGCAGAGGTGGACTTTCATGTAATAGAGATGTGAGTAGAGCAGGATGATGTACAGTGTTATACCTCTGTATGACAACAGGGTGAATATAGAGGAGTTTATTTACCTGTTCCTTTTTCTCCCTTCAAAAAGTACCATAGAAACTATAGCAAAAGTACTGTGGAGTGACAGAGTGAAGCACTTCAGTACTATGACAATGACCATGAACAGAAACCTTAAATCTCTCCTTCATGTGGGTAATGCAGTTCTTAAAAACACTATAACATTCCTGTTTTCCAAAATTATGCATATCTCAGTTTTCTGTTTTTTCACTGAGGCTTGGTAAGTGTCAAGTTTTTCACACCTTGATGTCTCTTGGTCAGGATAGTAGATTGAGGATTAGATTTAGTCTTGTCCTAAAAAGACATTATTTACAATATTATATCTGACTCTTCTTGTTTCCTTTTGTCTTATACTTCAGTTCCCATGTATCATTATCAGTGGAAATAAAGAGTAAGATAATAAAAAAGAACTTCATCAGTAAATCATAGTTAACCCCCCTGGAGCTCATCATCTATGCTTTTAGGCTACCAAGAAATGGCTAACCAGTGGAGAAGTAACAGCTCCAGCCACAAATTTCATGGTCTCTCTCAGGAGAGTTGATTCAACAGTGATGAAAAAGTGCAGCATTTTAAACAAGCTGTGCTGTCCTTCTTGAGACACTAGTCTGACTGAAAAATGAAGTGGAGAGATAAAGGCCATTGATGTGCCACTGAAACTCTCTTCTTCTAAATGCCCTGCTTAGGATGAGTGGTTATGGTCTGAACTGTTTGTACAACAAAATAAAATGCTGTGGGAATTCTGTCTTTTTTTACCCTTTAATTCATTTTGTTCATTCAGGACTGATGGATATTCTCACCTCTTTATTTCACTGAGAACATCCTTCACAAATACATGAGACAGCCTTGTACAAATGGAGAGGATTTGCGATAATTCTTAGAGGCACAAACAGAAAAGTCTTAAGACTCATGTGCTTTCTAGGAAAATAGGGACAAACATGGTTCCACACTTTATCCAAACAGAGTTTCCTGCTTCCTCAGCAGCATAAATGTTTCTCACAGTCTCAGCATGCATTTCAACTTGGTAGTTTCTATACTGACAAACCACTTCATCATTGGCTTAAACTCCAATGGCTGTGAGAGACAGGGCCAAAAGGAATCTGTGTGGGTAGGGAGGGGAAGAAGAAAGCTGGTAACATCTTCATCCCAATTTTTTGTCCATTTCTCTTTTGTCATTTGTCATCACTTATGTTTTCTTGGTAATTCTGTTCATTGAGTGACAGCTCAAATCAAGCCAGACCATATTGTAAGGAAGCCTTGACTGAGCATTTATTGAGCCCAGTGGAGACTGAAGAAAACCAGATGAGCTGGGCTCTCCAAGCTGTTGCATTCCACATGAAGTGACCACATTTTTGTTGCCCATGAATTTCCCTTGCAGTCTTCACCCATCCACAGTGGCTATTGCCCTTGCTGCCTTTCAGTGTCTGTTATTCCTCTTCATTTTATTCACTTTGCTCTCCTTGACACATAGGCAATCTTCCTGCTCCTTTCTCCTGCTTTCTCTGAATAACACCAAGTTCTTGCTGAAGTCTGTTCTTCTTCCTCAGAAAAGAAGACTTTTATGTCATTATTTCATCATTGTTTTGTAACAGTGTTGAAAAACCTCCTGCTTACTAATAATTTTCCAGAATCTTTTAAGCTTTCCTTGCTATTCAGGACACATTAACTCCATGTGAAATATGATAATTCCCTGCTATTGTTTAACAATATCTATCTTTAATCAATAAGCTGTATTAAGCTCTTTCTGCATCTCATGCATCATTCACTGGCAGTAGCAGTAAGTTTTTGACTTAATGTTGTCTATCGTGCCACTAGATATTCCACCCCTCTCTTGATCTCATACCCCCAGTTTGGAACGGGTGAGGTAAGATCTGTTTATGATTTTGTTTAAATAACATAAAATTATTAAAATTTTTTATTATCCTGTCCAGTGCTGCTAGGCAGTCAGTTTTCAGCACTATGACTAGAGCAGGTACAGTGATGCTAAGGAATGCTTGAAAAAGCAAATCTGTAACTTTAAAAGCCTAAAACAGGATTTTGGGTGCCAGCTGCCAGGGTGACATGTGGCAGGATGTGTCCTATACACAGTCCATGCCAAATGCTGTGGTGCCCTTTTCCCAGTCTCTGGAGAATTAAGTATGGTACACTTAAAGTAAAACTATTCCTCCTCCTGCCCCGTCCTTAAAATATTTTGAGCTTCTGTTTGATAAGGCCGGTGGAAAAGACCATGAGAGTTTGGAAAGAAGTTGCATTTCAGATGAAAGAATATTATGTTTCATGTCTCCTTTTGGCTATAACTTTCCTTGGGCAGAGCTGCCAGCCAAATTTATTCCTTTTGCCTTAAATCTGAAACCCATTAGGCTCACCACTGAAGATCTACACAGGCAATTTCCTTGCAGGGCTAAAGTACCTGGGTAAGTATTGTAAGCTTTCCCAGTCTCCCTTCCACTACCATTTCTGAAAAAAATTTGTGCAAGCTCCTTTCTCCCATCTCTCTGTATAACCTTCCACCCTGCTTTGTCCTTGCCTGAGCAGTTGCTCACAATCACAGGAGATATCCCATTCGAGCTGGAGCTGGGCATAAGCTCACAGCCCTTCTCTGGGAGCTGCCCATACCCAGGGACCCTGATCATCACCCCTTCTCCCTTGCAGAGCTGTCTGCCTTAGTAACTGTAAGTTACTGTTGTTGAAAGAATACACAGAAGGAGTGAGACCTTTCCTTTCTGGGCTTCAGCCTCCAAGAGGGAAAGACCAGACCAGAGTTTTAAATTATTGAAGAGGAAAAATTTTAGAGGCACTCATGAATAATGATGCTAATTATAATAGCAGAATTCGGAAAAGCTCTGAAGAGATTTTAATCTCGGTATTATTAGTGAAGTGCTCAGAAAAACCTGTCTTTACATAGTATTCAGTATGTTTAAAACCATTCCATTTTGGAGATACTTATTTGTCTGTTAGAAACAGAGATAATGCTGGGATAATATTATTCCTCCTTTTCCTGTTTGGGGTCTGTGATTCCAGAGGGCTTCATAAGGAGGTTGTGATTAAGTTGAAGATAAGATACAATATAATTAAAAATCCTCTCACTCCATAAGAGCAAGAGGTTCCCTCCGAAAGAGCTGTGTTTATACTTCTAAAAACATTCTTTTACAATGCATTTTTTGTTTTATTAGACATTTGGCAATATTTTACATTACATTTTGGAAGTGAAACACCATGGTATAGAGTCTAAATTCTTTGTCTGAAAGTCTTTTTGTTCTCAACCATCAGAGAATATAAAAAAATCAGCTGTGGTATTTTCAGTCATCTCATATTTCAAATGCCTTTTACTCAGTTCTTTACGACCAGTTGCTTGACAACATATAGATATAGTTACTTCATGTGAACAATGCCCCTGTGCAATTGGTGCTGGTATGTATTTTTCAGGGCATATGCCGATGTACAGTAGTTCACAGCCAAGTGAGTTTTTTTGAAAAGGCTTTGCTGCAGCACATTTTTACTTGGTGAAGTGATGTTTTCATTGAAACTCTTCCATGACATCCTCTCTAAGTTGCATCTATTTTAAGATCCAAATTTTAATAATCTGAAGTATGTTATGCCCTAGTGGTGCAGCATTTTAATGTTTATGGCATTTTTTACATATTGTTATTGTGGTGTTACAATAAAAGTAAAAGCAAACAAACAAACAAAAAAAATCCACCCCAAACCATTCAAGAAATAATAAAAGCCTCTTTTGTTAAAAAGGCTTTATTGGTGAAAGGGGAAATGAGAACATTAAGAAAGAAAAATCAAAAAGTATCAACAGAGATACTAAAAACCTTTCTAGGTTCACTTTCAATTTGTATGATAAAATAATAGGAATTCTTTGCAGACAATATTTCTTTAAAAAGTTATTATATTGTAGGGGAGATTAATATCATCTTTTAGAAAAAAATTATAGCCTTGCTATATGCCATATGATAGTTATGAGGTGCCTATAGAAAATATATGATTACATGGTGAATGCTACCTTTTTTGTACTAATTTCTACAAAATCCTACTTAATTTCTGTAGAACTCCAGCAATTTTATGCTTACTATATTCCTTTTTCATGAGGAATTTGAGATTATTGTTTTAACCTTTTTCCCCCACTGAGTGGACAGTAAGTGAGAATGACTGTGGGTTTGTTTTTTTTTTTTAAATTTTGTGTCGTCAGCTCCATCTGCAATTTTTACACATTTCATAAAAGGGATTAGTCATGAGTACATTAAAGTGGAAATAAGTACATTAGTCTGGAGAAGTTTGAGCATGCTGCCTTTCTGAGTAGTGAGTGTTTAATTTTTTGGGCTATTTCCAAAAACTGGCAGAATTATTGTACAAGGAACTAACTCTGGAAAACCCCAAACATAAACATTACTGTAAATTTGCTGGTCTTCAGGTCCTGGTTTGTTTACTTGAAATTTAAGGATTTCTGTCTGAAAAGCATCTTTACTTGTCAGGTAAATTCTCTCCATCTTAAACAGGACAGGAAGGGTTTGAGCCTTTGCATGTGTTTCTAAATTTGCTTGCCACTGACATTGGCATCAGGTACCTGGGGCTTCCTTCTGTGTCTCCTAGTACAAGAGAGCAAGCATTTTGCATTTTGTCTGTTCCATGGAGGGAACAGTGATGGGAATGAATAAAAGCGGTACAGTACAAAATTGATAGGCTCAGTAAAACCATATATAACTTTCAAAGCAGTTCTGACATGACTGCAGGTAGGATAATCCATCATATTTTTATTTTAGTGAATAATTTAAGGTAAATTACTAAGACTATTTGTGCGGCAGTAAACATGATCTCAGAAAATGTGTTGTATTAAGGGAGCTGTGCAACCATTTTCAGTGTTGATCCTACAGTTGGGTTTTTTCCTAATATATCAAGTATAGTTTAGTGGGTCACCAAACAGTAGATTTATACAAAGAAAAAACTAGTTGATGGCAAACACAGAGAACTGATATGTTTTCAAGAAGGACTAGCTGCACTTGCAAGTGATGATAGATGTGTGTGAAATATAATCCTGATTAAAAATGCATGTGTGAAACTGCTTCGAAAAAAGTGCTGTGTCTGACAACATGTTCAGAGCTCCTTTATGTGAGAAGTGTAGGGTAATGTAACAGCCCTTGTACCATTCACTTTCTCTTCATCACTTGCTCAGCTCATTGTTCCAAAATTTTCAGCAGCTGTAATGCCAAAGACTTATGAATGCAGAAAGCAGCGTGAGGAATTGTAAGGGGTTCACATTGGAAGTAGAGATTTTGAAAACACACCTAAGCCAGACTAATGCTCACATATGTCCAGACTCTGCTTTTGTGTGTGATAAGCAGTTCCACCCTTGGGATCAGGGGACAGACATGGTCATTTGGCAATTTCTATGACCTCTTAGGTATTAAAATCCTCACATGTGGGGTTTTTGCTAGCTGTTTTCTAGCTGCATTGGAAACATTTATCAAAGTTAAAGCAGTGGAAACTGATGATGAATGTTTGCTTTTAGGGCAAGATGAAGCTTCATTCAAAGGGGCTGAGTGGCACATCATAATCCTGGTAGGAGTGGTAGGTAGGCCACACAAGAAATGGGGTGGTCTGTGCTGTCTACAAGGCCAGATCCTGCAACCATTTATACATATGCACATGTTTTTTGCTTTTCTAGGACAACTTTACTCTTGAACCCCAGAGCTACTGCTTGGATTTTGTTTGCAGGAGCTATTGTAAGTAGCAATTCACTGAATTATGAGGTTGCTGAGAGGCTATTTATGTGTTTTTCCCGAACTGCTTCTGACTTCATTGACTGTGGACTTTCTGCATCCCTGGTTTTCCCTTAAAAAGGCTCATAACTGCAAGTGAGGATTCATGATTACTTTGATAAACTGCTCCCTCTAAGCAAAGACGGCGGGATAGCCAGGCTGGGGTGGGTATGCTTGAAAGCTGCATTTTGGCAGAACTGTGCTCTTCCAGGCACCTTTAGCTGTAAGGTAAAAATCTGGAGCTGTGCTATGTCAGATGAAGCCTGGGGAAGAGCTATGAGTTTCAGAGGCATTTCCATCCTCTCTCTCTTCCTTGCCTGCCATTATTAAAGGCCAGGGCCCACTCAGCTGTGCAGCCTGTGACATTTGAGATTCGCTGCTTTGCCCCTTCCTCACGCCTTGGAGACAGCTTCGCATCTGACTGCGTGTGTGAGAGGGTTTAGTGCTGTGCTTGGTCCAACACCTGCAGCAGCCATTGAGGTGGAAAGAAGTCACCTGTGGGAATGTGGAAGAAAGAAAAGGGGTGTCAGCCCCTCTCGCAGCATGTGAGCTATTAAAGCAGCATTTGGGGCCATTTTTAGAGGTATCCAGATGCCTACAGGTGCTGATAGGCACCCAAAGGGATTTTCCAAAGCTCACACTTTTAAAGGTATTTAGGCATTAATCCAACATTGAAACATCTAATTCTCAATTTCAAAAGTGCCTAAGGGCCAGATTCTTAAAGATCTTTAGGTAGCGGGCTCCCCCTGAAATCAAACAAAAGTTACAACAAATGATCTTATTTCCCAGGATAGTATTCTTAAAGCAGAATATTAATGCACGAAAGACCCAATTGATCTGAATTGGGAGGATATCCATAAGTTACTGTACATGTCAGCTTTACTCAGAAGCCATGTCTTAAAAGATTCATTTTCGGATAAGGATCTGCTAGCTCTTTAGTAATCTGGCATGATGACAACTGCCTATTAAGTTTGTAACTCAACTCAAAATAACTCAACATTCATTACGTGCTTTTAATATATAATTTTTTGTGAATTATAGAGGTCATGAGTGAGCAATGGCTAAGAGCCAGGATGAATATAGTGTGTATTTCAGGCAAGTATTGCATAGCCTTCCTGCCTAGCACATTATTTCCTCTGTTATGACAATGTTGTCCCCACAACTTGAGGTTACAGACTTAATGCTGGATTTATATCTATAAGTATGTATATGGTCAAGCCCTGAGTGATCCTCTAAACATTTTCACTTTGCATGCAACCTGAATTTTGAACACAGGCCTTAGAGAGGAAAAAAATATGCCCAGGTTAAACATGCAATTTTAACCTTTCTGTTTTCTTTTCTTCTCCTTTGAAATTTAATTATATACAAGTATTTCAGTTTTAGGCTAATGCTTATAGAAGTAAATCTTCCTGTGCACAGTAACCTATGTGTTTATATTTGCCTATTATATTTAGCCCTTTATCCAGGGCACCGAGATCTGGGAAACTCTCACTGTGCAAAGAGCCTTCAGTAAAGATCCTGAGTCATGAGGAAATGGAGCTCTGTGGTGAACAGAGGGTGCTCTTCCTGCTGTGCTTCCTGCTCTGACCACCTGTGGAAGAGAAACTGAGTCAGGAAGTTAAGAAACTGAGGCATAGGAGCAGATTAAATCCCTTACCTTGGCATTGGAGCAGAGCTGGGAACACCGTTCAGCCGCATGTTTGGGAGCAGGGGGCCAGGCTGCCTGCCTGTACCTGCCCCCTCCTGCTGCGGATGCCGCTGGCGCCCGCTCTGCCTCCCCTGCACACAGGTATGAATGTCCCACGTGTGAGGTGCCTGAGAAAAGGCAGGCCAGCAGTGCTTGGTGAAGTTCCATAAAAAAGCCTGATCTAGCAGCTGTTATTCGCAGGAGGGATCATGTACAGGATCAGTCCCTGAAAGAGGGCTGAGGAAATTCAGTACAAGCATTATTGTTTTCTTGATCTGCATGAAGAACAAGTAGCTGTAATTATCAGAGAGGAAAGGTATATCTTGCTTGCTTTTTCCTGCTGTCTCCTGTCACTGCTGGAGGGAGCTAGTTTGCCATAACTTATACAATTACCAATAGCCTTTTTTAATTTGACATTTTAAGAGCTGTGTTGGGCAGAGGATAATTAATAGCACTTACTTGCTTTGAAGTTGAGCTTTAAATTATATATAGCATAATTATGTCTAAAGCCTCTAACTCACTACTTACCCTAGTAGATATTTCATCTGTTTTTTACTGTAACACAGCTCCTTCTGTACAGCAGCACTAATTCTTTACCTGGACTACTTAAGCTCAGAAACACTGATTACATATTGTGATTTTCCTGCAATAACCTTAATTAATTCCTGATGTCTCTACCTTGTTTCAATTATTTTGAGTTCCTGCTCAATATAAGGAGAAATAAAATGGTGGATAAAATTTCATAACAAAATTTGTTGCAGGTAAAAACCAATGCATAAAAATTACTGTTTTCAAGACTCAAACCCACCAACCTTCTAAAACCTTTAAGACCCTGAATATTTTTTCTAATCCCTAGGTGCCTTTTAACAACTGAAACTATTTTTTATTTTTTATAAAATTGTCAATGGCTTTTCTTCAGATTTATTGTGGCTTCTGTTTAGCTTCAATAGTTGACTTCTGAGTTGAAGCGATATATGCACTAATACTTCTGTATGTGATTGCATTTTTTTCCTATTATCCTGATAGCAGAGAAAATAAAGATGTAAAAATGAAGACTCTACTGGTATAACCTACATGGAAAATTGTGCAGTTGGGGTTCATTTATTCATTGCACACACAATCACACAATCTGCTTTCCAATAAATATGCAGACATTAGTGACAATGAAATCTTGCTTATCCTTAGTATTCTGCAAATATTAATTTGCAATTAATTGTCTTACCAGGTTACATCTATATTAGTATATGTTTCCCTTCAAATTCTAAAGAGAGTAGAGTCTCTAATTTATTTCCCATCTTGCAGTTGATATAAGCAGGGTTTTAATGCTGGTGATCTCTTTCTTAGTTACAAATACACACTCTGAGTGCTTTGAGATTTATGTAAGAACCTGGAATTCAGACATGGGGTTTTACACTGCTTCTTCAGTTAAGATTAATTAGCAATTATTATTAATAAAATTTGCAGTGTGAATAAAGTGTTGTCTTTCTAGTCTCTCTTGCAACCTCTTTTATTTGGACTTCAATATTGACATGGCTGTGAAGAGTGAGGGATGCTGTTGCTACCACAGTCACAAAAATTTATATTAAGGAAAGACAGATGGTTGCTTAATATTAAGCAAGGGGCAAATTGCAGTCTTGATTTAATTTTGGTTTAGGTGATTTTAGGAGTAGAGAGGGAAATCAGTCACTGCAGAAAACACAAATGTACTTTTAAATATTTTAAATTTCTAATGAGCTTCAGCTTCTCAACTGAATTTAAAATGAGTAAGCCTTTCACTGTGCTCTAGATAATGAATGAAGCTTGAAAACAGTGTTTACTAGAAAGATGCTGTGCTGAAGCAGCATAATTAAAATAATTAAATTAACACCCCCAACAAGAAAAAAATCAGGTGATACCAAAAGTGCTGCCATAAACTTTTGTTTTATTGCTGACAGAGAGTTGAAAAAGTAAATAAATATGCTGTTTAGATTGATAAAAGTAATGTAACATGAAAAGTCATGTGAGCCATATGATTTATCTTGAGAATGCAAATTTGTTGAGACTGAATTCATTTAACTGGAAAATACAAAAGTTTGCTTTGTCTTTCCTTCCCTCTCCCTCTCATCCTTGTTTCATTTGTTTTTTTTTTTTTTTTAAAGTGTTTGGATCGGAGAAGTTTGTCCAGAAGAGGCAAATGATTCATCCTTGCATTTTAATGGAGAAAAAGTAATTTCCCACTGCCAAATTGCACAGGGCAGACCTTCTCTTGCATAAGGATACGAGCTGGCTTTGGTGGCCAGTAGCTCCTAGGAAAAGGCAGTGTTGGTGCTCGAGGTCAGATAGGCTGTCACAGGTGTGGGGCTAAGAGGGAGCTGTTTGGGGGCATGTAATTCTTGGGAGCATTTGCTTCTACAGGAGAGAATCTTGGCCAGCTCTGGGCACATTGTAAATAAGGATTAGACAAATTAGCCTTTGGTTCTGATTAACCTTTCCAATATGGGCTATACATAGGGAGGTTGTATGCCTTAAATTGCTTGTAATACTGATTGCTTATATAATAAATAAATTTTCCAAGTAAATGTGTTTCTTTTTAACCCTGACCAATGGCTACAGAGAATGATAACATGCCTACTGGCCTATAGTCCTTAGTTAAATCATCAGTTTGTTAACTGCTGTTTGCAACCTAAACCCTCCCTCTGGAATGGACTTCTTTAAAGCAAAATGAAATAAAATAAAGGTAAGTAAAAGTAAATAGATTTTCCTATTGAAAGTTATTACTTCAGGAATGAAGAAGATGGATATTGATCCACACCATCCTTTGCCATTACAGTCAGGTTCACATAGATAGCTCAGACACTTTATTCTAAGCAAACAGCCATTTTCTCTTCTGACTTGGATTCCAGTGAGAATTGAAAAAAGTAAAAGGTTTGTAAAAACATTTTTCTGTCCTTCTTACAGGGACAATTTGTGTTGAAGTAACAGTTTCTGAGATACTTGCACCTGTTATTGATTTATTTCTTCTTTGTCATGAACAAGCTCTGTTTTATAATACAGTTACCCTTGTATGCTGCCCTAAGGTAGTTAATCAGAAATAGTTTTACTACAAAAAAGTCCCAAAAGACTCCAAAAGATAAAAAAGCATTCTGAATAAAGGGGTTGCAATTTGTTTATACATTGGGTTTTGTGCATCTTATATGGATTGTCTCAGTAAATTTAGTGGTTTTTTCCAATAGTATTAAAGAGTATAACATGATGTGCAATCGTCATAACCCTGTAAATGATGCTGGGAATCTATAAGATCCTTTTGCAGCTTGAAAAATGACCTTGTGAGTCTGTGGAATGAAATAAAATTGAGAAACTGAAACAAAACAAACTGAAATTTTAAAGTAAATAAAAATAACATAATTTCTAGGTGCTGCAATCTGAAGTGTATGTGTCCCTTTCAGAAAAAAAATTTGTTGTGTCTGTTAATGAATTGGAAGTGAATGTAGGGTGGAAAAATAAGCACCTTACACATATTAATTTGCATGTAGGCATGCACAATTGTGTGCTTGTTTTAATATAATATTTCCATTATTCCTCTACAGTGTACTATTTTATAGTTAGAGATTAATGTATGACCTCTGCCTTCTTGACTTCAGCTGATTACTGCAGAGAAATTCTTCTGTTTTTGCTTTTTATCACATCTTCTGACATTTTAGTGAATAATACTTGACAGCTATGAACATCTGCAAAAGTTATTGTTATCATAACTTGAGCTCAGCAGAGCTACTGTCACTGATGCTTAGGGGAGATCACATTGCAGAAAAGATGGGGAATGTGTTTATATTCTCTTTTTTAATTCTTGTTGAATTTACATTAGGAACATTTTATTAGTGCACTTTTTCAATCAGTGAAGACATGTCTCTTTTATGTTTAAAAAGGATAGGTGCAACACTTTTGTTGCTTGACCATAAGTTTGCAGTCCAGCCAGACTGCTTGATGAAGCACTTTTCTTCCATGTAAGATTTTTACACACATGATGAAATGACTAGGTTTGTTTGTTTTTTGGTGTTATTTTCCCCTTTCCCTTTTCCTCACTCTTTTTTCAGTCTACTGGGCAAAGAGCTATTCGTGGGCTAAGAGCCTCAAAGCAGATTTAAATTGTACAGACTTGTGCGTTATTTGTGTTAAAATAATTCCACTTCGTCCAATTGCTTATTCAGTATGCACCCGAGGAAACTGTTAGAGTCTCCTTGAAGACAGCAATGGAGACAGCAAATGCAGATAGTCATTTATGTGCATATTACAGTATAAATCACAAAGATTAAGAGCAGTCATTTTTGGGAGCACTGCAATTTTGCAACCAAAAGCACTTAAATAATTACCTTTTTAAGCAACTTTTATTGACTATGTAGGAGGATAAAAAGTAATCTTACTTGTTTTAAATGGCATAAAGCAACCAAATGCCATTAACAGAGTGTTACATTTCTTATTTCACTCAGATTGCTGAAGCTTACCAGCAAGAGATAAAAAATGTATAAATTCAGGAGCACTGGCTAGCAATATCCCAAGCCATTGTCAGTGGACTCCTACTTTCCCCTGCCAAAATATGTGGAAGCATGCATGGATTGTGCTAGATTAGTACGAAGGGCTTGTTTCCGTGGCATTAGCCAGGTATCTTAGCAACAGGATCATACCAGATTCTCGCAGTGCTCTGTGGTGGTGCATGTAATATCCTGGACATAATCTGTCTTTTAATTTTCTTTGGATTGTAGTGATATTACAGATACATGTGTTCAGTTATAGATCTTTATTTAATAAGAAGAATGCTTTAGCTGAAGATTTGTACTATGTCAGAAGTGGGCAACTCACAATAATGTTACTGGAGGTTTAGCCCAGGTACAGCCTTGTCTTGCATTTCAGATTGACAGGAAAACTTACTCCCTTCATTAAGATGTGCCTCGTAGTTCATATCTTTATGTTATGGAGACAGGGATGCTGCCAGAATTCATAATAATGAGAACGTTATTTAATGTCAGATAGAATGCAAATTGCTTGTACAATTGAAATGTCATCTAAAACATGCCACCGTATGCAACACCACTTTATTATAAGTCACTGAGAGCAATATCTTAAATTTGGAATTGCTCTAATCCTTCATCTGCTTTTGTTTACCTTTCATCTATAATAGAGATGTCGAATTTCCTCCAAACTGCATTTGCATGTTTTAACTGCTTGCGCACACTGCTGAAAACGTGTGGGAGAGGCATGAACAAGAACTTGCTTTTGATTTTCATCATTTTTTGCTTGTTTGTTCAAAGCAAATTAATAGGAAAAGATAGCTTTCAAATACAAGACACAATGCTGTGTTAACCCTTTTTTAAAAATAAGCTGAAGATCTGATAAAAACGTTTTTTTCATTTAAAGTACGAATTGTAATACAAATTTGATTGTATTGATCAGATTGTAATTGATTTTTTGGTAATTTAGTTCTGTACAGTAGTTAGTTTCATATAATTGAAACAATAACAATAACTTCACAAGATTAACTTGCTTCACAGTAAGATGACATTTAATGTATTTAAGATTTTTGGCATACTTTTCCCGGAAAGAGATATCCAGAAAATTACTTTGTAAATGCAATATATGCCAGTGTGGAAAATACAGTTAGTGCACCAGGCAGGGCTGCACAACTTTGTTTATAAATATCAGTTCAAGCAGGAATCCTTTTAATGGGAAAGGTCAGTTTTGAAATATTTGAAACAAAACCATGGTGGCAACATCCTCCTCCTACTTTGCCCTGGCAGCCGTTCTTCCTATGCTTCCATGTGAGTCTCTTCCATGGGGGGAGGTGAGGGGGCAAAAATGGAATCCTGTTTTCCATTTCTGAAGTATGTCTACTGAGGTTCCACTACACCACCCATCTGGACACCTCTGCAAGTGCAACAACTGCTTTCTTGTTTTCCTCGACAGTGACTGGAGACAGGGAATCCCATCCTGAACACTCTGGGAAGCTGATTTTGCAGGAAAAAACAATTGTGTGGCTGGTGTTCTCTGAAGGTGCTGAACAGGCCCAGAGTTGTCAGGCTCTGGACAGTCCTGTGCACTAAAGCCAGCTACAGCCTCTGTTTCTGGTTGCCTTGTGGTCAAGAAAGAAGAAGATGATGCTGGGGAGAGGCTGTCAGATTTAGGAGCTGCAAGTTTGCCAGGTGTGCTAAAAGCTTTAGCTTTTAACTTATTTAGTCTAAGATTAAGGAAATGTTGGAAAAGTTGTTTCAAAAATGCTCACCTTGAAGAATAATAAAAGCTCTTTAAAACTGAAAATCTATTCTTTTAGGAAGTACTTCTTGCCAGAATTGTGCAATATTGCTTAAATGCAGATTTATTTTCTGGACAAAAAGGATAACAAAAGTAAGACAAGGAATAATGTATTTTCTGTCTGGAAGTTCATCTTCCAAATCCAAATTTACCATGGCAAAATGTATTCTGTTGTTTCCATATGCTTTATTTCAGAGTCAGATCTCATTTTGAGGATGCATCTCTCGGTTCACAAGGAATTTAATTTTCTCAAACTAATTCATTTAGAAATTGTCTAGAGTTTTTTTTTTTTTCAATGAGTGATACTATGCTGTGCTCATTCCTGGGACATTCAGTCCTTGCTCCTGCCTCTCTTCTATTCCTTTAACTCAAGTCAGAGATTGGCTGAAACTTCTACTAATAGAAACAGACAGCCTTTAGGTGAAGACAGGGAAGAACTTGTTTGCATTTGCTGTGTAATCCATTTGTCTGGCACATTTCCCACTGTGGGACTTCTGACCCTTGTTTTACAATTAAGAAAAAAATGTGACCAGTTGTTTCAGTGGGAAACATGGTGTCCAAGAAAGCTATGCCTCAAATACAAAGAGCACTTTGATATTTTAATTGTGGTAGCGTTTGTTACAGAGAGCAAATAAATTGTCTGCAGTTTTGGTTCAAGTGGAATGGAGAATATTCAAACATGATTGGGTACTTAGTAAGGTTTGCCTGACATCTTAAATGCATATGGGACCACTTCTCCTGGCTGGAAGTGCTCCCATACATATACTACTGGGGAGAAATTTACAAATTAGTCACATGCCTTTCTCTTTGTGCTTCAAAGTTCTTGGAAGATAAATACAGCACTTAAAATGTTGGTAGAACAAAGCTTTATCATCATCTAAATGGATCGATGGCATGAAGCCTTAAAAACATGACCCAGTGGCCTAAAGCAGCACTGTCAGAGTGCCTCAGAAAGGGCATATGTGGTGCAAGGCTGGACTCCATAATCTGATATATTAATTCTGCTTTAATGGAGATACATGAGACTACAGCCTGTAGGTTTTAGTTGTTTGGAGTTGCATTTTTCCATATTGATAAGATTTTTAATTTTCAGTTAGAATGGATTCTCTTCTCAAGAAAACAGTGCTACCTTTTTAATTTAACTGGTTCATGGATTTGTGACCATGCTGAATACTGCTGTACTTGGGAATCGAAGAAATGAGCCAGGTGAAAAAATTGTATTCATACACAGAGCTTCAAAATGATCTGTTCGTTTATTTCTTTCATCTGTCACAAGGCCTTTTCTGTCGTAATTTTTTTCTCTTTCCTATTGCAAATAATTTCTAAGCTATTCCAAAAGTATGAAAGGCTCTGTCTTTGCTTTCCTATCTGTTATAGATGCATGACTGATGCAGAGCCCTTTCACTTGAGTCTCGCTACAAACCCAAATTGACTCTTTATTTAAATTCTAATTGTATTTGTGGCCTAGAGCTGTCAGCCAGTCTTACTCTCCTATGCTAGACACTAAGCAAACACATAAGCTAATGATGGCCTCCACTCTTAAGAGCTTAAAATCTTTAAAAGACAAGACCTCCCAGATAGATAAGACAAATAAATGGGCCAGGTAACAAAACTCAAACGCACATGTGCCTTCGCTGCTTTTAATCTTCAATTTTGTGGATTTTCTTTTTCTTTACTGTAAGTAGGAGGGATGCTCAGGGCTGCCTGTCCTTGAATAAATTCATACCCAGAGATTTGATAACGACTTAGTATCTTTGTTAGTTTCTCAGCCCCTTTTCATGGGGAGCTGACAGAACAATGAGTTTACACTGAAATTTTGTACCTGTTTTTAGGAGGATTGTGTTAATTTACTGACTTTGAGAGCTTATTTTCTTCATTTGTTTTGTTGGAACCCTTAAAATCTTTTGCTTTTTAATTGCTCTTTGTCAATCTGTCATAAGCCTGAAATTTTTTCCTTAAGGCAACTTGATTTCTTTATCAAATATGATTTCTTCCTTCAAAATTATATTCACAGACATTGTTTCACATTATTCTAGGCTGTGTTAATCTTGTATTTGATAACTCTCGGGGAGAGTTATCAGAGAAATGTTAGACAAATGAAAATGATTATATGTGCCTGAAGCACAGATGCTAATGCCCTTTTCAGCTGATACCTAAGGGGGGAACTCAACACCCTGCTCTGAGATACTTCAAGGGTGAAATGTGATGAATTGAACAAAGTTGAGAGGCACTATAAAATAATTTGGAATGTGAAGAGAGAAATGCCTTACATGTAAAAAAGAAAATTAACTTCTGAGAAGTGTATTTTTGAGCTTTGACTTGCCTGTTTTTTCAGGGTCTTTCTCCATAAATTTGTTTATCACATTCCAAAGGTTAGGGATTTCTGGACAATGGCAGAAAACATATGTGTAACCTTCTGAGTGCAGTGAGATGAAGGGGGAAAAAAGCTCTTAATTTAATTTAGTGTTAATTTCAGAATGGTAAGCCTACTCTTATTAATCAGGCTGCAGAGAAGACTATTTCAATTTGCTATTCTAAAAATGTTTTAATTATTTCTTTCTGTTAATAATCATCTTTGGGTTTACAGAACGTGACTTTTAGTTTTATACAACAGAAATGGCAGACCTCTTGGTATGCAATCAGGCAACTGATTTTTACAATTGCATTCTAAAAGTTCATCATTTGGTCTGGAAGTAGCCACTGTATTTCTACTGAGGAAAGATAACATTACTTTATATCTGAGTAGAAAGAAATATTTATCCAAGGTTAATTAATTTCTTTGGTAGCATGTACAGCTGATTTTAATTTTTATTAGTGATTTGTAATTTATCATCAATTAAATGCTGGGGTTTTTTGTTTTGTTTAATCTCAATTACCCAACGGTCTGTTAACACTGGCATGCAGCACGCTGGCTCCTTTCAGGGGAAGAAGCATATTCAGTGCAGGGGATTTAGCTCTTGCATCTTGACAGCACTTTGGGTGGGGCATAAGAAGGCAGGGAAAACTTAAATGGTAAAAAATTGGCTCTTTGGTGGAAGTTGAGTCAAATGTTTAGATTTGAGCGTGGAAGACTTGGTTTATGAGGACAGAGAGACCAGAAAATTTGTGACCTCTCATTTTCCAACAAACCGTTGCCCAAACCCCAGTTAAGAAGAAGAGAACACAGTTGCACTGGAATTCTACTCTTAGGCCCATATTTGTTACTGTGTTTCATTTGAAAATTCGTGTGCATCTTGTTTATAATGTGCATCATTAAGGTTATTGGTTTTAAAGTTTTGGTAGTTGGAGTCATTCACCTTAGCTAAATTCCGTCACCTGTTCCTGCATACGCTGGACTGGTATCAAAGGTGGGGGTTTTTCTCACAAATTATTAAAGAATTTCTGAGTTACACTTTGACCTTTGGGGGATCTTTTCTTAGTGGCTTCTTGAAATGTTTAAAACACATTATCTCTAAATGCAGAAATATGACTTGTTCTTGATCACAGGATGAGCTGTCACAAAATGTGTGCAAAGATTCAGCCTATGAAGACAGCCCTGGCTTTTCATGGGAAATTAACTGGAGGGATCCTTGTGAGCTATGGGGCCGTGGAATAGAGCAGGTAACTAATTTTGCCATATGTCTGATTTTAAACTGGTTCCATCAAACCAGGCTTAGCATGCCTGTGCAGGGAGCTTAGCTCATTTATCTGAACTGTGTGAAATAAAAAGTACTGTATTTGTTTGTTCAACGCTCTGTTAACTCAGATTGTTAAATAGTGGTTCCTTTGAAACTGCTTCCTTATTTTGAAAAAGATGCTTTTACACATGGAGGCTGATGATAAAAGAACTGAAGTAATTTGTTTGACACACTGGAGTCAGTGAATATCATTATAAAGTAATACTACTACCACTATCTGTTGGACTTTGTAAATCAATGTTCATTTTTACCAAATACTGTTCAACAAATACCAACCCCAGAAGAGGTGACCCTTTTAATTCCTTAGTATAGGCTGTGGTTTGGTTTGATTTACGGAAGAGCAGTAGTCTATTTATAAAAGATGTATCTGCAAGATGCCCTTTATGAGAAACTTGGCTTTTGGGAGACATTAATTCTAAGTGCAGATGCAACTTTCATGTTTTATAATATAGCCCTGACAGCTGTAATTTCAGATTAAAGATTTTTCATTCACATTCCCATCCTGATTGCACTGCATGGTCCTTATATTACCTTATTGTCAATAGCAAGTGTTCATCCTATTGGGAGTCATTTAATAACCAGCTGCCATTTAAAGTGTAGACAGAACATTTGTCTCAGACAGCTCATCTCAAGTGTAGTTTCTCTGCATGAGGAGCTGGGACTTCTTCAAGAAAAACAACAGCTGGACCTCACTATTGTTCCTTGCCTCTTCTTTTGTAGTGTCAAGTTAAAACAAACACAGATATTCTTTGTGAATTCTCTGATTGTATTTGTGGCACTGGTTTGTTTATTTATTTTTCAGGAATGAAGTATCCTCTCTATGAAATACATTTGTCCTTTTTTATGCCAGACAGATCTGCAGTGCTCATTTGGTGCTTGATAAAGATGTTTGCTGAAAGTTAAGCAGCAGCAAGATTCTAGGTTTTATGTCACTCCATGGAACTTCTACCTTCCCATATCATTATTTCCTCTATATCAAGCTGCTCCGCCTTCAAAGTGTTTTAAAGCCCATTTTAAAACAATAGTTTAAGGGCATCACTTTATTTTCAGAAGTGATTTTCCAACCAAAGTCATTGGGAAATAAGTATAACTGGTATATATGAAAATGAATTCATGACTGGTAACGATTTTTTTTAGAACCTACCTTTTAAATTTCCTTAACTTGACAGCTGGGGATTATCCTTTGTGGCAGTGATCTGTAACAAAAAACGGGGGGAGGAAAGGCTTCAGAAAAAAAAATTGACTCTTTCATGGCTAATTAAACTGAAATACAGATCAATCTGCAGAAATAGCTGATGAATTTATTATGTCTGTGCAAGCTTACTGTATCCTAATGTGTTTGATGTTCACTAAAATTACTATTCCAATCATCTTATAGGGTAATCGTTTACCTTAAGCTTTACCTTTATCTATAATATTGATCTGAGACTCTCGGGCCAGTAATGGAAGTTTGGGTTTATGTAAGTGTGCAGGTTATAAACACTACAGCCATGACAACTTGGAAAACCTGTCCTGGTGATTAAACCCTTTATTTTTCTTTTCAGATCAAGTTCTCTAGGTCCCCCAGGCTTGTAAACCTATGGGTTAGCTTAATTAAGTTAATGGAAGGGTGGATGAAGAGGTGTAACCACTGAGAAGCTCTTTCAAGCTAGTTTCTATAAACATTTTACCATGTAACATTTGTCAACTCATCATTGTACACTGTGTCTTACAAATACTTCTGTTGGTGTACTGAAACATACAGGAGTTTGAATGCTTATAAATGTTATGTGGAAAAGTGTCTGGGAGACAGGGGTTGTAGAGGGAAATATATACCACAATGTTGAAACATTTGGAAGTTAGTTTGGAAATTTGAATGCTTTTGCTTAGTTATATTCAACACCTGAATGCTGTGGTCATGTAGCTGCTGATGTGTAGTTTGTTGTTTGGTTAACTGTCATAACAGACTTCCCCCTCATGCCCTCCCCTCATTTTTGAGGAAATGAGTGGAGCTCATCTGAAGTTACAAACATGCACGGCAGTAGATTCAAAATTTTTACGGATTTCAGAACAAATTGATGCATGTCCTGTATAGAAACTTCATTGAGTCATGCAGGAAAAATTTTGTTAATGTATTAGTAATATAAATACAACATGTGATGGGCATCTTACACGAATTATTTCCTGGTTCTTTATTTTGAATAAATGAACTAACAAAATGTATAGATTCATTTACATTGCTCTATCTAATAATTTCCCCTTCCCTTTTGCCAAGTATTTAGCACCCTCGAGATTGGCTAAGTAGTCATCCTTAGCTCAGCCCCACAAGACAAAAAACTCAGTTCTCCCCCTGAGTTCAAGCTCAAGTTAATTTCTGCCAGGCTACTAAGACTTTCCTTTCCCTTCAAATCCTGGTTCCAAGGAAAAGAGCAACATTTGGACTAGTGTCCCAGTCACGTGTTACTTGAGCAAAGAATGAGATCAGCTACTTGCAGAGTACGTCTTCCGACTGCAGATATGTATGAATAATAAATTATATTGTCTTTGTTAACAAAGGGTCAGAAGCGAATCCAGTCTCCAAACAGAGCAGTCACTAGGCTGTAAGCACAGGCTATGCAGAGGAGGAAGCAATCTTTCCCCCTAAGTGTCTAGGAGAGGGGGACTCACTTTAGTGTGCCACTGAGATGGGTACAACATAGAGGGTGGATTTCAGACTTTCTTGTCTCTTCTCCCTAAACCTCTCTCAACATCTCATTCTTTTCTATAAACTGTAGTATTCACCCAAATCCCTTCCACAGTCTGCCAGTCCTGGATGCAAAATTTGATGATTCGAGTTCACTTAGTGCATGTTAGAGCAAAGTGTTGAAGGGCTGGAGAACAATAACAAACATCTGCATAAAGCTGGATAATGCTCAGTTAATGATGGTTAGCACTCTCCCTTGATAATCCCATGAAAAATGCTATACATGTTGTTCGCCAACAGCTACTTGCTTTTGAAAATGCAGTTGTTCTGATTGAAGGTTCTTTAACAACAACAAAAAAGCCAACCAAATTTATATTAGTGTTAATTTTAAATGATTGCATTTTCATCTTTGTTAATTTTAAAAAAAGAAGAAAACAATACCCAAGACTCCCCTGCACAAAAACCCCAAACTTCCAAATGTTCCTGAAGCAGAAGGGGGAAAAGCCTCCTCAGCATTTCCTGTTCATCCCTCCGCTGGCAGTGGTCTAGTATTTACAGTAAACAAACTATACTGTCCTCTGGAGGTTAATGGGGCTGTTGATTGGTGTTTGCTCATCACAGCAGGATCTGGTGTGTGATGTCTGGTGCTCCTGTGTATTGATGAGTGTGGGCTGCCGGTGGGAGGTACAGCCCGCAGGAGGACAGGGAGGGGGGGCACGGGGGCTTGTTAGCTCTTTGTGGCTGGGTGGAATGGGAGACCTTGTTTGTTTAGCATTCTTAGCAAGTCCTCCAGGACCCTTGCAGAGTCTACTAAAGTAGAATTCCCTCTATTCCCATGGATCTTTGTAGAAGTATCTAGCTGTTGAAAGACCAGACAAGATAGTTGCATGCTTACTTAAAATAACCTCCAGGCATCTGATTAAACATCTACTCTCATCTGAAACAGCTTAGGACCTCCACAGAGGCTTATTAAGCAGGTAGCAATTTAGAGTATGTCCCTGTCAAAGAGTTGTGGGTAATAGTTTGTTTATATTCTCTCACACAATAATGCAAAGACAGAAAGAAGATTTTCCTGACATTAGGGGCTTCAGTCATGTTTAGGTTCCTAAGAACACATTTTTTAAAAAGTGCTATTAAATTCTTAATTAAATTGCTATCACACACATATAGCATTCAGAAAATTAGAAGCCTATTTACAGGCTTATGCGTCTAAATACAAGAAGCAAAGCGGATGATTTTACTAAAAAGAAATGTCAGAGAAAGGTGAGAAATAGTAATTTTATCCAAATTTACTTAAAAATTCTTTCTCACTTCCAGTTTTTCTAATCTGATAGTCTGTTGTGCTACTGATAGAAAGATCAAATGGGGTATTTTTGATGGCTTTTTCAGAAAGCAGTATCTGTTAAGAAGGAACTCAGTTGAAATGATTTAAAGCAAGGTAGGTAGGGGCATATTAGTTTTACTGATAAGACTGTTTTAGAAAATGTTATTAATGATGGGGGCTTCCTTGTTGTTTGCTTTCTTCTATCATAGAAAAGCTTTTGGTAGCTGGTGAAAATATGGGCTAATCCTTCCCTCAAATTCTTTTATGCTTGTAATTTGTGTTATTTTATATATATATATATATATATGCACACACACATATATAGCCTTTTGGTCTTATCTACATTTATTGCTAATTTCCATACTGTGTGGCTGAGAACTCTGGTCTTATCAGTGAACAAGTAGAAGATGTGAAATTTTTCCTTTTCCACGATACTAACCACTGTTGAGAAGCTGCACCAGGGCAAAAATTTGCTGCTTAAAGCTGGCCTGAGCTCAAAGCTCATATGCCAACTTCTCATTTACCCTTACATGTGAGAATACATGTAAAGTGGAAGCACTTGAATGTCAACGACCAGAATTTAATGTAACTGGTAATGTCAAGAAGTAGCCCTAACAAATATCTTCTCTCTTTTGTGATGTTTCTCCAAGTTTTTTCTGTGTCATTTAATAGTATTCATGAAGTTATGTAGACTAAATGGTTTTATCTTGAATAAAGTCTATCTTAAATCATGAACAGATATCTAGGAAGCAACATTAAACTGAAGGTCTGAAGGAGACAGAAAGTCTGTGATAAGATTTGAAAGAGCAAAAATCTACTCCTCATTTATGGTCACTTCTGAGAGGGTAAACATGTTCAAGGACACTGAAGACCTATTAGAAGGAGTCACAGAAGGATTGTATGTTGCTGTGGAGATCATTATAAGGCATTTTCTAAAAATAAGACAGACTCTTTTGTAACTTGGATACTTTTAAAATATTTTAAAAATTACTTAATGACATTTATATCAATGTTAAGATAACATATAAACCTATTAGCAAGAACAATGAAACACCCTAACTAAGGATGCAGGGCTATATTTGTCTTTTCTTGGCATTGCTCTTTCTATAACTACCTTTCAGGACGATGTTGCATGTCATTCTTTGAGCTCAGCTAGCCCTAAATCTGTTGCAGTATCCTCAAAAAGGAGAGCTTGTATCCCTTCTCTTGCCTCCTGTCTAATGGCCGTGTAGCCCTCCCTCTCTCAAAGGAACTTGAACTGAATCCAGTCACTAAACTGGCAGAAAAGTAATCCCACCAAAAAGTGTCTGTGTGCTTTTGCAGGGGGAAGTGGGCTGAATTGGCTCAGCAGAGACATGCACCTGCTGGCACATGGAAAGAGTCAGGTCAAGCCTGGAGGAGGAATGGTAGTTGAAAGTAAGAAGGGAAGGAAGATCTTCCTGTTCTGGTGTCTACAAGGTATTATGTTGTCTACAATGCGCAAATTCGTGTTTGTAGGGCTGCTCTGTGAACAAGATGATGGATGGAGGGGGCAAGCTGGGTTTGCTGTCAAAAGAGGCATTTGTGAAAATGCACTCTTGGACTAGGATCTGTTTCAGCTCCTCAGTGTTCCAACTTTCTGTGTTTAGTGACACTGGCTATCCAGGTTTTCTAGATTTAATGTGTACTTCTCCCTTTTCTCTTGAGGGACACAATGGGAAGGGAATTCTTGGACAGCTAGAAAGTGCTTGGAGTTTAACAAAAGTTGTTTGACATGACCTATAAAACTGAAAATAGATTCTATGGTTTTCTTACAGGTTTTGTTTAAATTTCAAGCTAATATTGCTTTATTTCTTCTTCTGAAGGAAAAAGGATTGATAGATTGCAATAAGAAAGTATCTAGTATCTTTACCTTATCTGAATATAACCCATCCATAGGGCAGATCAAAAAATATAACAAAATACTCAAATTTAATTTTCAGTGATTATGCATGTAGGACTAAAATATAAGTAATAAGTAAGAGAGAATCCTTCTAGCACCTGATTAGTGCCCTCACCTGCTGCTGGATGATATCAGACCTGCTAAAGTGTTTGTGAGTACAATATTTCACCCACTAGAGGCCAGTTTACTAAAAGTGGATATGAGTCATCTGTGGCACTCCCCTCTCTGCCACTTGAGATAACCTCTAGTTTATTTTGTCTCATGTTAGAGCATGCTTCAGTGGCTGTTGCCCAGAGGTGCATTAACTTTACATGTTTTCCAAGACTCTCGATAGTTGTTTTTATTTAAATGGTCTAAGAACATTTACATTTTCAAACATAAAATACTGAGGAACTGTATTTTCATCAAAAAACTTGAAATTTGTTGACATTAAAAATCACGTTATTGGGAGCAAGCGTACTGAGAACATTTTTCATTCAAACATTTTGGGAAATTTTCTTCAGAAGTTAAAACCTATTCAGCAAAAGTAGTTCTGGCTTTTAGCAGAGAATGTTAGGAAAAATTGAGGCAAAAAATAATCAGTGATGATTACAGAGAGTTTGAGGATTGTCCAGCCTCAGGTATTGCCCCTTTTTTCTCCATATCAATCCCTCCACATTAATGACTGGATATTCCTTCCTTGGCTTTAGTGGGACATTCACAACTGCCTGGAGTGCTTTGCCAGGACACTTTTTGGCCTAACTGCCCTGTCAGTTACAATTAAAAGAGTTAATATGACAGTCAAAGGTCATAAATTGCTTGTGGCTAGTGTTCGCTGCTTGTCTCGCACAATGGCAACCAGGAAATTGCCCTGTCAGTTACAATTAGAGGTGTTAATATGGTGGCTAAGGGTCAAAATGCTTCAGTAGGAGGGAGTTGCAGAGGACATTTGGTTTACATTAAGTGACGGTTCAGGAAAACTTTCCTTATACGGGATGGTCACTAGATCAGGATGTATTTCAATGTGAGTAAGAGCCCTAATTAAGGTTTCTACTGCATCACTATCACAATATTAAGACTTGCAATTATGCCATTTTGAGAGCTTTCTAAAATTTAGAGAAATGCCACACTGGTGAAAAAAGTTAGTAGATCCCATACTCTCTGGTAAAATATTTGTAGAGATGTAGTTGTGATGCAGGAAAAAACAATGAAGAAAAATAACACTACTGTTTATTATTGAAGTTTGTATGCACAAAATTACGTGAACAAGGTACTGCATTTCTCCTTTGCAAGTGGGTTTTCTCAGACGACCCTTGCCTCATGTTATTGTGCCTTTACAGTGAAACTCACCTGGACTTTAGAAACAGCAGGTTATCTTTTTTTATACTATGTTTTTCTCTCTATTTTGTATCTATTTCTTCAGAATGTGTTTTTCCTACCAATTCCACTGTGGCCAGATCCACACTTACAGATGAAACAAAACAACTCAATAAGAACATCCATTCTCTAAACATCCCTTATATTTCAAAGTGTAACAGTATTTGTGGGGGGTGGTGGTAGTCCCTCAAAATGTTTTTAAATGTTACAGGTAAGAACACTACTCTTGTTCTTATATTTCCACTGTAAGGTGATGATACTTGATTCCTGTGTATACAAAAGGTGAATTTTCTAGTGTATCCACAAAACTGCTTGATCGGCCAAGTGGTTAACTCATGCTCAGCTCTGTTTTTGCATGGCTATAGACCAGGATTGGTGTGAAGCTAGTACTGACGTGCCCACACAGATGTTGCAGATATCCATGATCTTTAGAGACTGGAATCTCTTTAAAATCATAAATTGAGTAATTATAATCCTAGGATAGCCATAGTTGCCTTCTAAGAGCTTGATGTCTCTCTTTCCCTATTACTAAAGAGAACCACGATAGCATTGACCAAGAGCATTGTCGAAACAAATGGTGGAGAAAAAAATATATGGGAAATGTTGATGATCTCTGATATACTGAGCTCAATGGAATACAGAATGAGAATAATAGATGAGAACCATTCAAGCTGTTGGCTCAAAACTAATTTTAGTGCAAGCAGTCAAGGAATGAAGGCAGTGGGTATAAAACCTCAGAATTTTGGGCCTTCCTGGTCAAGCTGACTATGCAGAAAAATTTTTGTATCCAGACCAGTGAAGGACAAAACAAGTAAGTAAGAGAAAAGAGCATATATCAGACCAGCACTTTTTTTATTACTATTCTACCCCGACCCTGGCTGGCTTTTGGTAATACACGTGTTATAGAAGTGTCCCAAGTACCCGTGGCTGGCACAGTATAGTAGAGTCTGGTTTGACTTTAGCAGAACTTGATCCCAGAGCATTTGATGTTCTGTCCTCAAAACAGGAGAATACTACTTTGTCCGTGATGCATCTTAGAGTCCACAGGGTATAAAAGGGTAGAGGAGGCTACAGAGTCAGCTGTAAAGGCAGCTTGCCACACAACATAGCTATCTGTCCTTGTGCCATTTCTGTTTTAAGTGTTGTTGAGATCAGTCCAGATGGACAATGACAATGTTGTATTACTCCTAGGAAATGAATTTGATATATTTGAAGTGGGGTTCAGAACTTTATTCCAGTTAGCATTTTCAGGTGGGAAGGGTTTGGCTGGAGGTCTGGCACTGCCTGTACATACTGTCACAGCTTAGGTCATGTTATACTGGTTTTTACATTTCTGGTTAAAAAAAAAAAGAGTAGCAACATTTCTGTGTGAATTCACAAAAGCTTATGACAAAACTTGAGTCTGTAGTTCATTTTGATCTAAACAGGGAAAACCAAGTAATTTTCAACACATTCCTTATTTTACTGAAATTAATATACCAAGACCAATGAGTACTGTCATTTTATCCTTACTGTAAAATGCTTCTTTATTCAAAATATTTAAAAGTCTAATTTTACAGGACTTTTTGTATGTTCTTTTAGCATGCAGATATTCTAGGAAGACATATTCAAAAATATATCAAGCATTTTGTTCAAAAGTCCCACATATATGTTATTTTTAATAAGTTTTTGTTATATTTATATATTCTTGAAGTAAATTAGGGAAACATCTTTTATCTAATTAATATCCTTAAATTTCCAAGGATGATATGAATGAATATGAATCTTTCTTTACAAAAGGCTTAATTTATCATTTCAAAGATATAAGATAAAAGATTCAGTTATTCAAAAAACTTATGAAAATGTCTTCCATCAGTAAAATGAGAATTAAGAATGTTTTTGAAAGCAAAAATAAATAAAACAAAATATCCTCCATGTTGAAAAGTCAAGAAAGAAAAAAGGTTCAGTCTCATGAAAATTAGTTGAAACACTTATTAGACATAGGATAATTATTTATGTGATTCACTTCCCCTAAAAGCAAACTAGAAATGTAGTCTTCATTCTTGGGCTGAGAGATTGGTATGTTCTGTTACTTTTAGAAGAACTGCTTCTTATAGTTCATCTCTGAAATTGAAGTCACTGTTTTTATACCCCTTAACATGGGCATCTTACAGATCTTATGCACTTAAAGGGTAAATCAAGTCAGCAGTTAAGAAAAACAGTTTTCACTATTATCTGATTTTTATAAATAATTTAAACAAAGTGCAGGCCAAGCAAGGTACTGAGGAGAAACTGAGTTTGGAATTCTGGTATCACATACCAACTGTTGGCAAATCATCTATGAATGAAGATATGTGGACATGAAATCAAATTTCTGTGTTACAGTTCTTCAGAGTCATAGGCACAATATATATGCTGTTGGACTGATGTCAGGCAGAGATCAGATTTGTCTTACTCCATAATACTCTGACTATAGAGCAAAATGAAGTCTGTGTTCAGTCAGATTCATTTCATGTTATATGAGAGCATTTACTGGTGACATTTTGAGAGAAGTATCTGTTACATGAGTAAGTCTGGGGGTCCTTTAGTCGTGCTTGATGTATTTAAGGGAATTGTTTGAAGGGCAGTGGGCACAGAGGGAAGAGCTTCTAGAAGATAACATTTCAATGCACTAGCAAAGGAAGGAAAGATTTGTAACAAAAGCACAAAGATGCTACGCTTCAAATTTGATGTAGAGGCAAAAGGAAATTCTGGAAGCATGCAAATATTAACAACTTTTCTAATTAATGAGATTCCATTCAGTATTCCTTGGGTTAATGGTTTTAGTCCTATTTATATTCATGGTGCTTATCTCTTTCATGTGAGTACAGCAAATATCCATACATTTTCCCAGCTGCAAAAGCTCCACACTTCTCTGGGTGTTTTGTATGTGCAAAGCTGAGAGAGGAAAGTCTTAATGAGACCTGTTTTGTTCTCCTGTCCTCTCCTGCCCTAAGGGCAAAAGATTAAAATATGTGCATGGCAAAACACAGCTACACACAAGGTAGCTTTATATTTGCAGTTTTATATTTGTCTCTGAGTTCTGTTCTGCAGAGTTTTTCCTCACTAAAGCCAAGTTAGGAAAAGATACAACAAAATGTATACAAATTTCTAGTACACTGACAAGACGCTTTTAAAGACTGGGAAATATTTTTCTTCATGTTCCATTTGGGGAGCTGAACAGAGGGTTAATATTCTCTGTTGCTGAGGTGTAGATAATTCATAACTTGCAGCAGGATTGCAATTGTAATTATCACCTAAAATCAGCTCATGATCAGTGTTAAAAATCACAGCACTAAACCATTGCTACTGCAAAAAATGGTTCCCTTGCTTGAATCAAGGATATTATGTTTTGAATTGCCAGTTGCTCTCAAACATCTGAAATAAGTTAGGAGAGGGTGGAAAAATGTAATACCTTGATGGCTGTCTATAAACAAACATTGTCACTCAGAAGGTGTTTTCAAAAGGCTTTTTTACTCTTAAAAATAAACTTACCACTAATTATTTAAGGCTTGCCTTTCTCCTGTAGGTAAACAGTGTTAATGAACTTAATTGGTCACTAATTGCTTTATTGGTTTTGTACCTTCTTTCTGGGAAACTCTCCACTTAACTACATCTGATGGGAAACCACAGCCTTCACAGTGAGAGGTGGCAGCATTCAAGAAGGGGCGGTGTGGAGACAAGCTTGAGGTCATGATGAGGAAAGGAGAGTTCTGGGATGGTATTTGTTGTCATGCTATAGTGCTCCCTTCTCTGGGGGAAGAAACCAGCTGTGTCAGAGCTGTGCAAGTAACCAAAACCAGAGCAATTCTTAGCTCATCTTCGGTTGGGTGGCTATCTGGCAGAAAGCTGTTTGCTCAGGTTTAAAATGTTTCTGTTATGGCACTGAAAAAATTTGCAGCCACAGGGTAGAAACTGAGTTTCAATGCTTTGTAGCACTTTAAAAAGCCAGGCATTTGGGGCAGACTGCTTTGTTGTTGAAGTGTAGTCTGTTGGGCTAGTCTAGGTGTATATCAAGATATGCTTCACCTTCCTCCTGTAGCTGCTGTCACCAAATATTGGAGCCCAACAACAGCAATAAGTTGGGTTTCTATCAAAAGTAGTGAAGGAAAGCATATATTTTAATTTGGGTCCAATGTTTGCTTGATGAATACAGCTCTTTTAAAAAAAAATAATTTGGAATTGCTGAAATTTCACAGTCTATAGAGATGGATGAGGAAACCAGGCAAGAGTGTTTTAGTAAGTTATTGAAATAATTTTAAAGACAACAATACCCCTAAGTTGTTGTTCCAGCAACATCTTCTCAGTATCTGTGTGAATTCTGTGATTTCTAAACAAAATAAAATAATCCTTTTGGAGTAGTATTGTTGCTGGGGTTTTTTCCTCTCTTTGAAATGCACATCTGAGAAGACAGGCATCTTCAACATAGCCTGTGACAGACCTGGTAGGCTGTGTCGTGCAGTGGTGACACCTCCTCTTTTCATCACATATGACTGTGTCTCAGCATGGCACAACCTGCAGAAGCATTGGGAACTAGTGAAGCATTTTGAATGGGAGCTATTTTATTTCCATTTTTTTAAAGCATTTACTATTCCTATATGAGAAGTTGAATGAATTTAAGTATATATGAAAAACTTCCCAGCTTATCTGGAAGTACATTTTGACTTCTCGTGAGTTGTAGTCCACAGACAAGAAGATCTTGCCAATACAATTCTCTTCTTTTTTTAACCTCAAACCAGTGCTAGCTAAGGAATTCAGAGCTAATAGAGCTTAACTGCTTTCCTTATTTTTTATTTTCTGCTGTTTTAATTTCAAAGAAGAAAAACTGGAAAATGAGGAGCAGAGAACTGGAGATGAAGGAAGAAGAATTATTTGGAGATAGAAAAAGGAACACAACATGCTTACTTCGTTTAATTTCTTTGGGATATGAAAGGTTATTTTTTGGTTATGTGTGCCCACATGTGTGTTATCAGAAACAATTCTTTCAGGTTGTCAGAGCACACGTTTTATAGCCAACCTCAGCTTTCCCAGTTATTTTATAGATCAACCACTGCTCCATGGTAAATTATTTTATTTAGATCTAGGTGTTCAGCATAGCAGATGAACGAGGCTGTTGAGATCTACTGAAAGGGACCAATTAGAGAGAGCTCAAGGTTTAGAATAATGTTTGCAATATGTTTTATCCCAAAAGAAAATGCATTAGCCATGCTAGCACTATGGAGGGAGCTGCTCCTGGGGCACTGTCAAACTGACTGGTTGTGAAATGTGAGGGTGTGCTGACTGCACCCCAGGAGCAGTGTGGTTGTGGTAGCTACAACATCACAGAATCGCTCAGGTTGAAAGGGGCAACAGTGCATCCTCTGGTGCAACCTCCCTGCTCAAGCAGGATGGAAGATTTGTCCAGGCATTTCCTGAAAATACCTCCAGTTAGGAAGACTCCACAATTCCCCTGGGCAATCAATTCCAGTGCCATAGCAGCACGGTAAGGAAATTCTTCTTTATGTTCAGGTAGAACCTCCTGTGCATCAGTTTCTGCCCTCTGCCTCTTGTCCTATTGCTCAATGCCACCAAGCATAGCCATCTCCATCCTCTTCAGATACCAATAGATGATGATGATGTAGCCCCCTATGACTTGTTTCTTCTCTAGGCTGAAGAGGCCCAGCTCCCTCATACTATCCTCAGAAGTGAGGTGCTCCAGAGCCCTAGTCATCCTCATAGCCCTCTGTTGGACCTGCTCCAGCTCCTCCATGCCTCTCTTGTGCTGAGGAGCCCAGAGCTGGACACAGCACTCCAGATTTGCCTCACCAGGGCTGAGGGGCAGGATCATGTCCCTCAGCCTGCTGGCAGTGCTCTTGCTAAGGCACTCAATGGTAGTCCTAGAGTGGATACATTGGGATGCTGTCACCAGAAGCTGTTCACTCCCGAAACAAAGGCTACTGCCCCCTTCTCAAAGGCAAAGCAAGAATAAATGGACTCCAGATCTTCAGCTGCCACAATTCGTAGGCAGGTGGGTAAGTCTGGAACACAGATGCACTGACTAAGCAATGAAGGTGGTTTAGAAAATATGTCAGGCTGTGAATTGTAGCGGCTGAAGGTCTGGCACAAGATTATTCCTGCTGCTGCTAAGTTTAGAGGTGGGTGACAGCTGCCAGTGGTGAAATCTTAAATCACAGTATCTAAATACTCCAGAGCTGAGTGTCAACCCAGGGCCTGGATGATCCATCGATGAAACAGTTTTTCATGTCACTAGTATGTATGTAAGTGTAAACAGTGAAGTAATGACACAACTAGTATAACTTATTAGCTCCTTTATGGTACAAAAGATTTCAGAAATGAAGATGGATCTTTATTTTCAAAATGTGAAACAAAACCTGCAGTCAGGATACACAAGTTGTGGCTGCTACCATTTGATATAAAATAAAGTGCATGAGTAGTTGGTGATGTCCCATGTACTCTTATTTTCAAGTGACATGTGAATATTTCATAAAAATGCTAGTTTAATCTAAGATTGAAGCTCCCACTTTCTTTTCAGGACAGGAAGCTGTATCTTTCAGCAAGTAGTGATCTGATCTGGTATCTCCATGTTTGTCCATGTTTCTCCATTTGTGTATGGTCACGTGTAGAGTCCATGGCATTTCTAATCTTGGCCTCAAAATGAATCTGCCAGCAAAATTTTTAGTTTTGCAATGTGAACAATGGTCTGTTGGGAATTGGATGGAGATTGCCAATCTCATTTTTCTAGATTACCAAAAATCTGCTGTAAGGTTTTGTGTTTCCCTAAACTAAGTGTCGTACAGTGATTTTAGTTGCCCTGCTGTAAAATAAAGCTTTGCATAGTTAAATGATGCTGTTACTGGTATTAACTGGTTTTAACAGAGTTCCTTGAATTTGTATTAATTTTTTTTCTTACAGCAAGTAAGTTTAAAAAAAAGTATAAAATATTTAGCAACTGTGGAGTGTATTTCCCCTTGATGTGTATTCTTAATTCCCATTAAACTGAAATAGGAGAGACTACAGCGCTGAATGTGCATGTAACATTTTGATATGCTCCCAGTTGGTAAGAACCAGAGCGACACTGACAGCTGCTAACAGTGTCAACAGTCTCACAGGATGAAGTGTGGCGAGCCCCCAACTGTTTCCCATTCAAGTGAGTTATGAGCTCTAGCTGCTCAGGGGCACCCTGATAAGAGACCATTTGAGTAGAGTTGTGAGACTTGGGGAATATCCACCTGTCAGGATGGTAGCTATCCTTCAAGTAAAGTAAAATGGGGGAAGACATCTCAGGAGATGGAGAGAGTTAAAATATAGAGAGAGGATGTTAAAGCCCCATTAAGGAGAGCTTGGGGGAGAAGTAGCCCCTGATTCAGGGAATAGGATGTGCTAAGGATGGGGAATGCTCTAAAGGAAATGCAATGAGGCAACATGAGATGACTTGGGGGCCTACCCACCATCCAACATCAAAGTCTGACTGCAGAGAATGTTTGATCATGTGCTGCTTAATGTTACATGCTCTGTATTGATGCCAGAATTATTGGCCTGCTGCCTTAGTGCTACTTATAGTACTTCATTCAATTTGCTTGTTTTCCTATTCACGTGTAACATGGGGACAATAAGCTACTTACCCTTGATGAAGAAGAACCAACACTATCTATGATCTGCACTTGTGCTCCTTTCCATTTAGAATACTCCCAAGATATTTCCTTTTCCTGCCACGTGAATAATGTGTGAAGTATTTAATAGAAGCATTCATTGTGAAAGGTGCCTGACAGATTTTGTAGTCTGTTTCCTGGGATTATGACAGAATTAACTTCATTATCCCTAAGCATTCCATGACAGATGGGTGTTTAGCCTGGCCTGAAAAATCCCCAAAAACTTCTAATTCCCCAAAACTGTACCTTTGGATAATTTTTTCTTACAACTATCAAGTATTCCATCAGATTTTCCACACCAGGTTCTGAAACTCTTACTGCTTTACTCTTCAGACACTTAAACCAGGGGCTTTTTTAAAATACCTCTTTTCATCGCCCAAAATTACTGGGTTTGTTTTCTTTTTCTAAAAAAATATGGGTCTTTGAATCTTGATATCTGTTTAGAGTTTAATCAAAGACGAAATGGTGCTTTGAATTTGGGGTTTGATTTTTAATTTTTTTTTTTTTTTTTTTTAAGTTGGGACATAGTTACTAATTCAGCTCAGGAGCATGCTTTCCTTTTAGGAAAGCAGCACTCTTGGTTTGTCAACTGCAAGTCCCTAAGTATATTAGTCTTTTTTTCCTTTCTGTAAATTTTCCATTTCATTAGGCTTCCCAGAACATATGTCAGTGGTGTCCATCTGTATTGGTTCTTTTTGAGTTGTGTTTTGGTGTTTTTAGTGTGTTCCCAACCATTTCTTTAAAATTACTTTTTTAATCGTTGATCCCTCCCTGCCAGTTTAACTCTGACCATTAAGAATTACTTGTGGTCAGATGTTTATCCAGTGATGTGTTTGCTTTATCACGCTGGAAAACCTTACTCTTGAGATTGATCCAAGAGTGATGTCATCCAGCCACTATCCCTTAGTTTTCATCTGCTGCTTCTCCTTTCCCATGTCAACTAGTTAGGAAAAGTATGGAATAAAAACAGTTGAATTGCTGCTAATATTTTGGCTTCAGCTAAGTGGCTGAATAGTTGCCAAACAATCTTTCCTGTTCCTGGGGAGGAAAAATAATCCAGAATAATCAAACAAAATAACTGCATATCTTTCGCTGACCAAATCCCAACCCCTTTCTCCCTCCTCTATCAAATGTTAGTCTGTCAGAAAATCCACTGGGGACCCTGTACATCCTGAGACAGCTAGTCCCATCCCCCATCACATCTGGGATTCTGAAAGACAGAAGTGTTCCCAACTCAGGACACATCACACACCCATCCTGAAAGTGCATGAACTACATGGACAGCTATGAATAAGAAGAAAAAAGTGTCCTATCTTTCCATCACAATCTGTAGTAGTTCTTTAATTCTTCCTAATTTTTTTTGCACATCAGATGGCAGATTTGGCATGTTTAGTTAGCAGCTGAAATGAATACATTTATATGGTTGTAAATTTAACATACACTTTGAGTTTCTAAGCTGCATTCTCATGTAGGCTGGAAACACAGCTGAATGGTGCATTATTAGACGGTGTGGAAGTCATAAAAAGCTGCAGTCTGCAAAACCACAACCCTGATGGAAGCTGCTGGTGGTGGAGGCTGTTTGAAGGTACCTGTGGACATATCTGTATTCACCATAATCAAAGACGTGCTCCCCTTCCATAGCCACACAACAACTTGTGTAAGATGCACCCAGTTGAGCTTGTTTTGAAATTTTGAGTGGGTGTTTTATCCATTAGGCCACCCAGTGTTTGGCTGATACCAAAAATATTTGTGGGATTTGTGTTAGGTGTGGGAGGGTTCTCTGTCTTTCTGTGCAATATGAGTACATTGACAATGACAGGAAAAGGCCTACAACTATTTGAAAAAACTACAAATATTTAAACATAAAGGGGTCAGCTCAAAAGAAAGTATTTTTTTCATTTCATGTTTAAGCCTATTTTAAAAGTGTTGCAGAAATCATATTTAATTTACACCATGCTCAATTTTGCCATCCCTGTGTTGAATAAAGCTTTCTATCTCAGTTCCAGCACAAAGTGGACACCAGAATTTATATATGCCATGCTCTTTTGTTATCAAAGTATCAAGAATAATGTTCTTTTGATGTTTTGAGCTACAGTATATATCCAGAAATAAAACTAGATTAGCAGTAGTATTCTGTTTAGTTGCTAAGTACAGAAAAGTTGGATTCCTGTTGTGAACAGTGCTGATCTTTAAATGCTTGATTATATTAAATACTTTAAAAATAACTCAGTTGTTGGAACACTGGCAATTGCTATCCAAATAATTAGCATTTTATTTCCAATTACTGTCTTGCAGTTCTTGCAACAAAATCAAATTTATTCCTAGAGTTCCTAGATAAATCAAAAATATTTTAAAAAATATAGTTAATCTACAAGGGGACATGATCAGCTAGTCATCTGGTACACATTTGCCAAATTTTTTTTTTTTTTGATAGCTTTAATGGCTTTAAGGATTTTGTTCCATTGATTAAATGCTCTTAATTAAAATAACAGGCCTTATTATTTTCAGGCTATGCCCAAAAGCTGCTTTCTGACATTGTATTTTCCCTTGCGTATTGTCAGCTGGAAAAACTGATGTTTCCAAGTCTTCTGTCCTTGCTTGCAGTTTCCAGTCAAGTCCTACTGACAACATTCTCAATAAATTAAGCTGCAGAGAGTCTTTCAGAGTAGGGTGATATGCTCCATTGTGCAAATGCTACTTGTTATTCTCTTCCTCATCTTTTTAAAACTATCCTTTTCAAATGGTAGATTCATTTTTGTACAAGTTCCAAAACCCCATTGTCTTTTTATATATGACTAACAGTAAGGAGAAGTCCTAGATGAGGAGGGTATGGAAACATTTGTCAAACTGTAGTCACACAGTTAAACCTCACTGGGGTGATACTTCATGAAATACTTAATTTTGGTATGTACCGAAGAGCTGTTGGCTGAGACAGAGCAGAATATCTCTACTGTGATAATAAACCAAGTGGACTAGGCAATGCCCTTTAATTGTTTTTTCTTAATATAACTTATTTCCCAGGTATGTTTTCTCAGTAAGCCATATCAATTTCTAGAAGTTGTCATGTGCTTGGGGATTGTTGTGTTACTTCTCACTTCTTAAAATTTTTACATAACCAGCATTTGAGGCTCAGTAGCCCCAGATTATTTATGTTATTTAGTGGCCCTCTGTTACAATTTTATAGACTTCAATATATATCATGACAATGTCTAGTACTATGTAAATAATACTCAGGATGTATCCATACTTAATCCCTTCAAGATATGTCTAAGGGTAGTTTCGAGTTCTTGTTTCAAGTCTGTTTTACAAGTAGTGGGTTGCCCTATTTCATTCTATAAATTAGCCCACTGTAACACATTTCTTAGGTGCTGTAGGAGTAATGATTTATTTGAAGGACACAAAAAGTCTGAACTCCAAAGAGGAAAAAAACTGTGCTATTTATTGGCTTAAAAATTTGCAAAAAGTTGTAGAAACATGTGAAGATGAGCTTTATACTTTTCCCAAAGCCTGGTTAGAGGTGACAAAGAAACAGTCTGGGCATGATACTGTATTAAAAACTAACAATAAGAAGTTAGTGGATTATAAAAGCAGGAAAGAGTAATTTCAAAACACGGTTGGGCTTAGTCCATGTGTCAAGTGTCAGCTGCTTTTTGTCTTTTTTTTTCCTGTGAATGCTTTCTAAGGACAATGGTATTGTTTATAGTTTCTCCAGAGTATTTGCAAGTTGGCTTTGTTGGACTTTGCTGAACTGTGCTCAGCATGTTGAGGTGTGGCCACATGGCAAGAAGCAGAAAGGAAATGTCAAGGCAGCACCTCTAGAACGATAATACCTGTTTACATTTTCTGCTGCTACTGAAAGGGGACTTGTTGAATCCTGAAAGAAAACCCTGAGGCCGCATTTATGTCATAAATTCTCTCTGTTATATGGGATGAAGCCTTGTCCCATCCCAGTGACAGCTTAAACCTCAGCTAAATATGTTTGTACAGCCACATCACCTTGAGTACTGATTTTTGTCAGACACTCGAAGCAAAGAAATGTCAAGTATTTCAATGGAGTAACCTTAGATAAAATGCAGGACTGGTAATTTCACTGGGACAGAAGTAACATCAGTCCCTGATGTTGATTTAAATGGTGCTGAGCAGCCAAAGAGGACGTGTAAAATTAAGAAAACTGTAACATGGATATTAAGTCCATAAGAAATTGTGGGCATATCTAGTTTCTTTTTCTACATATTACAAGCTGTTGTGGAAAAATTAATGGAAAACATGCTACCATTTAATTTGGGCAGATCTACTAATGATGATTTTATGGGAACCTGGAGTTTATTTTATAATTTAACATACGCATTTGAAATAGTTGATCGTAAAAAAGAGTGTTGCCCTTAATAGCTGGGACTACAACCTGGAGAATTTCGGATTTTTAGCATGCCTTGGAAGTCTTTAGCAGGGTGACATACATGTTATAAATTGCAGTTTAAGGTTCTAGGTATACTAACACAGGGAGTTAACCCAGTTCATTCTATTTGCTGCATACCACACAGTGGACTTTTAGGATAAATAATCATATATTGGACCTTGTCTAGTCTTTAATGTTACACTTGGTGTTTGCTTGATTTAAATTGAACCCTGATAACTAAGGAGGAAAAAATTACTAAGAATCAGATCATACTGCATTCCTTTTGGTAACTGATGTATTTTCCAAAGAAGAAACTTAAAGTCAGATGTAGTAAATGGAAGCAGAACTTACTAAGCTGGAGCAGACTGCCAGGGATGGTCAGAGTAATGACTTTATGCTACAAAAGCACCTTGAAGGTGCAAGCATGGTGGTAGCTGATGGGGAGGAGGAATAAGAGAGCTCTTGATTCCAGTGCTCCTTTATGTCTTGTAATACAGAATGATGATGGCTGAATACTGGATGTCAGTTCCTTGCTACACTGTATTTCTATAGCAGTGTACACAATAGTTTTGTGTTTAACTCATTATGAATAGCCATTTGTAATGTGTGCTTTGCCAAATGCTTCACAGATAAAACAGACATTTTGAGATAGTGTGGCAGATATTGTGCATTTATTATATAGCCAATGAGGTAGGAGACAAATGAACATTGCACATTCATTCTGGGGCTGATGTGGTGGGTTTAGTGTAATGGATGTAATGCATTATTATTGTATTATGATAAACAGACTATCTGCCTGCATTACAAATGGCATTATTTGAAACAGCTAAATTGTTATCTAGAGCAATGTTTCTCAAGACAGGAATCCCTCAGGAGGAGGCTTGGGCAAAGCTATCAAAGCTAGGATAAATTTTAAAAAAAGAAATTTGGATGCTCTGTTTTGTTTAATCCATATTGGAAATCAGCAGCACTGGAATCATCTATCATTTGTAGGGCAGTGGCACAAGCAGGTCACATCCTTAAGGCAGATGTAACAACTCTCCATAGCTCCCCACAACTTTTGCAAGTGCAGTTCAGTCTGTTCTGAGGCATTCCCCAGCGTCTGTACCTCGGTCCCAGTCCTGCTTTTGTAAGGCTCTTGCTGGCACTGGCTGCACACAGCTGGGGCCTCCTGCAGCTGCCTGTGCAGGGGTCTCCTGGGTCTGCCTCTAGAAAACTTGTGTCATCTTCACATCCTCTAGATTCTCAGCTGCTCTGCAGGTCAAAAAATCTGCTGGTTGCTTTAAATGATGGCAGCCCATCCCAGGCTGCTTTTGGGGTTGCTGTACTGCCCACAGCCCTGAGAGCATGCCTAATTCTGCCCATTGGCACATTTCCTCTGCAGGTGTGTGCAAGGAGAGAGGAAGCAGCTTCACAGTGTGATTTATGATTTCAGCTCCCAAACAAACCCTTGCAATGGCAATGTATTAAAGGAGTTGGGCAGGGAACCAAATCCATGGACAGTGAAGAGTGGATCTAGATGCGTTTAATTTAATTTACATTTCTCACTGAACAAAGGTGACAGTGGTAAAATACCTTTTTTTCCCCTCTACTACATGTGCAGAGTGCATTTTTGAAATGTATCACTCTTCCCATTTCTATTTCTTTCTGGGAATGGTTCTTGTACACTTCTCTTCCAAGATTGTCCTTTGGGAGGTTTGCATATCGTTTATGCACCTTTGAGGAAAAATGTTGCCTGGGACTAGATCTGAGAAACGTGGACCAAGCCAAATGTGGCAGTTTTCCAGCCTGAAATTGTATTATATTTTAAGGCAAAATGATTTTACAGTAGTTATGCAATAAACATATGTAATGTATATATGTACAACTTGTGTAATTCATCAGGCATTTGAAGCAGACCAATTTGAAATAAAAAGTTGGCTCTCGCCTTAAAGCTAAAGGAAATAATATTGAGTAAAATGAAGAAAAAAGTTTCTGCACTAAACTTTGTAAGTCAGCAACCTCATTCTGAGGAGCATACCCATGTTTTCATGACAGAGCGCATTACTGTCAGCATATTCTAAATATCATCATGAGTTCCAGCTCAGGATATGAAAATTGGGCTTTATAATAAAAGCAAAAGAAACATCTTGTGAAATTAATTTGTTGCCATTTTGATATGCTGGATATTTTATGGGAAACATTGATTTAAATTTCAGTTGTTGCATAGACTGTACACAGAAAAAATGACTGAAGTATATCAACATAAATCATAAAAAGTCAGAAGTTGGATTTACTAAGTTTTCTTGAAGCCTCTTGGAAAATGTGCTGATTTTTGTTTTCGAGAGTTTGTGCCGCTCTGGGTGAGTGATATCACATGTGGTGGTGAGAGCCATGTAATTAGTGTGTATTTCTTAGGCATCTTTGACCACTCATCCATCTTTTCCAGAACTGCCTCTCACCAGTTCTGAAGTTACCACTGGGGTTGTTTTTTTTTACTTTGCTTTTTTTTCTTCCTCTGAGCACTTGCAAACTTTCCCAACATGCCTCATTTGTGCTCATAAAGAGCACATCATGTTGGGTTATTGACTTCTCATTGGGATGAATGTCATATTGAAAGTTATTTTGAATGATTCCTAGGAAACAGTTATCAACATATCTTTTTTCAGTAAACTTTCCTGTCTCCCAAGAATATTTTCATGTCGCTGATTGTTGTCAGAATTCTCATCTTTCTGTTTCTGTTGAGTTTTTATTGTATTGTCCAGTATATGATTATATAAATACTCCCATACATGGATCTTGATGCAGGTTTTGATCTGGGAATAATACGTTTTCTGACGATGAAGAATTTTTTATAATAATGTCTGTAAAATACTGCATTTACTCATGGTGTACAGATATTTTATTAATATTAATGAATGTGTAATTGAAATTAGCAGGCTCCCTTGGAAAAGTAAACTATTCCCTTTGTGTTTCGGTTTTAAGATAGGTCTTTGTTTCTTAAAACACACTTTAATCTGTCATTCTGCTGGCATGTAACTCCCCTTCTGTTCCCCTGAAATTCAGCCTTCCAACTTCTATACAAGAATGATCTCAAGAGAAATAATTCTGATCAAAAGGGGTTTTTCCAAGATAGTTTTGGGTGACTTTCCCTCCGAGAGTTGTAGTAAAATGGCTGAATGTTTGGTCTAAGGAAGAAAAAAGGGACAGGAGTTTCTAAGTGGTACTATCAGGGCAAAGAGAAGTTATAGACACATCTATGAATGTCCCATTTGTAAAGCTGGCAATAACTTTTAGGAATGTTTAAATCACAGCCTTTTATTGAATGGTGACAAGTGGAGAGGCACTACCATGGAGCTTTTCCTGTTCTGTGATCATTGAGCCTATAGCTCCCATAGAAGGTTATTTATTTTTCGTGTCAGAGGAATCTAATATGATCATCTATCCCTAACAGCATTACACAAGACAGAGAACCAAACTTCATATGCATTGCTGAGAGCCTGGTATTTTTTTTTTTTCTGGTTAAATTATAGAAAAGGGACTTGGTCTAAGTATGTTACATGATGGTGAATCCCCTATGTCTTCAGTGAAATGCTCCAACAGTCAATAACCCTCTCGAAATCAGTGTTTCTAATACCAGCTGTCATTTTGTCTTCCCCTCTTCAAGATATATTTCAGAACTCTCTGCTATCACAAATGTCTTCCTTATGTTGTGACCTGGAGTCTGTGGTCAGTCACCACTTGGATTTGTCTGTGATGAACTAAATGGGTTGAATTTCTTCAGTCCCTTATTATAAGACAGTATTTTCAAGATGTTGAATCACTTTGTGGCTCTCATTTGAGCTCTCACCAGTCTGCTGAATTCTTTTGGGGAGCTCCCAGTGTACTACTTATGGTCTCACTAATGCTATATGCAGAGAGTAATATCAGCTCATTACTCCTACTTGCTCTATGCTATTTCGCTGCTCATGCATTAAAGGATTGTATTAGTTCTCTTGGCCACTGTGCCTCCTTGTGAGATTTACTGCTGGGAGGACTTGGATAAAGCTCAGAGGTACTCAGACAGCAGTTGGGAAGACTTTACTCACTAGTAATGGCTGGGACTCCTTCAAGAAATTTGTCAGTGATCTGGAAGTTTTACAGTAGTGACAGAAATGAGAGCAATCCTGGCTGCACCTCTCCGTGAGAAATACTCTGGTTTGCTTTCCAGCTAAAATACAGTTCATTCCTGTGGTGCCAAATTCTACAGCTTTCTTTCCAGACCCAGAAGAGCCACAACATCACGCACATGCATCATGCAAATACAATCCTGCTTGCTTAGCTCAACAGCCAGGCAGTGGCTGCTGCTCCCAGGGCAGTGCAGAGAATTAGAAAATGATGTGCAGTCTTCTCTGTCTTTGCTTCCAGAAATATCCACAGTGGCTTTATTTTTCTTACCTCTGTGACTCAGAAAATGCTTTTAACTCATATAAAAAATTGTTGTTCTGAGTTCTAACAAAGTCCTCGAATGAATTAGCAGGGAGTTCTCATGTGTGACATTGCTAGTGCCATCACGAGATTATTGTCCCCTTCTGGAGCAGTAGAAACATTCTGCCCATCCAAGCAAATGCCGAGCAAGCTGTCTTTGCTGATTGCCAATGGGTTGACCAGGAAAGTGGCCACAGTAGAGAAAATTTTGACCTGTTTAGTTTTGTTGTTCTTTTTTGGCTTCAAGTGTTTTTTTGTTGTTGTTGGTTATTTGGGGATTTCTGTTGTTGTTCTTGTTGGTTTGGGGGTTTTTAAAAAACTTTTCTTACATGTTTTTCATGGTTTTCAAAAAATACAATAGTGGAAAGGGTTTTGTAAAAATTGTCACAGGCAATTTTTTCAATTATATCTTATTTCTAGTAGAGATTTTGCTTATGACTAGTGCCATATACTTTAATGGAAATCAGTAGTTTTTGGTTTAGGGTGTCTGGGCTACATGTAGTAAAGGAAAAAATTCTGACTAAGAAAAGGATGCTATTATGAACTGAAAACAATTGACTAATCTTCACATATAATCAGAAGCAGGTCTGTAGATTTACAGGTCTGTAGACTCACTGAGAAACTCTTCTGGAGTTTTGAATCAAAGAATAGTGAAAATTGGTCATGCAAGGTGAGTACTGGTTGTCAACAGCTATTTTCAGTATCAGTTCAACTTGGACTAAACAGGTGTGTACTATGCCTGCAGTTTTTTCTTTGGAGGTTTGGAACAGGAATTTGTCAGTCTGATCTTTCTTTGTCTTGTTTTTTCCTGTTATGTGATAAAATGGCCCTGCTCTTTGTCACGTGCTTGAATCCCAGTCAAAGCCAGCCTCAGACATGCATCAGCCATGCGCTTTTCTTCCCTTATGGCAAAGAAAATGCAGAACTGAGTAGGTGCAAAAATGGCTATTTAAATTTTTTTTTTCCTGTCTAAAAAGGTATCAGTTCAGGGAGCAAATGAGTCCTTACAGGAGTACAGTAGGCAGAGATATTCTATGAGCACAGGTTTTGAAGGAGGATATTGTCAAAATTGTACTTCCTTCCTTTCTGATTTCCAGGTTAATATGAAAAATAGTGTCTACAAGGCTGACAGAGTAGGCAGACACTGTGAACTACAAAAATCACTGTCTTTTCTAAACCTTCGTTAGAAGAGTAAGGAACCTTCTTTCATGTATAAAATTGTCTATGATTATGCCAAAGTCTGAGTTAAGTTTCATTAGGCTTCCATTCTTATCTCATATATGTTTTTATTCTTGTTATTTTTATTAATTAGAAAAGTTTAATGGATGATATTTGTTAAAAAACCCATCAGAGTGAACCTTGTTTTCACTTGTTCAAAAGGAAACTTCATGCTTTTCTTGTTTTGTCATTATGGTTAGTTACCCTCCAGATTCATCCAGGTCATTTATGCCACTGTTGGAGGTAAAACTTAGAAGTCACAAGCTTCATTGAGTAGTGCAACATACAAAGGCTTTAGTTTAATATCATACAATCTCTTACTCTGGCTTACCTGCAAATTATCATGCACCTGTTTCATTGAATATAAATAAGCAAATTTAGTAGACTTGGTTTAGAAAGGCGTAAACCCCTCAGTTAAAAACAAAGTGAATTCTGTAAGATTTAAATTAGCTGTGGTGTTGCACAGACATAAGTTTGAATAAATCAGTTTAAAATTTGGATTTGAGAAAAATGTGTTTTCCCAATTAAAGGGGCATATGATTCTTTCATGCATGCCTGATTTTATATCCAGCCACACAATCAATTCTTTGTGCTTTTGTCTCATTTTTTTTTATTTTATTTTTATTTTTTAATTTTTTCCCCTCCCCCTGTTTGCATGTTTGAATTACTAGATCATAATGAAGGATAAGGAGTGCTAGATTTCTGTGCTCTGTTGGCAGTTTGGGAAAGACAAATGAAAGCAACTAGTCATTCAATTTTTCTGCCCATCTGCTTTAATCATTAAAAAGAAAACCCAATGAACTTTTATTTTTCTTACAGAAAAATAGGAAACTCATAATTGGGTTTAAGTCCTGACGGAGGCCAAAATCATCCAGTGTTCTACATGACCCAGCTCTACATTTTGTGCTTTCCACAAGTGGGTACCAGCAGTGCAGCAAACCTCTGCACTTAGGATGCTTCTGAAAGGTGAGTTACTGCAAGTGCAGCAGCAGTGACAGCTTCATTCTGCCCAGCCTAGAGCCTGGACTCTTAAGTGCTGTGATTGCTTTTATTTTCCTAACAAAATGCAAAGCCTTGAGAAAATAAGTGAATCGAAGCACATTAATCAGAATTACCAATGTGAAGACTGTGACAGAAATTTGAAAAAAACCCAACCACATAAACAATGGTTCCTCTGTAAGAAAAATCATTTCAACCCGGTAAAAAATTGATTGGTAATTCAAACCAGAAATTGCCCTGACTGTTGAACATATATTGAAATATTTCATGGGCTATTTTATCATTGCAACTTGTTGACATTATTTTGTACTTGTAACTTCGTAGACTATAGCCATTTATCACATCAGCATCAGACATCTGCACAAGCATTTGTCATGCTGCTGTTGATTATTTTCTTTTTCTTTTTTTCTCCCCCCCCCTCCCGTCCCCTGTTGGCTGATGGAAAGCTGTAGCTAACAGAACAATACAGTGGAATGTGAAGGCTATCATTAGGGGGCAAAAACAGACTTCAAAGAGGAAGCACATATGGTTTTGACTTTTATAAAAATGGCAGGTGCACATGAAAAAAGGTTGATTTCAAATTTATTTTCATGATAGCTGCAACTTCTTAAAAGTCCAAGGTGATTAATTTTCAGTTTGGCATATCTGAAATAAGATCACAGTTTTACAACTTCTGAGGCAGAGAATGAGAGTGACGAGGTCATGTTGGCATAAACCAATGGCAACCCAAAGCAAGATGGTTCTTGAGCAGCAAGAAACATTTTGCAAAAGGCTTTCTGAAAGTAAAGCATGTATATGAAACAAAATGTTTCTGAAATCAGCTGACTGTGGAGCATATGTTAAATTCAATGATATTGGGTCCAATTTGAAAGGAGAACCTTTTGTTTATAGTCTACTAAGTGTCACTTGTATTACTAACTCAAATAGCAGTTGAATACAAAAGACTTGAAACAAAAAGAAACACCACAACCACCCCAACAATGCTGTCTTCCCCTAATGATAAGTGTTTCTTTTTACATGAAGGAATATATGACAATTTTCATTTCTGCATTATCATGTGTCATTTTAAATCTAGCATCTGAAATCCTTGTGGCTGGAAAGCCGGACCTCTCTGCACCTGTGGGTGACTTGCTGATGATGTGAAAGAATAAGCAACTGTCATTTCTAAGTACAAGTTGAATTTATCCTTCTTATGGATCCTGTATATGGTATTTTAATTGAAAAAGAATGTTAGCTATCTTGCCTATATACATTAATATATTAGAACTAGTAGATATGATAGCAAATATTTGGGTGGGATGTTCTGTTCAGTGCTTCTCAGAAATGTGGTGGTGCTATTACCTATGGCTCAAATGTAACTGCAGCCTGCATGTGACTGGGTTTGGATCCCTATCCCAGCTTTGCTGCTACTCTGATGAGAAAACTTCTTCTATCCTGGTTCCTGCTGATTTACTTCCTACTTTGTGCATCTAGTTCTGAAATTACAGCCTCCTCAGGATGTCATTACTAAACCTCACCCAAAAAGGCATATATTTCCACGAAGTATAAGTTATATAAAAACAATGGTGGTATCTTACACAGGTGATATTTTTCTAAAGCCAATGTTGTATCACAGTGGGATATATTACAATAACACCATTCTTTAGCAAAAAAAAACCACCCCAACAAACAAACCCAAAACCCCCAAACTTTTTTCTGTCCTGTTATTTGTCCTCTGAAAGTGTCAGGAAAAGCTTTTTCCTAAATAAAAAATAATTTAATGTCCTTTATCAAGATGTTGGAACTACAATAGAGCTGTATTCTGGAAGTTGCCTTCAGGCTGGGACTTGATTATTCATTGCTCCTGCAGAAAGACATGATTGCTGTTTCTCATAATCAGATACTTTCTTACCTCTCTGAGAACAGTACTATAATGTTTTCTCTAATGGGAAGTATTATTTTAGTGCCTGAGACATTAAGCTGCTAAGTTGCAGAAACAGTCTCCAAAAATGGCTTTGTGAGGTTTTCTTTTGAGGGTGGTCTTTATTTCATTTCATTCAGGGTTATGTGGGCTTTTTACGAAGAATTAAAGACATGAGAATTTGCATGAAAGAAATTAGATATTGGTCCATGACAGCCCATCTTCTGCCATTGAATTTGAAGAAAGAAATGTTTTATCAGAAATTTAGTTTTCAGTGCTCAGGCTGTGGGACACAAGTCCTTCCTAGCTAAAAGCAAATATTTCTGCGTGTTTTCCTGCGTGAGTGCAAACACTCCCACCATTCAGTCTTGCTTATAAAGCAGGATCCTACTTGGTCCCCTCAATAAAAGCACTCCCTGGAGCACTTGGACAGAGTGGGGATCGTGGTGGTTGAACTGAGAATGGCCCATGCATCCATCCTCTCTGAGGTCTCATCAATTTCCTCTGCTGGAAGCCTGGTAGCAACATTTTCAAGGGTTCCCTGAAGGCAGATATGGTCATCAAAGAATGTTTAACTTGAGCACACTTCTTCTTACATCTGAATCAGTTTGCCCGGCTTCCTCATGAGTATAGAAAAATGTTTCCTTTTGTCAGTTAACATAATATGCTCTGGAGTGCCGTCAGGATCTGTCTTCAGACTACTTCCTTGCTAGAAAACTTTGTACCATTGGAACTGCAGAATAACAATAAGAGAAGTGCTAAGCCTGTCTAAGGGGTAAAAAAATGCAACCACTCAGCCCTTCTATCTCTTTCAATGGGGTTTCCTACCAGAATTCAGCACTGATATTTTCAGGAGTTGCTGAATTGATTCATACATCTGCTCATAAATTTATTCCTAACTTACACAGAGGAATATTTAAAAATCAAACTGCACTCTTTCCACTGACAATAGAAGCACACCTATTTGTACTTTTAAAACTTTAAAAGTTTCCTCATCTAGGAGATAGTGAAGGTACCATTGGCAGAGCTGTTCATTCTTTCTAGCTTAGTTCCTCTTTGTTTCCTAATATCTGTCCCGATGGCAAATCATCAGAAAATCCTTCGTTTTTCCAGTGAAAAATCAGTGTGAAAGAAGGGGCAGGAAAGAATAATTTTTGCCCTGTAGAAAATACAGACTAGTTCTATAAATACAAGAGAAAAAAATCAGCATTTCCTTAACACATACACCATTGATTCAATGTTTGATTATAAATGGACTGGTTTAGGTTTTGATATCTTTGGGGAAACAGGCAGTCCCACAGCTGGTTTTGTTTAGCCAAAACTCAGGTTTGACTCAGTTTTCCATATAATCTCTGAATGAATACATTTGAATCAGACTGTGTTATTGTGTGGACATACTTATACATAGGTGTCCTTAAACAAGGCATGTATGAAGCACCTGCATTATAAATTCTTTTCTTTATGTTAATTAAGTGAGAAAGATTGGCCTACACTGGAAAAGTATTGAGGTGGAAAACCAAGTTAGGGAATGTAGCATAGAAACAAAATCGAGGAGAATATTTTAATTAGAAATTGCAGTGGTCTCAGGATTATTATAAATCCAGTGGAAGCCATCATCTTCAATGTGCTTTGGAGAAGGCAGACATGATCTATGGAAAAATATCCAGTCATCAATTAATTTTCTATTGAGAAAAATTATTTTAATCAAAACCACTTTTTTACCAGGCCTAGAGGGATTTTTGATGTTTTGTTCTGTTGTGGTTTAACCCCAGCTGGCGGGTAAGCACCCCACAACCCCTCATTCATTCCCCACTGATGAGATGGAGGAAGGAATGGTAAGGGCAAAAGTGAGAAAACCCATGAATTAAGATAAAGACAGTCTAACACTTTAAAAGAGCCAAAAGCAAGCACAGCAAAACAAGCAATTCCTTCAACACTTCCTTTGGGCAGGTAAGTGCTCAGCCACCTCCAGGAAAGCAAGGCTCCTTCACATGTAATGGTGGCTTGGGAAGACAAGCACCATCACTCTGAATGTCCCCTCTTTCCCTGTTCCCCCAGTGTTATGTGCTGAGCATGGCACCACATGATCTGGAATATTCCTCGGGTAATTTTGGGTCAGCTGTTCTGTCTGTGTCCCCTCTCAGCTTGTTCACCCCCAGCCTCCTCACTGGTGAGGTGGGGTGAGAGGCAGAAAAGACCTTGGCTCTGTATGAGTTCAGCAGTAACAAAAATGTCTCTGTGTTATCAGCACAGCTTCCAGCACTGTCTAAAGCATAGTCTTGTATCAGTTGCTCTGAAGAAAATTCTCTCTGTCCCAGCCAAAACCAGCATGCACTCACTCTCTTCAAGAGTACACATAACACTTTACTCTTGGAATAAAGGGCTAAAAGCAACTGCCATGTACTTTCTTTCTAACCCACAGAAGAGTTCTCTGCAATGGTGTTGTTCTTGATGGACTTCTGTCCAATCTATTGTCCCAGATCCCTGGTGTGGGAGATGCTTTATTCCTCAAGACAGTCTGCTGCAGTCTTTCAAAATCCTTACATTTCCCAACGTATTATCCCTTTAAGTAATTTTAGGCCACCTCACCCATCCACCAAAGACTCAGAGTAGAAAAAGCTCTTCAGCTATTTGAAGACCTATAGTCGATCTCCCTTCCTAACTAAATTAGGCCAGATTTTCCTAAATTATTTCTTATACTAGCTTGATACTGTCTCTTTCTTGTCTTTGAGCACTCTGAAATTGGTCCACATAAAAAGCACCCCTAACAAGTTATTTCTCATCCTCTATTTGTGTTGTCAGTTATTTTTATCTACCTTACATTTTTCCTAACTAATTTTTGGAGTGTTTCATCAGTTTTCAAGATTGTTTTAAAGTCTGTGTTTGCTTTCCAGCATATCTACATGTTGCTTCATGCTAAGAACAAATTTAAGAAGCATACTCACTGGTGAATACATTCCTTTTAGTCAGTGAATGCTTCTGGGTGATCTTAGAGTAAATGTAAATAAGAGGATGAGGAGCACATCTGCCTAATAAAGTAGTAACATCAATTAGAAGAAAAAAAGTGTGAAAGAAAAAGATTTCAAAGTCATCATTCAGACAGGATGGCTAGAGTGTTGCTTAAAGTAAAAATCTAGAAGCTACATAGAAGCCATTACCATTTGCTGGAAACCTCAGATTCTGAAGAAGTGAACTGTGTTGAATAGGTCTTAAATAAAAAGATAAAGTATTAATTAATGTTTTCCAAATAAAAATGTATAGTCCATACACCCAGAAATTCTCTGTACTGAATCTGCATGGTTGGACAATATACCCTCCAGAGAGCCCTTGCAACCTCAGCTGTGCTGTGATAGGTTTCAGGGTTTTCAGTTTTAAAGATATTGCACACCACAGTTTAGGAAGTAGTGCTATTGTCACACCAGGAGGTATCTCCAAGGCTCTCAGTTCTTGGATCTTTTAAAATTCTTCAGGTCCATTTTGCTCCCTTAGGAAGTATTTCAAAATGCATGAGGAGACCATTTTCCAGTATCCAGTAAAAGCAGCTGAGTGAACCCTTGAAAGACCCTGCATTCAAAGGAAAAACAAAAGTCTGTCTCTGTCTGGGAGGGTTAAAGTATGAAAAGTGCAAGAGTCCTTGCCTGTCTTCAGGGTAAGTTGCCACTAACATGCAGGTGAATATATGTCAATATTCATGGGTGCTGTTCATATCTCATTAAGATAAGTATATGTGCACATCCAGAATATAATTCCAAGTAAGCGAGAGTTTGCATGTGCTCAGAGAAAGAATTTGCACCTGATATCACTCTTATTTGCTACAGCTAAGTGCCCAGCATTGTGGTGTTCTGTTCTCTGTTTTTTGAGAGCCAACTCTAAATGTCCTTCTATAGCTCCTGTTCTACTCTTGACATGATGAAGAAATCATAAACCACTATGGAAGCCTTGTTTTACTATTTATTATTGCTAAGTATGAGAAGAGAAAATCCCAGTGGTCTAATTGCTATTATGGAGCCCCAGGAAAGTCAAGTTATTAAACAAAATTGTCTGTGCCCCTTATTTGATCAACTTTAAAATAATTCCTAAAATTAAGATGTAAATAGTTTTCTTTGTTTGTGATTCAGCTTCCAGTGGCTGCTAAAGTATTCAATTGAGGCATAACATTTTAAAGCCTTTTAAGAGCCAAATAAAATTATTACACATAAATTATTAAAAGCCTCCCAGAAATGGAAAAATACTTACAGAAAAGTCCTTCATAAATAATGTTCAAACTAAATTAAGTACTAGTATAAGGAATGCATTAAAGTTTACGAATGAGATATTAGGACTGTGCTCCCTTAACCTCAAAGTTATGATAGCTGGAGCACTTGCTACCCTTCTGAAACCTTGCAGCTCCAAGTCCTGGCTCACTCTGGGAAAGAAACATGTAGTGCTACTGGAGATTGGAAAAAGAGCTCGAGGTCAGGGGTCGACACAGTAAGGGAGTTTGCTCTTTAAGAGGTTATCTGTGGATCTGCAAAGCCAAAGTGCAATTGGGTTCTGTGATGTGATTTTAGTAAGTAATTGTATATGATCGTAGGTAGTTTCAAAGACAAGGTTGGGAGATTTTTCTAGCCTGCTTGTGATATCAATTTTGGGGAGTCTGTGTAGCTTGAGATGGTCGGTGCAGTTTCTTCAGAAATTGTCATCTGAAGTGATACAGCTGGTAACTGATTCATTTTAATTATAAATTTAGCAGACTGGTAATATGTTTTTTTCTTTCTCATCTCTGTGATACCTGTCACGTAAATCAGCAGCTTTGTAGTCTTGTACAATTTTTGCCACCAATAAAAACTCATATTTGTTTTTGAGCTGGTACTGCATAAGAGACAATTTTGCATGTTTATTAAGACAGTACGAGTTATTGTAATTGATCTGCCTGGATATTGCTTTTTCTTTGGTCTATGAGTGGATAGCATGCCAGTGGGTTATCAAGTTACCGGCTCTTGATTATTCAAAACAACGTGAAACAAACATTTCCTATTGTTTTAGTTGTTTAGGGTTTCCCTGATTAAGCTGTCACTGGTGTCAGTTATGTTCTTATAAGCCTGCTCGGATCTATTTCATGTTAAGAAAAAGCTCAGATAAATCCAGGAAAGCTTAATGTTTATCCAATGTGAAAATAATTACTCAAAAGTGTTATTCTTAATCCAGATAATTAGAGTGAGGAAGGAGAGATCAGTGTCATTGTGAATTATGCCCTGGCAATTGACTCTTGGTCCTTGTAAGTTTCAGGTGAAGATGTGAGTGGATAAAGGTTAGATTAACCATAATCCAAAGTAGCTGCAACCTAAATCTGTTATGATACAAGGATGATCACTTAAAAAGAGCTGGATTGTGGGATTGTTTCTGGTTGGATAAGATGCCGCTCGACTGGGACTAGTCTTAAAACATGCTTAGCACCATGTCACTGCAGCTGTAAGCACTTGTGCACGGTCTCAGGCTGCCGCAGACTGCGGGGCTCTCCCTGCACAGTGTAACACTACACTGCCTTGCAATATCTGTACTTTACATTAACATGCTTTATCCGGTGTTTCATGGAAAATAGATGGTGACTTATGCAGAGTGATTTACTCAATGATCACTTCTCTGTGCTGTTAAACATATTTCTTTGTGTTCCCCGTTTGAAACATTCTGTGCATCTACATGTAGTAGAGTGTACAATGGTACAGGTACACTGTTACGAAAGCTGACCAATAAAAAATGTAGAAGAGACAAAATATTTACTCTCTCTTTTTTAGTTTATACCATGATTTTGTAGGGTTACTAATTATTAGAAAAGAAAAACATAGTATGTATGGATATGTAAGGATAAGGTTTGCAGATGTTTTTCTCTTTGAAGCTGCACAGTTTTCAGAAATCCATTAAAAACGAACAAGACTAAATCAAAACAAATTCACTCTGAATGCAGGAAAAGTACCATTAAAAGGGGAACATGCATGTATTAGCACATAGTGCAAGCAGAAAGTATTTGATGCTTCGGACTTCCCTGGTTTTAGATATGGACATAATGGTGACAGCTCAGATGACAGTACATGTGGTAACTCTCCATAAATACACAGACTCTTGAATGTCAATGGTTACTTATTTGGAATAACACACTGCTAAAAGAGGAAGAGAAGAGGGTGAAAGACAGGCCATTTATTGAAAAACAGGACAGGAAATATTTGGTCTCAGCAGATAATTTATTTGCATGGTCCAGTCTTTCTCATTGTTTCAGTACAAGTGGAAAATAAACTAAAGATATTTTTTTCTTATTATTCAATTTTTGTAATAAATTGAATGCATTTGTTCTGAGATGATACATTTGGGCAGATCTCCTTCATCCTTGCTGGAAAACTGGAAGCAGTATTCCTTGATGCATTGCTAAGGTGAGGAAATAGTTAAAAAAGTAATTAATGGAATGCAAAAGCTAATAAGAGGAAAGTACTTTAATACACACTTGAGCTAGAATCTTCACTGTGAATAATTAAAATTATTTAAAGTTCATTTCTGGATTTTTAATAAAGTATGTCTCAATAAGACTTGTTCCTGGTTTTAAACCTTTCTACACTTAACTCACTACCTTCTTGTTGTAGTTATTTTTATAATTGTACTACTTTTTCTTAAAAGGAGGTTTAGGTAATGTTTATGTTTGTCTGTGTTTAAAAGTAAATTCTGCAAGAGGCATAACATTCCTAAGTTTTGCTCCTAACATAAAAATTACCCATCACATCAAAGTGTTATTTCTAATGCTACATTATATGCTACAGATTCTTGTCTATATAACTGTTGTGTTCCCCTGCATCCTAAACTCCCTGCCTTTAAAATAATGTTTCATGGAAATGCATGTCACTAATAAAAATTTTCAGACTTGTGTCAGAGTAGATTTTAGAGCAGGGATTTCAGTTTTCAAGCTTTAGAATGTAAGTCAAACTTTAATTAAAGGAGGGGAGGAAGAAACTTCCCCATTTGATAGCTCATTACAAGGGTGCATAGCACAGTTTCCTCACACTTTTCAGCAAAGGCTTTTAGTGATTGATACTGAAGGGACCACTGGTCTCGTGTAATGTAGTCATTCTTAAGTTAGAGAAGGTGGAGTGTAGGAGAAATTCCCATCGTGTAAAGGGCAATAAGAGCTAAATGTAGAATTGCTAATGCAATTTCTGACTGAAAATATTAACATGGAAAAACTGGTTAATAAGGCAAAATGTCTCTTCAGGATTGAATCTGCAGAGAAGGCAACATCTGGACTTAGGTGGGTAGTACAGTTTTCCTTAGTGGAAAAGATGAATTAGGTTGAAAATGAAATGATAGAACTCAGAGTTGAGCACTCTTGGTCCCTTCTGCGTTTTACAAGCAGACTGGTAAACAGTTAAGTCTGTCTAAGTCATGGAAATGTCACTGACATATAAGGAAAACTAACAATAAAAAGGAAAATAATTACATCAGTAAAATCCTTGAAAGTTTTAGAAAATAAAAAAATCAGTGAAACAAAACCAGAAATGGTACCACATTTAGTGTGTTGAAAAAAAGGAGAAAGTCCTGTGAGAGTATTTGTAGTGTCAAAGACCACAGACTACTGTGTACCAGTATTTGTAGCTTTGGATTCTTTTAGTAGCTTGAAATTATTTAATTATTAGAGATCATAGAAACTAATAGTAACACAATTAACACAAATTAACAAAAATGAGATAATTTAATGAGACCTATCAAAAGAGAAGTAATTAAATAATTTGAACATCAAGCTGCAAATAGTTACAGAGGATAGAAGGTTTTGCTCTGAAGAAATTGAAGTAGCTGGTAAAAATGACATTTATCACTTTTAAGCAGCTTCAGTGTTGAATGATGACCAAACTCTGTCAGTTTTTCTGAGTAGTGATGATCCAAGGAAGCTCAGGGAATAAGAAAATAGTTTCTGATGAATCAGGCTGACTTTTGCTACAGGGTGAACAGATTGTTTCCCTGTTCAGCCTCTTTGAGGTCTGGAAGCCATACGTCAGTGGAAAAAGCCTTGGCTGATTTCTCTAATTTCCCAGGATTAGTGGGGTTTTAAGCTAAAATTATGATCTTCTGTAACTTCCATTAGTGTACCAGAAAACGTAGTTCAAGAATCAAACAATTCTTTTATTGACTTTAAATTTTATCTGCTTACTTGCATGTTCAACATGCATCAACCAGCTTCATTAGTGTTTCAGAACTTTATGAAGTATTATAAAATAATACAGAAAGAAATGTTAGACTATCACTTGTTCTGAGACAGCGCAGTAATTTACTGACCATGGACAATTAAGAAAGAAGTAGGTACCTTAGGACAGCCATGAAAACAGTGCAGATTAGTCACAGCTAATCTGTTCTTGTAGCACAACAGAGCCTTTCAGCTTCAGAGAAAGAGGAATTTTGCTTGTGTTTAAGAGTAATTCAAAGCAAATTGAACATTCAGGGAATTGTCATTGAACATAATGCAAGTTTATTAACTTGCAAAAAATTGAAGCATTTTTTAACAAAAATTGTGAAAATGCATAGGTGTGTTTATTTCTAGAAAATAAATCTGGTTTTGTCAGTGTTTTCTAATAGATTGTTCTTCCATCCCACTAGACAAAACTAAACTGGTTTTCTTGGTGTTTTGGCAGAGAATATGAGTGACTCTTTTGAATCACATAAGAAATACATTTTGTTCATTAGCCTGTTCCTGACAGTGGCCACTAGAGAATATTTTCTATCTTCTAATGATCTCAGGTTTAGATATTTCCATGGGCTTTTCCACATTGCATTTTAGTGCCCTTGATAGTCCTCTGTTCATCAAATTTGCCCAGTTGCATTTGATTCTATTTACACTTGTGGCATGATGGAAGCAATGACTTTGGTAAAACAACTAATATAATTACGGATTATTTGATAAAAAAGACTTCCTGCTAAAGTTCTTATTTAAATGGACTGCCTAAGAATTTAATTTGATATTCCCTAGTTCTCCTGTTGTGAGACAGTGGAAATTTTTACTTGAGAACATAAAGAGTGAACAAATTCTCTTGTACCATGTTTTTACAGTGCTGAAGAGTCCCAAGTCTAATTAATTTACCTGTCTAGAGAATGGCACTTGTATCTTTGTTCATTTTTTTGTCATCCTCAGTATACCTCTTTGTATATTTTTAATTTTTGCTATATTTTTATGAACAGCATCCAGTCTTCAAGAAGTGGTTGCTACATCAATGGCTTATACTACCTCCTATTATTTACAGAAAAAGTTTAAGTATTTTACTTGTATTTTTTTCTTTTGCTACACATTGAGCTGGTGCTTATTGTCTACTATGTGTCCATAGTAGCCTTCCTTAAACTTGACATTATTATCTATTCTGATATTATTTCGATTGCCTTTCCTGTCCATATTTTATTTCATATTCATTGAAAGTAAAGTTTTCTTTCCCAATCTTGTAATCATGAAATATTTCTGCAACCAAATGATTCATATTTGTGGTGTCAAAATTCTTTCTGAAAGTCATTTTTGAGGCCACTCAACTGCACAGAATTGTAACGACGTCCACTGACAACTGTTCTCCATTTTGAAATCTGGGGGTTTTTTTAGTCTGTTTTCCTATTTCAAAATATTTTATTTTAATTACATGGCCTTTTATCTTATTCTGCAGAAGATTGCTTTAAAAATTACTGGCACAGACCCCCCTTTTTAAAGAAAATTTTATCAAATTAATGTATTTCCAGCCAATTTACTTGGCCCAGAGATCTGTTTCTACTTCTGCTCTAACTGAGCACAGACATGTTCGATTAAAAGGTTGGACAAGCTGTATGCAGCTTTACTTTGCAGTCAGTGCTCATCTCGTGCCCAAGATCTTTGGGAAGATACTGGCTGACTTCTAAGTTAGAGGATCAGACCTCACATTTGGTTTGAGCTGTGAGCAGCATGTCAGGTTGGTTGTGATTTTGTTTGGCTGCTGCTTCAGCAAGAACAATAAAATGCATCGCAATTTGATTCCTCATAAATGGAAATCCTTGTCTTGGTAAGGATGTTGAATAACACTGAGTTCTCCCTGAAGCTCTCTAGCATAAGTATCTCCTTTATATGCCATTCAGTAGTCTATGTTAAGAAACTAAAATAATATCAAATTATTTATCTAATTGTGTCTTTAGATTAGTTTCTTCACTCCTGTGTAACTTGGAATCAGCCCTGCAAGATTGTTCAGTAAATTCTTATTACTGGGGTGAGTTTTAAGAAAAGTGTGTCTATCAAAAGTCCACTACTGCAGGATTTTTTGTAAATATTGTAATATTTCCTTCATTAGCTTAACAAAATCTGAGTATCCCTAGTTTAAGCAAGAGGGGTAGCAATATAAACACCTACTAGTGTACACACATGGATATATTTGCACAAGTTTCTAAAAGTACTGTTATTTAAGATAAAAACTTTTCCGCTCTAGACGGCAAAATGACTGAAACTACATTTAATGGACATAAGCATACATATACGATAGAAATTTCATGAAAGGAAACACAATTGTGTTCTGTAGTTTGTTCTGTTTCATTGTTTCATGTTTCTACTGATGAATTACAGCACTGCCTTCTTCACAGTCCCTTCACACAGAGAACTTTGCTGTTAAGCATGAGATGACTATGAATGCTTGAGTCAAGCAGGCTTCCCTCTTGTTAAAAACAGAAATTATTCTGTAGAATTTGCAAGTATAAAATTGCTAAGTGAATAAATGTTTCTTATTCTAAAAGAAATTAATTCGGAAGCACTTTGTAGTGAAATCAATAGTCAAGACATTTGAAAAAAAGGATTTGTGTTAACTAAATTTGTGTGGGTTTCCTCTCAGATGGAAAATCTCCCATGTATGATGTAGTTCAAGGCATTATTGGTGTTAGGAGGGTTTTTTTTACCTCTCAATTCCATTGTGGCTGCTGACTTGCAAACTAAATGAGACACTTACAATCATTTTTATAATATGAAACCAATAATTTTATGTCCTATTGTATGCGAAATGTTTGAACTAAATGTCTGATGTTTGAACTAATAAATCCTATGATCTCTGCCATGACCCTGTCAGGTGATTAATGTACATTTTGGACTAGCAAAGTCAAACAAGAAATTTTCTTTGGTTGGGACACCTGTCCCAGAACATGTACCCTACGGCATAGTATTTCTGGAGCTCATCCTATTCATTGTCATGCCCATAAAGAAAGCTTTTTGCAAATTCCACAGGTCTCACGTATGGCAATAATAATCTAATATATAATGCAGAGAGAGGCTAGAAAGAAAATCTGTTTCTGTTTTTGCATGCTCTTCAAATGCAAGTCTTTCAAATGCTGCAAGATACAAGACTGTGCTCATTTTGGTATTTCTCGTGTGCCTGATGATGTCTGGATGTTGTTTGGTCCAATGAAGATGAAGTTCCTCTATTGAGAACAAGCTTTCTTGTAAGTTTTCTCAGGGTTTCTAGTTCTGATCAAGGGACTATTACTGCAAAATTGTTTATGCATTCCTGATTCCCACCCTAATAATAAAAAATATGCACAAAAAAATATTGTGAACCAAATTTATCTGCTTGTTTCAAATTAGAGCATTCAGGCTAGCTTTTGTTTGGAACTCCAAGTGCTGTTTCAGGTAATTCCTACCTGAAATAATTTACATATGATAAATTTATTAGGAGTCTCATTTTCAGATAATGTCTTGGGTATGTTTTTCCTCCTCAGCTTAAAGATGAAAGTTTTTCAAACAATAGAGATCACTCTTCTTTGAAACAAGTCCGAGATGTGGCACTGTACACACACTCTACTCTCCATTTACAAATTTCTTCTTATTTCAAAGATCTAAAATACATTTCTATTGCTTTTAAAATACTTTCTATTGCTCTTCTTTTCTTTCTTCTTTCCCCTTTTTTTTTTTTTTTTTTTTTTTTGTAATTTACACTGGGCCTTGGTTCGTTACAGGTTATGGTATTGCACAGACCTCATAATCTGTAAATCATTCTGGGCTCTTTTATTGTGCAGTAACCTTTGTGTGTGAGAGACAGGACTCAAAATAGTAGATGGTGGCCTGAAATTCTGTTCCTAGATCACCATGAAAAATAGTGTCAGTCAACAGGGTTGAAGTTTATATAATTAGTTAAGCACCTCAAAGGTAGCAGTACATCCCTAATTTTCTGTTCTGAAAACCTGAGGGATTCACTGTGTTTGAATAAATAAATCATGGCAGCATTAGGTGCTAGAAAGCACAATTCTTGTTTCAGTTCAAGGACTCTAAGACACCTTGTGCTCTAGAAGTGAAGTTCTGCAGTGCCAGCTTCACAGGTAAAATAAAGCAGTGAAACACAACATAGGGGAGATTTGCTTTGTTAGTCTACTCACAGGGGTCAAGCATAAACTCTTCCTCTTAGTCTGTGTCCAGTTTACTATCCAAATCAGAAATTGTCTAGGTACAGAAGGCAAAAAGGCATTTCTGGCCCATGATTTCATACAGGTTGAAACACACCTTGTGTGTCTGAAATAGAGTTGGTATTGTACCAATTAATGTCACTCATTCTGATATGGACTGTTCCCAAAGACAAAGAAATATTTATGTTAGGAAATCTAGGAAATTGAGTTCCAGTAGGCATGCAGTGAATATAATTTGATTTTTTTGGTACTTAAATTTACATTCTGGACCTTTAGGGGTCCAGAACCAGAAAGGGGGAGGATCATGACCATGGTTTACAGTGAGGATTCCTATTTAACTGAGCATAGCAGAAGTGCAGAGGAGTGTAGTGAAAGCTAAGTACAGTACAATAAGTTTCTTCCCCAAAATTAGGCATGGTTTACGTGTGAATTTGTTAAACAGAAATAAACAAACCTAGATGTTTCTTTGCTTCTTTGAATGTTGATGCATCGTTGTCTCATACAAGAAGCCATTGAGTCATCATCATGTGCAGTGACTATAATGCACTGCGTTTCCAGATGTCCGCATCTGAATAATGAGCCTACGCTCTTCCAATATTGCTGGAAATCAAATGAAACTTTTAGGGTGCATTTCTTCTTTTAAGATCGATATCTAAAATTTGTCAGATGAACTATCCTGGATATCTGCCTATTTGTTTAATTTGAATATGAAGAGATGACCAGCTCTGATCTGAAGGTCTGTACTTTTAGTACCTAAGGTAGGGGGAATGAATCCTGCCTATTGTGACTGATAGGATAATTCTTAGGAAGGTCCAGAGAGACAAAACTACAGCTGCACTGTCTCTTAACTACCTACTGTGTTTATCTGCCCACTCAGAAATTGTTCAGAAGGTAAGTGAAGTGTGATGTATTGTTAGTTTTTTCTGTTTTGTCTTTAGGGAAAAGAGAGCAGCTAGAGAAATAATGAAAAAGCTGTGTTTGCAGAGTAGCCCACAGCTGTAAAATAAGGTATATCTACCTCTAGCTAGGGTAACTTTAGACTGTTCGGGTTTACTTTATCTTTACTTATTTTATTTTTAGGAGTACAATTGCTAAGCAGAACCTGTATGAATATGCTGGTTTTGGCAAGCCCTTCTTCTTTTCGTGTCACACTATCTCATCCTTTGCCTTTCTCTTACACATCACCCCCCCCCCCCCCCCCCATCTCTTGCTTTCTTTGCTAATGTATAAAACACCTGCACACCTCCTGACTAACTTTCTCTTAGAGGAGACTCCAGTGTTTGGTTAAGTCACGGGAGACGTGGGGATTTGTGCAGCCCTCTCGCTTACGCACTGCGGAAGTGATGACAGAATAGTCCCGACAGTCACTAGAGAAACTGACACATCACACCCAATTATGTGGCCTCCCCGGCCCCTCACGCCATTCTTCCCTGAAATATAAGCTTTCTGTCTTATACTCTATTTCTTCTTTTTTTTTTTTTAAGAAATTTGTTATGTAAAAGAAAAGGGAAAATGGTGTGTGTGGGGGGAAGGAGTTAGTGTATAATTCTAAAGAAAGCTGTTACAAAGTAAGTCTTCAGGGACATTCAATATATCAGTTTAAACATAATTTAAACACTTGGAAATATTATTTTTAGAATTATTATTTTTAGAATTCACGCAAGAAAAAATACCGAATTTAAACTGATGATAACAGAGGAGTCAAGCCTTGTAATTTACTGTGACCCTCCCCATCAACTATTGTAAGCTAGTGGGAGTTATTTGTCAGTAAAAATAAAGTACAAATACATACACTAATCTATATCTGCTGGGGATCCCCCACCGCGTTCAGCCAGCTGTAGAAAAAGCAGATGATTTTTCATGTTAGCACCACATATAGGAAAAGGTGCAGTCATGATTTTCCTTTTTCATCCCTAGAACGATCTATCCCTTCAAAGTGAGATTGCATGAGTGTTGCAGCTTCCTTCCTTCTCATTGTACAACAACAGCTGATACAACAGAAGAACAAACTGACTTACAGACATTTGATTGTACTGGTAAGAATAGGAATATTTAGAAATAAAAATACATATTGCAGAGATAATTAGGTGAATTTGCCCTAAAATTCAATTCCAGATTATAGACAAGCAGCAGTGATAACATTTTATAAAATTGCCTAAGAAGAAGCTCTCTCCCCTGAACTTGCTTGGAAAATTTAATATTACAAAACCTATTGCAAATGGAGGCTTTTCCCACTAGATAGTACTTAAAGTGCACAAATGACTATGGTTTGGGTTTTTCTTCTTGTTGTTTTTCCATGTTTAAGTTTTGACAGCTGTCCTATGACACCAGAAATACAACATTCATGTTGTGGTTATTCAACAATAATTGTAATACAAATTATACACATATCTTTGCTGTGGATTGCATAATAAGAACTTCTGAAGTTTTCAAGCAGCAAAGACTTTTCTGCTGCTCTTTCCAGATTGAGAAAAAAAGTATTCAAAACATACAGGACCATAAAAAGCTAAGTCCGAGAATATGGAAAATGAGTGGTGACAATCACCACATGAGAAAACAAACTCATCTGAAATGAGTACAAACTCTTCATAAGAAGAAAAATGCATCTCCCTGCCTTCTGAACTATTGCAACAGAAGAGCTTCTAAAGGAGAGATTGGTACAAGAGTTTAAAAGTGTGCACAATTTTTGACTTTCTTCTTTGCAGCTACGGAAGTTAAAAAGGCTGGAACATTGGTGAACTAAACTCCCAGGAGAGCTTGCGAGATGCCCCTCATCCCCTCTGCCTAGGCTCGACCAAGGTCTGAGGACAGTGTCCACCATCTCCTCCTGGCTCCTGAAGCCCTACAAGGGAAGCTCGTGCTGTCTCAGTAACCCTGTGACCTGAGGAGCCAAGAGGCAACCCCAAACTCCTCCTTTTTTCCCTTTTCAACTCCCATAGATCTGTAACAGGGAGAAGCAGACTCACACCACTTCAGTGAGCAATGTAAAATTAGGTAGAGTATCAACTTTTTCATGGCTTCAGCTCTTTGACAGTGTCATAAACCTTTGCATCCTAGTCCAGGGACTGCCATGAGCATCTGTTGCTCCCCTCTCCACCCTTGATTGTCTTTCCCCATATTTGAAACTCTGACATGTCAAAACACCTGATGAGCAGCTTTACAGTCCCCTTAGCACTCAGACAGGCAAGGTGGCACTGTAGAATACAAGAGGTGCTGTGTGTTTGTTGCTATCTGCTTGAGCAGGTATGTCCATGTATCTGAAATGCCAGGGGCAAAGTCAGGATTCCTGCAGAGTCTGGAACTCCTTCAGACACAGGCATTGCTAATACAGATTAATTTGAAGCTCCTGAGCCCTGTTGGGCTTGGTATTGAATAGATTCATTGCACACAAACAGCCAGCTCCTCCCTTCTTCAGAGATGACTGTTCAGGTGTTGTGGGAGGTCATTCATACCTGAACAGAGAGGCTGCAAATTTAGTGTAGGTGCTGTAAATCTAACACGTGTATCAATCTTGACCAGCTGTCATTCGGAGCCCTTGTGACAGCACCTATGACAGCTTCTCTTTTTCCTTCTCCATGTACCCCAGGTACCCTGATCCACACAGTCAGTCTACCCAGACACAGTGTGGGTGATGGACAATGGAAAGTTACATTCTATTGTAAGGAAAGGGACAGAAAATATTCCCCAGCTGACTGCACACTCAATCTAAGGCTACAATATAGTCCTTTGAATCAGGTGAGACTTTATTTTCTGTATTTTTCTCTATAAAAGCAATTTAAAAAAAAATTAATGTTTAGTTACATGAAGCAAGAGAATATGTCAGTTTGAAAAAACTTGGCTAAATTTTTGTGGGCTTATTAGTAAAAACTAACAGTGATGTACGCTTGGAAGCTGCTTATTGAGGCACAATTTCATTCTTATTCATATAAATTCACCCACTACTGTTTGAATAATGAAATGGACTTAGTCACTCAGTAGCACAGGATTATTTATTGTATGGAAAGATCTTTGCTATTTAGTGTGGAGATCCAAGAGATGCCACCCTATTTTTCAGAATTGAAAGTGATCAACTGCTTTTAAACACAAGTCCTTTTAAAACCCTTTACACTTGATTATTTGCAAAGGCTAAAGAAGCACATTGGACTGCCTGGGATTTATAGAAAGCCAGAAATATTGTCTGGACAGATTTTATTGTTTAGACAAGAACTGTGAAATACTCCCTGTTCAGTTTGCGTTCACTGGCCAAAATTGTTTAGCCAGGCAAGGTGGCAAATGTTTATCTGTGATATTGTCAGCCTTAGATTTGGTGATTCACTCACTCTGCATCCTAGTGGAGCCTCAGTGAAATGGGATGTGATGATCAGTCCCCCCAACACATCAGTTTTGTTACAGGAGCCTAATGGCTAAGAGTTAACCATTGGCCAGATTATCAGGGTCTTGCAGGGGGGATCCATCCCGTGAGACTGCAAAGAAACCTGGAGATTCAAAGTGGCATGTCAGAAGTAGATGGGGAAAAAAGGGAAAATTTTAATTTTAAGCCAGTTTTTATGGTACAGTGGAGCCAAACTGAGAGTGGGTGATTTCAACAAGGAGTCAGAGTATTGCAGACACAGTTTTATATACTTCTTTGCTAAAGGAATGATGAGGCAATGGTTATGTTCAGTTGAATAGCCTGTGTCCAAAGTGCATTAGGTAGGGAGCAGTGAGGTCTACACAGGTGCCTACATGAAGGATGGCATTAGAATTATGATGTTTAGACATCCAGTGGGATATGTACATTGTGTAGCAGAAGGTTATCTAATGATTTGGGCTGAAGCATGGTTTGAGGGATTACCCATTCAAAAGCTAATATGTTATCCCCTGTTTCCACTGTATAGGAATGGGTTACCTTTTCTGTGTGAAACCACACATTACAAGTGTGCTACATATTCTGCTGAAATGTAGTCTTAAGTTTGTGTTCTTTTCAGAAACCTCTTGTCTTTAAAACTGGTCTCCATGGAAGGAGAGAAAAGCACAGAATATATTTAGAAATACTTAAATATAACTTGAAATAGTTTTCCCATTCATTAAAAGTTTGCTTGACCCAAAATGTCAGGACCCACCAGTGTGAAAAGCAAGAGATGAATATCTCTTGTATCACCTTTCCACTTGTATAAGCCCCAACTTTGAGCCTGCAAGAACAGGAGGTGTCTGGAGTTAATCCTGTAACTACAACTGCTTCTTGCAACTCAGCCTCAGTGTATTTTGAGATTTAAGTCCACAATTGAGGAGGAAGAAGGAAACATTCATGATGATTTTTTTCCATAGCAGCTGTTTGAAACTGTTAACATGCTTGTACCTTTAAAAGTAGATCCCAGGGGAAAGAGACTGAGAGGCAGACTGCAGTTAGAGAGCTAAAAAGCACACAGTAAATGTAGATAAACTTAGAGTTTTCTCAGAAAAATATGTCACTGATCATTGAGAGAAGAGGTAAAATTGTGCAAAGAGATTTGCACACACGCTTTTGGTTCTCCTGGGGTTACATGGTGCACTTGCTGAACACAGAAAAAAATCCTTGTATGCAAAAGATTGCTACCAAACCATCAGTAAAAAAAGTAAATTTGCATCTGCACATAGTTAAATAGAATAATATTATTTTGTTTCCATTGGAGAACATACCTTTGATTAATCAAATATACTTAGCAATTAAAATTTAGAAAACTATCTGAAAATACAGACCTGTGTTTGAAATCAAGTTTAAAATAATGGTTTTAAAATCACAGTGCAGAAATGTTAGGAAGGCTGCACATAACTTTTGCATTTTTTAAGTTAGCTAGAATTGGTGGGATATATTTGGGATACACTGTATGTGATCTAGACTGTTTCTGGGAAAAGATTTTTTTCCTCTCTGAATACTGAGTATCATGAAGAGTAACTTTTGAAAGATGTGCCCAAAAATCTGCAGGGAAGACATACAGACAGATTGCACACTAATTTTTTACTGATTGCTGTTGTTTTTGTCAGAAGTTTTTATACATAAGGTTCTTATTGTCCTTGTAGAAAAAGGGAGGTAGAATCAATTTCCTCTTTAACATATTGATAAACAACTCCAGATATAGTGGTAGGGGGAGGAGGAAACTACATTTACCTTTGTGTGACCTATATAGGAATGCTGGAAAAATTAATTCCAGAATATTATGGCTACATTCCTTTAAGTTGTGGATATGATTTACATAGTAGGTCTTCTTGAGCCGTCCAGCTTCTTTCATCTTTATACTGTAAATTGCTTTCATCCCCCTCCATACCCCCCCGCCAATCTGTATGCTTGAGGTATTGTTGTGATAAATTATGGAGGTACAGAACTGAAAATGGTGTGTAGATTGTCTAAGAAATTGAGTGCAGTCAGCCTTCAAAGTGGTGGATGATGTGCTAAAACAGCTACCTTCCCCTGGTCAGGTCGCACATGTCGTCAACAAGCATCTGCTTTTAACTTTGCCTTTTGCCCAGAGCACTGAAAGCAGCTGGATTTATTGAATTAATAACTGCTCCATTTGGGGTGTTTTGTTTTCCCATGACCGTGAAATCTGGCTGTAATGTTAGCTAAGTGTAAGACACGTCTCCTTCACCAAACTAGGTGGTGTCTTTTTTTGTTCTTATATGGTACTTCATCTGTAAGGCAGAATATAATTAGAAAATGGTGGGAGAATAAAATAATGAAACGTCTCTTGGTAAGCAGAATTCAGAAAAGGGGGAGAAGCACATAAAAATGAGGCAGCTGACACATACAAGCTGACTGTGATTTTGAGAACACTTGTTCATGTGCTCAAATTAATCTCTTCGTTTGCAACACTTAGTAGTGGTCTCTTTAAATCACCTGATGTATTTTAAACAGTGTGAGAATGTTAGTGGTAGTGGTCAGATAAATAGTTCCTGTGCTTTGGACCAATTTTTTGTTCAGAAGGCTCTGATTTTCATGAAACTGATTGAGGAATGGTGGCAGTGTGCTGTGCAGATGGAGGTGGGTGAACCTGTGGCCTCTGGTTGCTCTGACCACAAAGGCATAAGGAATGTCCCACTACAGAGCTTTGGTCCAATCCCTCTTAATAGGCTTTTGTGTGGAGCTATTGTAGGTAGGGGTCACTCATTCTCTAGAGACAATTCATGAGGTAACACCTTCAGGTTTTATAAGTCATGGCACATTTAGAATAATCATTCTCATGTTATGGCTAGTCTACTGTGCTGAAAACGCTGGAGTTATTATTAATAAATTTCTCAAAATTAATAAAATATGGGGGGAATTGTTTAGCTGCGTTCTTGGGATAGAAAAAGAAAAGCGAAAGGAGGAGTTGTTGAGAAAATGGGTCTGCATGTAAAATGCCTTGCATGCCCTGGTTATTGCAAGTGGCACCTATTACCAAATCCTGATCCTGTGTCTTCCTCAGCACATGAAAGGGGAATTCCTGAAGTACTTCAGGACTTGTTGACTTGGCTTCCAGCAAAAGGGTGACATGAGCTTGGGAGAAATGGGAATGAATATCAAGCTGTCATTTCTAACCACAGCTGTGCCTGTTAGCTAAGCATAAACTACATCCAACAAGGATGTGTGGGGCTTCTGTATTCCAGGAAGAGGTAATTTACAGATATTTTCAGCCTCCTAAAGACTCTTTGGGAAAGGTAGAGGAGACCTGCTAGAGCCAAAGAGCGACATTAAACTTTCAAAAGCTCTCCAGTCCTCATCAGTGCTATCTTCTCAAGTCAGGCAGACATCTGCCAGCCTGTTGCTGCATCTAATTCTGAAGACTCTCCCTTGGTGAAATCTTTTTACCAGAACTGCAAACTCCATTATAGAGCATGGTGAAATTATCTGTGCTTTACTTTTTAGTTTACTTATATTCCTTATTTATGTTTTATGTCTCTGGAGTTTCAGAGTTCTGCAAATAGATATAAAAACTATATGTATTTTGGCTCATATTGTATAGATAGATTTATGTCTTTATTGTGGAAATTACTGCTCTGGTAACTTAAAAATGTGCAGCTCTTAGGAGTAGAAACAGCCATTTTACCCAACCAATTTAGAATTGCTACAAAGGTATTAAAAAAAATTATTAGACGCCAAGTATTTCCTTCATTTGCTTTTAAATTGTCAGAGAATATCAGAATGATTCAGTGCATTCTCTCCAGAAAGCTGGAGAGTTCAAATTCCAAATGGGAAGAAAGGCAATTTGTTCATAAAGCAGCCATCCAGTTTGCAAAACAATTTCCAAGACACTTGAGAGTGGTTAAGATAACAAAACACAATAACTTGTATCCTTGTTTTGTGTGTACTTCTTTGTAAGTAAACAGTTCCATCATCAGCTCTTCCTCCTATGAAAACAACTTTTTATTTAGGCTAAAGAAGTCTTGTGCCTCCTCATTCAGAACTTGTTTTACTTTTTTCCTTTTTTTCTGAATATACGGTATGTACTTAAAATGCATTAAGTGTCCCATGGGTGGGGGATTCTGCAGGTCAGCACCTTCAGTTCATGTTCAGGTGCCTACATAGCAATACCTGTCTCGTGCCCACCTGTGAAAGGGGTTCTTTTAGAGATGGTTATTTCTGAAGAAGCTAATACACAAGTGTGAACTGTTCTGACAATGGGACAAGAACACTTCTTGTCATATTTTGTGGTGGTTACCTTCCTTTATTGGAGATTTGGTAACTTTTGTAGTGGATGAAGCAACTGTTGCTTTCAAAGTTTAGAACCATCTCCAGAGCAGATTGGTCCTGCACACTTAGTGAGAAAGGAGAGATTTGAGAAAAGAAGGCACATTTGTGTTATTAAAAACTGATTTTGTGTTATTAAAAACTGTAATATATGGGGGACGGAGGAGTGGAGAACTGGAGTAAGGAAGAGTTACAGTTAGCGTAGTTTCTGCAGGGAAGTTACAAGCTTGCTAATCTAGTGTTTTCTACTGAAAAACATTTAGCTCCAAATTTCATATTAAATCTCATCTATCCTATCCCTTTCTCTACAAAGTGCTCATCACATTTTCCCCCCTCCTTTCTCTGCTTAAATACTCACCAGGCTTGTTTATGTAAATTATGCATCTCCCTCCTTGCAGTTTTCCATCATGTTGGCTTCCAGCTCCAGCAGCTTCTCCCCACTTGCATAAGGAGCATTAATAAGGAGTATGAGAAATGCTGGTAATGCCTTGCTCCTAGCTACAGGACCTGGCAGCAATCCTGAGAAAGAGAAGCCCTTAGAGAGAAAATTTTGGAAATGCTTCCAGGTCACTCTTGCCCTAAGTTTGTGCCCATCCTGTATTTTGTGGGGGTCAGAATGCAATTAATAAGGTAAAATCTTCAGAGTGTTCAATCCAAAAAAGAATTCTTAAAAGTGGAAGCTATTTTTACTAAGATTATTCTGAAGTATGATTTTCTGGTTTATTCTTTGGTTTCTGCTCACAAAATTTTCCAGTTTGGCCAACTAAAGGCATTTCTGATTAAGTGGTAACAAGCCATCCCTGCTTTGAGTATAGCGGCATTTCTGTCTTTCAAAACCAAGAGGGAAGATGTAGAGATATTTTCCAAAGTAACTATGCCAGTGTGGAAAATGTTATCCTTGGGAGTTAATTTTGCAAAACTATAAGCAACGAGTAAAGAAGGTTTTGTAAAAAGAAGGATGTGGCAGTTTTGGGAACAGGTTGAACTGCTTGCCCTCCCTGTAAGAGTTTTTGCCATTTATTCTAAGTCTATTGGGCAAAAGCTTCACAGTGGAAGTCCAACAAAAAGAAATGTGATATATATATATATTTAACTAGAAAAATAGTGCATCTGTATGCTAGGTCAAAATTGGTAGTAATAATAATAACCAGCAATAGATACACCTTGACAGATGCAGAAATGCAGACGTTAAATGCTAAGAACTTTGAAAACACAATCGTAAGCTTCCTCTGCTTTACCTACATAAACAATCTACCCTGAAAAAAAGGTCTTAAATTTAAATTGTCTCTTGCTCTAAATTCCTAGTAATTTTTAGTACCAGACTGCTCATCTAGTTTTATTATCCTTTTTGATCTTGGTCAAGATAGGTAATCCAGTAACAGGTATTCAATGACATAGCTAAAAATGAGCAAAGTTACCCTAAGGACTGATATTCTAAAGGGTTCTTTATATTGCTTTTAATTTTTTGTGGTCAATTTGCTCTTCTCTGCCAGATCTTGAATTCCAATTTAGTTGTGCAGAATGTGATATGGCAAAAATATTTGCCATTTCCCTGATGAAGTCAAGATACAACAGGAAAATTACTGAAATCCTGCAAAGATTCTGCACCTTTTTTGTCCCATTCTTCTGGACAGGGAGGAAACAGAAATCTCACAAGAAAAATTTATCTCCTGGCTGACTGAGACAGTACAAAGAAGAAAAAGCAGCATGAGACTGAGTCAGCTTCATGCTGACTGGTCCTCCCTTGATTAACAGACATCACAAAAGTCCTGGTCATTTGGGCCTGAAGCAAATTGTTTGCCTATTAAATACAATATGACTTGAATCTGAACTTAAATTCAAACTATAATTGAGCCCTAAAATTGCATGGACTTTTAAACTTTGATATCATTGATGGAATATGAAGGAGCTCAGCCCCTTCAGTGGTGGTGTTCTGTGTCTTGCCAATATAACCTGCAGTTGAATGCATTGTTAACCAGAGCAGAAGCCAAGAAAGTGATTTAAGCCAAAATTACTGACTCTGTCTCTTCTGTGGCTTACCTTCAAATACATCATAGTATTTTTTGTAAATTTTTTAACCAATTTTAGCATAATGTTTGGACTAGGTAGAATGCTTGCATAGTAATTAATAGCTGACTTTCATGACACCAAGTAAACTATTTTCAACTACACTATTTTCACTAGGATAAATCAAAACAGCATCAGTCAATGCCCACTTTCTGCAAGGGAAAGTGCATTCACCTGGTCTGCTTGTGTTCCCCCTAGGCTGATGCTTTGTTGAAAAAAAAGGCACCTAAAATTGTTTTAATCCTTTACAGTTACATTAAAATGATGTGGCTGTCCAGCTGATAAATTGATTCCATCGTATCTGTTCTGAATTTATATAGATAGCAAAGTTCTGCACGGTCATAAATGATTTATCTTTTGCATTTGGAGGAGAGTCATAATCATTCACTCCTTTTCAAGTCTAGTTTGGCAACTTTATCTCACTTGCAGTTTGCATTTCTGAAAGTGGAAATATATTCTGCAGCTTTTGATGTGTTGATTGGTAAGAAGGTAAAGACAGCTGCACACACGTCTCCAGAGACTCAGCTCAATGACTAAATGAAGACCTCTAGTGCTTTCTTGTTAGCCAAGATAGATCTACATCCAGATGAACCACAATTAGTCAATAGTGAAGGCTATAGGTTCATGTGATCAGAAGCCACAAATCAGTTTTCCCTAGGACTTAGTTATTGGCAGATAGTGCCTTAGGCTATGCCTTGCTGCTGCTTGCCTGACTGTAATTTTTCCCCTAGTGAAGTTTTTAAAGTCGCATACTGAGGCAAGAGCTGTGATCTCCTGACAACATGGCTGTCACTCGCCTGTCAAATATCAATTGCTTATCAAACAAATTGTCTGCTACTTTAATGAACCTGGCTCCTTGCTATTAACAAAGCTTAAAACGCTGCTGGTTTCTGAACTGCTGTTTACTCTGTTGGTGCCTCTCTGCTTACCCACATACACCACTATTTTTATGTGGCATGGGCCAAATCCTTCCTTCCTGAGACATTGATGGCGGCACACCTGAATGACTTATAGCCAAGGTGGCTGTGTAAAATTTTGAACCTGTGAAACTCTATCAGTGAATCAGGAAGCAGCCCTAATTCCTGCTGGAATCTAAACCCTGGGCCAAAATGTTTTTGTTTCAGAATGTTTGGTTAATGCATTTATTTGCCTGGCCAGCCTCACACTGTAGGCTACTTTGCATTTGGTTTTGGCTAAAAATTAGAAGCAAAAATATCTTGTGAGGAAATTCCATTTCAGGCTTTCCAAGAACTTTAGGGTTAGTGGGGTGGAAAACTACACAATACTCACAAGTGATAGATAAATATGATTTCCTAATTTCATGGGTAGCTAAAATAAGTCTCAGAGAAGCTGCATTACTTCCTCACCCAGTGAAAGTGTTGCAGATGGACACCACAGGTCTTTTCATCTGCCCCTATTTGTAGTTACCAGCCAGTCTGTCTCCTGTGCAGATGATTTACATTGCCAAAATGGCTTCTAGGCAGCACACTAGTTGAATCAAATCACACCTTTCTCATTGCTGCTCTGCAAATAAAGGAAAAATTAAAGCCAGTAGAACTTAGAGTAATTTTTCAATGAACTGAGCATATAAAACGTGCTTTAAAATTTCCAGCACCCTGCAGTGATGGTGATTAGTTAAAGAAACACTACAGCCTTGTTACTCTCACATCTTTCAAAACCTTTTTACATTACACAAAGGTGGTCTAAGAAATTAATTAAAATGTTGGACAATAACATAATCAGGGATATCTATATTTGCAGTCTTTTCTCTGTGCTTGCATACATCTTTTATCTGTCAAGTACAGCAAATAGCTAATTAGCCCCCTTTTAAGTGCTTCATTGCTTATATTGGAGCTATAGTCATGCCCTAGTGGGATGGTTTCCAGGAAACCTGATATATATTCTCAGCTGAAAGAACATAAGCTTATTTGTAGGCTACTAAGAAATTGGTAGAGATCAAAAAATGCTCATATTAAAAATACAGTTATTTGTGTTTCTCAAAGCTCATCTGATCTGTTGGCGTTTTAAAAACAGGGCAAGCTAAACCCCAGAGTCCCTATGTGGCTCCTACACAGCAAAATTTTTGCCAATGTCCACCAGAGGGTTACTAAATATGAGCTCCTGGGTATCACCTAATGTGTTCCCTAAAAGGTAGGGTTTTAATATGACTGGTGTGACTCATCGTGTTAAAATCTTGCTCTTATTTGCTCATTTTCTGCTTGGGCAAAAGTCCAGCATACTTGGAACTGAGCTAATATGCACTTATTTTTGACAAGTTGCCGTAAAAGTATTAGCTAGATAATGTGTTACACCACCATGTATTAGCATTAAAGTAATGAATTTGACAAATAAACAAATCACCTTAATTTTACATGACGATCAAGAACGTTACAACTCAAAGAGATGTTGGGAGATTCCACTCCCTCCTCTTTCTGCATTAAAATCTTTATGATAGAAAGGCCTCTTTGAGGGTTACTATAACATAAAATGTCACATGCCATCTCATGCTGACCACAAAAATAACTCAAGGCGCCACTCTGCTGCAATTACCAGCTGTAAGATTATGATGTTTTTACACAGGTGAGGCAAAGACTTCCAGGCACAAATAGAGTGAAAGTATGAGTTACACAACTATTTCCTCACACAAATACCATGTATTATTTATACACCAAAAATGTAATAAGAAAATACTTTTATTGAGACACCTGAAACTTAAGTTTGGCCACCAATTAATTTTCAATGTGACAGCAGAATTTGACCACAGTTATTTAAAAATTTCTACTAGTTTATTTGCCTTCTGAGTAAATCAGCCTGTGTCTGCTGCTCTCCCTCACTGAAAAGTATAAATAATGGTAGAAGATGATTGAATGCCAACATTTGCTTATGCCCCACTGTCTTTCATAACTGTGAGATAGACTTTATCCCACTTTATTCACTAAGCCGTATTTTACTGCAAGTGGCATGGCTGAAGATATGCTGGGCTACTTATGAAAAAGAATATTGTATATTTGAAAATAATAATCACGTAGCTCAAATCACATGGTTTGATCTGCTGAAAGGGCCTCTTACAGATACCAAGCAAGTATTTTCTGTGATAGCTGTTTGAGATGTATATAGCCTGCACATGTTTTTAAATGCAACTTGGGAGCAGATCATGATGTTAAAAAAATGTAGAAAATGACATTAGATAGTCACCTCATTCTTCCTTTCTGAGCAAGTCTGTTTTGCAAGATTTGGCATTTCCCCAGTATCCTTCCCTATAATACCTCTTCTCTAACATTTAATTAATTTATTTGTTGGTTTTAAAAACGGTGGAATTTGCAGCTGCAGTAAAAAGAACATAAGGCTAATATACCAGATGAGTTACTCATATAGCAGAAGCCATCACGCATGTCTGGGAGCAGTTCCACAGTGCATAAAAATAACTTTCATAATAGCCCATCCTGCTCCACAGATTTACACAGGTTGTTTGCCAATGCTGAATTCTATAAAAGAAAAACATCCCTGTTGGAGATGTGTTCACCTGGGAGGGGGAGCCTGGCCATAGGTCTCTCTCATCCATATACTCTTGAGGCTCAGGGGCTGGTCCTGGTCTGAGCCTTCCATGTGCAGCTTTTTTGGGAAAAAGAGAGGGATAGGTCAGCACTGCCAAGGCCACCACTAAACCATGTCCCCAAGTGCTGCATTTACGCATCTCCTAAAAACCTCCAGGGATGGTGACTCCACCACTTCCCTGGGCAACCTGCGCCAAGACTGACAAAAGGACATGAGGACATATATAGCCATACAAATATACCTATTCAGATAAGAGTCTGGATCAGTTTTGCTCCTATTCCAGTCTCTGGGAAGGTTTTTTGAGTGTGGTGGGTTTTAGCATTAAAGTGAATGAATGAAACTCTATACTTCAGCAGCATCTGCAGGAGAGAAGGGAGAGAGAGGGGTGTTAGAGAAAGGTAAAGTGCACATAAAACTGGATAATGTCACCTGCTGCTCCTCATCATGCAACTTAAGAAATGCACAGGAATTTACAATGTACAAATGTTCTGCTTTGTAACTACTGAATTTCATGGTTGCGTATTTGCCACTTGTGAATTTGTAACTGGATATTGGCAATTCCAAATGACTGGGATGTTTCTGCACACGTAGCACTTGAAAAAGTATAGTAAAAATAAGAGAGAACCTGAGTATTCACTGTAGAGGGCACAAAAGGGAAGAGAAATGCTAAGAACTGTTGTGCAGTTAGCCATTAAACTGGAACAACCACGTTAAATATGCAAGCATGAGCTGATATGATGCACAAAGCATTTCCATATGGATATAATAGAAACAGTTATATTGTCCAAGTAAGAGGCCAAAGCCAAAGGGTTGTGGGCGAGGTGGTTAAAATGTAATGAAGTCATTAGAAACCATTGCTAGGGCAAAACCCAACTATTATTTGATCCCCTCATGTTACTTTCTACAGAATGGGATTAGATCCAACCTGTCAGTACTACTGGGTTTATACAGCAATATCTGAGAGGTAAAATTTGCAGAACTAAAATAATCCCTGATTTCATTCACCTCTTCTGAAACATTGCTAGTGTTACAAGTTTTAGATGACCAGAATGTTACGTATTACAGGTACCACGTAACATAGGTGACATGCAGTGGTTGTAGCATTCCAGATTTCTTCTTATTATTGTTACTATTAAAATTATTACTATTATTATTATTTCTTATTATTATAATTTTGCTGTTTCTATGAAAGTGTTAGAAATTGCCTTTATATTTTGTGTTTTTTCAACACACATTAAGTCAAGGTTCATGCATCTATCTGCCTCAGTATTCTTCATCCTACTATCCTATCCTAATTTTTCCATTTTAATATTATTAGGTAATATCTTATTATCAAATCCTTGATCATATCATATAAATGTGTAGATTAAAAAAAGGAAACTTGAAAAGAATGCCACATTTTAAACATTACACCCCAACTACTAAAATTTCCAAAATTAATGTTTTTCTAAACCAAATATAAATGTTTTTTCTTATAATTATGGTTCGATTTTTTAGAATCATCCTGATTCATAAGGGAAACTAATTTCCATGTTGAAAAAAAAGTCCAATTAGAAATCAATATTGAAAATATACATACTGTATGATGCATTCGTGCCTTATGGGAAAAAGCTTAAATTATCTGCTTCCAGTGATGTTTGTGAATTATAATCAAACCAATGGTTAGTAGAGTGAGGAGTTCATTTCCCCTTTCCTTTATTATTTTCAACCTTTAACCCTCCGTACTTTTGGATTAGGAAGTTTTTCCCTTTTCTTCAAGGCCCTTTGTTTGTGATCTGCCGGCCAAATTCATCTGTATGCATCATTTTCAGTAATATTGAGAGTTGTACCTTCCACAAGTCTTTGGCACTGCATGATGAAGCGCTCTATTTATATTAAAATGAAGAAGTTCCTAAGGGAGACATAGAACAGAATGAAACAACAAACAGAGCTTTAGAGAGTGGATATGCGAAGTGACAGTGACAGCAAAATGGTAGCTCTCGTTACGGAGTGGCCCAAAGGGCTGCAGGAAGACTTATGGCACGAGCCACACTGGCTTGAACTTGGCAGCTCTCAGAGGCTTAAGTACTTGCCACAAGAAGATGTTTTACAAGGCGGAAGTTAATCAAACAATTTCTCAGGGTTGCACATCTTGATTTGGGATGTCATTGACAAAAGACTTTGTGCGCGGCTTTGCTATATATAAATTAGAGGAATTATTTTAGCATCAACCCGTATTTCTTCATTTAAATCAGCACACAACTATATTGCTGTTGTTATGATTTACTTAGTCTAGATAATAGGAGAAACAAGACATGAACCTCACATCACATGGCAACTAACGTCCTTCTGTTTTCAACTTGAGGGAAGAGAGAAAGTGAATTAAGCTGCTACTGAAATGTGCCCTGCAGGTCAGCTTGGATCGGATAAGAGCACCATAAAGTGGTTTACTGTGGCAGGGGGGAAGCTGTTGTTAAATTGCCTGGAGGACTGCCTCAAACCAATCATGGTGAGGAAAGCAGTGAGGTTGCTGTGCCCTCTCTTCTGATGGTGCAAGCAACCCACCTGGCCATCCAGAGGTACAGGAAGAGCAAAAGGATAAGAATTATTACAGGTGAATTTCAAAGCAAAAAAATGTTTTTCAAAGCGGAAAAGAAGATCAGATATAATTTTTATTTTGAAGGAAAAAAAAGAGATGGAGGAGGCAGGAGAAGGCATTGCAAATTGCAGTTTTCTTTGCACATCGAGGTCCTGTCTGGGCCAGCAGATGGGGGGGATATGGTGCTACCAGGAGGGGAGAGTTAAGACTGAGCATCTGCAGAGGGGATACTCTTTTATGTCTTTCTGTTTTTATCACGTGATATTTGACCTCATGTTCTATATAAAGGAAATACTTTGGAAGATTCAACCTGTCCCTTCTCAGGTTGTCAATCAGCCAGTTACAACTTCCCACTGAGAGCCAGGGGTAGAGCCTGTGCTTCATTCCAGCACGAACAGGAGGCAGCCTATACTTGATATTCCCCAACTCTAACAGCACATGTGTAAGGAACTTACTTTCAGTTTCAATATCTGCTACAGAAAGAGGGCACTTTCTTTTGGAAATAAATAAAGTTATAGTCAGATATTTACTGAGCAAACTTGGCTGGGAAGAAATTAATTGTTCCCTGTGGATACAGACTTGCAGATGCTTATAGCACTGGTAGAGAGGAAAGATCACCTTTTATGATGCAAAGACATAACTTATCCCATTCTTATCCACAGGAAGTTAAGCCCAGGGCATATTCTTCACATACTTTTTTTTAAAGACCATTTCTATGAAAAAAAATGGAACAAATTTTTGAAACATCTAAAACCACTTTCTATCGTCTAAAATTACCTTCTCTTTTTCTGAGAATGTCTTTTTTGTAACATTTGCAGAGTTCTTGCAGAGGACAGGATTTGTCAGTAAAGTAGGAAAAGTTCCAAGAAGCAAAAGGTAGACTTGTATTTTTGGGATCCAATCCCTTACTATATCTGCCCCAGATCATGTTGTCTGATATACCAGCATCCTTGCCACAGAAAACGTTCACCAAACAAGAATTTCTAGTCACCACTTACTTAGGGATCCGTCACTGTGGAACTCCCATGGCATCCCATTCACTTGCCATTGCCCTGAGATTAGCAGGACCTTCCGGAGCTGTTTGTCACTATTAATGCTAATAACCTCAGAATAGTGGAAAGGGAGAAAACAAGGAGACTGGAAGTAAAGATTTGGATATTAATATCCAAATAATAGAGTATGGGGGTTTATTGTTTTCTTTGCTATCAAGAATAGGAGAGTTATAAAAAGATTCAGGACTGTGTAAACTCTGTCCAGGGACAGCTGTGCAAATTGTCCACCAAGGGCTAAGTTTGAAAGGAATATCCTTCTACAAAAGGGCTTCCTTCCTTACAGATTTTAAATTCTAGCCATGGAATATGTTCAGAGGTTTTAAAAAGTGCTTTTTTCATCAAGATTTATAAGCCTTTTACCAAACCAGTTGTCCATTCTATCTCGATCCCATTCCACATTCAAAATTTGATCAGGTTTAGTGTTAAAATTACTCCATTTCTAAAGAGATTTTATGTGTGAGAGGCTTGGGGTATTTTTCATGCATCAGTCAGTCCAGAGTATATATTTGTCTCTGCTCTTGGGGATGGCTGCTAAATGATCCGACCTGCATTTCTCATGTCAAACTGTCTTTCAGGCATCTGCCTTCAAAATACTTGGAGAGAGTTCACTGAATCAATTGGAGAATGCCAGTGATGTGGGACTTCCTCCTTCTGGCAAAGAACTGCAGAAGAGGTACTTCTTTTATTTCCACATATTTGCATTTGTTTCTCTACATAAGCCAGATTTTCTGAGCTACTTTGGATGTGTTGGAAAATGTTCTTATGCTCTTAACATGTTTTGGCAGCAGTAGAGTTTTAATTTCTCTGGCATGCATTTCTGTGTTTCCTTGATAGAAATAACACCTCTGTCAATGAAACAGAGAAATCTGTAAAGTTTGGTAATTGACCAAGCATAAAATAGGCATTCCAGAAGAGATTAGGGAAGGTAATGAATCAATGCTACTACTGCCTATTTAGAGTCAGACACAGGAAGAAATTAAGGAATGATTTTTTTTTTTTTTTTTTACTGTGTTTCACTCAAGGATTATTACAGAACCTTAAACATACATCCTTAAAAAGCAGAATACCATGCCATCTTTGGTTAATTCTTCAGAGTTCATGGTGTGGCTAATTCAGCTAATAGGGAAAATACTGTGGGATGTGCCCCTTGTGACCTCTAAGGGTGAGCTGGACCCCATAACTTGGCACCAGCCTCCCATCACTCCAGAATATCCATACGGAGAAATAAAACCCTCCTCTTTTAAAAATGCAACTAAATGGTCCCACCTGCTGATCATCAGGCCAAGTACATTGTTTAATCAAGACGTCTGTAAAAATCAGCTGAAAACTATGTATACTTCTTCATTATTAAAATACTTGAGACAGTAAGTGTGACAGTATGTAACAGCAATTACACATTATTGCTTAGATCTCCTGCTAATGTAATTTCAAATAACTGTGTTTGAAGCCATGTTTCACTAAGTCACTCTGTAAAGATTTCAAGTAAGAGAGATCAATTTTAATTAAGCACATGTTTTAGAGATCATATAAAAATGGAAAGAAAAAATACTTTTCTTTTACTAGAGAGTTATTGAATATATTGTAGAAGATTAATGTCCTGAATTTGTTAATTAGTCTTTTTTTATGATGTTAAAGAATTTGGAATTAAAAAAGATCAGGAAAAACCTAATTGTTATCAGTGAAAATTAATCAGAGTGAAAAAAAAAAATATATATATATATAACATTCAGATACAGAGATAAAGTCACATTTACTCTATGATAATGTTACAGCAAATATCTTTAGGTGAAATAATTTGTTGACTAAACTTGCTAATGCAATATAGTTTGAGTAGGCAGCAAAATATTCAGATGGGAAAACAATGTTTTCTTCCAGAATGACTCAGCACTTTAGCATAACTCTAAGTTTTATTGTGCATAGTTTTCTATCTACTGTACTTATTCCTTCACACAAATCAATTCTTCCTTTCCTGACTATTGAATATGACTACAAAAAAATACTGAGAAAAAAAGGTATTTCCAATGTGTAAAATGCATTTTCAAAGAAAGAAAGAAGAAAAAAAATCCAACAGGACCCATAAATTGGCCACTGACAGCATACAGATAGCAGCAGGTTGAGCACTTAGCTCTCTTTCTTGCAGCCCTGTGCTTGGCTGCTTCATTACCTGTCTGCCACTGGAAATGGAGCATCCCAGGTTTCTTGATGTGTGGATTTACTAATGACCTTGGTGTTTCAATGGGCTTCCAATGTCTTGTGAGTGGATGAGGTGGAACATGTCTTCTAGCATGTAAACACCAGCAGCAAAGCCTGCCCTGGCCTTGTTTTCCCTTCTCACCTGAAGTGACACAGGCGAGCTTACCTATACTACCCTACAAAGCTCAGCTCTTGCTTTTGCTTTCTGGATCTCGTTCATGATGAGAGGTCCTTGTGAGTGAGAGTTAAAGTGTAGTGCAGGGTCCTTACTTCTGGAAGGGGAAGCTTTCATCTGTAGTCTTCTGCATTGTTAGAAAATTTTGAATTAGTGAATATCAAGAGAAAGGCAATTTTTAATATAAGGAAGTTGCAATAATGAAAAAAAATCCCTATGGTATGCAAGGTTAATGTACTTCCTCCAGAAAGAAGTGGAAGAGCAATTTCAATTCACTTTGATTCACCAGGTTTTAGTTACTGCTGTAATGATTTGATATTACATATGTGACCACCCTGAACAGCCTGGTCACTAAGGGTCACTGGGTTAAAGCAATGTTTTATACCACATTTTGAGGAAGCTGTGCTTGTTTTATTGTTCATAGTTGTGATCCTGTTGCTATATTTTGACTTAAAATTTATCATATCTTTTCTCAGGAGATCAAAACCTGAGATACTGTATGCAATGATTGGCCAAATTTCCCTCTTCACTATAAATAATCACTGTAGGAAAATTAAGGTGCAAAACCATGCCTGCTGTAATTGTTGCATACTTATTAGCAGCTTTCCCTTTCCAGATTCTCTGGGTATTTGTTGCCCATGATAATGTGAATACTTAAGGGGAAAGTGTAATTAGCGACTCTGTAGTTCATTCAGTAAACATTTCTGAGCTGTTTGATGTGACTGAACTGAGCGTCACATATAATTTTACACTTTTATCCTACTAGGCAACTGACAGGTCTCTAATCTCAGCCTCAGAGCTTTCACTCTGCTTGAACTTTGCTTCATAGAGGTCATTTTCCAACCACTTGGGAGCAGGAGCCACGTCCATTAAATCCCACAGAGTCGATAGATGCGATAATAGCTTTAGGCACATTTTCTTAGAACTCAGGGGGAAAAGACAATTTCAATAAATGTAAAGCTATACTATCTACAATCCATAGAATATGTAAGCAAATCTCATAGGGACACATATTTCTTTTACCTCCTGGCAAGAATCTCTTTAATAATAAGATGTATTTGTTTATTTTCACTCTCAACACTGATAAGCTGATAAGGCTGAAAAGTCACACAAGATGTTTTAGGAAGAGAATAAAGAGGAGGAGAATGAACAAGATGAAATGACCAATAAAACATTCCCTCAGGTTTGGCTATTGCAGATATTAGACTAGTCTAATGCATATTTCTCCCCTCAAAGTAAGGCAGATGGTAATAGGGTGTGTGCATGATGGTCTGACCATCATATTGCAAATAAGAAGCCAAGTGTAAGCTCAACACACAAACTATTGATAGGAGAAAAGCAGAGACCAAGCAGCTTTAAATACATGCTATTAGCACGCCAAGTAGGCTTGTAAACTTAACACTTTGGTATATTTTACATTTTATAGATCACAGCTCATCAAAATAAACTTGCAGGTTGTATCTGTCAGGATAATTAACAGACAGTTCCTCTGTAGCAGATGTCTGAAATAAGTAGGAAGGACAGCTCTTCCCTTGACATGGTATCAGAGGAGAAACAACTAATATTAAAATAAAATAATGTGAGTTATCTCACTTTGATCATAGCTGCCTATCATAAAACCTCCCTCCACGATAAAACAAACAGTCTCTGCTTGACTGTCAAACTCGCACAATGAGATTGAAAATGAACTTTCCAGTTCTTTCAACATTTTTGCTATTGTCTTTGATTTTTTTTCCTTGATATATTTGTGGTGCAAAGGAATAAATCTTGAAAGTAAAGTATCCCCTCCAGCAAAATATTTTACACCATTTGCCTTGGAGAATTCACTGCAGGGAAGAGAAAAGGCAGGAAAAAAAAGAGCCCTGCAGAGTAGCTGGAAGAGCTTCAAATTCAATAGCCTATGAGATTTTGCTTTAAATGATCCTTCTAAATATAACCCTTCAATAGATCAGTGGTCAATACAAATGTTATCTGCAAGCTGGAGCTATTCATTTCTGCTACACTGTTCCAATGCCAAATGTTAGCCTGATGTTTTATAAGCCAGCACACTCACACATGCACTTACATGAACATTAGGCAAAAACAAATGAGCAAGTCGGGCTGGTGTTCCCACATTAAAAGGAAAAAAATGGCAGCTAGATCACAAAACAGAATTTTTAATTTATATATTTTTTTCTTTAAAATGTCCTTTGAGGAATGGTCAGAAGAATGTTGAGCCTGAACAGAAGAATGTTTCTGATGGTGAGTGGGATTTTGTACAGCTTCTTGACAAAGATGAAAGAAACAGGGAAACGAATTCTGTAGCATAATTTGTCTCCATTCAAAGCTCATAATAAGATATGACAATTGTATTTAGTGTCTGTGCAGTAGCACAAGGTTGAAAGCTTTTAGCAAATAAATTTCAAAATGGAAAATGTATTAGGCTCTGGGAGAAGAATGTGAACTAGGAGCTGCTCCCTGCTTTAGTGGCTGCTCTGGCAGAAGCACTGCTGCAAAGAGCTTTGCTCTGGTCCAGGCTCCCAGGGTTGGGCTGGGGCTGACGCAAAGGCTGCAGGGTGACCAGAGCCCAACATGCAGCATGGACTCTCGAGAATTCCTGGTGGCAGAAAAGGGAGGTGAGCTCCCTTCCTTGTTCTGAGGGGTGTTGGACTTGGGGAAGGATGGAGGAGTCAGCATTTGCTAGACTGGATGTCATCCCTGCCCCCATTAATCCAGTTATTTTGGAAAGTAGCTGCCTGCAAGTGTTACAGCATCTGCGAGTGACACAGATAACAGAGATGACCCACCTGCCCCAACACATGTTCCCACTGTTGATATGTAGGCTGTGAGCCACTGCCCTGCTAGGTCCTGGTGTAAAACACATTTGAAATACTCGGCCTTCGTTATTTTTGTTCACCACACTGAGCATCATTTTCTGTGAACAGTTCACATTCCCCAGGAAGAGTTACATAACATCTCTCTTTGTCCTAAGATTAGTGTTTGTTCTTGCAAGTTCATCTGTGGCTGTCCAGTAACTGGAGGTCACTGGAAGTTGTGACACTTGTTTCAGACTTGATCAAAACATGAAAAGTCTGAACACAGCAGTCAGTATGCACAGCCTGACAACTCACCGGGTTACTTTGTGCTTTCAGATGCATCCAAAGGGAGTACACAGAAGCTGGACTTCAGTTTTTATCTTGTAAACAGCACAAAGTGACATTCTTATTTTCTCCTAAATTTCTATGCAAGAAAAGTCAGTTGTGTCCTCCACAGATCGACGGGATTGCAGTTATCTGAGTGCAAAGTCCTAACCTGTTGAGTGAGCCATGTGCTAGAAACTGAAATTTCCTTCGGGAATTGAGGCTGGACAGCTAGTTCTAGGATATGATTTGGCTCCTCAGTTACTTCCTGCGTTTCAGTGGTGGTGCAAGAGCCCAGAGAAAACTTCTGTGAGAAAACATCAGAGAATCACTATGGACAGAGGGAAAATACTGTCAAAGAAACTAATCAAGAAGAGGAAAAGAGCTCAAAAGGTTTGCTCCCTGTTGTACTGAAGCTGGTTATTCTGTTTCGAATCACGAGTGCTGAGCTGATTTTTCTATTACAGTATTTGTGGTTGCAGTCAGGCCAGAAGTGCATATTCACACTCAGAGGACCTTATTCTTGTCTTTATTTCTGTCTTTTGAGTGACAATTTTATTTAAGCAAGCTGCCACCTCTTCTTCATTACCCTGGGTCTGTTTTCTTCTATTCAAACTTGTACCTTGGCCAATCTTTTTGTCATTTCCTCTTACATGTTTTGTCTTCACCTCTCATCCAAAGATTTATAACTTGTATTTCCTCTTGCCACTGCCTCCTGTTTCAGTTGTTATAAGTAAGTCAGGTCAGTCTAACTTTCTAACAGCAGCCTGTCAGTCAATTCTATTCACCCCACCCATCTCTGGCCAGCTTTTCTCACCCAAGCTATGTCTAAACCCAGGAGATAACGCTCTTCCTGATATTATATAGGGTCTTCCCTACACACATTCTCCTACTGTCATAGATTAAGTTTTCTTCATCTGGTGGTTTGATGGCCTTCTTTCCTAGCTACATGTGTCTCTGTCTTCTGTGTGTCCAAACCTTGGCAGCCCTGCTCTAGAAAGGAGTTCTCCTTACCTGCCACGTTTTGATGTGCTGTATGGAATACTGCAAGTAGTCAAAAGCTGATTTTTTCAAGTTTGCTATTTACTTAAGCAATTCTCATGTCTGGGAAACCAAGTGGGGAGTGATTTATTTATTAATATCACTTTGCTGATACATGTCCAGAATTACTTTTCTCACAATATATTCCATGTATGAATAATAAATATAACTGAAATAATAACAGATTTACTATTTCTATGATCAGTTTATGTCCCCATGTGATTCTAATAAGAAGAACCCACACTGGAAGAGAAGCCCTGAAGTTTTATTATGTCTGTACTCTAATCCTAATCCTCCAATGCAGAACAAAATCCATCTATGCCAAAAAGCATCATGTGGAAACCAGAGACCTTTCAGTTTTCACGGCTGCTGTCCCAAATGGAGGTATATATGTGAACACTGCCGAGCTCAGAATTATGGTCCATGACCAGAAGTGACATACACACTGCCAGAAGACCTTATTCGTTACAGAGACAAGTTTAACATGTTTATGCTTTACTTGAACTTACGGCTGATGATGGCTCCCAAGGATTGTACTGGCACACAGGGATAGCTGGGAAGAAAATCTCTCCTTTATTTTTGCCAAATTCCCCCTAGCACAGAAATAGTGAAGAAGGATGCTTTGTTGGTCCTGTGCTGCTCATCATTGCTCCCAGGCATTTTTCATTTACAGAGCCCAATGCCCTTCTGTTAACTTGCTCTTTTGAACTGGTACAAAAACCTATCTTTATAACTTGAAGTCAGAGAGAAAACTTCTTTTTTAGATCTTTAACATGCTTTAAGAAGTATGTTAATTATTCTTGTAGCAAAATTTAACTCTTTTGGATTTGTTGCACTGCGTTAGATAGGCAACCCTCTAACACAAGATTTTCTAAATGTAGTAGTAGTTTCTAAATGTAGTTTACTTAATAGAGTATATTGATGGTCTAAGAGAGCTTGTTTCCAAAATATATTTTTAAAAAATCCTTTTTTAGTATGAAACCACAAATAAAACTGAAGGATTAGATGCCATTAGTGAATTAACTGAATTATCAAATTCTACTCCATTTTAAGTTGGTCAGCTTCTTGAAATGCTCTGAGATACATTTTTATATCTGCAAATCTAAAATGATCTCTGGGAAAAGCATTTTTTTTTCCTAAATGGTAGACAGAGAAAGGGAGTTGAAAAATGTAAAAATGGTTTCTATAGTGTAAAAGCTGAGAGAAAAAGCTACAAATGGGTTCAATCTGCCTTGCTCTTGCTTCCTTAATCCAGCACCTCAAGAATCAATGTCTCAAGTCAATCCTTCCAGATGAGGGGCTGATTGAGTTCCAGTCACTTGGAATGGTAGGAACAGGGTTGCTTTTGAAAACAAAGAGCCAATCTCCTCAGAAGAGTAACTCTATCTTATGTAAAATGCTAAAAGAGCCATTTCTGCCACAGGAGAATGTGGAGGGCTGAGTGTCTGCAGTACAGGATGGAGCTCAGCATCATCACCTCCTCAGCCAAATCTTACTGTCTTTAGTCACACAAAAATTTCATGAGGGATTTGTGACTAAAAGGCATAGTTGAGCTGTGTGTGTCTGTTTTCCATCCTGTAACTTCTGGCTTATCTGACCCTCCCACAAAGGAAATATTACAAAATATTAATTTTTAGAGATGAGGTATTGGGGATGTTGGTAAGGCTGTTCACCTTGTAGGAAGAAAACAAAAAATGCCAGGAAAAGAACAGAAATCTATCTGGTGGATTACTTCTAAAATATCCATGTCAGAGATTTAAGAAGTGGGAGCACTTCCTCATTCATTAATGTTTTGTCTTTCTGGCCAGAAACTGCTATATATTGCTGGTAAAAAACCCTTCAAAAAGTATGTGATCATCCTGCAGCTTTTTTTTCCTGCAGGTTGTGCAGATCCATCTTGGGCTGGAGTACATTCCCCAGGAGTCATGGACTGTGACTATCATCTGAAAAACACTGGCATCTACAGTGAAGTTACTGAGGTCACAGAAATGTTCTGCTACAGTACCTGTCTGTTAGCACTTCTGCAAGAAAAGCTGCATATTTAGTAATGGAACAAAACTGAGGTTTTGCTGAAACTTTTTGGTCTCTCTAGAGTGGGTGGGGCAAGCCTGCAGTGGAGAATGAGTCATTAGAAACGTATTTTATCTGGAGAAAAACCTTCTGGTATCATCATATGAAGATCAGAATGATGCCAACCCAGTCTTGAGATGTGAATAGGTGCATTCTCTGTGTAAAGGGTGGATAGATGGTGTGTATTTGTAGCGACTACACAAAAGACTTGGGGTTTGCTATTTAACACTAGTAGATTTTGCTAAATATGCTAGAAAGGTAATCTTTGTGCTGGCAAAATGCTGGGCCATTTTAGCACCATGCCTCTCCTCGGGTAGTATGTCCTGCTGTCTCAGCAGAGCTAAAGAGGCCAAACATGGAAGACCAGGAAGTCAGGAATATTACCTTTTTGTGCTGCTCTCCCCTGCTGACAAGGAAGGTTCTCAGCTGTCAAAGTTCCACTGCTGTTAGCGGTTATCTGCAAAGTGCAATAGCCAGTTGCTTCTTTCCTTTCTGCTTGTGATTAGGAGTAAAAGAGTTAAGTCTATTCCCTTTCCTTAGCTATATGTACCTTCCTGTGTGGACAAGGCGCACCTCAAAGTTCAACGTGGCTGAAGAAACCTTTGGATGTCTATATGAGGCTCCACAGAGAAATTTCTTTCATTAGCATGCCTAAAAAATAAAACAAAGGAAATCCATTCAGAGCTTTCCCCAATCCTGCTCAAAGAGCACAAAGCCTTCAAAAACCCCTATAGTAGAAAAAATGTTATGGTGGTTGCCAAGTCATGCACTAAGAAGTTAGTAAATATTAAAATGGAGTCTTCTTTAATAATGCAGTTCTTTCATGCATGCAACTTGGGACTTAACTTTCAACTGAATAAGCAAATGAGAATGCAATATGTTATTATAATCGTTATCTCATTATAGTAATATGGTGCTCAAGAACTTTTCATCATGCAATGTGTGGGTTATATTCCACTTTGGGACACATGGAAAATGTGACAAGGAGAATGTTGGCCAGAGGTCCCTCAGTTCAGTTCAGGGAGAAATTGTCCCAGTGCTTTGAAGCTGTCTGGTGTTAGAGGAATGTAAAAGAAAAGACGGGGAGTAAATTGAGAAAACTTTTTTTCAGACTAAGGTTTGAATGCTTTTCAGTGTTTACTTAACATTATATAATGCTTTATTACAGTTCTGTAATATTTCTGTATGATGTGAATCAAGTGGCCAAACAGAGCTACCCTGTGTCATTCTAGATATCCCAACTAGAGCAATCCGTGTGAGGCTGGTACACAATGGATTGGAGGTCTGAGCCCTTCTGCAATAATTGGGTGAAAAGGATACCCCAGGTAGCCTAATCTGTGTTTATGAACCTCTTAGTTACACTGATGGTTGCTTCAGGAGAGGAATATGTGAATGGAAAAGTTACTATAAACAGTCTAAACCTTTTTTTTTTTTTTTTAAGGGGAGCAGTTAATTATAGGGTTGAGTTTTCATGAGGAAAGGACTGACTTTATCAGTCTGAATACACTTAGCAGTCTTAAACCAAGCCAGTAAATATGGACTGCTCTTATTCACTGCAAACAAGATTGACAGAATATCTTCATCTTCCTTTGTTTGACCTCATGTAACCCAAGCTGTGGTTTCAAGAGGAATCAATTTGGTAACTTGTACATACATACACACTGTGCCCATCAAACCATCCCCACAGACCAGTGACAGACCAGTCACCATGGCAGAATAAATTAGTTTATATTTGTACTCACTCGCCTTGCTCTTGGGTTTGGTGGTCCATGGATAGAAAACATCAGAATTTTTTTTTAACTTTATAAATGTGATCATTGATGCCAACATGGACAGCATAACATTAGAAAGTGGGGTTTTTCATGGTTACTAGGGTATGCTAAAAGGCATATTTCACTTTAAGCTTGTAAGCTTGCTAGCCATAGGTTTTAACTAACTTTCAAACCTAGACAAAGGTATCTCAGGTTTTCATAGATGTTAGGACAATTCCAAACTACACAAAATGTTGGAAAACATGGTGTACAGACAGGAGGATGATTCCCCACTTTATTAAGAGAACTGAGGAAACAATTTCATTTTTCTGTGCTGACACCTATATTTTCACATGTATTTCTCTGCTAATTTCTGTTTTCTTACAATGAAAAATATTAACGTGGTTCAAATTAAACCCAGTACATTTAAATGAGTCACATAACACTTCCAGTGGTTTCATTTGGCTTTGAGTCAGGATTCAGATCAATTTCACCAGCAGCAGGCAATATTGGGAAGAGTGTATCCATTGAGAATGGGAAAATATTGATTTATTTTGAATATCCAATTAGTTCCATAAATTTAGCAACTGTGTTCAGGTATGTAATACAGCACCCCTCCTTTCAAAGCTGAGAAACCTGTAAAATCTTGTAAGAACAAGGCCTTCAAGTGAAAAAAGTGGATTGGAAGTGATTAAAACCCACTGGAATGATTCCCATTGATGTTGGGACATGTTTGTCGCAAGGGATCACATATTTATCTTTCAACAAAAATTAATCCTCTGGGGTTTCATTTGTTTTAGTTGTTTTGGTTTTTAACTCCACAGAAACCTTTTTGTTGCTTTTATATGTCTGATCATTTTAAATGAAGCTGTGACTTGACTCTCTCTCCTAAAGTTTCTGGAAAACATCAACATCAAACGATTAACACACTAAGAAGAGGCAGCATCAGAGGTGTAAAAATGTACTGCACCTTAAGTATTGGATTTTCCCTTTGAGGACAACTTGTGTTTCTTTGTCAATGTTAAAATATTCCCCCAGGTGCAGAGGAAGCCACTGAGCCTCCTCCTCGTGAGGGTGAAGGTTGCCACGCCAAGCACAAGCAATTAGCGGTGCGGCGCTCGTGCGGCTGCTGGCCCGGGCCTGGCTGATTGCCCAGAGCTGCAGCGCTGCTCACCATGCAGATTGTGTCTGGTCCCCCGGTAACCGGGATCAGCGCTGCCTTGTGCGCCCACTCGCCGCTCAGGCCCCCTCCGCGCTGCGATAATGGTTTTGGGGGGCAATCAGGGAAGGTGCCTTCTTGACTCATCTCTCATAATAGATTGTCCTCCTCAGGCAAAATTGAATAACCCCCGACATGGCCCGAAGGCAAGCAGCACGAATTCAATAAGTCTGCAGGGTCAATGTCCTCTCATTTTTGGCAAGCAAGTAATTATTCTGCACTAACATTCAGTAATAGGAGCAGGAAGCTGCTGGACGCCTTCCTCCACACCCAGAATAGCCACCTTAATAGGATATTCCTCTAATAAGTAATTCTGCCTCATTCCAATGCCTCTTGCCTTCAGGTTTGCTTTTCATGCACATTTCATGTACAAATTCTGCAGAGGCATTTTACCAACAGCATCTGTGGGAAAGTTTAACAATTTCACTGTCTGTTGTTTAATATTTTCCACTTTTATGGGTTACAGTTGCGCTGTCTATTTGCTTTTACTGATTTGTGAAAGATTTATTATAAACCAAATACAGCTGTTCTCTCCTTTCATAAACTGAAACTATTTTGGCAAAACCTATTTTCCACTATGAAAATAAATTTTAAATTGCTTCCCTCACCCAGCTTTCCAAGCATGAGCATCCAGTTGTTATTTAGTGCTGCAGAATATGTGCCAGGATGGTTGTAAGCTCACTTAAAGGAAAGAAAATGCCTATCCTTCAAAAATAAACAGCAGAAAGGTTGCTATTTTTCTCCTTCCATCCCTTTCCTTTTCCAGGGGATTTAATATTATTATCAGGAGATCTCAATAGTTATGAATTTGAATATTAAAACTTTGTCAGATTCAAACCATTTTTGCACTCTGATTTTGAATTTATGCTCAGGTTTTTATGTATTTTATTTAGATTCTTAATCTTTACCTTAAATTATATTATTATCAACCTTCTAATATAATTCAGGGTTTTTTTCCATGGCTTAAAATAGCCTTTTGCTTACTCTGAAAGGGTACACATTTCACTGGATCAGTTTCCACTGACAAAATTTGGATCACTGCAGTATTTCCTGTCATTTTGGAAGGGAATATTAAGTTCTAAATTCTTCAAGAATATTTTGGTACGGATTATAATATCCTTTCCCCTTTTCTAAATTAGAAAACTTAGGATGCTGCATTTTTTAAATGAAGTAAGAAATAGAAGAATAGAAATCCTACTAGTGCTGCTTCAATCTACATATTTTGGTATTTTTCTCTTGCTTTGTATTTTCTTGTTTTGTATTTTCCTGGATTTAAATGTGTCAATTCCATGGAAACTATTGCTTTATACATTGGATGAAACCTTTATCTCTTATCTCTTGAGAACCATGCACATATATTAAATGAAGATCTTTGTATAATGGCAGAATAAGCTCTGTCTATGACCGATTGATGACTGATTATTGTAGGGCTGTAGCTGCACATCAGAGTGCTTTTTGGACAGCAGCATTCATTCCCAACATGAGAAATTTCTTTTGGTCTGTCCTGGTTCTGTTTAATAACTGGGACAAACCCTGGGCTAATATTCCTCATGTTCATCTGTGAGCATTGATTTAAAGTGCAAGTGTAAGAAAGTCTTGTTCTAAAAACATACTCAGTTTTTTGTGAAATGCTTGTTATAATTGGTGCTGTTCACCATCTTGCACCCTTAGTAATTGTGTTTCCTCTCCTCAGTGCTTTTAAGATGCCATTTGCAGTATAGATGCAATGTGATTTTATTTTACCATTGGAATGTTCTTCTTGCTACTGTGTTGACAGCCCCAAGTAAGATCCATCTCCATTTGTTTGTTTGCCAGCTTGGCTCCATAGCACATACTGCTTCAGCCTTTGGATCATGAAGGGCTTTAGGGATTTTTTTTCACTAGTACCAAGTTACCTTTCCCAGTGCTCTAGCCAAAGTACCCAAGATTCATGGTGCTTGTACTAAAGCTTACAAGTGCACATACTTGGTCCATGAAAAAGTTTCTTTGTGTGCGTTACTTCACTGCAAAAGAGGAATGGTTTTCTAAAAGATCTGGACTATTGGGAGCTGCAACAAAGAAGGGGTGTAATTCATGGAAATAAAATCATGGAATAATTCTGGAATATTATGATGGCTTTTAGATGCAGTTCCATGTGTGTGTCTTGGACCCCTCTGTAGAATGTAATAAAAAAGCCACCAATCTTCTTAGGCAGAGTTAATCACTGATTTTTTAACTTCTGCTCAAAAACTGTTGGCACAAGAAGCCATAAAGAAAGATACACACTTTCTTTTTTACAGAAAACCTCTAAGTCCTAAGAAGGACTTTCATAATTGTTTGTGGCCAGAAAAACTATTTTTAAATGTGTATTTATGTACCTTTTATGTTTTACCTTATGATGTAAAAAGCTATGCTTTAATCTGTGGCTTGTGATATCAATGAGATTATATCAATTTCTTGACCTTGCCTAGAAATTCTCTTTTTTTATGCCTAACATGCACACATGTATTGTACACATTCAACTATGTATTTTCTTTTAAAGTGTGTTTTGAAATAAAGGAAAGCTGAAAAAAGTTGGACAGTTGTAAAACATATGGATGCTAAAACCCAAGTTTATAAACAGACACTGAAATTACCATTGCTTTCTTAGGTTTGTTTTCTGTCCTTTCTACAGCCTGATAAACTCGTAAGTATATGTACGGTATTTTACCTCAGGCTTTTGAAGGTATTTAGTTTTAAATCCATTTCAATATGACAGATAAAAATTAGGACCTGATCCTGTAAATCCTCTTTTGCTGGACTTGCCTAAATTTTTCAATTTATAAATAAATGCATGTGCAGTGCTTTGAAATATCTGGATAGTTACTATTGACCTGAAGTTACTACTCATATGTAGAAAGGTTGCAAGGTCAGCCTCTAATATTTTTTTGAAAAGAAACTTAAGTTTGAGCATGGTACAAAGGGTTTTTTTTTCATATATATTTTACACAGGCTCTGCTGAATAAAAAAACTAAACTTCACACAGCCAGTGTGTTTTTAGCTTTAGTCAGTGCATAAACATTAATGACAGTAGCAAAATGCTTCTTTTGTTTGAATAGAGAATAAGTCTATAAAACCATACTTTATCATTTGTTGGCACAAAGTTTCAAGCCTTCCTGTTCGCCTCTCCCAGCTGTCTCTCCTTATTTCTGCTTTTATTTAGTCCAAAATTCCTGCTGTTTCTTAAATGTGTGTTTGTACATCAAATATTAATGTCCTTTGAATTGTTTGGGTTTGCTTTTCTGTGCGATATTAATGCTACTGTGAAACATTCCAATTTTAAACCTAAAGGTAAGATGTCATTCCAGAAATCTGTTAGTAAGCCTTAATTTTTTTATTATTTATTATTTCAATCTATTCCTACCTTGCTTTTTGTCTTTCTCTTTTTTTTTTTTTTTTTTTAATTACAGACAAGATTCCAAAAGACCCAATAGAGGAAAAGACTGCCCAAGCTTCAAAATACATGCATTCAGATATGAGTACAAATTCCACAAGACATGGCAATAAAAAAATCGCTTTTCATCTGCTCCGATGGACAGATACAAGGGACAAAAAAAGCTGCAAGGTAAACACCAGGGACAAAGGTGCCAGCAAAAGCCAGAAGAGCCTCATACAAGTTAAGCATTCAAAGTCAGGTTCTCATCTGTCTTTGTCCCTCTTGTGTGGGCGCAGAGAAGAGGTACAGAGAGACGTCTGCATCACCAACTTCCTTGCTTAAGGGGATGTTGCTTAGGAGTGTAATATTATTTTCTGGCATAGATTTTTTTCTCACAGATGTATTTGGTAGTTACACAGATGGTTATTTCCCATTGATGTCAGAGATGAGAAGATGAAAGGCAATAAAAGTGAGCTAGTTTTTCACTGAGCAGCATCCACCTTAAGCAATTGCTGAAAAATGTGTTTTCCTAAAGCTCTGCAAGTGGAAATCATATAAAAATGAAGAAGTATAAATATAAAAAGTAACACTGTAGCATGCATCACAGCTAACTATCCAAACGATATTGGAAGATGGGGTAAGCATGACTGTGGGCCAAAGTCATCACTAGAGGACAACAATTTCCTGGCTTTGTATTATTGTTTCTGTCTGACATGCTGTGTGTCATCTGCATTTCTCCCTCTCATTTCCTATGACTGTTTCTTTTGCTCCCTGCTTTTAGTGCTTGCTTGTTTGTTTGGACTGGGGAATGTGGGGGGTATTTGAGGCTTTTTTGTCTTTTGTGACCAGAATTACTCTAAAAAGAAGGTATAAAATAACATCCTAAGACATGATTTTTTTTTTATTTTGCTTTGTTTCCACCACACACATACACATTACTTTCTTGGCATTGCTAGTGATTTTTTATATCATATCCCAGAAAACGCAATGAAGTGTACCTAAAGCCTTCTTAGGTTCTTCTATTATTGTTGTTCCTGTTATTATTACTGTTTCTCATTGTTGTTTCTTTTCACTACCATCATAAATCAGAGAGAAGTCATGGATCAGGAGCTTGTCTGGCTAATTGCTTGACCAACAGAGAACAAAAGACAAGTCCTTGCAGTCAAGTGTTTCCAACAGCCAAGTAAAGGTGTAAAATAGAGGAATTTCAAGGATAGCCTTATCTCAGCTCTCCAAAGAAAGCTGAGAACAGGGATGAGAAAGCTCCTGCCAAAGAGGACAATCAAAAGAAAAAATGAAGTGATAAAAAAACAACCAGGTGCAGAGGAGCCACAAAAACTAGAAGGTCAGAACTGCTCAGGATCAACTGAATCAAAAGCTGGACAATTCGTAACATCTTGGTGAGTCCAAGGTTGAGCTGAGCAACATTGACAGTTGCAATGCACAAGTTTTACAACATGTATAGAAAATCACTTACCTGACCTTGTTTGTGCCTCTGCAAGAATATCCATCCATTGCCAAGCAGCCAAGTTGTGTGAACAGCTGATAATGAACTCCTTGCTCTTACGGCTCTTGTGGGTGCTAAGGTGCATAATGCTATGCTAAGTGGTTCAAATCAAACTTAGTCACTTCTGTGATGCTCTCAGCTTGTTTCCAGCTGGGATGGGCAAATTGATGTAGGTGTCTGTAATGTACCATAGCCACAAGAACTGATCCTGACAAGGGTAGATAGAGTATTGTCTCCCTTATTTTATCTCAGTAATGAAATAAAAAATAATAATAACAAAACTCATTAAATGCCACAAAAAGTTATTATTTTATCAATATTTGTCCTCCTCCCCACATTTCTGCCTTTTCATTTCCTATCTGTACAACCTCTGCCCATTTTCTCTTGAATCCCTCTTCTGCGTAACTGACTCATCAACAACTTACTCCATCAACCTGTTTTCACCCTATCTTTACACATGCTGGTCTTGAACTGAGTTTAAAAATTTCATATGAGATAAGAATGAAAATTAAATACTCAGAAGGTACTTCTGAAGCTTATTTAGGCTCTTCACCATCATTTGGCAATCAGATTGTTATTTGGGGATTTGAATTAGTGGTGTATAGTGAAGTAGGGCATAAAGCTTGATGGCAGAATGACAGAGACAGCCTTTGTTCTCCATCTCTCTGCAATGCCACATAGCTCTTGCCACTGGCTGCTGCTGCAAATAAAGCAAGGATGTTGCCATGCAGGAGCCATGCATTAAAACAGGTATTTTCCCTTTTTTCAGAGACTTGCATTCAGTTGTAATGAGTGCAGTATAGTGAGTCAGACATATGATCCACCACACCAGGTCAAATAACTCATTTTTTATTCCCAAACCAAGCATGTTTCTGTGTGAGAAGAAAAAAGTTACTCTTGTGAAACTTTTTCTTTAAAAGAGTTAGGTTTCTTTTGGAAGAAAAGTAAAGTACATATGAGCAATAACATAAATCTGATAGATTATTTTATTTTTAAAGCCACATTCAGTGGCACAATAACTTTCCATTGACAGATTTTACCACTAATTTCTTAGAAAATACTTCAGTGTGGCTTTCTTTAGACATTTTGTGGATTCTCTTTTTTACTGTAATAATAAAAATGTATCAACATTAATGGTGAAAAACTAAGACAAAAACCTCCTGTCTTTACAGCTACATGTCTAAGATAGAAGACTCCCATGCAAATACATGGTAATTACAGACAGCTTGTGGGAAAAAGAGATTATTACTTCGTGAGTAAGACCTCTTTTACTGGTTTGTTAATTTACTTTTTTTTAGTGTGACTTTGGTGTACATGATCTGCACAATTTCTACTTCTTTCATATTCTCAGAAAACCTGAAATGTCCTTTGAGTCTCAGCTGGAATGCAGATTCAGCAACACTGAAGCTGTAAGGGGCTCCTTTGGACCCTACATGGTTGAGGAGAGTGCATATAGGGCTGGGGTGAGCTTACTAGACTGTACTTTTCTGGTGTAAACAGCGTGGACTCGACTCCATTTCATACTTTTAGTGTCTTAGGTTATTCTCCTTCAACTGCTGACCTAAGATGAGGATAAGTTGCTCTCCAGCAATGTAAAATTCCTTGACTTTTTAAAATTTGAAAATGTGAATCCAGTGTAACATAAACAGAGAATAATGGTCCCAAATGGTGGGGAGTTTTAGTCACTTACCTGTTCAGCTTTGTCCATGTTTATAAAAAGTATGTGGTTGTCTCCCCTGAAGGGATGAAAAAGTAGAATATAATATTCATCTGGCTATAAAGCATGAGTGTTTTCCATGAAATCTCCCTCACTGCACTGGAAAGTAGAGGTCAGAACATATAAGTCCATGGTAGCATTTGCTTGCTCTTGAAATTTGCACCTAAATAACTTTGTAAAAACACAAGTCTGCTTGCTGAATGGTCAATGCATGGGTCTAAGACAGAAATAGTCAAAAACTCCCTCCATTAAATTATAGGCAGGGAAGGAGGATTGTCTATTCTCCCACACACTTCCAAGTCCTACACTACAACTACATATTTGCTCCTTTGCTGCTTTTAAAAAGGTACTGCTTATTGCTTCTTGTGTGTGACTACAAAGAGGGAGCCAGAGCCCCCAGTTCACGTGCTCTGCCTGCTCCTCCACTATCAGATCCCTTGCAAGTAAGAGCATTTGCTGTCCTGATTCATATGTCTCATTCTCAAGGCATAGATCTCTATTCTCTTACTTTGCATGCTAGTGTAGTTTTTGCTAGCTTGTTTGGCTTGTTTATATGACAGCTTATTCATTTTTTTTATATTTTGCTGTGTGCTTTATTTATGCAGTTGCCTGTTGGGGTCTGGGAAGGATTTCCCGTAATGGTAGATTGGCTGGTCAGACTGGATTTTTCAGATTCCTCATGGTAGTGGTACTAAATGTTAGTGATTAAGTATAACCTTATGTCAGATATCAATAACAGTAACCAAGGCTGGTTCAATAATATGTCTAGGGGACCCTTCCTAAAATAAATAAAACATATGGCTCAAACCCATGCCTAAAGCTCCCAGGCTTTAGGGACTTAAAAATTAAGCCCTGTAGTCACCTTTACAGGTATTTCTTCCCCAGTCTCACTCTTGGGAATATGAAACCACAGGCACACAGTGTAACACAGATATTTATATTAAAAATGAATTGAAGCATACCTTGAATATTGCCATGGAGGCAATACCAACCTCTGAATCGCAATTATTGCTTGCCCCACTGACTGAGACCTAGTCAGCATTTTTCATATCCGCAGGACATTTTGCGCTCTTTTATTTCATCCACATCTCTCTTCTCTGTGAATTTCAACAGGCTCTGGGATGTCTGACCACGTTTTAAGGGCTCTCCTCTGGTCCATGGTGTCTGTGGACATTTGGGGAGTCACCCCCAGTGCAGTGTCCTGAGTTTGACTCCATAGCCTGACTGCTCTGTCAGCTGGCCTGGCAGCATCTCTTGCTAGGGATGCTGCTCTGCCACCACCTGGCTGGCAGCATGGGGCCACAGTTGGTCCCATCAGGAACAGCCCCATCTTTTTCAGTCAGTTCTGCACAGGATAGGAGCCTTACTCAGAGTAAAAGAGGGGCTCAGTCGACTGAAGTAATTTCTCGACTTGTCGAGTGGACAGCTTTGTACAGGGTATTTGTCTTTTAAAAATTACTGTCCCTTTCCTGCAGCTGCCCTACCATACAGTGTTTCCTCAGTGGTTTTAAACCACAGAAACATGCAAATAAATATAAGCTCTGTTTTGTTTGCAAAGGCAAGTGCTCAGTATGGAACAAATGGCAGCATTAAGTTTTACTGTTGTACTACCAGAAATGTTATATCTTTATATATATGATCATGTGCTACTGGGTTTTTTTAGCATTTAGTTCACGGGTTCCAGTATTGTAGTGATGAATTTTCTAAAAGCTATTTACAAGGAATCACCTTTGTTTAAATGTATCTAATGAAAGTGAAGGCATTTAGTATTTCTCACATTCTGGAACACAGCAGACAACTCAATTAATGTAATTAAAGGAGTTTTAAATGCTGATTGGACTTTTAATTGAAGATGTGCTCGTATCTTCCTTGTACATTGCACAAGGAAAGGCAACTGATAGAACAGTCACTTAAAACATGAGCTGACCAATTAATAGCCTAATAATAAGCAGGATTGTTGTAAATGAAAAACTTAATAAATTAATTAGAGTAGTAGAGCTGTTATTTATATGATATTGAATATCAGCCTTATTCCTCCCTTTCAGCCTTCACTGAATAACATGAAGAGTACAAAACATTGCCAATACAACACTCTAAAATAATGGTGCTGTTTGTGCAGTTTCTGACAGGAAACCATATAACTAATTCAATCTTAATTGCAGTTAATATCCTATCTGAAAGATTTCCTAAGCCTGTTTATTACTTTCCTGATAAGCAAACATATTGACAGAGGGTATTTTGTTTTGTGTGTACTTAACTTACTCGAAGATAAACCTACTGTTGTGGTTTGTATAAAGCCTAAATTGTATACATATGCAAACATGCAAACATAGCTCTTGAAAATGTATTAACTGCATTGGATAGCTAAACAGGTATTTTCTCTGTTGGCATTATTTTGGGTACAGTGTAGAGTGAGTAAAAGAAAAATAGAAAACCTGATTTTAGGTATCTCAAAGCAACATTTCCCACTTCTCAAATACAAACCTTGGTATTCAGGATTGAGGAATAGGCATTTTTAGAAAACATAGCTGTGTTATTCAGCATTTTCAGAAAGAACTAAAAGTGAGCTGTAGCAAAGTTGGATGCAGCGAAGTTATAATTATTTTTTAAATAATCGTGCTTAACATTTATAAATAAGCCATTGCTATGGTACGTCAGCTGATGACTTTTAAAGCAGAAAAATAAAAGAAGGGATTTTTTTTTTTTGTTCTGTGGCAAAATCTTGTGACTTTAACTGTTTCTGCCCACTTATTGTTTTGATTCTCTGAGTTAACTAATTTGCAGTGAGCCTCCAGCTCTTTGCTAAAGAGTGGATGTGCAAACTTATTTATATGTCTTGGCAGCATCACCATCATAAATGGCTTGAGCCATTGAAAAACAATAAACTGAACATGCTTCAAGAGGAACTAGTGCCTCTCATTGGTATTACCTTTTTCAAGGCGACAGGAGATCTCAAGAGGCCTGAGAGTTCTTGGTTGTATGAGTTTGTGACTAATAGGTGGTTTGATAGGACGAGCACTCACCACCTAGGGAAATTGAAGCATCTTTGAGCTCGATACCCTTTGTGTCTCATTCTTTTGTAGGTTATCGTTGGGAAGCCTGCGGGGACCTCTTTTACAGTTTGCATCCAAAGACATCCACGATCAGCAAAATCTTTTTAGTTTTACTGTTCCTATTGATCTGCTGCTATTCTGTGCTGTGGCTAATTTGCTTGTTAGCAGTAATTTTAAAAGGTAATCACAGTTTTATAGTCTGTCCCACTCTAATATATTTATTTCTTGCCTAATTAAAAGTTAAAATCTTAGCAGTGAAAGGCCTACTTTTAGCAAGTGAGGGACAGTTTGTTTCTTGATTTTTCATTTCTCTCCTTATCTGAAGATTACCCTGAGGCTAGGTGGAGCTGCATAGTTTTCTAAGATATTTGCATTTAAGAAACTCAAGTTGTACAAGGTTGTAAATAACAATGATTTGCCAAGTGTACACAAGAAACTCATGCACGTGTTAAACAGAGTAATAGCTTGTGGGGATTCCATGCTAGCAGAGGTCGAAGACAAGAGGAGCACATCATTAGAGTCTACCTAGGTGTCTTGTACATTTTTCTTGACATCATATAAAAATGAGATAAAAGGAGGAAGAAATATGATGGCTAAATTACATGCACTATCAATTGAATTAAGCTCATCTGAATGTCTGACTAAATCCTGCGCCTTAAAACTGAGCTGGGTTTCCCCACTGAATTTGTCTTTCTAATGGAGCTAAAGAGCTGTTTGATTTCAATATGACTAGAAACATACAGAAGTTAAACACATTTGGAAAGCATACAAGGGGAATTCTGAGGGGTTTCACACAGTTTTAACCCTTCTGTGACTCTCAGACAACCTCAGTTTAGATGGGCAGCTGCACATTAGGGCTGGAGGGGCAAAAGCATCTTCTACTGTTCACAAGCAAGAGTGGAAATGCAAGATTGATATTTCCACTCTTACCAGTCTTTTTCAGTTTGGGAGGCAGAGTTTTATCCTGTAATTTTCTTTAATGAAATTCCAGTGTTTACCTTCAACAACAGTGGTAACCAGATTCCTTCAATTTAAAAAGCTAACTATTCTTATTATTTAAAATAAAGAAATCAATCTGAGTTGCACCTGGGATTTGGGAGCACTTGTATAACACCATGTTTTCCCAATTCCTTAGATAATATCCTGTCCTTGAACAGCTTCACAGCCCAAATCTCTGTCCATGAGATTGTTGGCACAGTACTTGAAAAATAATTCCTGCAATGGCTTGAAATATTACCCTCCCATTTTTCTTGTTTTGCTGCATTCATTTCAAGGCCTACAAAACTCCTGCCTTGCTCCTCAAAACTGGGATCCCAGGAAACTGCTGTGGCACATGCACTGGGCACATTAGAAAGGTGTGGGCTCTGGATAGAAAGCTCCATCATTGATCTCTGTCCACATGTGACCCATGTATTTGACTTAGCCCATCCTGTTATAAGCTCACCAAAGTACTGTGTTTATCCTAGGTGTGATTCTCCACAGATTTACCATAAACTGGTAAACTTTACTTGCCATGGGGCCTGTCATAAACATTTTTATGAAGCCCAAAATGGAAAAAAGTATTGATCCAAGTGACCTGAGCACTGTTTTCCATGGCACTCACAGTAACCATCAGCAGATAACAAAGTCCATTGTAACAACAGTGAGACTTGAGTTATCCACAGAAATGCCAGATTACTATATCATGCATTTACATCTCTCTTAATGTGACTGTCAGATTAAGGATTCCTGTCAGTGCAGCAAAAAGTTTCCAAAGGTGGGAAGACAGCAGCAGGTCCTGCATCCGACTGCTGCATCTCCCCTGGAAGCAACAAGGAGCTGCAAGGTACAGGTGAGATAAATCCTAATTCATGGAGTTAAGTGAGCACATCAGGAACAACCATGTGTCCTTCTGAGCACCACAGGAGCTAAATTAGTCGAAATTAAACCTTGAGGGCTAGATGATAACCTTACAGTATTCTGAGGATAAGGATCAGGGTGTTATTGCATTGCCCCTAAGACAGTGTACGAGGCCTGGGGAGGTTTATTACTCCCCCCAGAGGGATGTGGTGCTCAAACCTCATGTGTCCATATTCTGTAAACTGTGGCTCACTCCCAGATCCATGGTTTTGATTTGTGTTTCCTTCCTGAGACCTTGCCTTTTATGGCAGTTTTTCATTAACACCCAAATCCAGGTAATACTGAAATAGATATGGGTTAAAATAAGACTTGAAAATGTACAGTCTCATCAACACCTCTTTGACTAGTTGGATCCTTTCAGCCCTGGCAGATTTCCTGGCTCTAGAATATATGAACATTTACAACTAATGCTGTGAAAAGTTCAAAAATAGACATCCACAACAGAATAAGGGGCCAAATAAGCACAGTTAGCCATGTTCAATTACTTGCTGTTACTGTGTTATTTGTTTTCAGCCCTTATCAGCCAGCTGGGGCTTGTTAAGCCAATAACCAGATACTGTTTGAAGTATCTGGGGGGCCCAAGAGACTTTTAGGTGTCTTCCCACTACCACCTTTTTATAATTAAAAGAAAGAGGGAAGCATAGTGCAGATCTATCTTTTCAATATTATTTTTTCTTATTATTTTTACCTTACGTTATAATTTATAGTATTGTGTTTCTCCCACATCCTCTGACAATTTTCCCTGTTCTTGATACTTGCTTCTTTACTAGGTCTTATATGTACTGGAGCCTGAAGTCAGTGGAAACAAACTGTTTTAAATAAGTAGTATTCAGGAAGTATAGAATGGTCTTACAGGAAAACTCAGATATTTTGTTCAAGTGAGATCCTGAGTATTCTATTAAGCGGATCCTATGAAATTTGTGAAAATTCTGAATTTCAGAGATGTTTTATTCCTGTATCAGTTTCCATCCTCAAGCCATTTGTCAGATATTTGTCAGATAGCTGAACTGCTTTGAGTGTTTTTGCTGACTGCTTGTCCTGCAGCCGTACAAGGAATTATCCTTCACTCTTCTTAGGGTTTCCCTATTTTATTCCTGTGTTCTAGCACAGTTTTGATTAAAAAGTGCTAATAGAGCAATTAAAATACATGCAATGCTATGTTTGCATAGAGACATGTGTTTCCTGTTATCCCAAATGTCTAAGCAGTACACAAGGATTCAGCCACTCAGCTCTTATTAAAGTCAGTGAGTCAAAGGACACATAATATTTTAAAAATCTTATCCCAGGTAGCTCCAAGATAAATTTTACTCATGGAAGCTGCTCAGGTGTCTTTGAGACCATGATAATATTTGTCTTAAAAAACAAAACAAAACAAATTATTCTTTGCTTCATATCTGATTTAATGAGACACAACATAGATTCCTTTAATTGCATATCTGACAGCTAATTGACTCTTCAACATAACAAGGCACAATTTCAAGTAATAGATGCTGGAACAACCTTTGATTGCCTTTTGGCCTCACTCCTATCCCAAAGGATCCCTGGGCTCTAATGGGCAGAGCAGGACCTCTGGGTGAAACCCTTATAGAGGATGTGGGTCTACTGAGGAAAGCCCCATGGAGGGCAGAAACTAGAGGAGGATGGAAGATATCCATAAGAAGCTGCCAGGAGTATAACCCAGCATCTGTAAATGTTCAAAGTCTTACACTACCCCAGTGAAGTCAATAGGATTTTCTTGGGATGAATAATAGCCAGTCTGATTATATTATTATGCTGATTAAGAAAATGGTCCTAGGAAACAGAATCAAAAGGATTGCATGCATCTGTGCACTAACAGTCATGTTTTCAAGTAAAACAGCTATCAGATGTTCTGGTAAAGCTAAGAGTCTCTGGATCTTGTAAATTCAGATTATGAAATACAAAAGAAGTCTCACAGAAAGATTTCAGTAAAAGAAAGTACATGATATCTGAAATTACTTTTCTCACACCTGCTTGTAATGCTTGCATGCACTCTGCCCTGTATAAACCACAGGCTTTCTTTCTTGTGCAACCATAAACTCTTTTTTTTTTTTTTTTACATCTATTGTGATGTTTTCTAATTTTAAAATCCTTCATTGAACTTAAGTAAACCACTTGTTGAACCTAACTCACTTACTGCCTCCATTAAGTTCAGAGGTAGATCAGAAACTCCAGTTTCTGAGGAAATTTGATATTCTGGGTTTGTGAAACCTTGTGGAGATGTACCAAAGCCACAAATGTCAGCCTACCTCTAAATCCTCCAGAGTTCTAAGAGATTCAGATCTGCTGCTAGAATGATTCTGCTCAAAATCCAGGCTGGTCTTTTATTTGTATCACACCCCATAAATGTAAATCACAGTGGCAATTTCAATGTACTTAAGTTACGTATAATTGGTTCCTAAAGCTGCCTGCCACTTAAAACAAGCATGTTAAATTCAGACTTATAAAATTCCTTATGTCCAACCACCATTTAGGTGGGGTGGGTTTTCTTGTTTGTTGCTCTGTTAGAAGAGGTGCTGTTGTTGAGGGATTTTCAGCATAGTTAATAAAGAAAAAAAATTTAAGAAGTCCAGGTGATTAAACTGTCAGGAAATCTATAGAAGGCATTTAATGTTGTAGACCAGACTTAAAAAGAATTAAAACAGAAACCTCCATAATGACTCTTGAAGCCACTGAGTAGTCAAAAAAATCAGACAAGAAAAATAAAAAAGAGTGCAGGGAAGCTTGGTTTTTTTCAGGCATCAGTATGAAAATGAACATCTTTTGTACCCCTGCTTGGAATGGAGCAGTTCTAAAAAAAAAAAAAAAAAAAAAAAATCAAGACGTGGAGATCATTAAAACTACCAGAAAACCTTATCAGATCAAATGCTGTGCATGTTTTGTAAAAGATGTATTAATCTCATCTCACAGGAGCTGTCACTGTTACAACTAACCCTGGAGCTGTAAAATGAGCTGTAAAATGGATTTGATTCTGTAATATTACAAGTTCTGTCATTATGGGTAAGATTAACAACATAGCCTGGTGGAGGTCCACTGCTCTTGCTGAGGCAAGGATGTGCAGGGCAAGGAACGGCTTCATAATTACAGCTGTCTTAGTGGGAAGAAAAGGGCAAAACGGGAGCACATTGAAATAATTATGAGTAATAGAGAGATGAATGCACTGAGCAAGGGACTAGTGAAATAATTTAATAGGGACAGGTTATGGAAAAGGGTATGCCCAAAGTAAGTTAGCAGCTTTAATACTGGAATGAAGTTCTAATGTCTGTATGACTGAACGATCTGCCAGAACATTGCATATTCAGAGATTTATCTTCAGAGTGTCTAGCAGTATTGTTTTACAGGCCCCTGTAGATGTTGTCTTGCCATTCACACTTTTGGGATGTAAATACCAAAGCACTTGTGTATGAAGACAATGGGAAGTGCATCAAATCCTGGGATTTTGGAAGAAATGTTTTCTGCACAGTTTCCTTGCAGGCTGAAGGCTAGCTGTGTACACATCGCATATATGACACTTCCTGACGTGGTTTTACATGCATAAATTGGTTCATTTTTAGTCATCTATTTTTGTAGGTCTACTATGTCTAGCTTTTAACCAAGTGAGTACATAGCTCTTCCTTCATTTACAGTGGTGTGAACTGGGAATCCAGAGCTGGAAAAATGGTTTAGCCAGCTGGCAAATGACAGGCTAATTAAGTACACCTGGATTCCAGTCTTGAACTGGCATCCCCGATACAGGGGGGAATTTTGTCTATGACTTCAGCAGCAAACACATCTCTGTTCTGGTTCTTGTTAGGCATTGTTACAGATCACAAGCATATCAGCTGGGGTATGGGAAATAACTGTTGAGCAGCAGCTTCCATAATGTGTATTGTGTTCCCCACACCCACAGTTCTGCTTCCAGTCATGCACCCCTGCAGCACATTTACTGACACAACTGAGTTCAGCACTGCTATGAGAAAACCAGGATGTAGCATGTCAGGAACCATACAAGTGCCAGCCTCCATTCCACCACTCATGGGAAGGACCAGGACAGAGAGGGAGGTCCCCAGGGTGAAAAATCAAAGCTGAAAAACACCAGAAAGTTGAAAAATATGTTTTGGGATATTTCCCCTATACTGAGGGGTTTGAAAGTGTGAGCCAAAATCCACAGTCTGAGTTGTCACTGCATTTCTTTAATCTTATTTGTCCAGCTCCTGTTAGGAAGACACATTAAAGACCTTGTAGGAAGAGAGAGCAGAAAATGATGCAACTTAGAACTCTACTATCAATTAAACAATGCTATAATTTCAGCATGTGGATATTTTACAAAACTGTCAATTTCTCATTTGTGCTGTACCAGAAAGACAGCAAGGAGTAAGATTATTTTAAATAGAGAACACTGTATTAATCTCCACTTAACCATACAAATGGCATTCATCTATTAGGTCTTTTCTTCTAATTGCATTTTTGCTTCTCTCTTCAGAAACAAAAAAATGCCTCAATTAAATGAAACTGAACCTTAAGAAATAATGTTTTCCTAAGTTCTTTTCCTCTTGCTGCCTTTTTCCTCTTGCTGACTTCTTCCTCTTGCTGGCTCATGTTCATGTGGGTTTTAGTCAGTGTAGTAGCTGTGATAATGTGGTTCCTTTGTGTACACTTGCACACTTATGCATAAATTACAGCTGCAGAAGCCACATGTGTGTGGTTGGATGGAAAAATGTGTTAGCCTTAATTCTTCGAGGGTCAGGTCCAATGTTTGGTTTTGCCTTTGAAGATGAAGAGATGAGAGCATAGCCACCTTTCCACTCTAAGATGTCCAAGTCATAATCCTGGAGGGAGGTTCATCTTTGATAAGTACCCTCAGTCATGGCTCTTTACAAGGGCAATTCTCATCTAAGCAGCTGGTATTGCCTCAAAACTATGCAAGGGTTCTTGAAAGTAGGACAGACATAGGCCACACTGGCTTCAGTGGCCTGTGTTCCTGGATTCCAGGAGTCTGGGATAGTCTTTAAACAGAAATTTCATTAGTACAGAAAGCCCGTTACTTTAAAATTACTCCTTAGGGTACCACATTTGATTTTCACTTTTCTTTAGCCCAACCAACACTGCAAATAGTTGGGGAAACATGGCAATGCCAGGAGTGAAACAGAGCAAGAAATACAATGGAAGACACAACAGTCTTCAGCTGAAGAAAAAGGATGATTTTTCACATGCATGTTGTTTTATCACTAGGGTTCAGATAGAGAGAATGTGTTGGGGTTAATCTGTATCTCAAAGCAGTGACTACTGGGAACAGTTAATAGCACTTTTGCTGTGACTTGTTTCTGCAGTCCATTCAGTTTGGTGTCTAGTAGCAGGGCTGTGATCTCTAAGAGCTTGCAATCATTACATCTGAGTTCAGCTTCTCAATTTGTATTGGTGTTAACAGGGATCATGCAGCTTAAGAGCCGAGGCAGCATTTTAGAAATGAAGGAGTGTCGGATCATGGAGTACATCCCTTGCCAGTTCTCAACAGTGAGTTGTTATGTTTTTAATTGTCAGCTGATGCCACTGCTGCTGAGGGTTTGTTATGGCACTGGAATTAGAATGGACAACTCAGTCCATTCTCAGTTGATCTGCCAGACCCAAGAACAAAAAGAAAATGTGGTATGTGAAAACCAGGAAAACATAGGAATTAAGGAGAAAGCTAAGGATTCTTCATGTTTAGTATGTAATGCAAATTTGGGTTAATTTCTGTAGCAAAATACCTTTGTGATCTCAGGTTCATAATTCTCTGTGTTAATGTAAATAATTTTCATTAACGGATTAGAGTTTTGTTTGTGGGGAATATTTCTCTTTGGGCATAATAAATACATTTGTTCAGATATGAAGTGTGAGTGAAAGACAGGGGAATAAAATTCAGTGAAATTCTAATACCAGGGGTCTTAGTCAGACTACTAACTACTTCTAGGTCCCTTCATTGCAAGAGAAGCTCTCAGTATTAGTATGCACCAAGGGTTTTTGAGATATAGTGAAAACACTGATGCTGCCCTGCTGTGGTAATTTACACGCAGTATATGGTGTAATGGACTTTGATTATGTATACACCTAATTCCCTCCCTGTGATGGACTGTGATCTGATCTACATTCATAATCCTTTTGTAATGCAGTGTGTGGTTGCTGAAGGTTAATTGATAGCAATTGACTAATAAGGTATTTCACTATTGGAAACAGGTGGCACTCGTTTGGAGCAAAGGCAGTATGGAAGGATCTGAGGACAGCAGGGTAAAGATATGGTTTATAATTAGAGTTACGTGATTTAAAGTGTGTCCTCAGAGGCAACTTATTATTGTGTGGAGGGATAGAACATCTCCAGAAATCTAGATGGATTGGGTTTTTTCTGCAGACCTTTTCAAGGCACAGGTTGTGTTAAGAACAACACTGTCTGAGAAAGAAACAGCACCACAGACCACAAAAAATGCAGAAGAATGGTGATGACTAACTTAAATTAATATTAAACAAATGAAATGAGCCCAAGGTATGTACATATACCATCAAAAATTTCTTCTGTTTCTTTCCTCCCCTACAGCCCTATCAAGCACGATGTGTATGCAAATTGTAGTATTAACAGAAAAAAAGTGTGTATCCAATGAACATGCTCAGTCTGACTCTTGGATTGCTGTAGATCAAGCAAGCACTGGTGTTTAAAAAAATATCTAAAACACAATGAACATGTAATTGTGTCCTATCACCCTCAGCATCAGTGTCTTAACCCTCTGCTTAATGTTTTAAGCTGTGAGTTTATTGTAGAATCAGGTGTGCAATTAGTCTGAGCATGTGATTATTGTAGCAAAGTGATTTTTGTGTGCTAGCTAAATTACTTTAAACCCTTAGTGCTTTTATTCATTGGATTAACATTTGGTGTTGAATAATTATATGGATATACTTCTCTTTTTGATGTCATGCTATCAGATTCTTCAGACTTTTGTTTCCATGATATCTTTGATTACACTTAATGTATACTGTTTAGGTGATTTTCATTTAGTCAGAAATTCCTTAGTTATTAGAAGAACTGATAAAAATATATCACAGTATTACAGATCTGATGATGAGTGATTAATTAATATCTTATTACTATAAACAACTTCTTGTTTTTAAGACCAAATAATAGCAATTTGAACAATCTAAAATCTTAATCCTAATTAATACAGAGTCAGAGTCTTATACAAGACAAATTATATAAATTATAGAAGGAAGACCACTAAAATATTATTTTTTATATCTGTGAGTATTATGTGGCTCATTCAGAGGACTTCACAGTTTGCTTCTTGAAAATACTTCTCTGTAAAACATTTTCAAACTTCAGTGTCAGTGCTTACAATTTTCTGTGTAACACAAAAGGTCTTACTTTCACAGGAAATTAATCAGCCACTCTTCAGCTGTGGTACAAAGATCGTGTTGGAAACAATTTTGACTTTAAAAGCAGGAAAAGAAATAGCCAAAATCACAAGACATAAGTGTATGTGTAGTCACACAACACAGACTGGCTGAATCTTAAGAGGGCGGTTTGAGGAGAAGGAAATGAAAGGCAGAAGACCATGGTACTCCTGCTTCTTATCACTGGCAAGGGATTTCCAAAGGCTGCTGTGCCCTTGCTAGGGCCAAAATAGTCTTCTCATGACCAGAACAGAGATGGTGGAAATGATTCATGAATTAAACCCCCAACACAAAAGCAATTACATCAGAAATAGACATGTCTCAAATATATTATGCATGGACTAATTAAACTGTGACCTGGAATTTACATACAGAGAACTAGAGTATATCACATGCTGTATACCATCCATGAGTGGTATACAAGGGCAAATATTACTAGAGTAGCACCATGTTAATCTTATTAATTCATGCCTTGTTTAACTAAGGGAAGGGTCTCTGCTCCAGAGGTGGATGCAGTTCCATCAAAATGCATGTGTGTAACTGGTAAAGTATCTCATAATCATATGGGATATTAAAATTTTGACAGTTTATATTCACATTTCTTTCAGCATCATTGGGACCAGAGCAAATTGATATTTAAGATTTTATTAATGGGATGGTAAAAACACTCCCTCTCTTGGGGAAGCAGGTTGTATATAAGATTTGGAGTTCTCCACAGGAAAATGTGCAACCCTCTTGTACAACTGGCAACATTATTGTAATGCTGCTGCTGTTGTGCTAAGGGGTTTTCGGATAGGATCTGACCTGGACTGGTGGTCAGGCTCCACTGTACTAGCACAGAGCCCATTGGATCTGTGCAGCCCCTGCGAGCTCAGAGCTTTGGTCTGCTTGCACAAACTAAGCCTTATCTGGATGGGCACATGATTTTTCTCCCAACAGATCAGGACGTCAGGATAGAAGGATCCCGTGCATAGGAAGAGAGAGGTGACCTTATGTTTGTCTACCTGTTGCTGACTTTCTCTCTGCATGTGCCCCAGAAATGCTTTTCAGATGGAGCTGTGCCAGCAGTGCAGCTCTGCTGAAACCAATTCCTCCCTGATAAATTGGCAGAGCACTGACATTTAGATAATTTGTTTTTAGATAAGTGGGCCTTATCTCATTAATTCTAGTCTCTTTGACAATTTTTGTTGCAAGTATTGCTTCCATAACGTTTTTTCCTCTGGATTTTGTATTGCAAGAAATATCTGTAATATTCAAAGGCTTTTCAAAGCAGAAATTTGCAAGCAAACTCTTAACACCCTGGGCCCCTGTAAGTAACTGAACACCTAATCACTCCAAATAAAACTAATTGCTACTAAGCAATACTATACTGAAACATCACACTGTCATAAATTGACATGTAAACTTTGGTAGTGCCAACAACAGCTGCTATATTGGAGTTATTGTGACTATCTATCAAGGCTCAATGTCTGAACCCTCCTTGTGGATCATTTTTCAATCCAGTCAAAAATCTCTGTCCTAGCATGCAGCAAATGCTTTGTTTTTTAAAAAACTTAGGAGCATTAAATTTCTTTTCCACCTGTCCAGATTTCTTTGGGGAAATGCTTCCAGGATAGACTGTTTAAAGAGCTCTCTGGCCATGCTGGTTCAGATGGCATTGCTAAAATGAATGTAGAGTGTCTTGATAAAACATTGATTAGTTCTAACTCTAGAAAAAAACCAGATGTGCTTCAGTACAAACTCCTTTCTTGAAGCACAGAAAAGGTGGCAGGTTTTGAGTGACAAGTCTGATACCTCGGTTTTGTTGGTAAAATTCATGGATTGAGATAAAAACAGTTTAATAGGATGGAAAAGGAAGGGAAAATTATAATAATGATTAAAGAATATCCAAGACAAGTGATTCACAATGCAATTGGTCAACACCTACTGACTCCCAGTCTGTCCCTGAGCAGCAATTGGCACATCTCAGCTAACTCCCCACAGTTTTATTTTTCAGCATGGTGCTGTATGGTATGGAATGTCCCTTGGGTCAGTTAGGGTCAACTGTCTTGGCTGTATCCCCTCCCAAATTCTCGTGCACCCCCAGCTGGCAGGGATGTATGAGAAGCTGAAAAGTTCTTGATTTAGTGTAACTACTGCTCAGCAACAACTAAAACATCAGTTCAATAATCAGGATTATTCTCATCCTAAATACAAGCCACTGTAGTGTACCAGATACTAAGGCGAAAATCAGTTCTATCCCAGCTGAAACCAGCATACTTGTACATTTTTATTACTGTTCTACAACTTTTCCTTTGTTTATAACAGAGTTGGCATGAAAAAAATTCCTTGCTTCTAACACTGCTTAAATACTCCCTGTGAGGCACTGATGACTCTGTTTCAGGTCAGTTTATTCAAATTCTCCATTAGGAACTTCATTTTTGGAACATATCTGTGGAATTTCTTACTTGTAGCTGCAGTACAGGCTGCTGCTGGTGAGCACACCACCAAGGAAGGCTTTGGCCAAATTCAGCAAGGAAATTAATCAAGGACCCACCTAAGTTGAATTCTGAGACCTAGAAATATCATCTTAACCACACTTTGTTAGTAAACTCTGCCGGAGACTTAGTTTGCTTTGCCTTTGTTCTTTGCTGTTCCAGTGTAAATCAAATAAATAAGCATCAAAAGATGGGAGAAAATGTTCCCAGGCCCAAATGGCTCGGGCATAAAGTCAGAGGTGTGAGCTGTGAGCCTGGACCAGTGTCTCTACCATGCCAACTCTGTCGTGATGCTGAATGAGGTCTCACTGCCTTCATCTCCTGCTTCAGTTTGTTTGACATCCTCACGAGCTGGTGGGTTGGTTTGTTTGTTTGTTCTTGCTTTTTAGCACTGTGCTTCTTCTAGTGAGGTAAATAACAGGGAGGCCTACAATAAATTTCACGTGTCTCCAGCATGATTGCTGAGGCCTATGATCAATTCTCCATCCGAAGGTGTTTATTGGCACTTATTCTTGGGTAAACCAGATGTCGCTCTTAAGTGTCATCATAACCTTTCCTCAAAAACACACCCTCATTTTCCACCCACATTGTTTCTGGTCCATCAGAACACCCAGCTCCCCAGAAGTCACTTCAAAATTTTGCATTCTTTCAGTTAAATTTCAAACTTATTTGTGTTTAAATCTGCTGTGTTCAATGTTGTTCCCCTGTTTCTGTCTGGAGCACTTCAAGTCTGTTAGGATCTTTTGTAAAGAGACAAAATGTGGAACAGAATGTTGGTTTAGGCAATTAAAACTCATCATTTTGTAAGATCAGGGGATTCTGAGGTATCCTTTTTTAAGGTATTTTCAGGGATCTTATAACGTAGAGATAATGATGATGGAAATAATGCAGTTGTCAAGAATTGCAGATATGCCTGACTCTTATGTTATTAGGAGATTCCTTCTTTTTATCTGTTCTCTTTTTTTCACCCATCTTCCCCCCTGAAATATTCTTATCCAATGAATGCCCAAACATGTAATTTTAGATTGTGGGCTTTTGGTATGTGAGCATGCACTGGTGGTAGGGTTTCTGTATAATGACTTGATAAACCTGTCAGGATTTTACTAGTAATGCATAATAAATGTGGTTATTATAGAAGATATCCCTTTTCCAACAGTGGCTATTGGGTCTTTAGCAGGTTAGGAATGTTAATTCTTCTGTAATTCTCTTTCTCTCTTTTCTCCTCACCTTTTCTCTTCCTCTTCATTGATTAAGAACTTCAGTACATTGTAGTATCATATCATTCAGTCTTTGGGTAAGAAAATGAACTGATGGTAGACATGTGGTTTCTTGTAAATACTTCTTTTATTTCTATTTTTGATAAAGTTATTTGAACTATGCACATTGTAAAAGGTTTTGAGTGAAGTTAAATAATTTAATATTATATTAATCCAGCTTGTTATATTACAACACCTCCTCCAGAGCATCAGTGCAAACCTCTACCTCAGCCCTTGGCCACCACTGTTTTCCAGAGGAAATGTGATGGTGTAGAAGACTTTTGGAAGCTGCCTGTGCATTCTTCCAAATGTCTCTGTTGATATGGTGGGAGCAATTGGGTAGAAAGCCCCAAGCTTTCACACCAAAGAGCTTCAATATCACAAAAGCACACATTTCCTGGAAGCCTCTGCTACAGTAATCTTCTGAAGAGGATTATGCATTTTAAACAGCCAATTAGGTTGTGATTAGGAACAAAACCTCGACCCATCCCAATGACGGAAGGGAAGGAATGCAGGCAAACTGACAGCTGTTCATGGATGAATAAAGCACCATAAATGGTCAAGAAGTTACAAGCAAAGGGAAGAGAATGGGCCTGTAAAGGGAGAGGAAGAAATGATTGGTTTAAAGTCACAGTTTAGAACTGGCAGCAAAACCCTGTTAATCTGGGTCCCAGACCAGAGCATTAAATTCACCTGCATTCTCTGAAATTACACAGGAAAATTGCCTGCTTTGTAGGGAGAGAGTAATTACTTACTACTGGGAGCTATGGAAACATTGCATGTAACACGACTCCTAATTTTTACCTGGATTTTGCCATTCCATAAAGGAAGGTGCTTGCAAACTTTGAACAAACAGATCAAGCAAATAGAGCTATATAAATGTGTGTTTTTCAGTAGCTTTTTCAGTGAATCATATTAAAATGTACAACCCCCCCCACCCAAAATTAGGTACAGAAACAAGCTCACATGTAATAAATAAATGTCTTTAATCATTGACATTTAATTTTCATAACATGCCATACTGTTCAACTCTCAACTGAGAAAGCTGTAAATTAAATCCCTGTTTCTGTTGAAGTCCTGGTTGACAGAGATGATCCTCGGAAATCTATTCAAGAGTCTTTCTTTCTTCTTTCTATAAGTACATGTAAGCTTAATTACCAATGCAGACTACAATGACAAACTTCTATTTCTAAATAAACCCCCACTGGATTTCTGTTCACCTTCTGTTTCAGGACATTTCAAATTTGTTATATGGCATATGTATTTTAAAGTGCCAGGATGAAAGTCTGTAGGTTGAGGTTCTTCAGTTCTTTCACATCACAAAGCGTGGGCTAACACTGAATGTAGTAAATGCTCTCTGTAGTGCTTGTCCATTTTTGAGTGTTTTCTAAATATAGGACCATAGATTTGTGTCCTTTTCCTGTTGCATCTCTGCAGTTAGAAAAGGTTCTCATTGGGCCGCAACCACATAGACTTCTCAGTGTCATGTTGAAAAAGAGATGCAGTCACTTTGGTCTGCTGATTCACTGCATCCTCATCAATATTGTTGATGTGCTGTGTATTTGGCCAAAAAGGATTTGTTTGTTTGTTTTTGGGGTTTTTTTGCCAGCTTAGGATCGCCATTAACCTTATGTAAGTCAGGAGACTGAACTGAACAGTTATTCTTCTTTAGCCACCAAGTGGGATCCATACCTCACCCATTCTATTGATATGGGTCACACAAGATCTAAGCGTACACAAAAGACAAGCAACTAGATAATCTTTGCATGTTTGTGAAACAGCCACAAGCTGATCATCATTCTGTAGGAATAATTATATTATTTTTAATAAGATTAATTTGTTATTAATGTGATTAAATCTTGCCAAGCACAAAGAATGTTCTGTTCTTCATAAAACTGGAGTAGCAGACACTTAAGTTTTGGTATTTGCCATTGCTGTTTGGATTTTCTATTTTTCTGTGTAGAACTAAAATAATGCATATTGCACATTATCTTTTAGAACAGTCGGGAAAACATTTATGTTCTCTTCCCAAAAAAACGTACAAGGAAATTTATGTGAAAAGGTGCATGCCAAAAAAAGGCAAAATACAGTTGACAGACTTCTGCAGTATGCAGCAGCTACTATGTGAGATATAGATAACTAACAATTTTAATCTTGAATGAAACACAAGTGACTTCTGTTTCATTCCTGGCCAATAAATGAGCTCACAATGTAGACAAGTGTGGTGAACCCAAGGGATTTACGGAGCATCATAAATGCATTTTATTGTGCACTCCAATGCTGTCATCTACAGCTCGCTAACAAATAAGATACGTTTTTAATGTAATCCACCATGTCCCTGCCAGTGCTCCTTGTCTGTTACATCATCTCGCTTTGGGCCAAGCGTTTGTTTTCCCCAGATGGCCATCACAGAGCTGCTGACAGCTCTCCTGACTGAGAAGCTGTAGCACAGTGATCTTCCAATTCATTTTGCACTACTGACAAAGGAAAAGCTGTTGATGGCCTGATGCAAAAGCACTCTATCAGGCATTACATAGTGTCTGTGTTCTCAGCATGTTTGGGGCATGATAAGTCATAGCACATGCTTTTTGACATCTTCCTGCCTTTTGCTGCAGTGTAGGATTTCTTGGAGCTGGAATTCAGGTGGCAGAAAAGATGTAAAAAGCCAAGTGTGATATCATCAGCAACTGGTAGCGGTCATGGAATCATAAATAATATTTTGTAGACTTGAGTGAAAAATAAATCCTCTTAAAGATGTGCACTGCAGTTCTTGCCTCAAATTTTGCCCTCCTGAGCAGCCTGAGTTGCGTAGACTATTGAAAGTGATACCTAGATGAGCTATTAACGTCTAGGGAAGTCTTTCTTCTCAGAGTTCATAAAAAAAGGGCTGTTGTTAGTCAGTTGTTATATTCCATCCTATCTAATTGTATCCATGGAGTATAGATGGATTAGGAAGTGACTAAGTGCCCTTATTTCTCTCAGAGCCTCACTCCCTAGTTAGTTGGATGTGTGTGAAATGTGAAATTCCCTCTTCACGTGAGAGGGGCTTGGTAGACTGTGGGACATGATGTAAGATTGCTCTGTCTTGTGCGTGGGATGGCTGGGACAGCAGGAGTTGTGCCTGCCAGGATACGCCCTGGGCCTCACCTTCCTGCGGGGGGCAGCTGAAGCAATCTTCTCCCTTTTAGGAAAATCAGATGCAGCTGTTGGGCTCCTGGCAGCTTCTTAATTCAGCATTTGCTTAGAGAGACTCTGGGTGCCTAAACTTCAGCATTTTGCTGCCAATATTTATCTTATAATTGTTTTCTAAAATAATATATAAGAGAAACTTTTCTTTACGGTACCACAACCAACTCTTAAATATTGAAAAATTGCAGGGAGTTTTTTTTGTCTAATTTTTTCAGATACCTGAATGTACAGGTGGTGATTGTAACTAATTTAAAATTATTCTGTTCATCACCTGTTACTGGCAGATTGAGCAGGAGATAACCAAAGCTGTTCTGGTGCTCCACAAAAGGTCAAAGAGTCACTCTGGCACCAGCAGTGAGTGCTCCTCTCCCTGGTAATCTGCCTACTTCAGTCATCAGGTAGTTTAAATTGTGTCCATCAGTGCCTGTAGCAGCCCTGAGTAAGCACAATTATTTCAACTCTGTTATTTCAAGTGGGATGAATCTCAGTGCCTGAGTTCAAATTGGGTTTAAAACATGAAACAAAAACGTAAAAATCAAGTAACCCTTCCACTTCCTGATTCTTCAGCTTCCAAAACACTCCCAGTTTCTCCAACTCTCCAGCTAATGCTTCCATGGCTGATACGGAAAGATCCTTGAAAGTTACTTTATTTCAGTCCAGAAACTGTTGTGGTCAAGCTGGCACAACTTCTAGTTGTCGGGTAAAAGAACTGATAAACCTGTAGTATAGGCAGCAGCCCCAGGTCTTTGTTCCTAACCCTGCTTTTTCTTCTGCACTTTCAAGAGTAGGGTTTTGTATTACAGTTTTGGAAGAAAATGGTTAAGATGATTGTAGGAGAAAACAAAATAAAATGCGATATAGCAAACAGAGGACACTGAATTCTTGGATAACTGCAGCAAGACCATTACAGTAGAGTTCAAAAAAAGATTAAGAAAAAATTCTATGTCTGTTATGAAGAATGAAATTAAACCCTTCGTATCTCACTCTATGTCTGCATCTGCTAAATATGCAACTTTTTCTGCTGTTTGGTTTTCCATGTGTTCTGTTCTTGTAATTTGTGTGTTGGGGCAGTCTTGTGTATTTATCACTCGTATTGATCTTAAATTGTCAACATATTCTTGCTTTTCTCTTCAACTGCCTCTTACAGCCCAGTCAGGAGGAGAATGGTTTGCCCAAACTAATTGTATGATATGGAACCTTCAGCACAGTTACTCAAAGAAAGTCCACAGAACAGTTAAAGACAGGCAAATTGTTAAAAAAAAAAGTAAAATTATAGATATGCATGTACATATATATGTAAAGGATCAAAAAGATCAAGCTCTGAAATGAAAGAGTTCAGCTCAAAATAATTTTTTTTCTTTTTGATTCCAAACTTGATTCATGAAAATATAGGAGCAAATCACTTGCACAAACAGAATTGTTTCGCATTGAACACATTGTACTTTTAGACTATGCTTCACAAAAATTGTGTTTGTTCTTGAAGCTCGTAAACCAGACAGCAATCACTACTCACATTAAGCAGCAGAGAGCTCTTTCTTTTAGTTGAGGGAGTGCTGGAAAAGACCTCAGCAGAAGTTCTTCAGGAAACTAGGGAAAGACATATGTACATTTTTCCTTATTCTAATGACATTCCCAATTTAGAATAGCAGCCCATACTTGGTTATTAATTCCTCTCACATGACATCCAATGCAATGTGGAATCTTAGCCAAGAAAGTGTGGGCTTGAGATGTTACCTTGAAAAGTTGTTACTCATGTGAGATTGAAGATGTTCCTATTCACAGCATATCTTATTAACAGTGGAATTGTTTTGGCAGTGTAACCCTCTGGGAACCAAGGTTAGATTTTTTGTAATGTAAATGCATCGCATGGAGCAGCTGAAGTGTTATGCATAGCATTTGTTTGCCAGGATTGGCAGATATTACCTGAAATGTGCATCGTTACATGAACATCATCTTTTGCTCGTAAGTTTTGAATTTTGAAAAGTCTGTTGTTCCTGGGTGGTCACTCTAGAGATAGCTCCAAGCATACAAAATATAAAAAGTATGCATGAAATATGCCAGTATATTAAATTAACATCCTGCAAAAGCTCCCTTTTTAAAATCCAGATGCTTATATTGCTTTTGACAGACTCTAGGCGGTAAAGTTTTAACTTTAAAGAAGGGGCTTTCTGTTTCTGTTTTCAAGTTAAAAATAATGAAAGGAAAACACACTGAAATTCCCACATTATTAAATAAAACATTTAAGTGGCATGGAGCCAATCATTGTCACGCCATGAACAAATGCCTTACGGTAATATGTTCCATAACTGTTTGCTAAAAACTACCAATTTTAACACATTTGCACATGATTAGACACAATAAAAAGTTACTTATTGAAGTCAGTGCCACAGTAGTGCTACTTAGGCCCAAGGGGATGGAAACCTGAAGGAGAGGGGTGGTGTGAAATGGGTTCCATGCTGTGAAAACACATGGCCAGGAGAGTCCCTCGGTGATGGGGTTGGCTCCCATGGCCAGGAGTTCACAGGGCTGCCCCTGTGCTGGGTGGATGCGCAGGGGGGAACACATGGTGACGTGAGAGAGGGGCTGAAGGAGCAGCTACCAGGTGTAATTTCAAAATGTCCCCCATTACCCAGGGACATTACCAATGGCCCATCAACAGGGTGCATTTCAAAATGGTTGGGTTATAACTGCAAGATTTCTGGACATCTTCCTCTTTCTCTTAATAATCAAGGAGAGAGTTTCAAAGGTCTGTATTTGCAGCCACCAGTTCATTAAGATGTGTTTGTCTCACTGAACCTGATCAGCCAGAACGAGGCCAGTAAAAAAATAGGTCTTTCTATTTGGAATGGAAGGAGTTCAGCTTTGTTACTTACATTTTCCTGACTGAAGTAGTGGAATATAATTTTCATCATTTGGAAGTTATTTATTCGAAGTGTATTTCTGCATAAATATTCATTTAGATTTCAAATATTTTTGCTGAAGGAAATAAAATTTAGAAGAGGCAATTTCTTTCTATCAGCCTTACAGACCACTTCAATTTTGGTTTAATTTTTCTCTTTCAGGGCCTTTGGATTAAGAAGCTGTTGTTATGCTTCAGTTTTTCAGAAAGTGTGGCACTTCACATCCTCCACATTCATGTGAGGAGAGTTATCAAAACTGTCTTGAATTAATTAAAAGTAGGTGTAATCTCCACAAACATGTGGGAGACGGGGGAGCAGGGGGTGAGGGAGAAGAAAAAGATGAATCTGCAGGGGGAAATTCTAAGTATGAGTTAATGGTTATATTAGCAGAGATAGTTTTTGCTTTGTGGCATCTGCACATTGGGATTCACAAGGGAGTTTCTAGCTTCTTGGGATTTTACACATCTATCAGCTATTGCAAGTCTGAGAAGCCAATGAAAAAATTACATGGTTCTGAGATGCACCCTCAAGGGTTTTGTACCCATAAAGTAATTTATACACTGCAATTGGGGATAAACATTTGCTTTCACAGGAAAACATCCCAAATATTCCCCTCATTTAGAGACTGAATCAAATCCAGAAGATATCCAGGCTTATGAATCAATTTCATAGTGATGTCCTTATGTCCAGAAGGTGATGGGGTTCTCCATCCCAGCCTCCTTATGCTCCCATTGGCTGTTTTCGCCCTGTCCCTAGTATACACATTTTACAAAGTAGTGAAAACACTGCTCCCACCAAGCTCCTGAGGAGCAGACGGTGTGATGCCTGTGGCCTGTGGCAAGAACAAACAGAGCAAGTTGTAGGGCATGTTGCTTGTGCTGTCCAGAAAATGAGTCACCCACACACTGCTGTTTGCATGCTCCCCCTCTTCACCAAACATGCTGACAGGATTTGGGACTGGCAGTTTCCCCAGTGCTCTTTCCCCAGTGCATAGGATAAGGTGCCCCTGTAAACAAAATTTTCTCACTAAGCTCCAGGGTCTGATAGCGAGCGTGCTGCTACTGATCTCCCTTACTGCATAGGGGGAATTATATGTTCAGCAGCCATGCTCCTCTGGCCCAAGCATATACAACAAAAAACCCCACTACCAATAAAAAGTAAACAGAGCATTAAGTTGAAGAAAGATTAAATAAAACAGCTCTTCACAGAGCCTCACAGTTTTCTGTACTGGGAAAAATACTTCTAGTAAGGCAGGAGATGAGCAGGAGGTCTGTGCTTCATCTCCAAAAAAATGAATTAAGGGCAAGACAGGTCTTCAGTCTTTACTCAGCACTTTGCACCCCCTGATTTCCACCACTGTTTTATTTCCATGAACGAAAGAGAGTTTTTGAATTCATCTGTTTCTTGGGTGGCAGAGAGGTTGAGAAATCAATGTTTGATGTCAAGCATATGAATAGCAGGTGTTTGCTTTCATGTCACAGGAGCCGGCTTCCACACACAGCACTTGGCTCCTGGTGCCTCACACAGGGCGGTAGCGATCCTGCACCAGAGCCACACCCTGCGTTTCCATAAGGCGCCTGGTTTATACCTAGCCAGGAGGGTTTATCCTGAGGGCGTGATGCTGAAGTGCTTTCCAAAACTGGGTGTGTGCAAACTCTTTCTCAGCATTTAACCTCCCCCCTTCTCTTGCTTTTGTTTCGGTTGGCAGCAGCGAGGAGGGGAAGGAGGTGAAATAAACCCAAATCCTTCCCCTGCTTGCTCAAGCACTGGACTTATTTCATAGTGTGCCACTTAAAATAAAAATATACCTCTTTTCTCACTAATTTATTTATCTCAAAAACCCTTACAAAACAGGAGAGCGGTGTGACCATCATCTTACAGGAAGCGAGGGACAGGCAGAGGAAGGAAAATGGTTGCCCTAAAAGCCTGCAAAGCTGTCTATTGTAATGAGCCTTTTCAGCTCCTTAGTCTGAGCAAGGCATGAATTCAGTGCTGTATTTTCTGAAAGCTGTTATGAGACACATACCTGGTAAATACCTTATTTATAGTTATTTCCCAAAGGTATATATGGAACATTGAAAACTGGAAAGCTCTCCTACCACAAAATGTAGCTGTACACAATGCTAACAGCTGAGGGGCACCTTGAGGAAGTGTCACAAAAAACCAGTAAAAGCAATCTTGTGTCTTCTGTGTTGGTGCCAGAAACTGGAGAGAACTGGGTGTATTATCCACAGCCCCATTCATCATTTTGGACAAGTGGACAAGGTATCACTTGAAGGTGAAAGATGGAGTTTTTGGATGAGAGCTGCTCGAAAGGAGCAGCTGTGTTTGTGTGAAAGTGTCTTTCAGATGTCTCTTCCGTGAGGGGAAGCCCCAGTCTTGCTGAGGCGACGCTTTCCTAGGCTCAGCAGCTGGCAGTACACTGAACCTCAAGTGGGCCTTTTGCATGTCTTTGGTAAATGTTCTCCATTGTCTTGTCCCTCTAAAGTTGTCCTGCTAGAAAGAGCTGCCAGGAATGTCTGCACTCCGTGCTTGTGGTTCCTTGACCCAGAGGTATGGGGCCAACTTGGATTAGCAGTAGAAGAAAACAAAGTGTTGTACCCTAACAGACTGAAGGTTGGATTCAAAACAATACAGAAGCAAAACCAGATATGACTTATGGTCCTGGTAAGAATATTAAGTGGTTAAGTGTCCTCATGCTGAAGCATTTATCTTTTTTTCCTTTTCTTTTTATAGTTCACACAGATATATGCAGGCTGTTAGAAGTGTGAGCTAGAGCACACCATAATGCCCACTGGTGAATGCAGCTGCAGGCATGTAGCTATGGGAAGGATGGACATGAGTCCCCTCCTGCTGCTGGTGACTCTCTCCTCAAGTCCAGTTTACTTTTCTGCTGTATCAGTGCTGGTTGCTGGTTGTCTGTTAGTGCACTGCTGCACCCACCTGTAGCAGCCAAGCAAGGAGGTGTCACAAGGACATGTCAGGATTGTAGCACAAAGTTGTGACAGGAGTGATGACAACACTGACATTTTTGGTACATTAAGAAAAGAAAAAATGAAAATTATCTCAGAGATTACTAGAATGAGTCATGATCCACTCTGATGAAGCACCATCACCCAGGTGCTTACTGATACTTTAGGGGCTTTTTTCCAATTTGAAACTTGATGTTGAGCTCCAGCAGGACAAAAGGTAAGTTCAGTTTTGACAATGAGCAGAAATGCAGATTATAATGCTATTAATGGCATTCTGGTTAGAAAATTTGACATGGACATTGATTCAAGAACTTCCTCTACAAGTTTCCATCAATATTAACTTTTATGTTAGCAGTAAAACTGTAGGAAAGACTTGCTTGTCAGAGGTGGCTCTTAGCCATTCATGTTGCTTATCAATTTTGAAGGAAGCAAAGGACAAGATGGGGTTACGATGGAGAAACTTTATTGCAAGCCATAAACTGCATTGCAAATGAACAAATGAAGCACAATACAATAGATTAAGTCATTTTCCTATCTTGGCACACTTGTTTCATTTGGATGTTTATATATACGGGATAAGGAGTCCTCCCAAGACAAATCAGGAAGTTCATCTATGTTCATCACGACATCCAAGAGCCAGGTTATTCTTAGTTTTCTATGTATTAGAAGGGGAGAAGCATCTTTGTTCTGTTGTCCTTGGATCCTCTGCAAGGAGTATATACTCTTAGTGAGCATGTGAAGGTTTGATATTTTATTTCACCGGTAGGATTTTCCCAGAAGATGTTTAATTTTTCCCTTTTTTTCTCAATTTTAAGGAAAGCCCAAATAGTTGTATATTAACCATTACTGAGTTTGAAGTAGAAAAGAAATAGTGAGTGCTGGTCATTTTTGTGTAACCATCTTCAAAAACCTCTACAGACAAAAAAGATGAAGACTCAAATTATTAATGGGGTCTCAATCAACTTGGAATCAAAGATGAATCCTGAACTAAGGAAAATCTCACAGCACTGATTGTTAACTAGTAAGTTGATGTGAAAGACGGCCTTTATCCAGGATTTGCATGTGTGACTGTCATTTAGTTACTGCATGAAAAGTACAGAGAAACATGCAATCTCAAATTAGTAGGAACAGCTGGAGTCAGAGGAAGGTTTCTTTTTCAGCAGCAGTACATACATGAGATGGATAGATATATATCTATGTGTGCGTGATAGGTAGGCCTGGTGACAGGGTTGTGAGGCCTTGTCTGCTGCCTTGAATAATTTTTGCATCTTGGAAAGACCATTTGTGTTGTGGTGGAAGAGTGGCTGCCCTGACACCATTTCCACTGCAGCTTGCAGGCACAACTGCCTTTAAATACACAGGCCTGTGCCTTTGGTTCACAAATATCTCTGATTCCATAGGATTGGTGCCTCTCTCGGCATTCAAACCCTTCTGAGCTCAAATTGAAGAATTCAATAGTACTTTCAACCTCATTGTAGCTTTTTTGAAATCTTCATCATCTCTTCTGCTGTCCTTTTGCAAAAATTTCAAATGGTAAATTGTGCCGTTATAGACTATGCATTAAACTCTCAATGAATTGCTATTTCTATAATATTCCACAATTATTACTCCTTAGTCCATTTTCTTGATCTTAATAGGGCTCAGTGCTCAATAAAGCCAAATTTATTTGAAACATTTAAAGAAGTTCACCTTGATACTCTCCATTTTTCTCTGACAGCTCATTATAATGAGACCATAGATTATTATAGTTGTATTTGAAGCCTACATATTTCTTCTTCAGTTTTCCCCAAATGACTGAAGAAACACCAGCTGGTATTAGGTAACTAATCTTGATTCCCGTTTTCTTATTCGTGCTGGGGAGCTGCTCAGTGTGGAAATAATTCCTGGTTTTATTAGGATTGTTTGTGAAGTTATAAATCTACAAAGCAGCATGCGTCGGGAAACAAAGCTGCACTTTGTCTGATCGATGTGCTCTGGCGTTTCCTCTTTGACACTGCCTGGCCGTACCCTGGGACCTCTGAGGGCCATCTCGTTCCAGATGTGCCCCCTGACCAGCCTCCATCTCTCTGTTTGGACAAGGCTCAGATGACTATCCCTCCCCTGTTTCCATGGGAAGGAAACACAAGTGAATAGGTGGAGAGGAAAAGAACTGCTCCATGTTCCAGCTGATCCTTCAGTCCAGGTTATCAGAGCAACACCATCACAAAAGGATTGTCTGCAGCCCAGGGACAGCCCAAGTGCTCAAGTGCCTCTTTACTCAAGTCTGTGGGTATTTCCTAGGCTGATATGAGAATGGCTTGCTTGTCAAAAACCACATCAAAACCTGGTTTTTTTTAAAGGCCTCAGTTTCTGGTGGCTTTCTAAGGTTTCAGCAGTACTGAGCTCTGAGGAATCATTGCAGGATGTGATTAATCAAAACTTGTGATCAAGTTGTCTTGTACTGAATACTCATAAGGAGAGGCACATTAAACAGTGGTGGTTTTGGAAAGCTTGGCTCTGTTACGGGCAGACCTGTCCTGCTGTAACCAGATACTACCAATCATGCTCCACTTTTCTGGAGGACAAATAACCTTAGTGGTTGCTTCAGAACAAGTTTAAGAAGCTTATTTTTCTCCTGTGTTTTCTGCAATAATGTCTGCCTCCTCCCTGGTCTGTGTACACAAAGCCTGTGATTACTTTGAAAGAGATTGTTGGATGGAAGGAACTCAAGCAGGAAAATAATTACAATATATGAGCTTGATTTCCAAATGCAGCAAAACCCCACAAATCAGCTCTGATGACAAGGATACCTCTGCCTCCAGCTTGCTTGCCTGTGAGGATTGTTCCTGCTTCTTCCTCAGCTGACAACGTCTGGCGTTTGGTATGTCACAAGCCAAGGCCAAGAACTCCTTTACTGTGAAAACCTCCCACCTTCAGATCCTGGTTTATTTTCTTTAAAACAGGATGAAGTGGATAAAAAAGTGAAAAATGTACACTCCCCTTCAGTTTGTCTTAACAGTTTTGAAAAATCATTTGTCTAGAAATGCTTCTGATGTAAACTGATTAGTTTGAATCTTTCTGATTTTCTTTGGTCTTGATTCTCCATTTTTCAAACGATAAATGTTTATACTATAATAGTAGTCTTTTTGAAGAAAAAAAAAAGCACCACAGAAAATGTCTTTTTTTCCTGCAACTAGAACATTCAAATTTCTCAATCACCTGTTCTGATCTGATATTGATTTCCTTTAGTATTTCTTCTTCCTCCTCAGGGAAATAAATCTGTTTCTGGTATCTATCAGCCATTTTTCCCTTTGATAAAAAGAATTCATATAATTCTTAAGTAATGCTAAATCTTCTGTCAACAAATTAGTCTTGTCATCAGCCATAAGGGGCCTCATGATCTTCTTGGTGACCTCTTGCTTCTATGAAAACTTGAGAAAAAAATCCATGCATAATAACTCCTGCCTATTCCTGCAATGTTTCTACTTTCATTTAAAAGTTTTCATGATATTTTGGACCAAATTGGCTATTTTTTTTTCCTCAGAACAAAACCGGAAACTTACAAAAATATCCTGTTTTTGAGTGCGATGGCAGGGGCTTAAGACAGCAAATGAATATATGTGTAAGGTTAATTCAATATGTGCAGGTTAATTCAGTAAAATCAATAATTTAGTGGCTAGAGCGCTCCTTGGAGATAAATGGGTTGTATGAGATATGGGATCAAGTTTTCTTTGTCCCATTCCAGATAAGTGCCCAAATCACTAGATTATATGATCAGTCTATCTTTTTCTAGTCAAAGAATTATTTATTCACTGTTCTTCACCAGTAGAGAGAAATTTGGGTTAATATCTTCCCAAAAGTCGTACACATGCCCCAGCTCTTGGGTTACTAGCTGTTTTTTCTACATGCTTTGATCAAAAATTTAATAGAGAATTCTATTCACATGATTAAAAAAATGTTTAAACACCTTCAAATGCAAAATGTTTCCGGTGAAAAATCCACTTTTTTCCAGTCTGCCCCATCCCATGACATCACTGTTTTGCTGTGTTAGTAGTTTAGTAGGCTCAGGATTTCAGTTTTATTGTTTAAAATCTTGCAAGTTGCTTTGCTTGGCTGGAAGCATAAAAATGAAGTACAGGCTCTGTGACTAAAGGCATCGTCCATCACAGTGCTATAATGTACAAAGGCTGTTTTCCCTTCTTAGCTTTAATTGTGTTCTTCTTTTTTTTATTCTGATTTCATATAAACTCAACTAGTACTTCACACACTGTTCAAACTCAGACATCTTTAAAACATGATTTTTTGCAGATGGTACTTCCTATTTTTAATTTTTTAAACATTATTTGTCATTTTTCACCATTGCATTTTCCATGAAAACATACTGTTTGCTTCTAGTTAACATTTAACTGGAACTGTCATACCTAATGCCTTAGTAATCTCTAGATGCATTGTATCAGCCTGAAGTTGCTTAAACTCAGCCCTTATGCTGTTGTCAGACTCTCCAGATTTTCAGTGGTGTGGGTTTGCAGATTTACCTCTTCATCTCCAATATGTGTCCAGCTGATTCTTAAAAACTCTGTCAAAAATTGCTATCATTTCACAAATTTTAAAGGAAAACACAGCTCTATACCATGTGCTCAGAGCTATTGCTTGATTTATTTCTTCCACTTAATATGCCCCAGATTATATCCAGCACTTGAATACTCCCAGTTCTACTTAGTTTTCTGTCTCCTTTCAAAACCATATTAGTTTATTGTTGCCTCCTGTGCAGTTCCATCTACCATCTTACTTCTTTTAACTCAGGTTTTGAACCCTGGTAATTGTAACCAGCTGGTAATGTCTCCTGGGGTTCCTGCCTCTGTAAATTTTACTTCCATTTAGCACCTGGACACATTCTCCACCTTGCCTGCTCTCTAAAGAGCAGAGATTTAAAGGGGGTAGGACAGAGAACAACAACTGCACTGTCTCTTGAACTGGAAGTTTCCATGAACAAAATTAAGTGCAAAGCAATTGTATTTTGTGATCTGTATACAGTGTCAGACACAGGCACAAACAAAATTTGCTTGCTTTCTGACATCACGTGTAAAGGTTTAGTTTTTCCGAGTCTTGCCCCAAACAACCAATTGGATTCTGCTGGTGCTAGATGAATGGATTGTCTCTTTTATTGTGTGTTCTCTGGTGGCATTTCCTCTGGTGAAAATCAAAGTGGTTTCCATGCTGTGGCACTTCTGAAAATCGATAATTTACTTTAATTTACAAATTTCTACTGCTTCTGCATCTTTTGCTTAGTTGAAAACCACTCTAGGTCACAGCGGTATTGTTGGCATCATATTGACTACACAGAAACAGTCGTATGCCTATCTGTATGTTATACCTCTTGTGCTTTTTTTAGCTCTAACTACAACATTCAACCACATTTTTTCCCTATAAAGAAACAAATGGCAGAAAGTAGGAGATAAAGAGCGGTGAATTTTATTTTTAAAAGTATTGCCCATGTTGAGTTAAGGAATGTGCAATCATAAATCCATCAAGTAACAGGCTAGTATGGAAGCACAATTTTAGAGGCTTGTTGCCTAAAAAAAATAATTGAATTCAGAATGTGTGAACTTAAAATATAATGTTTCCTATATATTTCAAAGTGTGCATTAGTTATAGCAAATAAACATAAAGCATTAATACTATCTAATTTACTTTGTTCTTATGGTAAAACTTTAATATTAAACACTTGTCTTTTCCCATTGTGACAACTGGCTGTGATGTCATAAGCATGAATTATGAGCTGGTCGTGCCAGGGAATTTAGACCAGGAATTTAAATTATCTGAAGTAAAATTTTCTCATATTTGTATTTTTTATTCCCCCAGTAGAATATGCCCCGTGATCTCTGGCAGATCAGACAGGAGTGGGAAGCAGAACCAGGTACAGGAAATCTGCTGTGCACTGGCCTCTACAGAAAAGGCCAAAAACCAGAGCTTGGCCATGGATAAAGAAAGCTGCCTGTGCCTAAAACAAGAGTGCAGCCTGGAGAGCCAGGACTACTCAGGTAGGCTCTTGCCTTCCTTTTCCCTTCGAGGTTCCTGAGCACAGTGGGAGGACAGGCATTTCCAGACTCACAGTGGGTTTCCTATGGGAGAAGCTTTCCCCAGTGCAGCAGCTCTCACCAAGCAGCTCAGGACTGCTCACCGACCAGTCACTGTCAGAGGCACAAGAGAGCTGTGGGCTTGTTTCCAAATGGGCTTGGTGGACAGTACTGAAAAGGCAGCACCTCCTCAGATGCATCAGAAGACAATTTGCTGAATAAAACCCTTGGAGGTGAGCACTCAACACAGAAGAGCATCTCTATTTTCTTGTTCTAGTCTGGTCTAGAGGGTAATTACATTTTATAAGGCTAACATATCACAAATCTCACTGGAGGTCTAATAACAGTGTTTATAGCTGTCAAGTATATGGACTGAAAACACTGACTGCCATCTCCAGCTCTATCAACCCACTCAGGCTCTCCAGTCAAATCATTACAGACAAGGAGTGCAGTGATCACAAGCACTTTTCATTTTTCCTTTCTTTTCAAGCTGATTAGTCTTAGACCTGTAGCTTGGGTATGGACCTGAGGAACTCAGATTAACGATTTCTGTCTCACATACAACGGAGGTGAGCTTTGTGAACATCCTTTCAGAAAAATAATATTTTGAAACCATATGAATGTTTGCACAGAGCAAAAGGAAAGGGTGCAAACATTGTAAAAGGAGTTTATACCTCCCATGCTGTTGCTTTTTGGAAGGCTGTGCTAGGATTTTGCAGTATTTGCCCTGCTCTTATTATGCTTTAATATTTCAGTGTGGGGAAAATTAACGTAGGAAGAATGCAGCACTCCAGTGCTCTTTCCTCAACATACACATACACACATACATGTATAAAATAAATGAAACCTTACTTCTTATTAAGGGAAAAGATATTCTTGGCAACTTACATTGGGAGATTATTGCAGGAAAATAGCTCTCTTTAAGAAAAGTAAGTAAAGTAGGTGCGGGCAGTGACTTTAAATTGGACATTAAACTAATCCAGGGCTATACTTTAATAAAGGCTAGTGCTGAGAATTCTTATGGATTTTCTAGCTCATTGCTGGGATGACAGAGAAATACAATAAATGTTCTATTACTTACACAAGCTGCTGGTTTTCAGAAAATTAGTCACCAGTGACCTTTTACCCTTTGTCTTGCTCTCTTTCTCAGTAAAATACCTGATCAGAATCAAATGCAGCCCTGCTGTGTGATGGCATCCCTGCAGGCTGCACAGGGCATCACTGTGAGTGTGACTCTTAACACAGCATAAGATCAGTTTATTTTTCTCACTGTGTAGCTGCAATATTGGGGGGCAGCAGGGGAGAGGGAAGGGACGGAGGAAGAAAATAATCTTTTCATCATCAGTTGTACTTCTCTACTTTTTAAGCGTAGAAGAAAAAGAGGCACAATTCTACATTTCTTAGTAACGAATGAAGCCCAAACCATAAAACATAACCAATCAAACTTCTCAGAAATAAAATCTGAGAAGTGCAATATGACTTGGTGATATCCCCAACCTCACAAATCATAAACCTTTGTGTTTTCTTGATATTTTTTTTATTTTCCAAAAGCATCAAAACACGATGTTTATATTCTCTACAATGAGGCACAGACTTTCTCGGAGGGGGAGGGGACTATATTACTTGGTGTATACTAGCCCTTTGGTAGAATTATATTGATTAGTTTTCCAGTTAGCAGTGAGACCTCCTTCTGACCCTATTTTCAGGGTCACTAGATCATAATGCAGAAGCACTAAGAGACTGGCATCCCTCCCCACATTGCTTTTTGAAGAGTGTACAGATGACAAAATCATCATTTTATAGATATAAAAATATATATAATGTATTTATATATATATATAATCTTTACATGTACAAAAAGAGTGGGGTTGGACTCTGCTCTGAAAATGCAGGTATAAGTTACATATGATTTGTAATAACATTTTTCTGTGAAAAGGAAATACATCCAGCCTCTACTGTATGATTTTAAAAGTTATTTTTGTCATAAGTTGTTTTTTTGAAATAGAAGAGGAATACCTCATGATTGAGCACAATAAGGCCAGATGTGAAAGAGGAATACACATCTATATTTGAAATGCAACTATTGTTCTGGGATCTTTAGTCTTAGAGCTCTCAGACATGAACTCAACAAGACAAAGAGCTACCAGCTCAGCTTCATTACAGGCAGTCTGAGGATGTCCCATGAGCAATCTGTTGACTCCCATCTTGTATTGTATGTCAACCATACATACCTCTAATTAAACAAGAAATCATTTGTCAAAACTTGCTGCACTTTTCATATCCAACATTTTCCATGGCAGGTGTATAACAGACAAAGAACAAGGACAACATGAAATACCTAAAGAATGCTTTTAGTTGCTATTTTTAATTGCTATTTGAAGCTTACGTTTGAAATCTTTGGTCCTGTAAAAGGATAAGGACTGGAGTCAAGGACTCAAATATCCTCACCCTAACACCAGGACCTTGCAGAATGCTTTTGAACTCTGGTGCTCCCCGAGCTCTCTGTAACTGTAGGAGACCACACTACTGCCCTGGTAAGAGCCAGTCTGCTCTTCGCATATTAGGAAAAAGAAGCTTGACTTCTAACAGCTGCTGCCTCTGGTTTTCTCTGTTTCCTTAACTGAACTACAGACTGCAAGGAGCTAATTAATATATTCCATGTTAACCTTGAAATCACCATCTGGAGAAATAACTGGAAATAACTCTGGGGGGAAAGAAAGTGAGGGAAGGTGTTGGAGGCCTGAGTACCTCTGTCCCTCAGAGACAACATGTGGACAGCACTTTGCCTGCAGCTCTGCTGCTGAAATTTCCTTCTTAGGGTTATCCATGCTCTGGTCCCAGGGTATCTGATGAAATCAGCTTCCCAGCTATTGTCCCTTGCCTTTACCCCACGTCAACAGGTCTTGCAGAGAACATCCCAACACAGCAGCATGCCTAGTGCTTCATATCATCCTGGCTTTTGTAAGTCTGGAAATAGTATGTAGAGAACAATTAGTGAATAGATGCTGTTCCTACATGGGCTTTATAGTTGTGTTCAGATTTTAGTGCGGTACAGCAGAGATGGCAAAGAGAGTATCCCCCTCTTGCAGTAGTACAGTATGCACTCTCTCTTTACTTCCTTATCTTTACCTCCTTATTTTTTGTTTTGACAGGTCTAAGGTCTGATTCTCCTGTGTGATATGGAGCTCTCAGATTTTAAATTGAGACACAATGCTTTATTTATTTCTCATAGCAATATGTCACAGGGTTTCAGCATCTTGGATTATGAACATAAGACGTTCATAAATCCACCCTTAAGTGACAAAGATTATCTTCTCCACTTGTTTCCCTGCTGATACAAAGGCAATTTCTTCTTCCTACTAGCATCTTAACATACCTGGTTTCTTCTGGAAGATTTTCTAGGATTCCTTAAATTTTCTAGTAATGGCAAAACAATTACCATTGTGGCCTCCTTGCACCTGCATGCCAGTCTGATCAAATAACTTGCAGTGAGGGTCAGATTCCAAACAGAAGTGAGCTGACTCCCAAGGACCTGGGTGCTGGAGTGAGCAGCTGGTCCTTCTCCAAATATTCTGGAGCACAGGTATCACTGAGCAGGCTGTCATTACATCCAGCACGTGCCACGTCAGTGTTGAAAACAGGCAAACAGCTGCTCAGTGGATAAGAACCATATTCCATGCACACACTCTTCTTCAGTCCTTCACCAGCTGGTGTTAGAGAGACCCTTCCATTTCACGATGGTTGAGAGCCCTTGCTGTGTCACAGGGTGTGTTCATATGGCCGTATTCATATGCAAAAGTGGGGCGATTTTCTGATACCTTCCTCTGCTGCATTTTTCTCTCCAAGGATCATGCAAATACACCCTTTTAGTACTTAAAGGGCTCTTAAAAATAAACAGACAATGACTTTTTACAAGGGAAGATAGTGATAGGATAAGGGGGAAGAATTTTAACCTAAAATATAAGAGATTTAACTTAGATGTTAGGAAGAACTTCTTCCCTGTGAGGGTAACAAGGCACTGGAACAGGTTGCTCAGAGAAGCTGTGAATACCCCATCCTTAGAAGTGTTCAAGGCCAGGCTGGATGGGGCTTTGAACAAGCTGACATGCTGGTAGCTGTCCTTGCCTATGACAGGGGGGCTGGAAGAAGCTGATCTTTAATGTCCCTTCCAACCCAAGTCATTCTATGGTTCTGTGAAATGTTTATGAAAATGTTAATGCACTTAGCCTTTTTGTCTCCATGTCTGTTTTAGCAATAAGAAATTATTCTGAGCCTGTCCTTGGCATGTTGGCTGAATTCATTCACAAACTTTTCGTTTTCACATCTCACTCTCTAAACTATTTTTTTCTTTCTTTTCCTGTCATGGGCTTGTGAACCATTCAACTAACTAGTCACTCAATTGCTGTGGAGAAGTGACTTCTCTGGAGGAAGGAGAGTGGCCCTGACACTTTCTGTCCCGGAGCTGTGTTGGCTGAGCTGTCCCCTCCCCACAGCTGGCACAGACGGGTAGATGTTTCTGCATCACCGCAGGTTAAATTAGAAATCCATGTGAAACTCTCCTAATAAAAAAGACAAGGCGGCCCCTCAGATTAATAGGTCACTAAATAAGCAAAGCAAGTGGTGTTTCTCACCCTTTTTCAGGCAAATTATCTCACTTCACTTCATTGTCCTTTTGCTACAAGCCTTCCTGGAACATAGGTTAATTTTGCTAATAATTTATTCTAAAACGTAACATTGTTGCATTTTCCCAGTTTCAGCAAAAACTATTCTTAATTAAGGGCCATATATATGTTAAAAAAGCTGTAAAGAAGGAATGTTTTTAACAGTAAATTATGAAAAGGGTAAAATATTATTTTTTCCTTTAAGAGTAAATGCATTTTTTTTCTTTCGTTACTCACCACCCTGAAAAAATTGACTGAGAGGGTAATATACAATCTCCCCTTCTTCCTTTGCCATACCTCTTTTCCACACTTCCAGAGGGCAGTCACGATAAATTTGATAAATTGAAATAAGACAAGGAAGAAGGTGTGCATCAGTAACTTGAAGTGGGTGTAGGCAATAGTAACAGGAATTGGATGTAGGCAATTTAAAGAGGCCATGCTCTCTGGGCAGAAGTTGATCTTTTTGATGAAGCTTCATTCTGTGGACATTTACTATGAAGACTATTCTTAATTTCTATTATTTACAGCTTTTTTTTTTGCTTTAATTAAATTATTGGAATTTAATTATTGCTACCTGAAAGGATGAGTATAGTTGCTCCTGTGTGAGGACAAGCTGCTTTTCATAAATTCCCAGTAACAACAACTCTCTTCACCTTTCTCTCTTCCCTAACTCTGTAGATAGTAGAGTGGCAGTTATGGTTATTTAGGACCTAAGCTGAAAACCCTTAATCATGTGGATATTCATTGCTCCCATGGTCTCCCTATTTCATTGATTGTGCTAGTTTATTTTTTGTAGGATCAACTGAGCAATTATAAAACAAGTAAAAACCACAGAAAAATGACAAGAGTCAATTTAGAGTACAGAGAAGTGCTTACATCCCACGCCTTGTGGTACTTACCCCAAGTAAGAGATACTCAATCATAATCATTAAAAAGTCCTTCTGCAGCCTGGAATGGGTTCTTTTTATTTCAGAAGCATTTCCTGCCATGCCTCACGCTGGCCTGTTTGCTCACCATTTTGCTGGTGAGTGTTGTGGGGATGGATCCTGTCGGCAGTCACACAGGTGGGGACTGCACAGCCACCCAGGAGATTTGTTAAATTAGTTGGGCTTACCAAGCATGTGGTTGGGTTCCTGCTGCTTAGCTCCTTCTAGTGACTACTGTTTTAACTTTTTGTCTGGGAGTCATGCCCTCTAGCCCAGGCACTTGTGTGCACCTCTGTATCAGCAAGGTGTTTTTCTGTTTGGGTTCCACTTGACCCCTTTGGAGAGGGTGGAAATCCCAGAGAGCTCTGCAGGATGGAGCCAGTAGCAGCTGCAGTGGGGGAAGCCAATGTTCTGCTAAACCCCATCCAAGATGGAGGCAGAGGAAGGGCTTTCCCTCCCATCAGAGCTGAGGGAGAGAGAGTACAGGGCACCACACACCACCCTGAGCCCTTCCCAGCACTACTCTTGTGCAGATGAGGAAGGCAGGGACCTCTCCTGGGCATTTAGGCAGCTCCAGAAGGGATGCAATGGCTTCAGTGCCTGTTCCACAGGAAGAAGGGGCCTGGCTGGTGGCCCAGCTTGCAGGGCTGCCAGCTCAATGTCCAGCTTTGTGCAAGATGAATTAAACAAGGTAGCACATCGGCGCGTAAACTGAGCAGAATTAGGAATGGGTCCTGGCCAGAAAAGTATGGTTTTAAACCTAAATTACAAACCAAACTTTCCCAAAGGGAATGTTTAGATTCAGGGCCATCTCTTAAAATAAATAATGAATAACTAAGGTCCCGTATAGATTTCTAACTATGTCACTTTATTAACACTATAGATTTTTCAAACACGGAGGGGCTGTAAGAATTGCATATACATTTCATTAGTAGGGAATTTATGACTACAAGATTGCACTTAAGGTTTGCGCTGACGCTTTATGCACCCTTTTGACCCAGTCCCTTTACTGTATTCTGCCCAGTATTATTTTTCATAAGTCAGGAAACGTTTTCCATATGTTTTGTAGCATTATCCAAAGGGAGTTTGCAGCTGTACTGTTCCTACTTTATCATGTTCGTACCGACTGAAGTGCAGACCCCTCCTAGTGACAGTACCCATCTGAAAGATCATAACAACGCATTTTTGGCACATTATTGTTCTCCTTTTGTGTCAAGCCTCCCCCACGGAACAAAATTGTTTCACAGTTTTTATTAAAATTTACTATAAATGAACAGCTGAAAAAATAAACAGAAAAGTCTGTGTGTATCTTATTTACTGTCATCACAAAAAGAATATCTCTGCTGGAACATTATAACATAACCTGACAGCCAAAACTAACTTACAGAAATAAGCAGAGACATTAGAAAGGTTGAAGGTCAGGAGAGTTCATTATTTTCAGTAAGCTTAAAAGGCAACAAAGGGGCTGGGGGAGAAGGAAAAAAAAAAGGGCAGGAGGAGAGTTATGAAGGTACATGGGAGCAGCAGAGCTGCAGGAGGGGAAAACTGAACCAGGGACCTATGTGGCACAATGCAGAAAAAGGGATGAATGTACCAATATTTTAGCTATCACGTCCTTCTACAACAAAGAAAAGTCTCTATGTTTAGCTTTCCATTGGAAAAATAAATACATTGACCTCAAAAGCCCTAAATAAAACCCCATCTGTGAGTTATTTGAACCAATCGTGGCACTCCACTGCTGGTTTGCAATATCTGAGGTCTGATCTCACAAGTTATTCTGTAGGCGTGTGAGCTTGCTCCTGCAGGATGACTTTCTGAAACTTTGGACTCAAAATGTAGTTATTTGGGGAAAATTTTTACTCATGTGCCATGGTCCAAGTCAAGATGTGGTGTAAGAAGCTGCACCTTAGCTGACGGCTTCTGTGCCTCCCTGTGCTCGTGCATGCTTTCACAAGATCTGAATTTGATCTCCTCGATATGCTTCAGTGGAAAGGGGTTTCTAGTCGTAACTGGAAGCAGATATATCCAAAGAATCAGTTTTAGTAAATCCCACTGAACTCTATCATGGCAGAGAGACAGTATAAATGCTCCCCATGAGTCCACTAATGAAATGCCTGGCAAAGCCAAAAAGGGCAAAGAAAAAAATAGAAATCACAGCTGCAATATCAGCTTGAATAATAGAGCTAGGAACCAGAGAGTAATAAAAGATGAGCAAGAGGTCAGAAATAACACAATATGAGGGCAAAAGGAAGGAGACGAATGCTTTCCAAAAAAGTGAGGCAAAGAAGAAAAAAAGTGCTCTGGGTCATATGAAATGCTCACATAAAATGATTTAAAAGAGGAAAACTGGAAAGTACTGTGAAGGCAAAAGTTAATTAATTTATTTCATGAACTGTAATATTTAACACTTCACAGCTTCATGCTGGGATTATTCCCAGTAGAATCAGTACTAGGGCCCAGATCCTCAATGCCCTAAAATGAGTCTGAAGAAACATGTAACTTCATTGTGATACCTAGTACTATTTTGAAGGACCCAATATCTCTTTTCTCTTGGAATTTTTTTTTTTTTAACCTTATCCTGTTTGGGAATTTTGATGCACAACTTCTGATTTAATTAAGCCTTAACATCTTTGCTGAGAAATAACTGGTAAAGTTCATTTTGGAGGCTTTTTATTCATCACTGAATGTGCAGGCAAAGGAGCAAGCACTTCTATTTCCAGTCCCAGGCTGATGAGAATGGGAAGGAGCCAAGGGATACCCAGCGGAAGACCCTTAGAAGTACAAATGATGTCTTTCAGGGGATAGCTTGAACTATCTAGATCTTAGTCCTTCCTGTCTTTTGTGCTTCTTAGCATTAAATCAGGCATCAGTTGCTGAGGTTTAGTATTTGCATAAAGATTTGTAGCACATTCCTGTAAAACTATGTTCCATACCAAGCAAAATGAAAGGTTTTATTTAACAATTTGTAGCTACAGTGGTAATTATTTACTCTAAGTAAGAATAGTATCAATTTTCTTCTTCAAAAACAAAAACAGCATTTCTTGTGAAAGGAATTTCATTGTTAAAAAATGTTAGCTACTGGATCGTATTTAATTTTATGTGATGAGCTCATCAATTCTTCACATTTGATCTATAATCATAGATCAATTTTCAGTGTTTAGAAGGAAAAAAGCACCAAACTTAATGTTTTAAAGTGTTAATTTAACCTGACAATGAGAAATTATGAGGAAATTATTGCTGAAGCATTCATTTTCTTAACGGGAATACACCAATGATGGCCATTACAGAGAATAATTAAAGAAAGCACTTTTAAGGTAGAAACATTCCAGGCTTGAGGCTTAAAATTAAAAGAAATACACAGTATTTTAAAATATTAATATTGAAATATGTCTAATATTTATAATATTACCTGAATGTGATTGCTATTCAAACACATTGTTTTGGCTTTAAAAAATTATAGATTTTAACCCAAATTTAACATTTCATCCACAGATAGCTGCAGCATAAGCATAATACATAGGCACATCTCAGCTTGAAAATCTTCTATCTGTCACAGTTCTTGAATCAAAATATGCAAAGTCCAGCCAGGGTGCTGCCTAAACATTTACATGCAATTACATCCAAGCACATGCCATGGCCATGGCCAGGGAGGACAGTGAAGGTGCCCAGCCTGTCCTGCTTCATGTGCACTCCAGGAGTCATGTCTGCTGCTCTTTGCTGCTCTGGGGCCCTTGAAACGTTGGGCATCTTCTGCTGACACATTGGTTTGCATTTCCCTGTTTAAACACAAGTGTTTTCACACGTTCTCTTTGGGCAGGATTGGCTGTACAGCCCTGCTGGCAGGATGCCTGTTACCTGCCTGTACCTCTGTGCAAATTAAAAACCTGTCATGACATATTGGCTGATGATATTATCTCCTTAGCCTTGGGGAAACTGCTGAAGAAGGAAAATGGTTTAAACCAGAAATGTCTTATTGAGATAACTATTTTTGGAAACAGTGAGGCAGGAATGCTCCTGGTATAGGCAAATGCCATATCATTTCAACACCGAGATGAAGAAAAAAAGTGTGCAGTGATTGTTTCAGGTAACAGTAGCTGACAGGAGTTTCACACTGCACTACCCATCCTTTTCCACAGGAAATGTTTTATTCTTTTTCCCTTTCTTGACCGTGTATTTTCTTTTAATCCTAGACAGCAAAACATATATTTAGGGAATTATTTTGAGGAAGACAAGATTTGCCCTTTAGGCATTTTTGTGTAGTCTTTGTTATTTAATTGGTGCAAATTGCAATGTCTTTGCACTGGATATCTAAGGTAAATGTTTGATACATAGATTGTAAAGTGTATGAAGCTTTATGTTTCTCACCTAGCATGCTTAGCACCTGAACATTTGTAATTGGTCTTTTTTCTCCTTTTTTTAGTAATAGTGAGAACTGATCTAGAAAAGCTTATTTTTCTTTTATGTGACATAACTGCAGAACTCCTAGGTGCAAAGCCAAGCTACCACAAATGCTGGTGTGTGTTCTGCCTTACATTATTACGGTTATCCTCTGCTTTCCTCTCTCAGCATAAATGTTTGCACATATAAAAATGTTAACATGCCTATAAAATACCGATACATTGTATGCCATTTTAAACACTATCAAATTTGAAATCTCAATAAAGTGCTTTAAAATCAAATCATCATGCCTTTCAGGAAGCTTTGCCAAACCAGGTCCTGGTATTTTTTGTCCCTTCTAATAATAACCACACGGCTTTCAGGGGTTCTCCCTGGCTCCCAGGAGTGCTGGCTGCTCGGCACAGCAGCCACGGTCACACCATGACCGTGGTATGGGAATTGTGATAACCTAGAAGTTACCAGAGAGCTGATTTGCCAGAATAGGGCCTTATGGGTCCCTACTTTTTTTTAAAGAGCCAAGGAGACAGCCTGTAAAAAATATTATCATCAGAAATCTTGTTGGATATTAAGCATGCCATGGAAATGCAATAAAAATGGAAAGGCAACATTGCCCAGAAAACCTTGAGCCAAAAAGGGAAGAGAAAAAAAATTTGTTTACTTAGTGGTTATGAGTCAATGCATGGTGTATGAATAAAAATGTAAGAGACCTTTATTAGATAAGAGAAATCTGACATGGTTTTAAGGCTTAGACTCTAAATAATAATCTGAAAGCAAATAGAATTTCTGATCCAAGAAAAGTATTTTTCATTGCTTTGAGGTGAATAATTTTAAAATTAAGGACTGAAAACCTGTCCTGTTCTTAGATAAATAAATATCTGATCCATGCCAATTATCAAAAAACTATTTGGATATTTTATTCTGTGTGCATGACTAGTGAGTACTATGAATGCTGTGAAAACTGATTTTTTTTTTCAGTGGATGCAGACTGGTTTTAACAGGTATTAAAGAGCAGTTTCTGTTTAGTATAAAGATATTTAAAAGTAATCAGAACAATAAGGAAAGATGTAATCAAGGGAATATGCCTACAATTGGGTCACATCTGAAAACTTCAGACAGTAGCTTAAAAACTTGCCTGAAAGTCCCAGGTTGCATGTCCTGTATGTTTATGAAACCAAGTAGGGAAGACAAAAAGATTTAATTTTTTTTTTCTTCACAATTTCATGTATTTATTTTAAGAAGGGGAAAAGCTGGAATACCATAGACCTCATGGCCTCATTACACAGCCTGGAGGTCCATGATTCAGTGCCAGGGCCAACACATAAAAATGATTATTTGATAGATGAGAACCAGACTGAAGAAAAGATAAAAGATTCTCTTGCATATGTAAGAGAATTGATCAAACTCTGATGCTCTCTGTCAGCTAATGGTGTGGCTCTGCCAGTGGAGAGTAAAGCCAGCATAAGAACAGAGGGAGGATGATGATAGCTGGAGAGCAGAACATCTTTGCTTTTTTACTGAATATGCTGTCTCAACCATGGGATCATCAGAACAGGATTTTTGGGGTTCTGGTTAACCTGACCTTGAAAACACCTTCCTTCTTCATCTGAATCACATACAGTGTAATTTCTTAAGGTTTTAGAGACTTTTTCTTGCCTACTGACAAAACAAAAAAAAAAAAAAAATTGGACCTGCATCTTTCTTGAATGGCTTTTTTCCCCTTTCAGTCATAAGACAGAATGTAGGGAAGATCAGGACAGCAATAATTATTCACAGTGAAGCAAACTTAGGATTCGATATTATTATTTTTTTCTTCGGTTTTCTGTCGCAGGCAGGAGGGATGTCTGTTCTACTCTGAAAAGGCTCCCTGCCATGATCCTGGCAGTGTTCTGGACATGGCATCATATCTGAAACTGAGCAATGTGCAAAGACAGGGATTTCATTGTGTCAATTAACTCCTGAATTGTCATAGGGCTCAAGACTGTCTGCTTAGGTAAGTTCAGTATTTGACACTGATAAAACAGAAAGCGATTTTTAGCTCTTGATGCTGTTTAAAGGAATCTACCTTGCTATTTATTGGGTTTGTAAAATCGAGTACATGCATATGGTTTTGGCTTCACAAAAGAAGACATGTGCTCTTGTAAAAAAATTATGCTGCTGGAGAGAACAGCAAATCCCTTATTTACTTTTTATCGCTGGAGGATGACTTAGGGAACTTAGGAGTTTTATACCCACAGGTCAGGTTTCATGTACATGGAGCTGTACAGTTTGCAGAAAGTTTCTGCTCAGCCAACAGATGGATTATTCCCACCACAAGGTGGAATAAGCCAGCAATAACCTACTACAGCCTTTGTTTTGGCTTTGCTTTCTCAATCACTAGGCAGGGAAATGAAAGACAAATGGCCTCCATCGGCTTGTGCTGGCTGAAAGAGGCCTGGGAGGAATAGCTGGGAATGAGCAGGTCTGGCAAGGAAATTTTTAGGTGCTTTAGACTGCAGTTCCTACCTCCCAGCACTGAGTAGACAGTCAATCACTGTCCTTTCCCTAACTTTAGTGACTGGAACCTATAGGATAAATCTGGATCTATTATTGTACACACCAGTATTGCAGTGGAAGGTTATCAGTACACACACTAAGACAAGTTCATTGGAAAATGCCAATATTGCACTGGAACTCTTCAAGGGATTTTCACAGGTAGCCTAAGATCATGGATGAAGCTAGGAATTAATTTACAGCATAAGTCTGTAAATGGATGAACCAGGAGAGGAACATTGTGATGCCATCTTTTTGTATGTGTATAATGTGTTGGATCTGCACGTAGAATAATTTTATGTTTCATTTTTGGGATAACTCTTGCTAAATAGGAATTAAAGGAACTGTTTTCTATTTTTATAGTTAAAGGGTAAGCATGTTTAGAAGTGTACTTCCACATCATGCAAAGTAAAAAAACATTCCACAAAATGGACTGCAGCTCAGGGAATTTCCCCTAGTTAATTCAATTCCTGCAAAAGAGATGATTATTTGCTATCCACCTGTATTAGGAGATACAGTCATTCAGAAGGATGAAATGGTTACCACACCATGTTTATGGCTATAATGTCTGAAACTCTGGTGAAAGGACTGACTGCACTAATTGATTTTTTTTTTCTTTTTTTCTTTTTTTTGCTACTGAGTGATCTTTGTAAGCGACGGTGCAATCCTTTGGTAGTTCTTCTGGAACTGGCAACTACTACTTGTGTGTCTTTTATTACTCAAAGCTTCATAAAAACGTGTTTTATTGCAGGGAATTTTTATTTTCAAGTAACAGTTCTCAGGAAAAAAAAAATAGCTTGACCTGGGGTTTCATAAAACAGGATTTAGGAACAAACCACGAAGGCTCATCATTTGTCAATTATACTTACAATACAAGTCACTCCCTCATCCTCCCAAATGGTGCCTTTACCATTGCCTTCTTCCCATGGCCCAGAAAGGGAAGGATATTTCTGCTGTTTTCTGCTGATACCACCTGACCCCTGACACTGACAGACAGGAAAATGCTGTAGTCATTTCTGTGGTGCTCGCAGAAAGATCTAGAGGAATATGCAGGCAAGGTTCCCAGCAGTCGTGTCAAAGGAATACAATTTCCATTCCTCAGCAGAGAATGGGAGCCTTTATTTAAACAGATAAAAGGTTCAAAATAATGATGGCAATCCAGGAGGAAAACCAAGATGAGTATTACAACAACAAAACACAGCTTTTTTTTTACTTCTGCCAAAGTCCTGTAATCCAAAATTTGGTCCCAAATTAACTTTTGAGGGGATTCAATACCAAAAATACAGGTGACAGTCTGAGAAACTCTCAGTAAAAGGCGTGTGCAGCCCAGACATTATCTATCAGTAGCAGCCTGACGTCTGGCAGATGTGGGGAAGCCTGTCCAAAGGAGTGAGCACAAGTGGCTGCAGTGCCTGCCAGCATACAGATGCTCCTGTTGGGAAATATCTTTCAAAAGTTTGGCATCTCTGCTGTGGGGCAATTCACAGAGCAATGAGCTGAACAGGTGTCTCACATCACTTCTTATCACAGATTTTTAATTAAGGCTTAATTGTTTTATGGTGTTGTGGTTTTGTTATTGGTTATATCTGGCTGTATCTCTCACATTACTGAAAGACTCATGCAGTCAGATTTTCAGAAGAACAGAATTATTCCTATTGTATGGCATTTTTTTATAGGCAGATTTTGAAAACATCTCCTTTTGGTAAGTGTGAAATTTTTAGAAATGTATGTGTTCTTCTCAGGTACTCAAATAAGACCTGAAAATCTGAACTCACTTATGATTATTGTGGCATCCTAAAAACTTTCACTGTACTGTCCAGCAGCCTTGCAACCCATTTGAACACGTCTGCTTTCCCTTCCAGTCCTTTATCAGTCTCAATAATGTGAAGTGTAACAATATTTTATTTTCATATCAGCTAAAAATATGTCTCTGGGGAGGGTAAAACAGACCCAATGAATGTTGCAATGCATATGTAGTATCTTGGTCTGGCTTCTGATATTACTCTGGACTTGAGTTTCCTCACTCTCTAGTGCAATAATAATACAACTTAATTAGCCTAGCAGCTGCATTTAGAAGGATGATGTCAAGAAATAATCTATCCCAGTCTTCCAGATGCCTAATATGATCTTTTAGAAAGCTGTTTGGGTTTACCATCACAAATGCACATAGAGAAGGTGCCGAAAAACTCAATTGTAGATATACTTGACATGTACTTTGTGTTTCCTTGAAGATATAGAGTTGAAAAAAATAAGCTCTTTTTGGATAATTCATAGAGAAACATTTTAGAATTTTATAACATCATGATGTAGCTTTTCTTTTTTGTCCTTCATCCCTTCTTCTTCTTCTCCTTCTTCTCTCTCTTTCTCTCTTCCTCTCTGTTGTATCTGCATGAATAAAAAAATCTGGCATAACAAGTAACCTCTATAACAAAGATTATTGTTTCTGCAATACACTACAAAGTCCTAACCTCTCAGTTCTATGAAAACACAACTACACTGAAGCGGTAAAGGAAAGGCTGAGCACTGGACCTGTATTATTGTGTCTTAACCTTTGGCAGAAGGTCTACCCCTGCTTGGGTGTATTAGTAAGCAGAGACTCTGCTTGATTAATAACAAGTCAGTATCCTCCATATACAGTACACGGAAAAGTAGTATTTATATATATATATATACACATATATATGTAAATATATATAAATGAGTGCATGGGCTACTCAACTGTTTGTTTTGTAAATGAGTACTAAAACTTCAGACAGCATCTTAGCATGATTTTAGACAGCATGATGCATTAAGACAAGCATGATGCATTAAGTGTTTAAGTGTATTAAATGCCTTTTTTCCTGTTTACATAATGATATGCTTTGTTTATCTTAGAAGTGCCGTAAAAAATTTGTTAGCAGTCATAAATAGAGTCCTGATAAAATGATACTACTTTCCAGAACTGCTAATCTGTGTTAATGCCACTTCGGTACAGGTCCTGTAACAGCTGTTAGAATTTTGTCCCCTGTAGGTCAGAGAGAGAAGATGGGAAAATCCTTAATAAAATGTTGTTAGAAGCTACAGGTGGGAAATAAAGAAGCTCTTGTGACCTGTAATCTTATTCCCTCATAAAGTCATGGAGAGCACAGCAGCTTCTGTGGCTGAAATTAGACAACACGCTAGCGGCTTTTCAATCTCAACTTTTGCAGTTCAGTTATATCATTTTCAGTGAAGAACAAATGAAGGATACAGCAAGCACTGCCCCTGACCTTCCTTGCTGTTTTTAATAAGCACATTCAACAGCATGAGCTTCTCTGTCTTAAATGAATTACTATATATCCATGTATTGGAAAGAAAAACAGTAGTGTTTATCTTCTGTATGCATTGTACTGTCAGATTTTAATTAGCACTCAGCTTCAGGTAAAGAAAATATGCTAATTTTAGTAGTCTTATAATTAATGTGGGGCAGATTCCACCATCCAAATGCAGAAGGGTACCCAGTCTTGCACAGAGCCTCCCCAGCTTCAGCTGAGTTAATGAGAGAGGAAGGGGCCACTGCCATGCCATTTTCCAGGATTGCAGGAAAGAAAAAATGGAAAGGTACAAGAAGCAGAAGTCAGGAATGAAGCAGTGAATGGGTAATCTATTACCAAAACCAGGTTATGTTATGGAACAAGCACATTTTTATGTTTCAAATACTTTACAATCAGCCTTCTACATGGATTTAATTTTTCTCTTTTGCTGATGGGTATATTCCACGTGCTTTTATAAAAACAATATATACTCTTTGAATATTATGGCTCTTGAAGACTTCACCTTTGCATCCTTTCAGTCTTCCTTTTTGATATCTCCATTGCCTTGTCAGACTACAATACTGTAGTATTAAAATTAATATTTTTTCCATTGTATTTATTAAATAATTTTAAAAAACCCTACCATGCACAATAATATACAGGATAATACACTGCTCTCTAAATTGCAGCAGTAAATCTTATTCATTCAGCTGAAAGAGAATTATCTTCTAATTTAAACATTTAAGCTACCTGAATGAAATAGAGCCATGGATAAGTGAGCTTTCTTTTTACACTATTTTTATCAAAAGTATAAAAGTACTTGTTTAAAAATATTCAGTTAATATACTATACTGCTATCAAATATTTGCAGTTTTAAAGTCACAATAATTTGTTTGACCACAATTATGTGCAATCACTTATTAGTAAAACGGTGAAGGATTGTTGAAATACAATACAATGATAACTAATTGGCTCCTGATACAATGAGTTGTCATTTCTGAAAATTTAATGTCATCAAAGCTCTTTTTCCAATAGCACAAGGAGCACTATTGCTAATAGACTTCAGAGCTTGAAATAAATAAATCTTTGGAATCCTGTTGCATCTCTTGGGGTGTGACATTTGACAGTCTTTTATAGCGCAGAACGAAACAAGTTTGTGAGCTGGAATTCAATTGTGGTGTATTGATTCCTTGCATCAGTCATTATTCCCTGCTGATTGACAGCTGAAAATTGGTTACGTTAAGTATTTCATATGTTATATTGGCTGACATTTGCTTGCCTGCTCCTGTGTCAATATTGTTGTAAAGATCTCCAGCTCTATGAGATAGCAATATACACTGACTGTGGCTTTTGTGTGATGTTCTAGTGTTTTTCCTGACATAATTTAAGACATATTAAAAACCAGCAGCATCTTCCCTCTTGAGAAGCTTAATGCCAATATTATTGTCTTCCAAGGGAAGATCATGTATGCTCATAATCGGGTGCTAATTTTCACCCATACGCTCATGTTTAGGCATTAGGCACTATAACTGTAAAATTGAGCCTGCTTGATTGATTCATGTCAAGCCTCATCTCGGCTCCTGCAGTGGAAGTCATCCAGCTGACCCTTTTTACACTAAAAGAAGAGATTTGTGTTCCTTTCTTTCACCTGGAACCATCAAATTGACTGAATAATCTGTAATACATTAGTGCTGACATTTGTTAGGCAAGAATTAAACAAGACACAGTAATCATTCCCCTGAATAAAAATTGTGTTTGATTTCCAGCAGAGTTCTATTAAAAGGACGGCACAGCCCATCTCCTCCAAAGTGGGAAATGTTGAATATTTTCTATGTTAATGAATCGAATTAACACTTTAATGACAGATGGATGATCCCTAGCTGCTCCTGACAAAAGCAGCTGAGGACTTGGAGGGGGATGTGATTCCTGTGCCTGTCATGAAGACTACAATGAGCTCTATAGAAATCCTTCATGCTGAATGTTTAAGGGTGATCATAGTCAAGTTTGACCACTTGCCTAGAAAGAGATAAAAGGGAGTTCTCCTACAGCTAGAGCTGGATAGCCACAGGAAAACCAGTCCCTAAAGTCTATAGGGCAGAATTTCCTACTTGCAGTCAACCTCAACAAATATGATGCTGTATAATATAAGGAGGGAGTCAGTGGTGTTGATTTCAATCTCCCCCTGACAAAAGAGTGTAAAGGGTGGAATAACTCCACCTGAAGTCAGAGGGAATACAACAGTATACACCTGGTATGACCAGAGTCTGCCTCAGTGTCTTTGAGGTCCCAGCCTTGCTACTGCGTTTGGCAATGTAAAACCACGTTGGTGAAGGGATGCCCACTGCTTGTCTGGCTGTGCTGTACTCCCCAGTCAGGGCCAGGCTGTACTGGTCTTATAGTTTCAACCTGAAGGTAACATATGAAAAGTATCATCTGAAGAAGCACCTGTTGGCTCTGTAGATGACCTGACCACTCTGCATCTCAGAGGTGCATTTAGAAACACATTTTTTCCTTGTCCTGAGGCTGAGGCTAGATTTTTCCTGCTGGGTTCTTGGCTGCAAGCTGAAAGTGACGATGGGTTCCAGAGAAAGCACGCTCTAGAAATAGGCTTTTTCTCTTGATTAGTGTGTGTGTGAGAGTATGGGAGCATCACCACTGTGCTGACATAACTCTGGGCTGACCACATCAAAAACAGCAGCACTGGCTTGGCATAAAGGTTTATGAATTATATAAAGCAGGAAAAAAAAACCAACCAAGAAAAGATCCGGAGCAGTTTTCTCCTGCTGTAAGCAAAGAGAAATTTTTTCCAGCAGTCAGGATCCTTCCAATCGCTACTTCATCACCATTGTGTTTTCTCTTTGCTTAGTGCTGAGTAGCACTAGCTAACCCAAAACAGCAAACACTGATAGGGATTGCAACTCATTAAGAGCTGAGGGCTTACCTGAAGCTTCACCTGAAGCCTGTTAAAGAGCAAGTAAAGATGGACTGCTTTATGCAATCAGCCTTCCTGATGGCAGCTGCTTCCTATTGCATTAGGGCAGCTGCCCTGTGGGGGAAGGAGTGGAGGTAGATGGTTCTTACAAATGATTTCTGCTGCCTCTGGGTGGCTGGAGATGCTGTTTCCCAGGAAAACACTCAAGCCTGTCCATGCACTTTTTTTGGTTCTTTTTTAGTCAATAATATTAGATGTTCCTTTACTCCACCCAAAGGTAGGTTCCATTCCAGAAGAATAGTCTCATTGCTGCAGAACCCAAGTTTTTCATTTCTGTGCCAACAGTTTTTCTTTGAGAGCTTACATCACAATTTCTAGCACTCTGCTTGCTTTGATATAGTTGGGCACAATTATTCTATAAAAACCTTTAAAAGCTTTCCTTAGCCACATATTGCTTTACACCCCGCATCAACATGCCTGTAAAGGAATTGTCTGAGCAACTGGCATTGTCTTCATCCTCTTTGTAACACCACAGAATTGTAGAGTCTATTTGGTTGGAAAAGACCTCTAAGCTCATCGAGTCCAATCTATGACTGAACACCACTTTGTCAACCAGACTGTGGTATTGAGTGCCACATGCAGTCTTTCCTTAAACACCTCAGGGAGGGTGACTCCACCACCTCCCTGGGCAGCCCATACCAATGGCTCATTAATATCCAGCCTGAACCTTCCCCGGTACAGCCTGAGGCCATTTCCCTTCTTGCTTTTTTGGGATTTCTTTCCAGAGGCCTACGGTAGTGTGGATTCTGCTCTGCACACAGCCTGACTTGAAGGTGGTCTGGCAGTTCTGCTGTATCTTTGGTTTGCCAGTAGGCTTGCAATGCCCAGCAACAATTATTTCCCAGAAGGTTCAACTGTAATTATATGATCTCTCTAGTCTGGTAGAATCTATTTTTTGGTAGAGATTAGTCCACAATATTTCAAAAGAAACAACAGACTACTTCTGGGATAAGGATCCTATGGAACTTTAATTAGCCCATCAAATTTTTGACACCTTGGGGAATGAAATTTTTTTCATCCTAGCTTAAACCAAAATGTTATGTCCTTTAACTTTTTAGATTTTTTTAATATCAAGTGCAGAATTCTTCACATTAATCTGGCTATTTCATCTTTCTGTTTCTTCTACTTAACCATAAAATTGTTTCACAACAAGAATTTCCACTACTTTCAATGCTTTTTAACTCCCTCTCCTTTATCAGATGCAAACCCATAGACAGGGGTCACTCAATAATATGGGAACACCAGCAGAAGACCTTGAGTTTGGATCCAGGGAAAATACTTAACTGTTGATTTGTCACACTACTTTTTGTAGGCTTTGCCTTCCCTCTGTATCTTTTTCTAATTGACCTCTCAAGAAGCTACAAATATCCATGCTCAACATGCACATTTAAAACACCAGTGTTGTGCATCAGCTGACATGAAACAGGAAAACTTGTTTCCAAGCTTTTAAAAGGTTCAGTCCCCCACAGAAAACCTTGAGTTGCTATTCTGAATGTAATGTAAAACCAGAAGTGGCATGTAGACCACAAGCAATGTTTGTTTGCCTTGGATGAAAGAGCTAATGCTGTAGTATTATCCCTTGTAAAGTATTTTTCAACATACTTTTTTGCCTATCTATGAATCTTCCATAAATCATTGCTGTGATTCATTATACACCTATTAGTTATTTATAACAATAAATTCACAGATTAACATGAGCAGTTTGGGTTTATGAAATATTAAAACCATTTAATAGTTGTATGGCATAAGGAAAAAGAGTGCACTTGTTTGTTCCATAATTGAAAATTAAATGAGGAAATTACAAGCCTGAGATCAAGCAACACTCCAGGTTTTATGTTTTGGGAATCATTTCAACAGATACTTTTGCACCCCAGATAGATGCAAACAAGCCACATGCTCAGAAGTTAATGCCTACATTGAGAAACTGGATATTTTTTGATGTTCGTAACACTTGGTAGCACTGCATGCCTCCGAGGTTTTCTAATATTTAATAAGAAGGATAATCAATTGTTCTCTTGTATGCAAGCACCAGGCTGACATTCAACAGGGACTGCTAGAGGAGCTACCGTGTGCAGCTAGAAGGAGAGTTACAAGAGGAGCAGCCCAAACCCCAGAGAATACCCACAATAGCAGGAAACACACTGGGCAAGGAGACACCAATTTGGCAGCTTATCCTGAGTCAGGCTTAAGTGCTGAAATTTTGAGAAGTACCAAGTGGATAATGGAAAGTGGTACTTAGGTACATAAAATGATTCACCCTGAACAGAACTTTCCTCACAGGTGATAAACCAAAGTGTTTAACAATATCTAATGGATGTGTTACCTCTACGTGGTTTCAAAATGACTGGCTTAAGTTCCATTAGGACTGCTCATGGATTACCTGAGTTTTGCAAAAAGGTGAAAGAAATTATGTTTTTTTTATTAAACAGTTTCTCTTGCTGAGTAAATAAAACACTGACTGATACAGAATGGCTTGGTCTCTGGTTTTAGCTTGAATGGCCAACATTCTGTCTTGGTGTTTTGTTCAATGTTAGCAAAATGGGAATTTCTGAGGTGTTATAAATCAAAAGAATAAGTGTTTGTTAAAGTAGTAGGGTAAATTCTGAATAATGGTTGTGGATGCAGATAAACTGCATAAAGGAATTGGTCCTTTCAGTGGAGAAACATGGAAGACAGTTTTGTGTGGTGTGTAACTGATGGTAAATTTACTGAGGAACCAGGGGTGTGTGAGGATCCTGACATGAAGTAAACCAAAAATTTTTATCAGTTCCATGAAAAAGATGCTTCTCATGAAGAAGGAGGATGTTGTCATGTACTGCAGTCCTGTACTGTAACTTCTTTCAAAGCCAGGAGAAAGAAAACTGACCCTCCTAAAATAGCTTCCCAAGGAAGCTGTCCTTATGGCATGGTTTTGAGAGAGCTGAATCTCGAAGCACAGCACCAGAAGAGGATGAGGAGATTTACAAGAGGGTAGTAAGGCTGCTCCAGATATAAAGAGGTCTACCATCCTAACCTTGCTTCTAGTCTGGCTGCTAGGTAACCCTAGCTTCTTCATGAAGGAATTCACAGCCTGCACCTTGGAATGTGCCCAGGCTAAACTCCCTGATCCCTGAAATCCAGGGCAAACCATCAGTGAAACTTGGGAATTAATGGTGAGGGGTGAAAAAAGAACAATACGCATTATAAACAGCCTTGTTCATTTTGATCCCGTTTTTAATATATGATGAAATATAGTTGCTTTCTTGATATGATACAACAATGTTTTTTTAAAAGTAAGAAAAATCCTGTGTTCTGGTAATGTCTGTGGGTTGCCTGTCATGTAACCAGCACTGTGCATGTTGGCCTTGAAAAGCTTGCAGTGCCTCCTAGGTTTCTTGTGACAAATGGGAGTTGAAACAAGAACAAGACAAATAGTGCAGAAAAATAGCAAGTGATGAACTCACCTCAGTAACATTTTCTGTAAGCATTTATGTGAGTGTTTGTGTTTGCAAGAAAGTCTGTGTGGAGTGGCATGTCCCTGGATGTATGCAAGGGTTCATGCCATGAACCTTTGCAAGACAATCTCGAGTTCCCTACTCCTGTTTATAAAAGGTTCAGTCAATCGATCAGGGAACAAAAGCAATAGTGTGTGTTCTGAGGTGAAGAGTTAGCTGCCAAACAGCACACAGCAAACAGGGCAGCAGGTCTGCCTCACAAGGCAGTGTCAGTCTTTGGTTACATTGGGTTGGATTATCAGGGCATGGACTTGGGCAACGCAGAAGGACAGATCAGAGGGTTAGGCAAGAGAAAGATTTCTGTCAGAGTTGGGTTAGTATTGTTCAAGTATAGAAAACTCCAGGTTAATTGCTTCTGAGTTTTCAGCTTTTTCTTCTGCTCAAGGTATAAGATTATTTTTTACTTTAAACATTTTTTAAAAGATCTGCTTTTTGCATTCTGATAAAATGATGTGCTCTGATATAGCACTCAGCTGACTTTGAGATGAATCAGCCACATAATTATCAAAGGCAGGTACTTTGGAGACTGCTCCCTTTCTTGATCCATCTGAAACCAATGACTGGGCATTCATACTTTTAATTAGCTCACAATGAGCGGGTTCCTCTGATCCAAAGTAGTGCCCCATCATGTCACTTGGGGGAGGAAAAGAAGAGAGTAGGAGGGCAGGAGGTTAAGTCCTACAAATGTTTCTGCTGATCTAGTAGAGCTAACTCTGCCTTTGGCACAGAAAGGTACTTGGTTCCCTGCAAGAGCAGCCAGTACCATCCACTGCAATCACTTTATTGCTGGTGTTAAAAACCAATTCTTTAAAGAAGTAATACATGGCACAGGGATTGTTTTAGACAATCTGCAGGCCTGACTTGAGTTATGGGCCCTGCTTGAGGATCAAGAGCATGGGAGTTAAACAGGTCACAGTTAGTCCTGTGATACTTATATTCTTTCATGGAATTAGCCCCATCCATGCAAAACTTGATATTCCAAATATTATGAACATCAAAATAATTTTCATTTGTACTTTCTTTTGAAAAGTAATTATTGAATAGTGCAATATTTTAGTGTGGATAGAAGCAGTTACTGGTGGCTAATAGGACTATAATGAACTATAAGCCTAGTGCAGTAGATCAGTCAGGCTGATAGCTGATAGCTGCAAGTCCCACATCTCGTTGGGCATCCTCATAGACAGGGAGCCATTATGACCCTATTTATGCTCCTGGAATCTGAGTGTTCAAGCATAAAACCCCTGTATGCAACAGCACAAAGCTGGCTCCTTGGAGACCCATCTTAGAGCTGATGTAAAGGTCAGCTCTGGGTGCCTGTTTCATAGTACTCACTCCGTAACATATTTGCCCAGTAAGGCTGCTGGCACAATTTTGATTACATTAAAGCTCAAGGACTGCCATGGAACAAAGTCAGCTCTGTAACTGCATTTGCACACATACCATTGCCTCACTGTATTCCCTCCACCAGCTGCAGCTCAGGATGTGCCAGATACTTTTTAGTGCAGAAGTCGGAGTAAGGGCAGAAGCATGAGGTTTGGGAGAGGCTGTAGTGCATGGGTACGGGCAGGATGTGGGGGAAATGGTGGCGGTGATAGAATTCACTGCACTGGCTGTAGGGTGGTAGTGCTTTTACAAGCATCCTTACAGTAGCACTGAGCAATTTAGCATGCTAAATACCTGCGATTTTTGTTCCCCTTTGCTGTCCTGAGAGGCATTTGCTTGATGCATGTATTTGCAGTGGATGTAATATCCTAGAGAAATCTCTGTGTGCTATAGGAAGAGTATGTGTTTAAACACAATTCTATGAGCAATATATGAGATATACCTAGTCCAATCCAAGTTTGTTAGTGGTGCGGGTTTAATGGCATCGTTAATACTTATTAACTAAAAAAAATGGGATTCTGATATTAATTTTCTCCTAGAAATATTAGAAGCTGTTTGTAACGTAGCTCACAGTAGCCTTCAGAGATTGCAGTGTGACATCACTTTTCATGTTTTTGTCAAACGAGACAGAATCCATCCACCCTCGGTTAAGTAGCAAAATGATTTATTGTCACAGGCTACCAGTACTACTTGTGCTAAAGCTTTATCTTGTCGTTGGCCTGAAAAACTATTCCAATTTATGCCCGTTTGCAATTGCCACGAAGCTGCTGAGGGTGACAGGGCTCAACTTCTGTAGCTGCCATCTGATAGCCAGTGCCTGTCGCTAAAAATTTAACAGGTCATTCAATGCTAGTCAACAAAAGACCCATGAAGCCTCATTTCACACCAATTACTACTTAGCATATATACACAAATTGATTTAAAATATTCTCAGGGAGTCCTCTATGCTATAATCTGGCCACACGTGTCCCTGTAGCCTGGAGACTGGTCTGAGACTGGTCTCTCCCTAGCAGGTCCTGTCCATTGGAGAAACAGTGCCCCTGCTTGCCATTGTGCTCTGCCATCAGACCAGGTCTGCCCCAGCACTATTTAAACTCCCTGTTTCTAAAGGAACACTTTGCTTTTTTGGCTGGAAAACATTGGGTTTGCAAAGCAAACTCCTGGCCAAACTCCAGCTGGGTGGCACGCCTGGGGGCTGTTCTGTTCCTCCTGTTGCCATCCTCACCCTTTCAAAAGATATGGCCCCCTCCTTCTTTATTGTTCTGCTTATTTTGGACAGTGATGCTTTGTTAGATTTCAGAACATTTCTTGTCACTTTCCTGAATGAACGGTTATTGTAGTTTGTTAAGCATCTCAGGTATTTTCTTTGCAGTAGGGGAACAGGCATTTATTATTTGCTGCTAGTGGTTTACTTAAATGTTAAGTGCCAATCTTGAGGCTTTAAACTTCTGTCTGAATTATTCTTTCATTTTCTAGTTTGTACAGATAATTTGTAGAGAGGGAGATTTTTTAAAAGCAAATTTTCTTTATCAGTAGAAACAAACAAAAAAACCCCACTCAAGATAAAACAACTTCTTGAAATCATGTCCTTTCAGACCAGTAGCATAACTTTTTAAAAGACCTCCGGAAAATCAGGACAACTGCAGGGTGCAAATGATGCTTTGTTCTTACACAGGGAGAAACTGTGCTTTTTTCTTGGGTCGTTTTTTCCATTTCTAAATTGCCATGAGAGTAAAGTTGCCTGCAGCAACTGGTGGGCTAAGTATTCCCCATCCATCTCCTGAGTGTCACCTGCTAAGGTGAGGAGCCTGAAAAAGCCTGGACACATTATGTATGGGTGGCCTTTTGTTTATGACAGACAAAGGCAAAATCCTCTGGATTACTGGAAGATATCATATAACACACAAGATGGAGTTACTATTATTCTTTTCTAAGGCATATTGTGTTTCCCCTGGGCAGAGAAAAGAAAGTGCAGCCAATCCTGGAAGGGTAGCTCCTATTAAAGATTTATGCAAGCCTGAATTATTTGGCTTTTAACTTTTTTCTCTTTTTAATAAGAGGGATGCTTTCTTTAGGCACAGCATACTGAAGGAGATAGTATCACTGGTAATCCTTGGCTTAGGCACAGAGCTTCTAAATGGTTTGAATTAGGTAGATGATGAGACTTTGATTTATTTTTTTCCTTCCCCTTTCTTTTTTTGTTTCTGCATTGAAGGTTTCGCTGCAAAATTTCCCACTGAAGTAGCAATTTGTTGGGTTTTTGCCCCCTGCCTCTAAGTCTTTTTTTAGGTGTATTCATTCAGTGAAACATCTTTGAAGCTGTTGAACTGTGTAAATGTTATATTAACATTTTCATTTGCAATTATAGACATTTACTTGCTCTTGTTGAAATAGCCCTTTCAAGGGGAATGGAAGAAAGCAGGAAGTGAAAGTACATAAAGAAATGGAAAAGTAGCCATGCATTTGATTTCATTTTTTAAATAAATCATTTCAACTTTTAATTTACACTTCTCTAAGCTAGTAGTTAAGGATAGACTAACAAAGAATACTGAAAGAAATAATTTCATTTTGTTCCTTTGTTACATTGGATCACTTAATTTTCACCTGCTTGGTTTGCATATGGAGATCTGTCCAGTAAATCCTGGTTTTTGAGTTTAAGCAACACAGAGGAAAGCTCTGTGTGAGGGTGGGAGACTTGTGTTCATCAGCCTGCAATTCACAAATTACAAAATGGCAAGCAATTGCCCGAAATCAAGATGACAAATAATGTGAATTAACTATTAGTCCAGAGGGTTTCAAGCTCCTGTGGCTTGATTAAATTAAGTCTAGTGTGCTTAACTCAAAGTGGCAACTGATCCTTTAGGAAAAAGCCCTGCATAAACTAATACAAATTATGATCGTTTTATGGGTTATTTAAAACATCCAATACACTTACTGGAATATTTTTTTTGTGGCATTTTAGCAGGTCATGTCATAATTTCTAGGTAATGTAGTAATTTCTGTGGATAACTTCCACAGAACTCAAATTAATATCTCCTCATTTATTCTCACACTTTACTCCATGCTCTTCATACCAGTGATATTTGTCCTCTGAATACACTTTGCCATGTGATAATTGTATCTGTAGCAGGATTTCTGATGGAAAGTGCAGCTAATATTTCAGCGTTAAGTTTGTGTGATGTGGCTCCTTCTCTCTTCTATCAGTGGTTATTATTTCAACAGATTATTTTTTTCTGCTGCCAAGCCAATGCCAGGAGCATATTTGTGTTGTTACTGTTGCTCAGCAACTGTGATCTCTTCACTAGGTCTGACAGTTGCTTTCTCTCCAGGAGAGCAGAGATGCAAGAAGGACAGATGCATTGATCCTCAACGCATTATCAGATCTTGTCACACATTCGCTTGGAAAAGCTGATAGCATCTAATAATCTTACTCAAGGCTCATTTTACACATCATTGGGCTTTTACAGTTAAACTTAGAAAAGTGTATTGTCTTGCTCTGTCAAGGCAGGGAGGTCAATAATTAGGCCACTTTTCATCAAAAAAACCAAACCAAACTGTATCTTTTTAAAGAATCTTGGTCCATATAGAATGGTATTTTATCCCATTTAGAAGCTGAAGATACATTAATTTCTCTATCAGTCTTCACCAGTGATCTACATCTTGATTCAATAGACCTTTCTGTGGTGGAGCTTCTGCATAACAGTACAAGCATGGTATCAATCAGAAAATGAGTCATATTGTTGTATTTTAATCAGGGATAACTAGGAACAGTAAATGCACTGTCCTCAAAGGAATCTTTTACAGGTGAAAAGACACTCCTTAAACAGTAGAAGGGATGTCCAAAAGAGAAAAACAGTCTTAATCAGATAAAATACTATCCTTCAGTCTAGTAGGTCAAGATTAAAAAGCAAATGACTGAATATTGCTGATAATGAATTACTTCAAACTCAATGACACAGAGACTTGCAGAACTGTCTAATCCTGGTGAATGACTTGCTCTGGGGATGTTTTGTGATGCTCTGACCAAGAAGCCTTGTGGCTTTGGGAACACACGAGGGTACACATCAAGTCAAAGTGCCAGAAAAACATATTTTGGATCAAATCTGTAAAATGGGTGCTACAAATTGACAGGGCCAGACAGAACCTACCCTGAGTTTAAAGAGACTCTGCACAAACATTACATAATAAATATCTCACAATTTAAATGCACAAAGGTTATCACAGTCCTCTGGAAGCAAATAGGGTATGTAGTAATTCTCCATTTACATCTGGGAACTCAAGGGGGAAAGAGTATTTGAGCAAGCCAAGGGGCCATTGCAGCAAAATTACATCTCAGTTCAATGCCTGGATGTCTTCCTGGGTGTCTTAATTTGCTACATATATAATTAGTCAGAGATTATGAAATTTTGCAGAAAATCTGCTGTTCTCTTTGATGTGCTGGCCAATTATTATACATAGATAAAAAGCAAACACATTTGATAGTCAAACATGGAACAGTGTGTGTTAAGTGGAACCTGGCTTTTAACGCAGGTTTGCAAGTTATCAGTGCTATTTCATGAACCTCTGTCAATCTGACATTATAGATACCAAGAGAGGATCTTTTCCAATGATTCTCTGAACTAGTGTACAGCACAGCTGGAGAAGGAGCAGCAGTTCTTTATAGTCTCTTAGTGTTTCTGTACACACACAGGAGCCAAAGATGCTCTATAATGCTAAGAAAATGTTTTTCTCTACTATGAATAAAGGCTATATATATGTTACAAAACTTACAGCAGGTGTTGCTGGTTCTTCCTCAATGTAAAAATTAATACTATTAATTTTAAAAGGAACAGTTCTCTGCACATTTTTCTGAAGAATCAGGGATGATGACCTTACGTTCATTAAAGAAACTTGAACATGCTGAGTGTGTTTCTTATTAGTTAAGAAATTAAGAGCCAAGCTCACTAGTTTGTAGTCTAAGTGCTGCTGAAAAGGTTGATCTGGAACTCCAAGGAGAGGTTTTCCCTATAATTATTTCTATTTGTATCTTCATCACTCCAAAAATGCTTTGTTGCTTACACAGGTATCTTTCCAAAGCCAAACCCAGAACTCAAGTGTCTAGAAACAGCAGTTAGCTGGAAAATGGATAAAGTTTTGTTGTTTTCTTTAATAAAATATCTGTCTAAATATTGAATTAACATTTAACTATGGGAAGACATGAAGCTACTTGGGTAGCAAAGCCCTTCTGTTTGAGGCACAGTTCTCAAATATGTCTAAAATCTCATGTTATGTTTTAGAGGGTTTTTTAATCCTGTTGTCTTTAACTGCACTGTGACCTATGCAACATGGCTGATATTTGTGGCATCTAGTTAATTCTTAATTCTTTTTCTTCTAGAACATCCTGGGGAGGTTCTAAACTGTTGCTGAAGTCAGAGGACAAAACTTAAAGCATTCAGGGCCCTTTGTTCTTTCAGCAATTTAATCACGAAACTATTTCACTTTTTTATGTCATTTCCCTGTGATGAGACAGGATCAGTCCCACACCACCAGATAACAGAAGGGTCACATGTGTTCATGTGTAATGCTTAAAAACAAATCTAAAGTGGCTTATACTGGTCTCAGTTTTATCTATGAAACAAAACTCTGAGGCCTTCTGGGCTTCATTTGCTGTTTTTCTTTGGAGTTCATCGGTAGCAGGATAGGCAGCCCCTTCCTCCATTAGTATAAAGAAAGGATGGGCTGTCAGCTGGAAGGAGAGCATGGGTTAGTAAAATAAAGCGGATTCCATCCATGGGTAGTGTTGCTTAAGCTTTTCTAATTGTCACTAAGGCAAAAGGGGAGGATTGAAACTAAAACAGTGCCACAGGTTTAGAGACACTTGCAGAGATGACCCTCATTGGAAGTTCATGGAAACAAAATGGAATAAATACGAATTTCTCTGCCTGGCAAAGCAAGCTGACTCTCAGTGCTCACCGAAGCTGAGAAGCTGGATGGAAATGAACTTTAAAGGGACTTTGTGCAAAAGACTTGACTCTTAAGTCTTTGTGCAAAAACCTTTAAGAACCAACTCACAGTGATTGGAGGTGTGCTTTCCTCAGTGCTCACCTGGGCCAACATGGTAAATATTTGCAATTGGCATGGAAGTTAATAAATGAGGAAACATCCCTTAGGTGTTGCACCTGACGTATACAACAGTACTCGCTGAGCTTGTGCTTAAAACTCTTGAGTTCCCATAGTTCACATGACAGCCCTGAAAAGAAATAACTGTTAACTGGATATGCCTGCCTTTTGCTACCTTTCTTAATTTTTTCTTTATCTCTTACTACTCAACCAGTTTTGGATCTGTTGGGTCACTTTCACTAGTGCAGAAGTTTGCACTGGCCCACATTCGTTCTTTACCATTGGAGTAGTGCAGCTGAAAGGGAACCAGTGGGCCTCTCCTCCTCTCTCATGGATGTGTCATACCAATATTTTTCATCAGTCTGGCCTATAGTGATGTTTGTTATGTGAGATGGCTGTTGCCTTGCAGACTTTACAAAGGGGAAAACACTTTTCTTATGTGAACATTATTGTGAAAACTATTAGATAAGTGTCCTTGCTTTGACATCAAGGGCAGAACTGCTCAATCCCTTGCTCACGTTGCTTTGTAACACCTTCATACATGGCCAAAAGACTTAATACTGAAGGGAACCAATTATTTGAATACACACAATTATTTTAATATCACTGGAATTCCTTATGAAACACTGAAAGCTATCCGGGTTCCTATTCAGGGAATAAAGCATAATGTGTGATTATTGTCAGTATTTTGTTTCTTGATTGGTTATATATTACTCAAGTCTTCTACACCAATATAAAAATATTTAGGAAAGGTTAAAGCCAACAAAAAGCAAACAAACAAAAAGTAGAATGCTGGTTTGTGTAAAATACAACTTTTTTGTTGCTCTAAAATACAACTTTTTTGTTGAGACATCTACAAGATTCCAGGCTATGCCTGGAATCCCTGCTGTCTGCCTTGTTTCACACAAGGAATATTTTGTTTATTACAGTTTAAGCAATGATAAAGTAGTCCATGATTGAGCTCTCGTGTTTGTTTATCTGTGTTATAATTTGAGGCATGATGTCATTAGGCTTAAAGGCTATGCTTAATCTGTGTTTATTCTTATTATGACTTGATGTATTACTCAATACCTCAGTGTATTATTAGCTGATCTTAATGGACCTTTTTATTACTCTTTGAGCTTTTTCATGTTTCAGGTGACTTGCCTGTGTTTCACGCAGAGCTTGTACTGTACCGCAGAAGATGCTTTTAATTAATTGAAAATATGTGTGGAAAACCTCATGTAGTACTATATAAAATAGACATCTGAATTGTATCACAGAAATGCTAATGGAGATGAATATGTGAATATGTGAAAATCCCATTTTGTTGTGATTTTGGTTTTGGTTTGTTATGTTGGGGTTTTTATAAAGTTAAGAGAGTAAGTGACAAAAATAGGTGAAAACATATCTACAAAAATTGTGGCACATTGCAGTAAGGTCTTCAAAGCATTCAAGCCAGATCTCTATGCTCAGAAACTTCCATCTAAAAGCAGAATTTTTTTTTTAAACTGAGTGTAAAGGGGGAAACAAAGAAAAATTACTGTCTAAGATACTGGGTTTTTAAATTGGGAGAGGCAATTTTTAACAGGGAGAGGCACTGGACTACTGAAGCAGCTGTGCTCTTTCACATCACTGTGAAAAGGCCATTTTATGTGAAATGCAGCCATAACTATGTACATACTTTTCTTATATCCATTTCTATTTCTAGCTGTATTTCCTAAACTTCTTGCAGATCATGTAGATGGTGATTCTGTATGTGTTTTTTTCTGATTCATAATTACATGTTTCCCTGTTTCAATCTAATTATCAATGATCTTTGTAATTTTTTTTCTGCATCTTCTGACTCACACAGTCTCTAATAATAATTTTGTACACTAATTCCTTTCAAGGAAACAAAATATTTTGATAGCTGAGCTAGCTTATTTGTTATGTATAATAGACAAAAATATTCCCCAACTGTTTAAATCTCACACACAATATTTTGGACAGGAGATGGTGAGTAAAACTACTGAAAATTAGGCTTTTATGGTTTGTAGTAAAACTACAAATTACAAGCAAGGTTTTTTTTCACCAACCAGTGTGGGTCACATCTCCTGGGCCAAAACCCACAGGAGCCAAGATACCATATCCTTCCTTCCCACTCCTGTCCTTCCCCATACTCCTCATTTCTTTGACACCTGTGAACCCTAGAGAGCAGCAAGGGTTTGTGTTTATAAGGCAGAGTTTTGTGATAGTGTTGGGCTCTGACAATTCACTCAGGTTAAAGTCCTTTTTTTCCTTGTAATGCAGGGGACAATATTGACAGAATTTCTCATCAAACTATTTAAAATCTGAAAAAAATAGTAAAAAATATATGTTGTTAATAATCTTTAAAAAAAAAAAAAAAGTGAGGCTTATCAGTAACCTTAAATGAGCCAAATAATGGCATATTGATATTTATCAGATACTTGTTTTCTTGGTATGGTTATGTGAATCCCACAGAGCTAACCCTTTAATTACAAACAGGGTACTAAACCTGTGCTGAGATAAAACAGGCTCCTGTTATAAAGGAACCATAAAGTAATGTGTGGATTAGTCTGTTACAGTCCTTTCCTTTTTAATAGAAGATTGACAAAAGTCCTTTTTTTTTTTTTTTTTAAAGACATTTACCAGTGCAACACAAACTTAAATTTTCAAGTAAAATATCTTGACACGGCCAACCACCAGTAAGACTGGCTGGTTCATTGCTGGGTCCCTAAAACTTTGGAATTGTGTTAGTTAGCTGCAGATAATCATCAACATACAGATGTCTTAGATATCCATGGAAGTGATGAAGGCACAAAATTCTTATGTGAGCAAATACATATTGACCACCTACAGCTTTGTGCATCTACATTTACAATGTGAATGAATTCTTGTAAATTTTTTTGTTATAAACGTTAGTGCTAGCTAACTAGTTTTTTATCAGATGTATATAATAAGAGCAAGTTATTCATAAACAGAGTGTTTTTCCCAATCTTTGTGTGGTCTTTTTAAGGGTGGTTTTGCTCATTTGAAGCAGTCGCTGTTTTTTCTTGCATGTAATTATGTAAGAAAAATGAACTTCTATTTACAAAAATCAGTGATTTACTCATCCAACTTTTACACTTTCAGCTGCTTGTCTGAAGTCATTGGTTGTGCTGTGATTCCCTGTTTAGTACCAAACACAGAAGGAGATCAGAAAATAATGAATTCACTGAAATGAATCCATGCTTAATTTATGTTCATAATAGTATTTGCGTCTCTGTACAAAAATATTGGTCTCATAGCATCATTTTAATGCAAACTTCCTGCCCTTGTAAATATCTATGGTTAGCATAGGTGTTTGTTGTAGAGAAGAAAGGCTTTGGAAATATTAACCAGGAATTCCAGTAAGGGAGGAAAGGCATGCATGGAAAATGTTGTTTATCTGCTACCTTACATCAATGACAGATCTCTTTTGGTTTTGTATTTCTGTGGTTCTAGCCTCAGAAAAAAAAATCACCCCTTCCTGCATTGAGTTTCCAAGGAAAAAACTTGATTATCTGACTTGCTGTGCACCCCTCAGTCCAATTTCAAAGGGCCTCCTTTGCCTTCTCAGAAGGTCAGAGTGTGTAGTCCAGAAAAGGTGGTCTTAGTTACATTTGATGCAAAGTGTGGATGCTTTGTGCACTTGTGACTGAGAAGTCTGTTCCTGAATTTAACCTCTGTACATGGTGATTTTACCAGTACCTACCATCTTGCTTCATTTTGAAAGCTGCATCATGGGGCTGCCTGACTTTACTGAAAGATGAGTGAAGCATTTGGGATGCTGAGACTACTGCTGGGGTGACAACTTGGAGGTGACAATGGGCTGTGTGGTAGGCACTTAGTGCAACTGCTGCGTTGTCACCAGCCTGGTGTGGAGGGAGGGAAGGGACATGTTGGAAAAATTACAGTTTAACACAAGTGTCAGGAGGTTTTGTTTGGGCATATACCAAAGCCATTGATTATGAAGAGATTTGCTGTTCAAGGCTCTTTATTTACAGTGTAACTGAAGTCAACTATTGCAGTCCTAAAGCAAGGACTGTGATTTTTAGAGGGTTTTTTTACAGTCTTCCATGGAGTCTCAAGCATAAACTTTGAAATGACATTGGATAAGAAAGGCAATATCCTCTCCTTTCCACATATTTGTTGTGTTGCATCCTGCTCTCTATTGCACATGGAATAAACCTGGAGTTAGCTCTGGGACGTTCAAAGCACTGATCCCCCATATACACCAGTGTAACCAAGAACAAAAACGGGGCTAGGCAACTTATTAAACTCTTCAGATGTTGAGACTGTCCTACCCAGTGCCCTTTTTCAAAGGTACCTTATTATTGTCTAGTTTCAGCAGAGCCTCACATGTCATTCCTAGTGCAATCTTTACTCATTTTTTTCTCTTATAGTCTATTTTCCTTTTGTAGACTCTGCAAGTAGATTTTGCAACACCAAACACCGGAAAAATGCACCAGGTTCTTCAGACTGATGCTAGGGAAGAAGATAATGTTACTCTGCAAACATGGTACTTGTTCTTTTGATGCTACTAAAATATGCAAATTCATATTACTGATTCTTTTGGTTTGCACTCCTTGCTTTTTGAGGAGGAGGGTTAGTAAGGTGGGAAGATATATGTGGATCAAACAGCCAGGTAAAGGGGCTGTTCTAAAATATTGTCACTGGAAGGTAATGTACCAATGAATTGAAAGCTGTGAGGAGTAATAGGCTTCTACACCATCTAGCCTCACCAGGGAAGCCAGATCATGACAAAATGCTCAAAAATGCATTGCAAAAGAATAAGGGACAAGGAAAGGAAATAGAGGATAAGAAAACAGCACAAGGGACATAAGGAAAAGAAAGAAGAAAGGAAAATAAATTGTTCTCCTTCGCAAAAGATTGAATGAGAAAAAAAAGGCAAGAGGTGGGAGCTTATTAGGTAAGAAAGCATAATATAGCCTGTAGCAAAAGAATTGAGTGACCATTTGAGTTTGCTTTTACTTTCTTAATCTTTCTCCTTAAATACTAGCTTTTTTCTCTAACGTGTACTTCTATGCAGTATTTGCCTCCTTTGTTAACTGGTTTTAGTATGGGGAAAAAATTTCTTTTTATTTTCCCTGGTGACAATTAGTTTTTGCTCTAGTTAGCTGGACACTCTTAACCTCAGCCTGCTGCAAGTGGAGAATTTAATCTATTTTAAAAAGTCATTTGTCCCTGTAGGGTGACTTTGACGGGTACAGCAGAGTTACTGGTAAAACCCTGGGATCTCCTGGTCAACAGCAAAGTACCAGTTGTATTCAGGGTGCCAGGAGTGCATGTCACAGGCTGACTATTGGCTGGGGAAATCTGAAGTAACCTTTCAACTCCAGAAGTTCCCTCGCAGGAGAGAGAAATCGAAGGCATTTTGGAGTAACAGTTTGGGATATCTTGCACTGCTGCCACCTTTATGGTCCATTAATGAAGACTTCATGCTGTTGATCAGTTTTCTCTCAAAATAAGTAAGCTTTCTTCTCCTCATAGAGCATACAGAAAAGCAGAGAACTAATTGTACTGTTGGTGGAAATGGCAAGACTTAGTCATTCTGCATTTACTGTAGTTTTTAATGACAGTCCACAAAAAATGAAGAACTAGGTCAACAGGAGTGATGAAAGCTTTCTGCTGTGGTGTGGGGCTAATCATCCTCATGGCAATCATTTTATTGATGTTAGAGACAGTTTAAACATTGTCTCTTCAAAGCTGAAGCAAAGTTAATTAACCATACACTCTCCTGTGGTTATGCATGGCCAGTAGATTCCTGCACAACTTGAAACTTCAAAAGAAGAAACAGGTCCTCTTCACCTGAAAGGAAGCAAAAATAGTCTAGGTAAAAAGAAACCCAAATATATACCTTAATTTTCAAAAAAAAACCTAAAATAGCTGCTGAGAGGAGTCCTGCTACTCTAGTGAACACCAGAATATATGTTTCAGTACATATTATGGTCTCATCATGTGCTAAAATATATGCTTTCACTTTGATTCTTAAAAATTAAAAGTTCTTTGCTTACACAAGCATGAATACTGTTCCCTGCTAAAGTTTGAGACTTAAGTAGTTCTTTTCAAGTATTTATCAACATTTTTAGATCACAAGTAGTCATACGTACTAGGGTTTCAATATGCTGCTTCAGACTTGACTAATGAATGAAATATTAAGCATACCTAGTTTTTTTTATTTCCTCTTCATCTCTGTAAACTGGTCTTGATTTTCTGCAATTTACATTAAAAAAGAGCACATTTTAATAATAAATTAAGAAGTCAAACTGATTCGAGAAGAGAGGACTTGTTTCCCAAAATGAGTAAAGAGAGCTGTCTGAAAAACACAGGGAGAGGGGGAAGAAAGTGTTTAATTTTTTAAAAAAATCAAATATAGAAAAGGGATAGGACTATTTAGTGGACGATGGTAGTAAGCCAAGAAATAATTGGGCAACACTGAAAAGGAAAAGAGAAAGATTTGCTGGTAAGCTCCAGCAGCTTAATTCTGGCAATGCAGTCTGGCCATAAACTCAGTTTTAACACTCCAAGTGAATCAGGCTTGCAGCTGCTTTACATCATCTGAGTGCCGCGAAGAATTGCAACAAGGCAGTTGCAGCAGAGCCATGAGTTGAGGCTCTTAGCTGGTTATTCAGATAATGTTCTTTCCACATAATGAAAGGGCAGTCTTAACACAAATGTGCAAATGGCAGCTTGAGGAATGAGCACAGTTGTCTCACCTTTTCATAAACTGTGCATGCTTCTGCTTGCATTAAAGAGCAAGGTGCCAATGCTCTTGGGCACTGCACTTTTATTGGGATATTTTTTCTCTCTCTGTCCTTCCAGGGAAGCTTGTTCTGTCTCAGTCTCACTCTCCTGTGTAAAAACTGGCATGTAAACACATGCCAAACTGTATGGGGTAGTTATGTTATAGGCAAATATCCAAGGATGATCACAAGACCATCACATTGCTCTGGTTGTGAAGGGTTTTGTTCTTTTCTTTATACTTTTTAAAACTTATTTTAGCAGAGTGACATTTGCCTGTCCTTGCCAGTTCCTTCTGGTTCCAACCCACATACCAGTGGGCAGCAGCCCATTTTGATTCAAGCTGACAAAAGCCGAAGATCTGAGAGATGATGCTGCTTGCACAAGCTTTATCAAAGAAAAGAAATGCAAAAAAGCACTGTATTTCCACACCTGCCCAAGTCACAACATGCATGTTGCTCCCTCACTTGGCAGCCGCAGCTTTTGAAAGAGAAAAGGCATTAGAGGACAAAGCTAAGTGGGAATCACTAAATATGTAGAGCACAAATTTGAGGGAAATCAGGCTATGCCAGCACTATGTGTTATGTAACAGTTTGATTTATCTAATATTTCTGTCTGGTTTTCCATAGTATTTTAATCTAAATTGACTTTTCTCAGCTAACCAGATTAACTGTAATGGCTCCAGGTATGTGGATATCACCCTCCCTACCTCTTGATTATTTCTGTGATTGAGAGTTTTAGGTTGTGTTGCTCATTGCCAAGCACAGAGATGCAGGCTCAGCTCTTCCACGTGAAATGCCTACAGCAGAGTTTCCCAAAAGTATTGGTGAGAAAGTGGCACCTTGTTCTTTGCAAAGGGCAAGACTGTGTTGACTTTTTTTCAGTTTATGAGCACACTGCTTGACAAGTCATACTTAGAGCAGTATAGCTTTAAGCAATCTTCAGATTCACTGCTGCTTGTGTGACAACACTGTGGACACTGGCACTGCCACATCAACAGACAGCTGGTGTTTTGGAGTCACTGCATACAACGTGCCGACCTGCATGGGGAAAAAGTACCCTTGCTATGGTCTGTTAGTAAAACATCTATTACAATATTTTAAATCAAATTACAGATTGTACTTAAGCATCCTCATTAAGTATTTTTCTTCAGATGCACTTTCATTCATTTAAAAACTTGGTCTTTCTGAACTCTTAAATGTCCTTACCTGTAGCATTTAATGTGTTAGCCTTAAATGATGTGTTTTCCCTTTTGCTTGTGTTTGAAGCAGGAGCACAGAGCAGATTGTCTCCTCAGTGGTACAAGCTGAACAGACTACAGAGGTGTCTGTTGTGGATACTTTTGAAAAGGGAGAATTTCTATTTTTCAGCACAGACATACCTGTGCAGATGTTGCTGGCAGAGCAAGCCCCATGCTCTCCTGCGAATACCTGGGACAGTAGATCATATGCAAGACAAAAGGGCAGGAGTGATTTAGACAATATGTGATTTGACTGTCCTCACCTGGTAATTGGTCTCTAGAGAAGGATATACAGTTTGCTTTACCCTGAAGTGGTGCTGAGCCTGTGTCAGGAGAAGGCAGATGTTACTGGCACAGTGACAAACCCTACACCTCCTACAAACAACACGTGAAACCTGGATGTGCTCTGTGCTCCACCTCTGCAACACTGATGCACTGCTGCACTTGGGTTATCTCATGTGAGCTTTTAAAACTGCAACAATTGTGTACAAACTCCAGTGGGCTGGAGCTGTGAAGGAAAAGCTGCGGAAGCATGAAGAATCATTAATTTTTCCCATGGTGTTTGACTCGGCATGTGATCTTTTGGCCAGGAAAATACTTGAGGCAGCGCAGTTAGTAACACTTCTCCCAGAGGCTGTCATAACCATGCTTTAGACACTGAGTCACAGATGTTTACTCAATCATCATCACACACCCTGGTTTCTAAGAATTACACAGAGATGGGTTCAGCAAGACTCATTTCGTGAATGGCCCTTTCTGATAGCAGGCACCCCGTGTATAAATTCTCCCCATACATTTTCCTGCAGTTCAAATTACAGTGCTTGATTAATTGATTTGACTGAAGAGAATGCACCAAGTAAAGTTCAAATGGAAAGAGTAAGCAGCTGGACACATGTTCGCTTTCTTTCACAGTCTTGTTAGTTAATTTTGGCTGATGATTTCATGCAAACTGTGGTACTGAAGAGTATTCACAGTGCTGTCTCACTGAATATAGATAAAGTTCCCGAGCTGCTGGAAGTGTGAAATACATTTCGTAGACGGCCAGATTCTAGTCCTGTTGATATCTGTGGGAGAATTGCTATGCTTTCAGGGGCTCAGTATTTGGCCCTTGATGTCCTCTTTGAAAGTTGTTGACTTGAGGTTGTTGGTTTTTATTATAATTTTTTACTAGAAATTGGTATTTGGAAGATATCTAGTGCATCAGAAACATTTTGTTGTTGCACATATAAAATTCCTGTCAACAGGCTGATTTTAGAAAGCTTGTTGAATGAGTTTTATAAGTCATTCAGACAGAACACTTGCTTTAAAAGTGTGGCTTATGTTCTTTAAAGGAAGTTGATATCATCAAATTTCAAAGGAGTAGGAGATTTGCTGCCTTTTTGTACTATAAGCACTAGAAGGGACTAGAAGTCCCAAACCTAAAGCTGGCAAAGCCTGTGATATATCCTCAATAGCTTTTTGGTTTGAGCTTTTATTGTGTGCCATCAATAGGCAGAAGCAGGTCTTACTGATTTGGAATCCTGACTAGTCCTGAAGTCCTATATTGGTACATTATATCCTTCCCCCCAGCAAAATTTAGCATTCAGTGTAACCTACTAGTAAATGAAAATAATCTTCTGTATCAGTAAAGATTTAGACATTGTATAATTGTTTCCATATATGTGAGAATGACACCTGCGAAGCACCAGCCCATAGCCCTGTTTCCTAGGTCTAAGCTGAGCACTTCCTGGGAGAACAGAGGTGTTAGGAAGTGTCCCTGTGAGAGCATGCTGTCGCTGCCAGGGACACCCAGTCTGTCACACCCCTGCTGCTCTGCCTGCAGAGCTGAGACAGACATGTGGAAAACCTCCAGGTTCTTCCTCATGTGGATTGCACAAAACCTGTGTGAAACTGGATCAGTATTAATTACTGATGTCAAGCAAAGGTCTGAGTAAAGAAAAGATTTAAAGAGCAAAGAAAAAAGCAGTAGAGCCTGGAAAAGCAGCTATGGGTCCTCTAATCATGCCCTGAAACTAGCAACCTACCACTCAGAAGTATGAAATGCTTTTTACCTCCAGTCTCACCAAGCTTTCCTTCACTATCAGAGACTGTATTCCTTCCTAGGCACATTTTGGGGAAAGAAGGGCAGTTTTGCCCTGAAAGAAGAACACAGAAGTTAAGGTTCACCTTTAGTAAGGACATGTGGTGAAAGATAGTTAGTAGACCACACCTGGTCTACATTAATGGCTAAGAGTTTACCTTGTCTACTGGTCTTCGATGATAATACAAAACAGCAAATCACTTTAATAAAAATGTTTTTATCTTTCTAAACTAGTGTAAGATACCATGGAACACTCTTAGGGAGTTGGAGACCAGCTGAGTAATAGCTCCTTGGAAGAGATCTTCTTGAAGCTGTCTTTCCCTCTTTACTACATTTTTATGTTTTGTGAGAGAAATGGTCAGTAGTGATGGGAAGGTTTACATTTCACTTTCACATACTAACTTTGATTGTAAAGGAGGAAAAACGCCAGCTTCTGAAAGGGTAAAAATTTAATAAATACTTCTCAATGTGAATTTTGGAGGCATAAAAATAGCTGATGCATCAATTTTGTAAAAGCCCACCTTCTGTACTGTTACCACTGCAGCTACACCTGAACTGCACTGTGGACTTCAGCCAGCCCCTCTCTGGGTAATAGGGAGTCTTACAATTATACAGCTTGGTACAGCGATGTCCCCTTTATGGTATTGCTGCTCCTTCCCTGTAAGGTGACCGTGTCTCTAGAAGGTAATTCACTGCATGTAGGACACACATTTAGATTAAGCAAGTTTTCCTCTCTTCCTTGTAAATTAAAGAGGCATGAAAAATTAGATAAGAGAGTCAAACTCCACAGGATTTATGCTGATATGGTTTCTGATGTGTTCATAGCTGGCCTGATGTACCTGGACAGGAGCTGCTGTGAAGCTGCAGGATTTACAGCAGCCCAAAGCTGAACCTGGTCCAGTCTGCAATAGAAAATAACACTTTAGATAAATTAAGGCAATCAGGAATTTGCATTCAATGTAACATGTTACATCAGATTTTACTCCTCAGCTGGTTTTCAAAAATCACTGAGCACTTTTCAGTGGTGCTGGAGAAGTGTGCGTGGGGTGCAGGCAGTGGGTCAGCTGTTCCTCCCCCAGAGCGCAGCGCCACAGGAGGACTGGCAGCAACAAAAAAGGTGTTGTCAACCTGGACAGATTGATACAAGGGATTTGACCTCTTTAAGTGCTAGAAAAGGGAAACCAAAACTCAAACATAGCATGCTTGTTAGTCTTTGTGTCAGATCAAATAATATGTCCCTCCATAGACTGAAGTATATTAATGGAGTTGTGTGGTTAGGAAGAAAAAAAAAAAGAAGGATGAATAAAATATGTATATGTAGCTTGACAGTATATTTTCTTTTAGGAAAATCTGGAATAAAAGCAACATTTATGCACACTAAGCAGATGTTTATGATTAGTTCTTATTTAACATCACCCAGCTGGCCATGGATGGTTTTATGGTGGGGAGAACATTTGAGAATGTCACTTGTTTATATTAATCAAGAACATGGCAGTCATGATACTGGGGCAAAAGTGCTGCATTTCCCAATTTAGGTAACCCTTTCAAATCACATCACAGGACAGCCAAGCAGTTGTCACCAACTGAGTGTTTTAAATTTCCTATAATGACATGATGTATCTCCATGAATTAAAGCTCATTCTGAGGATTAGACAGAGACATGTATCTCACATTATATCTATAAACATCTTTTGTCAAATTGGAGGAAATCAGTAGATGAAACATTTGAGGTGTTCTTCTAATTAGTTTAGAAAATAATTAATTGCAAATACACTGCCTTGAATACAATCTACTATTAATAATTTTTTTTTTATTTTCTGTATGAGTCAGGAGATGGACTATAATATTTTAGGAATGTGAAATGTTCATCAGAACCTTAAAGTGTTTCCCTGTTCACAGAAAACATGCCTTTACAGGAAGATTAGCTACTGATTGCATGGGTACCCTCCTGATATGGAAATATAAATAATAGTTTTTTGCATTATATATTTGCATATCCCCAGTCATAAAGTTGTTATTAATTATGACATAATTGCAGAAATATATGGCAAGCATTTATCTTCTAGTTACTAAAAAATATTAAGCCAAAAGGGATCCTACTGGCTGAGAAGGATGAAAGGATAAATAAATCTCTATCACTTGTTTCTTGATGAAATTTTATTCTTTGTTCAAAAGAATTTTGCAAAATTTTACTCTATCTTAATTACACAAATGTCAATGCCAATTCCAGCTCAGAAAAAGAGCACCCCTTGTTTATTGGTCTCCATGGAGAAAAGTTGGAGGAGTGCACTCACCCACAAACCAGAATCAAGGCTATTTAACTTCTTCCATGACCAACCTTGCCTGTAGTATTTGAAATTTTTTCCATTCTGAGGTGTCTTTCTAGATGCTAGTATGAAACTTTTGAAAAATATTCAAAGAGGTTATGTGGTTCTAATTTAAGTAAAGTACTTTGAAAATTTTCTTTGTAGAATTGAAGCTTAAAAAAATCAAAGAAAAAAGGAGGAGTCAATGTTTTCCTTTATTAAGTAAATTGCTTCATTTTTTGGTATCTGGTTTCCATTCCTTGAACTCCATGGACACTCAAGCACTTCTCTGTGCCTTGTTTTACGAACTTGGATGTAGAACTGAAGCGGAGGGGCTTTGGAAGACGAGGCCATTCTGGCAAAATGAACCCAGTGAGCAACCCCAGTGTTTCCCAGAGTCCTTGCTTGGGATTGTTGCTCTGAGTGTGTGGGAGGAGGGCTGGTGAGAGCTGCTCAGGAAGCCCCACAGGTGGGCAAAGAAGTGGCTTTGCAGGGGCCTGGAGTTCAGACCCAGCTGCACTGTGCCCAGTGCTGATAAATCTGATACAGCTCCTTCTGCCCAGTTGTTGTCTAGTGTGATGCCTGATTTCCTTTGCCCCTGTGTTTACTGGAAAGGTGATTCCAGTTCAAAGGTTTCACAGCAACCCTCTCATCAAGGAGTGACATGAGTGTGACATGAGGGCAGGTTTCCTGTCCTCATACATGAAAAAGTTGTCACCTTCAGCCTTCTGAAGGCATGGTGTGTCCAGACCCACAAACGGGACACTTGGGAGTTGTTGGACAGGCAGCTACCACAGTGAGCAACAGCTCCACACCTGCATGTCCTGACAACAATCAGGAAAAATTTAAGTGTTCCTTGGGGTTTTTATCATTCCTCAGTGTGTTTGAAGTGGTTTGAGTACACTGTAAGCCAGTAACATCCTCAAGTAAAACCTCCAATGTAAGTGTTCCTTTCTTTAATGTGCTATGCTAGAATGATGTGCTCACCTGAACATCACCCAGGACCATGGGCTGCAGAGCTGCCCAGTGTGTGAGTGCCAGAGCTCTTCTGTACAGATGCTGTTGGGCCTCTGGGAGTAGTTCTGCTGGGTGAAACCAGCAAGGCACTTATTTTACTTTTAGCTACTTTACTATTGTTCAGTGTGAATCAAAAGCTGCCTGTGAGCGTTAACCTCTTTTTCAAGGAATAAAAATAACACATAAAGGTTCAGATAAAGTACCATAACTCAGTTCTCCAGCTGAAATAAAGTTAGACACAAATATTGCTGTCTAAAAATAATAGACCTTTTTGTCTGACTTCATAAAACAATATATTAATTTTCATTATTTTTTCTTTCATATTTCATAGATAATATAGCTATATATCTAGTAACTTTCAGGAAACAGGTTCTTACTTGTATGTGGTTATAAAGGCATGGAAATGATACAAGCAAAACCTCAGAATTTGAGATATGCATATTTTTGTAATGTTGTGTGAGTTACAATTAAACCATAGCATGTACATGTATTTTGTGCTACATGCAAAGGCAGTTCTAAATTGTGTTATTGCTATTTAATTCAGCACAAGTTAACTTGTTCTTCTGGACAGCTTATTTTGTGGTCATTGAGATAATATTAATTTCCAGAATGATAGGGTATCTTCTTCTGGTCTCATTCTCCTAGAATGTCGTACGTAGAAGAGTATTGATCACGCACCTCCACGTGCAGACATGAGTGCAGCTTTGAAGGATGAGGATGGCGATGTTTCCTGAGCAATTGCTATAATTAAATCAGAGAACAAATGAACAATTCTAGAAAGGAGTCAGTGCTTCCTTCTATAGTTCAAGCAGTGCATCTCAAAACTGGCTACGGAAGGATGCAATTTACTCTCTGGTCTGCAAGGATGTATCATTGATAGATATGCTCTTATATCTGAACTTGGCAAAAACTGTTAGGATACTATGCTTGACAAATTGTTTGACTTTATGTACTTAAAAACACAGTACATTAAAGCAGGTGTTTCAAAACTTGTAAATTTTGGTAAGTGCAGAATTGAAGGAACGAATGAAATACAGTAATCTGAATGGAAAAATAAAGGAATCTACACTGGGTTCTGTTGATTTTCAAAACCTATGAAAATGTTTTAAATTTATTTTTTAAAAACTATTTCACTGAAAATAGCAATTTATTTCTCTAAAGTTCAAAAGTTCATACATTTTAAGTTTCGTTGACTGATTTTGTATATAAAATTTTTAAAAAGACAGAATGACCTTTTGACTATCAGGTATAAAGATCATTATGTTCAGCTGATTTTTGCCAGGTGTAATTTTTTTGGGTTTTGGGTTCTTTTCTGCTTAGTCAAAGAATCTTATGCTCTCCCTTCTGCTGGAATGTTGGAGAGTTTTGGCTATTGATTTCAGTGGTGGCAGGACCAGACCTCTCATTATTGATGCTCTCTTCAGGCATTCAGAAAGAAATATGTTTGAAATGCTCAGATTCTGTTGGAGATATAACCTTTGGAAAAGTTAGTCTCTATCATAAATATTAATCACAGTGCAGTAGTTGGTCTATAATGTTGAACAGATGGGATTTAATGGATGGAAGGAGTCTGCTGTTATCTGTTATGAACAACTGATTGCTGTCCACATCAGAATATTTACTTTGGTGTATGGTAATTAGGTTTGTATACTTCGGTATCAGAGGTCCTGTGGTGTATTTACACTCAGTAGAACTCTGCCATTGTCATGTGGGAGCTCAGCCTGGCTGCTGCCATCACATCAGTGCCTGTGTGTTGGGTGTCCCTGCAGTGGGGTTCCGATTCCTTTCTCTGCCTCTGCAGGCCACCTTCCTGGAAGGGCACCAATCTGGAAGTGTTGTCAGCAACTTGGAGGCCTCTCCATGCGGTCTTGAAAATCCCTCATGCTCTGTTCAGTGAACAGCAAACACCTGGGAAGCTTGAGCCCCCATTCCGACAGAAACCTTTTTCCCCTGCTGTAACCCAACCAGGAACTGGGACAATTTCCCTCAAGGGCACATGCTTCTACCAGCAGTTCTTGCCAGACTAAGTTACATTGAATTCAGCAGAGCTAAAAGCAGCATGTCCTCATGCAGTAGAAGATATGATGTAGAAAGAAACTTAATTTTTGCAGAGGTTTACATGCTACTTTTCTATTTTTTTTTAATCACTACAAGATGTATTAAGATAGCACTGAATAATTTAGCTTGAAGCCCAGACTTTACCCTCTATATCAGCAGTTATGGAAATTGCATCCTCTCTAATGCTGTGTGAAACAACTGAATGCATGAATGTGTTTGACTGTAAAAATCATTTCATATGAGGTCAGGAAGCCCCATGTCTAAGTTCAGTGTCCCAGTCTGTTTTGATTGCTAGTCCACTATGTTCAGCAATGTCTCTGTTTCTATCTTGGGCCAGCAGTTCACATCCGAGTCTGGATGAGACAAAGCTATCAGAAAAAGACCGGCGGGTTCAGGAGTTTGCTTCAAAATACGTGCTCTGGCAATCAATCTACAAAGGATTTTTTTTTAAATGTTAAAATACAATTTCACACTGCCTTTGCTAATTAGTTAATTCCTTTTAATTTCCTCTGTGGGTGTGTATGTGTGTATATACACACATGTGTGTGGTGCGTATCAGGAGACAGCTCTAGCTCCATGCCAACAGCTTTAAACAATTCATTAGCTCAACAGGAAGATTTTCAAGTCTCAGAATGTTTTTGAAATCATCTCTCAAGATCCAAGAAACTATAGTTCCTCCTACTGGCTCCTGTGTTTGTAGGGAGGATGAACCATTACCTAGAACAAACCAGTCAGGGTATAAAGTACACAGGAATATAACACTGTGCTACTTTAGTCTTAGACAAGCTACAAGAATAAAATTGGTTTAAACACCCAAAATTAAGTTATGCAAACCTAACACTCTGAGTTTGGGAACCATTTAACAGATATTTTTTATGTCACTAAGAGAGTTCTTTCCACAGTGCCTAACACACTAGCTGCAGTGTCACAGGCATGGCAATAGAGAGGCAGGCTGCAATGAGAAATCAGAATTGTTTAAATGCATGTCCTTGTTATATGCTACTGAATTATGTTAACAAAGAGGAGAATTCAGTTTAATAACATGCTAGATGTGTTTTTACACATGAGCCAGGTTATACCTCTGGGACTCACATTCTCTGAAAAAGTAGCTACACAGATGGTTTGCAGACTCTAAGTACTTGGCTACAACAAAAATCTCTGTGGTTTTTGTGGTTCTGTTTCTTCCCCAAATATTCTAACATCCTATGATGTATTTAGATAATTGATGTCATATCCATCAAGGTGCAATACGCTTTCACCAAAAGAAGTGAAAGCTTCAGATTTTCAATCTTTTAAATCAAGGCAGGGGGAGTTCAGTTACAAAAACCCCAAACACTTACATGTTTATGTTGATGTTCAGTTGATGTTTAGCCCTAGTATCCTCCTCCTGCTGCTAGGTTCTGTGATTCTGCCACAGAGTGATGCCTTTTTCTGGTCTTAGGAAATAAAGGCTCAGACACGGTGAAAGGGTTGGGGGTTGTTTACCTCGGTATTTTAATAGGATCCCGTTCGATGCCTTCTGCCGTCCAGGTAGAACATGCCGCAAAAGCCCCGTCCCCCCCCAACAGAGTATACAATTAAAGACTCTACACATTAGCACATCTACCAGGAGGGCCCAATAAGGGGCCTGGGTGGGCTAACTTCTAGTTTACAAAATCTGTCCTACTAGGAGACCTTGAGGGCTCACGAAAACAGGGTGTTTGGTCTCTAACTCTACGTGGCTTCAGGGGTGTTTAGTCTACCGGCCTCCTAAACACCATGAAACCAGGCTAAACTATCACCTAAACCATCACAAGTATGCATGCTAATACTTGTGAATATAGGGAACAGTGTAAGAAATATTCAGAGAAAAAGCAGAAAAAATCCTTCAGGCATCAAGAGAATTGCACTGCCCTCAAAATGAATATGAGAAATTGTATGACCATGAAATAGATAGGCCCTGTCTCCTTGGCTGGAGAAGTAACAAGAGGTTTTTTCTCAAATTCTTCTCAAAAACACATTCTTTAGGATAAAGGTCCACTGAGTGCCTGGGAATGCCACTTTTTTTAAAGCGGGAATAATAACATTGTTCATTTTAAAGTAAGAAATGGATTTATGCAGCTTCAGAGACTATATCTGGGGGCAATTAATAATGACTGTTAATCAGCTTCCTTTGGCTATTACAGCTGCTGCACCTGACTGTAGATGCCATCACTGCCCTTGTGTGATTTGTGCCAGCAATTCTGTACCTGTAGCTCAGGTTTGCATTTCATTGCTATCTGTGACTTGTGTTCCTCTCTTTCATCCCTGTAGGCTGAGTGTTGAATACAGCTCTGGATGGGGTTTTAAGTCACATTTTCTCATTCATGTGAAAGTAGGAGCTGCAAATATACTGCATGCTCATTACCCTCATTGGCATCATGCAGAAGGGCTGCAGGGAGGATGATTCTCGTCTAGTACTCATAAAACAGTCTTTGTCAAAACCTTTGACATATTGAAGGCTAGAAAACACACATTAACACATCATCACTTTGTGAGCCATGTCTCAGTGATATGACAGTTTGCTACCAGATTAAAATAACAGAAATTTTATATTAAATTGACTTCTGGGAGAGAAATTTTTTAATAAGTTATTGTTCAAATAATTATAAAAATGACTGTTGAAAACAGTATTCTGCAAAACACTTTACCAAACAGCTTTATATTTCTGTTTAAATATGAATAAATGTACTATGTTTTTAACCTTATATTTGCAATAATTCCTTTGAACCTTAGGATTCCCAGAGAAACATCCCAACTCTAGACAAGTTTTCTTCCTAAATTTTATAAAGAGCAGAAGGATCTTTTCACACCATGCTGGACTTAACCTTAACCATGTACAGGGAAGAAATGTGTTGCCTGGGTCAATGAATATCTGCAGTGTCAGGAAGTTATTGGAGAGATTATTTTCTTCTGGAAGAGATGTCCTGAGTTTGATGTTTCTTAGGGTATATTTTCTTGGAATGGGTCTCACTCAGAAATTGGTATGGAAATCATACTGGGTGGTCACAGAGGGAAAGCACATTATTTTTTATTCTGATTCTCAGTCTTGGACAGAATGGTGTCATGACTTACTTTTAAATACAAAAAATCTCGAGTATTTCTTCTACTGTTCTCTAAAGTTTACTTCAAGCTTTACAGTTAGACATGTTTTCTAAGCTAAATGTATGATAGTTTTAAATTCTTCAGTTCATGTTAAATTTGTTTTTAAATTCTTGATCAAATAACTCAAAGGAAATCATAGTAAGGAATTTGGTTCCTGCTCTCCAGAGAAAATTCTTTTCTAATTCAGGCAATCACCATATTTAGATTTGGATGTGCTGGAAAGGATATGGGATATATGTGTATGGGTTGTCTGTGCAAAGGCAAAAGCACAAAGCCTGAGAGTATTGGTAAGAGACAAGAAAAAGGCTTCTCAAAGAACTTCTCATGTCACAATGGCAAGGCCTCTCTGCTATTCCAGCCCTTGGGAAGATGTTGCCATGCCAAATCACTGTAATGTGCCAGGTAGCTCAGTGCAAAGGGGCTGGGGTGCTCACTGGACACTTGGCTGCTGCTAAAGAATTACTTTATTCATGACTGGAGCAGTGCTTGAACCTCTACTGTCAGTTTCTGGCTCTGCAGACATCAGTGAGACTTTGCTGTGGACTTCAACAGAACCAGGGTTTCACCTCAGGTCTCCAGATGTGAAAGGTTAATGCATTAACCCACTGCAGCATTTAGCTCCCTGGGCTTGATACCTATTTCAATATACTTTAGTGCAAGTCTGTAAATATGACATTCAGAGGTAGTTCCCAAGAGAACTGGGTACATCAGAAATGGTGCTAATGTGAATAAAGTGTATCACAAGGATTTGTGAGACTGTCAGAGGGGAGATATGACTTACCCAGAGCTTGTGTTTGAGACAGTACTCTAGGAATTGTAAGTTGACAGAGCCTCTAAGAATTTCCATATGCATAAACATAGATTATCCAGACTCCACTGTGCCAGGCACTGTACAAATACAGTCTTTCTCCACAGAACTTGCAGTGTAGGCACAAAAGATGTGTAAAATGTTGGATAATGAAGACTTATTATTCTTATTTTACAAACTTGGAGCCAGAGCCTAGAAAGGTTTAGTGTTTTGCCCAGGAGCTCAAAGGATTTCTGTGATAGAGCTAGGGTTTGAATCCAAATTAGCAACTTCCTTGACCTTAATGAAATAACTGCTTAATAAAGCATAATCAAAACCCCTCTTATTTTGAAACCTGTGTTGACAGGAGAAAGAAAATGAACCTGAGGGTTCTTCCAACAGCAGTATATCTGCAACTTGAAGTGACACACTTGCTCTTATGCCTGCTTTTATAACTCCAGGTTTTGTCAGAAAAAAAGTGATGTTTTCCCCATTAAACTGAACAGAAGTTATGATACTCTCTATTTCATTGATTGGTTATCCCACAAATGCTCAAGTTCTCTAGCACAAACAGCACTATGCTAATGCAGCAGGAATGTGTAAAATCTTGTGTGCATTCAAGTGATGCACATCTAAGCCAGAAAAAATGTGGCTTCAACTTGGACTCACTTGTTCAGTGAACTATTTTCACTAGAGTATGTGTGTATTTTATATGGTAAATTGCACCTTCTTTGCACATCATAGGTAGCTCTTTTTCAGAGCTTGGGAAGCTGCAGTGCTTCAGGGATGGAACTTTTCTTTTTAAGATTGTTAAATCCTGGGATCTACTTTCTAATCTCTCCAGTGTCCTGTTGTTTCCTTATTTTCCAAGGTGAAGAAAAAAGAAGACATTATTAACTCTTCCACTGCCTTCTGTCAGTGTAAATCATGGAAACAGATCCAGACTTACTTAACTTGCACAGCTACTGTCAAGATGAAAAAACTATACTTTCCAATGAAATTTTTTATCCATTAGTGTTTCAATAACATCAGAGGTTTCTAAAGAAGCTTTTTCAGCCAAGAGAATGTGGATCTATTTTTTAGATCATTGACTTTGCTTATTTAAACCTTTTTCTTTCCCCAAATAATTTCAGTTCCAAGTTTCCTTCTATTTTTTTCCTGTGAAAAAGACCATGCAAAGGAAAAATTTGAAAGACTTTTTTAAATAGGAAAAAGTTGGCTACAAAATCATGAAAAGCACCTGGACCCTTTTAAAAGTCTGAAACTACTTTTTTCTATGTTTCATTAAATGCCCTAGGTCCCATGTTAACAAGTTTATGCAACAGAAGTAATTGACAATTGTTTGGCTTTGTAGCTAGAAAAATAACTACCCATTGAGAGCTGAGAGGCTGAACACATTGTCTTAGCTCATCACAAAATTCAAAGCAGCTGACAAAAACAAGTTTATGGGAGGATCCAGTTTTGCAAATTTTAGTATTTACCTGTAAAATCACTCCAGAAAAACCAATGACTTACGCCTAACAAGCAGAAAAAGCTACAGACTAATGGAAATCCTCAAGAAGACAATTTCCATTTCATCAATAGTAAATGACCACCTAAGAATGTCTTTAGAGACAGTTGAAATTCAGAATAGAAATTTTGATGTGTTTTAAGAAGTTCAAACTTTAGTAATAAAATGAACTGTACCTTTGCAGAACTACTGAGAGAAGTAAAAAGCTGTATCTAAAAATCTTCAATGCAGCTGTTTGTGTGATGCTAATACTTATGGAAGAAATTTGGTTATCAAGTTTATACTGTTTTATAAATTGTAGTAATACAGTATTTACATTCACATTGTCAGAATTTTAGGATTACAAGTGCAAACACACACAAATATGGAAATTATTCATGTAAAATTTAATTCAAATACAAAAAGATCAATAATTGTCTGCGAAAGCATCTCGCACATCAAACTTCCAACTTTCAGCTGCCACCTTCTTTGTTCACTAGACAGTGACAAAAAAGGCACAGACATATATCAGGTGCAGTCCTGGCCTGAAAAATCAAGTCATTCTACAAATTATGTTCTCTTGCTCCAGAAAGCTGATTGCTGTGTAGATAGCTATACCTGACTCCTGTGAGAAAATCAATTCTTACTACCCTTTAATCCTGCTCACTCTGCAAAGCCACGGCAGCGATTTGAAAGGGAGTTCAGACTTTCTGTATCATCCATGCAGTTTTCTTATTTCTACCTGCCCATGCCAGCCATGGGTGGCAATAACATTATAAAGAGGTTAACTATGGCCTTGCTTGGCCTTTGAAATACCGACAAGCAGTAGCAATAAAAATGAACAACAAACATTCAGGGAAATCTGCAGAGCTGAGAGGGGAAAGGACATTTTCTACTGAGTAGGCAATGACTTAAACCTGGAAATAAGCAAAGACGGTGCACTTGGATGCTGCAACCCTGTTTTTACAGAGCTCTGCTTCGTGAGTTGCTTATGGTGAGAGAGAAAATATCTGGAAGCACAATACCCAGGCATCCATTGAGGTAACTTTTTAGTTATCTTCCCTGAATTGTACTTCTCTAGTGGGAAGGGAAACTGGATCTTTAAAGGGTGTTTTAACTTGGTTCTTTTGGTAAGGGCTGTGCAAATTTCTAGATGTCTTACCAAATACTTTCAGCTGCAGCTTCCTTCCAAATCCAGGATAGAAACTGTAGTTAGTTGTTTCTCTTGCTGTAATCCCAAGATATGAATTATGCTTAAAGGAGATCCTCAGGAGTGTTTAAGTGAAAATGTGCGTAAGTGAATTTGGATAGGAATTTGAACTGTTTTGGGAAACCTGATGCAATGCTTTGTGAAATCCAGGTGTACAATTCAGACTAAAACCACTTTCTTAGAATCAGTGAATCACACCTCTGAAAACCTGACACTAGGCCAAAGTAGATGGAAGCTTTTTTAGGAAGCTTACAGTTGCATAATGTGTAATAGTCTTTTGACTTACTGTCTTGGAACTTGTAACCATGTGCCTTGTTTTAGTGCAGAGTTGATATTTGATGATTAGTAAATCCAGGAGATATCAACACAGTTTGAAAATGAAATTCACAGTGCATTTACTGCTTGACTGCCAAAAAAAAATACATTCAAGTGCATGGTTCTATTCTCTCAGATGAAAAGAAAATGGCTAGGGTTACTGGCTGGCTCTGTGCAGCATGTGGAGTACTGTAGTTTTACTGTGTGATAATCATTGCTTCAGAACCTGTTTTCAATTACCAGCAAGTCCCAAGTGCTGCTGACTCTGTCCCAGACATACAATGTTTAGCATGATTTGAAGCACTGCATAAAACAGAATAGAAGGTAAACCAAGCTCTCTCAAAAGACAATTTCCCAAGAACTATTAGTCTTCTAATCTGTGAGAAAATTCTCTTATTCTGAGAACTCAAGTGTTGAGATTGCATCCAACTTGAAGTCATTAGGCTCTATTTTATTAATTCGGCCTCTGTGATGCTGATCTCTACCATTTGTTTTTCTTAATTTATGTGCATTAAAGCATTGCCCAGAGGCTTGAGACATGTAGAGAGTGCTTTCAGAAGGACAGAACATCAATGCCTATCAGTGAATGAAATACTTAATAGGAGCAAGAGTTCATTCCTTGCCTTAAATGGGCAACTGAAGTCTTCAAAGGATATGTCTGTGGAAGCCACTCTCCAAACAGCATAAATGAAAGAGGAGCTGGCTATGGAGAAAGGAAGGTAATAATGACTGTGAGAAGTAAGAATGAGAGAAGTAGCTGAGAAAGAAATGTGAAAATGTGGGGAGACATGACTTAGTGGTTATCAGAAGATATATATAGGGTTTTTTTTAATTTTAATTTTTTTTCTCCTAAATGACTGATGTGCAGATTGAGGATCTGAGGCACAATTCAGTTATAAAGGCTTCCCTACTCTACTGTGAGCAACTCTCCATGCAGTTGCTCTACCCCTGCTGTGACAGCAAGATCATACAAATTAATAAAAGCTAAGCCATGTTATCTTGTAGTTATAGAATCATAGAATGGTGTGAGTTGGAAGGGACCTTAAAGACCATCTAATTCCAACCCTGTTGCCATGGACAGGGACATCCTCCATTAGACAAAGTTGTTCAAATCTGCATCCAACCCAGCTTTGAACACTCCCAGGGATGGACAGTACTGATGTGGACAAAGAGCTTACAAATGACTTGTTATTACAGGTCAGCTGCTGTTACCTGTTTTCATGCTGGAACCTAGACAAGCCAAGCCCTAAGGGGCAAATAGAGTCAGAACCCATTGGTATGGATGAGAGAGAGATTTCAGGGAAGGAATACTAGTTTTGCATGTTTTCACCTTCCTACATCTCTAATACTGCTGCTGGTTCTGACATAACAGATCTGAACCCTTCCTAGGCAAGCACATCTTATTCTGTGTTGTACTATAAGGGCTTTTTTGTTTGTGCAACCTCCAGGCTCCTATTTTTAATTAGTTCTTCCTCTGTAAGAACTGTGTGGGAACTCAGTAAGACTCTGGAGGGAGCATTCTGGCTGGGACCATCTCACTGATTATGCCAGCATGTATGCTGGCAATGATGAAACAGTATATATGACAATGATATGGCTGGTATTGCTGATGTAAGTATTTCTACCTTTTCCTCTGGGTAAGTTTGTATTTTGGAGTCCTCAAGCTTTGACAAATTCTGGCAACAGCTATAAATCAACTTCATTTAATACCCAGTGTTTCCCTAAGGCATTTTCTTTCAAAGGCTCTTAGTCTCCTTTCTGTACTTTTGGTAAATTTCCAGCTTTTATGTCCTTGCAATAAAATGGAAATAACACAGTTGGGTCTATATAAATGGCCATATAATAATAATATATCAACGGAAACTTTGCTAGGAGAGGACCCTGTAAAATGTAGTTGTAACAGAGCTCACAGGCAGAATGTACCAGACAGAACAAACAAGTAGAATGAGACCAAGAATATTCTTCATTTCAGATGTGAGTGTTGGCAACTGGACTTGGTCTACCTCTACAGGAACCAATTGAAGCAGCTGAAAAATTATATACACACAGCCTTCATACTCAGCTAAAATCAGATGTATAGTGCACTGCACAGCATCCCAGAGCAGGTTAGGGAGAATGTAGGGTGACTTAAATGGCAACAGGGGACGAGGGATACAACCACACTAAAATATTTAATGTTTCCTGGAAGAATCAGAGGCTGGCTGTGGCAGGCAGTAAGCTGATTACCAGGCATCCCAGTACTGGCACATGGCAACACAAATCTCTGAGCCAGTAGGTTTGCCTTTATAATTGCAAGGAGAGTTCAAGTAAAACAAAGAAAATTCAGCACTCTCCCTTTTTTGGGGATTAGAGTTAGTTATTTCTGAACTAATAGGGTATTAGACAAGTATGAACACACTATAATTGATTCAGTTATTTCCAATTGACTCTTTTTCAGGAACTTCTAAAACAAAATATACCCATAAAATTACTTTCAGGAAACACTAGTATTGTTTAACCATTAAAAAAAAATCAGCTTTTTTAAACTCAAGTGTAAGAAAAAGCAACCACTAAGAGACTTTTATTCTAGTATCTGAAAAAGAAAAATATGACAGATGGTTTCCATTTGTAAAAGAAAAATACTGACCAAAAATGTGGTTGCTTAGAACTAAAATTATATAGCCTACTTAATCTACATCTATATATAGTAATTCTTCAGCCTTTGAATAAGAAAATGTTTTTTTATAATAATGGAGTAAATTACTTGATCAAATGGATTTTTTTCCCCAGTATAAACTGGAATTTATAATCACTGTAAGACTTATGCACTGAATAAGATGACTATGATGTTTCTATGCACCAGATTTTATTTACTTTGTTTAAGATTAATCATGGCCACAGAAGTTTACGGCAAAAAGTTTAGGAGTGGCTAGGGAGCTGGACCTGAAGAAAAGGAGGCTGAGAGGAGACCTTATCTTTGAGGTCTCTTCCAACCTAAATGATTCTATGATTTCTTATATCAAATTATGGTCTTAATCTCTTCTCCTGTACTTTTTTTTGGGGGGGAAGGCAACTGACTCAGTGGTTTTGATCCTTCTCTGAAGCACAATGTAACTAGGATCCTACAGGAGCGTGTCTGAATCATGACTTCTTCCTAAATATTCAGGTTAAAAGAGGTTTGACCAAGATTTGAGTTCTTATCCAATCTGAAAAAAATCCCTATTTTTGGAAATTCATGTTTCAGGCTCACTTGCAGCCAAAATTAAGCACAGTTTATTCTGCTCTCTCCCTTGGAATCTGCTGTTGCAGTTCACTTTGAGCATCCTGGCTGGGCCAAATATGCAGCATTATCAGTTATTCCTTCTGTACAGTGAAACATTCATCATGGAAGGACAAAACGCAAGTAAATTTTGTATATGTTCATACAAATACATCATGATGATTTGCTATCAGGTTAAAAGCCAACTGATTTCATCATTTCCAGATGCAGTGAATCGGGGACTATAACATCAATATTTATGTAAGCAGAGCCTACAGACTTTGATTGTCAATTGCTTTTTAAAAGCAGATTCTGAGATATCTCATTTAAAAGGGAAATCTGAAAAAAAGAAACATTCAGTTGGTATATGCATTCTTTTGCTCCTTTACATGGCAAGCCAAGAAATTTGAAAAAAGCAGGTGTTCTTCTAGCTCACCAGTCCAGTAGTATTCATTCCTATTGGAACTTGAGGTGAGGGGTGTTTCTTTGGTTGCATTTTTATATTTTCTTTTTTTCCCCTTTACATTCATTCTTCACATGACTGGGCCCCGGGTTTTTTTGCTTACTTTTTTTCAGTTTAGCTTTTTTAGGATTCAGTAAAACTGCAAGTGTCTTGTTTATTAAAAATTATATATTATTCAAGCAACATCTAAACCATTGCTTTTATCTTCAAAAGCATGGAATGTGTTTGGCTATGTCCAGACAGGGTTTGTAGTCCATTTAATCACACTTCCCTTATGTCAAAGTGAGAACCTCTTCATCATTCATGTAAGAACTGGATAAAAAGAAGCACTGAAGTGCAAGACAGGCATATCTGATGAACTATAAAGAGATACAACCCTTTTTTTTCCTGCACAAACAGAAGAGCACAAACTGAAGAACTAGACTGGGAATAAACTGCACATAAGCAAATAGCAAGATTCATGAATTAATTTGCTAAGCAACTGAAATAAGATCTACTAAATCTGTCTCTGTCATGTTAGCGTGTGTTAGATGCTCTGGAAGAAAGTTCAAACAATGCATCTCCAATTCTGTAAATATATTATACATTGACGAGGAGCTCCACTCTTTCAAGCAATCCCCACAAGCATATCATGTAAAACTGGTGTAGGTAAACTAATTCAGTCCTGTGAATGTTTATATTGTTTTGCATGATGCGAGTCAGGAATAATTGTATGAAATAATCTTGTACTGGTACAATTTCAATCAAAGTGGAATTGAGAATAATTAAATTCTAGGATGAAAAAGCTGTGAAAACCATTGGAACATTTAATAGCGAACGTGACTAATACTGCTCCCACTCTGTCAATGCTCGGGAACAAGGCCTTACAGCAGTCTTTGTAAGGGCTTAAGGTTTTCTTCAGACTTGTCTGCAGGGTATCCAAAACTTTTGTAGTTGCTTCAGACCGACCTCTGATTTAAGGACACGAAAGAATGCTGCCCAAACCAGTGCGATGCACAGAATGCACAAGGTCAGGGAGAACTCTTCACTCCTGTGGCTTTCAGGGAGCATATTATCATACTGGAGTTGGAAAGGACCTTGAAGATCTGGCTCCAACACCCTTGCCATGAACAAGGACACTACACCAGGCTGGTTAGAGCTCCATCCAAACTGGCCTTAAACAATAGCAAGGCATGAGGCATCTACGACATGTCTGGGCAGCCTGTTCAGTGCCTCGCTACCTGCACAGTTGAGAAAATTTAGCTAATATCTAATCTAAACCTACTTTCTTTCATGTTCTGAGCAGAGATAGAAATCTCAGTTGTGTGCAGTATTTTGCAATAATAGGTTGACAATAGCAAATGGGCTTCTTTAAATTCTTAAAAATGTTTGACTTATGAGATACATCTTGAGTAAATTTTCTTTTTTCTTAAACCCCATGTTTTTCGTACTGAACGTGACTAGTGTCAAAATTAGCTCAATTCACAGACAAAGACTTACTGCCAGTGTATCCTCTCTTCATTGTAATTTCTAGTGCAAAATCTTCATGTCCCTAGATCATACTCTTACAATATTTAAATTTTGCATGAAAAATTCTGAGGCAAGGCTAAGTCATCTCTGTGGTTAAGAATTTAGAAATCTCTGAACACTAAGTGATACTGATGCAGTTAATTCTGTTTTGATGTCAGCACATTTTAAATGGTGTTGAAAAACTGGAGAGGGCAGAAAGGACATAAAAATTAATTAGGTACAAAGGGAGAGAATGTGCTGTGGTGAGGGAATTAAGGAACTCTAATTTATAGAAAGAAACACAGATATCATTTAATTACAATGTTGTATGTCTTTATGTTGAGAAGAGGGCTGGAAAATAAAAGGATTTTTCAATCCAGTAGAGAAGCATGAAATGATGTACTAGTTAAAAATGAACTAAAAAGGTTTGAGAGAGAATGACCAAGTAGGAAGGGAAACTTTGGCAGCAAAAAATGAGTCAATTTTCCATCTTTTAGGTTATATTTAAGAAGAAATGCATTTCCAGAACAAATCCTGTACTTAAAAAGTAACTTCTGGATTGAATATAGGCACACTTCAGTTGCTTTTATTGCTTTTCTAAGAAAGTGTTAAAGTGCAAAAGGTGTTTTCTAGATCATTAAAATTTAGTGGGTTTGTGGTACTTTTTGTTTCTTGGGCATTTTGTTGTTTTCGTTTTGCTTTGGTTTTGTTTTTATTCATAAAATAAAGCTAAAACCATGGGATGCCTTATACGCATCCTGGGTTTTTAGGTACCTCTAGAAGACTTTATTAATATCTTAACAATATTAATATGCTTAACAATAATCTTACATAATCTCTAGAGGTTCTCCAAATGGCTTAAATAATCTGTTTTGTCTCTCTATGTTGGTTACAGGTCCTATTTTGTAGAGTTGCCATATAGTAGGAATTGCCTTTTTCTGTCCCATATTTCTTGCAGAAAGAGATGTCTGGATGAAAAACTAAACCTCAGCCTGTTCGTCTTTTACCCCAAACCTTAATAGCTTTTTTTCTGTCCTGAGATTTGCCTAAAGACTGCCCAGTCTCTTACACTTTTCTTCCAGTCTGTGTAAAAGGCAAGTGTAGATTAGGTGCACAGTTGGCCTGAAGTTGTGCTCAAACTGAGATTTTTGGTTGCTTCATGGAAAACTCCATTCCTCCCTGGAGCTGTTTTTTTCTTACCCTTCACTCGTTCAGCATGGTATACCAACAGAGAAATCTGAGTGTATCTGTGGTTCTTTGCAGTGCCTTTTCTAGAGTTCCCAAAGCAGCACAGTGGCTCCAACAGCAGTTGTGATAAACCCATACCTCATGCACAAGGACATGAGCCAGGACACTCATACCAGAATTACACTGTGACCCCGATGCTGCTGAACTGTTTGGAGAACAGGAGAGTTGGCCTTGACTATATCATGCAGAGGAGAGTTGTAGGCTTGTGTGTGTGTTCCTCCACAATCAGTTTGTCCCTTTTGATGGGAAGAATTTCTCTGGCAGACTCGTTTGTAGCTGAAGCTTTGGTGAAATGCAATGCTGCGAGAACGAACCTGGATTATTTTATTTGGAAAAGAAGACACAGCGCAATTTCCTGATCTTGAGGGGTTCATAGGTCATTCAATAGGACTAACACAACAAAACAGGAACTGCAGGATGGGCTTTGGGGTCTAACAGAGTTCTCAACAGTGCTTTTTTTCTATTTTAAATCCTCCTTTTACCCTAGCACTTTGAGATCTATTACCCCAGTACAGTCTCCACTCTGAACAAAATGATCAGTGTGGGCATGCCTCTTTCTTTTACCTTGTTTGGGGTTTTGCTGGGGTATAGGATAGGAAAGTCGTAGCATGTCCTGACTCTGTAATTTTCTTGCATGTCTTGCTAGAGCAAATGGCCAAGCAGAGCTTGACAGCAGGCTAGGTGTCTGGGAAGGATTTAAATAGGAAAATGGGAGGTTAATGACTGAGAAAGAGGCAAATCAGGGAAAGACTGGGCTGCATCAGGCTATGCATTTAGTGCAGAACAGGTAATAGTATTTATGTCATTAATAATGATGTCCTTTTCACTCAAAAAAAATTGTATCAAGATCAGACACACAAAAAACCCCAAAACAGACAACAAAGTGAGACTCAGCAGAGATGCTCTGCTAAATAAGGACTTGCTTGCAGCTATTCACTCCTGCTAAAACTGGCTACACAACTCCTGTACAGGATCTATAGGGGCAGTGTGAAGCATATGTGAAAATAGGGCTAGGCTGAGAAATGTCATTATGGCCTGACAAAACACAGGTGTACCAAATGCTGGCTGGCTTTTAGATGTTTTGATGGCTTGTGTCACACCAGAAGCCCAGGTTTTCTTCTACTTTTGGCCAAATTACTCTTCCTTTGAAGCAGAAGGGATATTGATAGGGCTGTGTTTCGGTAAATAGTCTATACATCTCTACTTACATTTTGGGAAAGTCTAGAGAACTGTAATTAATTCTTTTGCACATTCACTTTGTTAACCCTGAAGAGTCAATAGATAAAATAATTTTATAGCATGTTTTTCCTGAAAGGCTACTACTACTACTTGCTTTACTTATACTGTGAGAAGCAATACCTTTTTAAATGTAACATTTGTAAAATGTGCAGTTATTGCAGCAATATTTTTTATATAAATGCCAAAATATGTGTTTCTTATATTTGTGTTTCTCAGATTTTTATTTTTAATCAGAAACTTTTCAGATCAAGATTTGCATGGAATTTATTACCTGCAAAAATGGCACATACTTTGTAATTGATATTCTATATGAATACTATAACAAGGGCATTAAGAATTAAAGTTGTTTGTTCCCACACAGGAGTTTCATGAGGTAAAAGAGTTTAGGCTCTAGTGGAAAGAACACTACCAGTAAGGATAAGAGAAGCATGCACCTTTTTCAATTCTATTGAAAAGCTTAGATATTCCTAACCTCTCCAAAATGCTTTAAAATACTCTGGGTATTGCAATAGCCATAGACTGCTGAACACTATTGATTAGTTTTAAGAAATCGCTATATAGCATAGTATCAGTTGACAGTTACTTTAAAAAAAATAAAGCATAGAAATATATCCAGTCACACCAGAGTGCAAGGTTTAATTCCATTAACCACCACTGAGAGCATATTTGTGACAGACTGTATCGCCATGTAGCTGCAGGACTCGTTTTCACCGACACTGGGGACTGGAGGCAGAAGGGGAGAGGGAGAGAGAGGGTCTGTGAATTATAATGCCTCATCTGCTCAGGTCATTCAGCGCCTTGCAAGTTTAATCAGGCTCTCTTCATCCTCCATTACACTCATTAGGCCCTGTTAGGTTAGTGCTCAATGTTGATCTGTATCTTGGTCAAGACAATTGTTGCTGATTAACTGTAATTACCAGTAATGGTCCCAACCTGCTTTCAAGCAGACTGCTGCTGTCATCCTGTCCAGGCCCCTGCTCTGTGATGAGCAGTCCAAATCTGCTAACTGTTTGCTCGATTGCTGTTTGAACCAACAAGTTGCTTCTTGTGTGGGCTCATCCCCCCACCCCTGTACCTGCCATCTGTAAACACCCCGACTCTGCTTGAGCTATGCAAAAATGTATAGGTAAGGAAAACAGGAATGACTGGTATGGGAAGGGCAAAACAGCAGAAGCAAAGAATTAAAAATTAAATACAAATAGGACAACTGAGGACTTAAAAGGCTATAAAGCTCAATAATAACAACGAATCGAGTATTTTGTGCTTTGCAGTCTAAAGTAATAAATAACAAACTAGGACCCAATCTCAGAATGTGTCCTTGTGTGAATAATCTTCATTTGAGCCTGCTCTCCTATGTATTTCCATCAGATTATTTTGGGAATAGCTGCTCTTAGGATCAGAGGATCAGATCTTCTGTATTGCAAATATTGCTTAAGGCAATTTTAAGTTGTGGATGGTTTTCTGGTTAGCCTTGTGAAATCCTCTATATGCTTACACTTCAGAAAGATGATAAATAATCATGAGTCGAGTCAGAATTTATAGATAATTGTGGTGTGAATGCCAAGGTCATGTAAATGTTTATGTTCCCAATTCACAGTTACAAATAATGCCTGCTAAATTTCCAACAGACTGTAAGTACAAATAATTTGGGGAATGAAACTGAACCCTAGTTACTTGTGCCTCTTTTCTGCAGCCATCAAAGGAATTATTATCTTAAAAATGACAACAAAAAGCATTGCCACAGTTTGGGTGCAAGAGCAGTGTGTGATGCTATCCTGGACAGTCAGCATAATGGGCACACTTCCAAAACTCTGACCGTGTATCCACGCTTATAACATTCAGATTCTGCGTGCGCACCTAATAGTGTGTTTGTGAGGGAAATTCAGCAATTGTACCTAGAGGGCAGAGTCCCACAAGGAATCCCTGGGGCTAAAACTCTCTTGTGTGTCTGTAGACAAGCCTGTAATTGTGCCTTCTGGTAGCAGTTGTCACGATGAGATGAGCGGTGTGGATGGTGTGAGTGTGAGCTCCCCCAGCCTAAGCTGTAACAAGCTACTGCGGCCGCATAAATCCCAGGCAGAATCTGGCTCTTGCCTGGCCAGCCTGCAGTGGGAAGGCACAGCGTGTGTACACTGCTGTGTACCTGGCAGATCTGACACAGCCAAAAACCTGGGATACTGGAATCTGATAGAGACTCTAGTAACTCCATTTGTGTGTACTTCCAAATTATGTTCCAGACTGCGGACTTAGTGTGACAATCAAAAGAAAAATTTAAGGCAAGAAATTTATGAGGAGGGAGGATACAGTGAAGAAGTCCCAATATTTACATATTTACTCAACATGTATCTCAAAAATTTCCCTTGACGATAAAAGCCACTAAGGTTACACAGTCAAAGTCTTAAATGTTGCATCTATTTGTCGAGCATTAATTGCATTAGGAGTGGATCTTACTCAAAGCACCGAATAAAGCAAGCAAAATTAATATTCTTAAGTAATGAAAGACCATATAGTAGCTGGGATTTTTCATGTATGTGTATAATTATTTTCTAAAATATTCACCATTTACTATGCTACATTTAAAGAAAAGAAAAATTCTTTCTGCTGCTTTAGCTAGTCTTACTATGGGTGCAATTTTATTGAAGTTTCTAAACCACCCAATGTTATTGATACCAGAATGCATTCAGAAGAATTTCCATTTTTAAAGACAATTGTGCCTACCATTGAGTGTTTCTTCTTTATGTGGTAAGATGTTGTGGCAGTCAATGCTGCTTTACAGCTGCTTTATATCTCTGCAAGAGATTGGTATCTTTTAATGCAGCAAAATACGAATTTGTTTTTAAATACACATCTACAAAAAACTATTTTTCTCTAGTACATTCAGTGGCTGTAAAAGGGATTTGACAATTTGGAATAGCACCCCATTATCTGTTCAGTCCTGAGATGAGCTAGACAGATATTTTCCATGTAGTTTTCCTTGAAATACATGCATCTCAAATTTCATCATAAAAGAATCTTTTATATCGCAGTAAAGCACCTTCAGTGTGTAATACACACGAGGCTTATCTACATTTACGTACTCTAGTCATACTTGTATAAATAAATACACACTGCATAAATGTGTGTGTTCCACTTCTGGGAGTATTTATGGTCCTAATACATATGTGCTTTCAGAATCTGCACATTTATATACCTAAATATTTGTGCGTGACATGTATGTGTTTTATAGATGCAGACATAAAACACAGTACACAGTCTGTGTAGTTTAATTTTTCTGTGAGGTGTTTTAATTCCTTGTTGAAATTCATATTTGGGCTGTAAAGTTAAGTAAATTTCTAGGCAAGAAATAACAAAATTTTAGCATAATGGACACAATGTATAGTAAATATATTCACATTGTGACTGCCAAATTACATTTCATTGAGACTGGCCAATTATTTTTTGAACACTGGCAATAGCTTTAAAGAGGATTCTTTTATATACTTTATCTATATACATACATAAAGGAATGTACATAATAGAGAGACATATATATTAGAGAGATTACTTCTTTTTTTTTTTTTTCTCCTTAAATCCCAAAATCACTAACTCTTTTTGCAGTTTTTGGAAGGAAATGGAGACTGCTGGCCAGGAAATCACATCCCAGAAAGATCACGTTCTTGTGACAATTTATCATGGAAAAAGCCGTGTCTTTCAATTGAGATGTAAAGCTGTGGTCTTGCAGTTTGTGGTCAATGAAGATGCTTGGGGATTTTTTTGCTATCTCTTGCAAGAAAAGCATTATTAGCCCCTGAAGTCTTGGTTGCATTCCAATTTTAATAACTATATTTTGCCTACATAATTCCCACTGTAGCTTCAGGTGGATTGTGGAATTTTCTTCACTTCCTGTCATAAACTATTCTGTGGTGTTGCTGTGTGCTGTGTAACAGCTGCTGTGCTCCTCTGCTACTGTTCAGTGCTTCTCCTCAAACTTCTGACCCTCTTTATTTAATCTTACATCATCTTTTGCTGACTTTGTACCAGTATTTCAAACAGCACATATTACAAACCATTACCAAATGGAGGTTGATACAAAAGCTTAATGTACTATTTTTCAAGTTGCATGTTTTAGATGTGCTTGACACTCTATGCATGGCCATTAAGGACTTTAAAAAAATGTTAGAAGCAAATACAGATTTTGGGGACCCCCACTTGCTCAGTGAGTCTCATCTATTAGTGATAAATGGGAATTAAACAGCAATTAAATGCACTGCAGACAGGCTGAACCTGTGTAGTGTCATTGGGACTCTTCTTGAACATGGAGCACGTAACTCTCTTGCAGAAGAAGCTGAAGGAGCAGGGCAAAAGGGTGTTAGTTGATTTTAATTTTTTTCTCCCCTTCTGTGCCTCCCAAGAAAATATTAATGTTTTTACTGGAATTTTGGTCAAAAGATATTTAGGATTTTTGTTCTTTTCTGTTCTAGTTTTAGGAACCGTGTTGGGAAAAACAGATGTCTATTATTTACACTTTTTCTCCAATAATTTATTTCTTTATTAACTTGAGGGTTTTATACATTTTTGCTGGGTTTTTTCATCTGAACTTCTTAATTCATACGTGTTCTTGTTCTTATTTAATAGCCAGAGCAGTGTCTTTTTCTGTTTAGGATTGATTGACAGTGGAATATTCTGGCTAAGAGCTAGAGTCAAACCACAGACCGAGACACTGTACAGACTGTACATCCTCAGAGTCTGCCAGCAGACTGTTCCTTGCAAAATATTACCAAGTCTAACTATGAATTCTGGAATAACACTTTCTTGGCTACTTGTGAAGACAATGTGGAGTATAGTTAGTAAGTTTACATTTCTTGCCAGAAAAGCATAATCCAATGCTTGTGTTGATACATGAAAAACCTTTGCTATGATTATTTGTCGTCAGTTGTTGTGCATGTAAGAACTGTGTGCTTTCATTCATCAGCACACTCTGTGCTTCTCCATCCTCTGGGCCTCGTTGTTCCCAGTCTGATGAAGGAGGGAAATCGCAGCACCTTCCAGCAGTGCATTCCTCACTGTGGCAGTGAGCGGGTCCTGCTTTCTAGGTGGATTCCTTCTTGCTTGTGCTTCCCTCTAACAGCACCTGCATGAGTTGTACCTGCACAAGATAGGGTTCCAGCGATTGTCCCTGGATGGGCAATACTCTGAAGCAAAGACATAAAAATTAGCGGGTTCTGCCTGCAGCTGTTTTTGCAGGGGGTGGTGTGTTGGGAGAGCTGCAGTGGGGCAATGGGCTCGATTAGCGCTGTGCCTCTGGAAGGGCAGGGTGGCAGCAGCTGAGCTGCTCGCATGGTAGCTCACCAATTGTAGGGCTTGTCTGTTTGTTTGCAAGACAGTTTTATATAAAGGTTACGTCACATGAATTATCTTCCTACCTTTTAAAGCAGAGCAGAGATGGGAAACTGTGGACTGGTAAGTATTTGTCCTAGTTGTGTTGCTTTATGTCATAAAAACTCTGCAGAATGAACCAGACTTAACTATACACAAACTGTGAATAAACTTCAATTACTTGGTAAGAGCTCTCGTTTCTTTATTATTATCATCATAATCATCCTTAAATAAATACTATTGAGACTGGCTTTTAGCTATCATTTTGAAGGACTTCATTGCTACTGTTAGATCCTGCAAATAAGTTGCAAAAAAATAATTTGTCATGTAAAGAAAAAAATAATTTTTTTTAGAAAATAACGTATCTGTGAAAAACATATTGCCCCACTTCTTTGCACTCAACCCTACTGCTCCTGAAGTCAGTGGAGAAAATCCCATCCTCTTCTCTGGCAGTAGGTGATACTTAAATATTTATTTCCGTCTGAAATGGTAGACTTCACGTTATTTCTCTCGGTGTTGCTGTGGTGATTTTGTCTCCAGCCTGCGTCTCACTGTGGTTAGGGGGGTGTAATTTTTTACATTATTCCTGTTATTACCCTTCGTATTCCGGCGCAGCGCAGGCGGGCGCTGAGGAGTCCAGCGGGGAGCGGAGCCTGAGCCGTGCCCGCCCGGTGCCCGCCGCCCGCCATTCCGCAAGCGGCTGCTGCCATCTCGTGCCCGGCCCGGGAATGCGCCGTGCCGGCAATGCGCCGGGCCGGCGGCCGCCAATCGCCGCCGAACCCGGGCCGAGCGCGGTGCCGGGGCAGCAGCGGCCGATGCTCCCGGACACCCCCCAGCATTCGTCCTGCGCCCGCCCGGGCCCCTCCGGCAGCGGCGCCGCCTCCCCCAGGGCGTCGCGGCCGGGAAAGCGGCGCCGCGCCCGGGGTCCCTCACGGGCAGAGCTCGGTCCCCCCGCACGGGGCTGCGGGAGCGCACCCGGCACAGGGCAAAGGCTCTCCCTCTGTGCGAGGTTCTGTTAATCTGGTTTTGTTTTGGTAGCGTGGCCTTGATTTATTTGTGCGTTGGATTGTTGTGTTGTAAGATGCTTTTAATTTTAAAGAGCTTTGTGTGGTGTGGTACCAGCCTGACGCTCGGGTATTTTTAATAACGAAACCGGCTTTTAAAACCTGGCATAAGTAGATGTTTTGTAATTTGTTTTTTAGTGCAGAGAAGTGGGGGGTTGGTTTTAATTCGATTTAGAAATTTTTCTGCAGTTTTCCCAAGCTAAATCCTGAACCAGGATGGTCCCAGCAATGACAACTATAAACTTACCATAACCAAACAAAAAAGAGAAATGTTTTCCCCTTAGAGTGAATGACTTACACAAAGGTAACTGAGAAGTGAAGAACTTCAGTATTAGTTATTTATATATGCCTTCAGAATGTGATTCCCAAGAAATAAGTGTATTGTGCCAGTTTTTACATATACCTAGTTGACATCACACTATCTGTTGATGAAGCTGCAAGCGTGCTTAACATGAAACTGCTGCATCTTAACTTTGCACCAACACTTGTGCCTGGCTAAGTGCCTCTGGTCACCATAGGCAAGCTCTAAAACAACAAGAAAAGAATTTTCTCAGATCTGTGCAGCAGCAATCATCTCTAATATCCTGCTGTCCTGGATCTCCAATGAGAAGAGAGAGAGCAGTTTTACACTTGATATTTAAAGCAAAAAAACATTCTTCCCATCATAAAGGTTGAAGTATGTTTTCTGCCTTCTATGCAGAAAACAAGATATCTGTTTCTATGCAGTCAGATTTTGGATCTGGGAAATGTGTGACACTTTGAATAATTCATAGCATGGCTTTTTGAGGGTAGAGAAGCCAGTTTTGGGAGGCTCTTTTTAAGTATCCTTATTCAAGTTTGAAATCTAGTGTGGGATGTTTTTGTGAAATTTCAGGAACAATACTCTGATCTTATTTTGATCTCTTCTCTCTCCATTTCAGCTCAGATGCTGCAGAGCTGATAAGCAAAAAAATCCAGTGGAAGGTCAAAGAAGATGATTTTGGAGAAGAGGCATCACCTGCGGTAAGTGAGGAGCAGTGTTGGGGGCAGGATGAAGTGAGTCAGCATGACACAGATGTGTCTACTTGGAAACCACAGCAAGATCTTCCCACTGTACTGTGTGAGCCTCTTTAAAGCAAAATCCAGACAGAGTCTGTTTCTCTATAAATCTTTCCCTCCTTTCCATTACTAGTTGGGTATTGTTGGCTTTAAGCCACCTGATTTTACTATGATTTATTAACTGCTATGCATTATATATGAGATTCAGGTTTACTGAAGAGTTACCCTTATGGTCAATGTTGCATACAAATCAGCTACTGTTAGAGAGGTTTATTGCATCTTTTTATGCAGCCAGGAGTTTTGCTAGGCATGTTAGAATTTGTGATTTGTAGAACAATACATTAAAAAAATCCTCATCTGTATTTCACGTGATGTGTGTATTACACAAAGTTCATCATACAGTGCTGTTTGGATTATGATAATTCTTTAAAACCTGAGTACTTGGGAGTGGGAAGATGGGATGGGACAAACTGACATTTCACAAAATTCATAATTAGCACATAAAGTTACATAAATTGATGTTTTGTGCCAAAAAAAAAGTTCTATTGTGTGGAAATATGACTTGGAAAAGTATCTGTGATTTACATATTAATATGGCACATCTGAGAGATGCTGCTGCTTGAAGAAGTTGCACTGTTATGAATTGCTCACTGAGGTTCTTTCTCACATGACTGGGTGGAAGCTCTGCAGAAGAGTTTGGCCTTTGGTCCTGCCCTTGGTGATTATTCCAAGGATGGCCAGTGTCTCTGTTTCAACACCAAGTATTGCTATATGGCATCTTTTTTTTCTTACATTTTCTGCATGCAGATTAGATGTGATCTAAGGATGAGTAAGTAAATCAGGGAGGGGGGGCAGCGGGAAAAATAAAAAGGTTAATTTTAAACTCACTATAAAATAATTTAAAAATATGAGCATTTTTCAGCAGTTTGGAAATTTAGTGCAAAGGGTTGGGGGAAGGGCAGGAAGAAGAAAGAGCTTATGCCATTTTTAATTAAATAGTACAGCAAGTTGCAGAGGCAGAAATTACCATAGGGATGTCAAAAGGACGCTGTCAGGATAAAGATACAGAGTTTCACAATGCCTGAAATTTTGCACTTATATTCAAACCATGAGCAGCGCAATCTTTTTCAGACTGGTAAGTGTTATGAAGTGTTAGTGAAGAAAGGAATTATTGTTAGGTAAAAGCTTTATGTACTAAACCACAGTTGAACAAATATTTCTGATATTATTTCCTTCTGACAGATATTCCCAACAAACTACAGAAGTATTTATAGATTTAATCTTTTTATGTAAGTTTTCCCTATATTACACTCTGTCATTTTAAATTTATTTAATAGTGGAAAAAATTGAAAGAATTAGTGACTTAAATTAAGTTTCTACCAAATTATGTTGCAAATGTAGACACTGTTCCTAGAAGGTAGTTTATAGAGAGCTGTGTTATGAGAATATGAATGACAGGAAAAAGATTCTTACTTCTCAGGATATGAATTTGGTGTCGTTTCATGTGTTCCAGATACAAATAGCCTGAAAGCTTCAGGCAACGTAGAACTGACTCTCCCACCACTATTTACTTATGATTATATTGTTTCATTTTGTTTTGTTTTGTTTTTCCAAAAGAATGAAACAGGCTGTTGGTAGAGAACTTTTTGGGGGCTCTGCAGTGTTTATATCCCATTAAAGATATTTAACCAAGCAGAGATTACCCAGGAAAGATTTCAGATTACCTCTTTAAACTTCTTTTGAGTTGTTTCATTTAAGGGATTTTATAAATAATATAAGCTTCTGCATTTGAAGTCTATTTGAACATATAAACACCATCTTCAGAAGCCTGGAAGATATATTTTTTAAAAACCAAATAACAAAACAGATTATCTGAATTTATCTAAAGGCAGGGCTAATGTTGAAATACATTTTGTTCCTCTTTCGTTGACACTTGGAACTGGCTCAAAGTCCTCTATCCTTGATGAAGCAGACAGTTCTACAGACAAAAACCTAATTAAACTGAGTGCTACCTGTGGCAAGGACATTTAGGAATTCACAGAGTTCAAGCAAACAAAACAAAGCATTGGTTTTCAGATCTGGTCTCGATAACATGCTGCACAGGCTTTTTCCTGATTTTTTTTGGAAGGTTTTTTTTTGAGAACTGTGGTCTTACAAGAAGGCAGAAATGAGGCAATCTTTAATAGCAGCAAATATTCTCGTATGTAATTTTTTTCTGTTTCTTCTCCATGTGTTCTTTAAAATAATACTTTCATAAGGGAAAGTTGGTGCAGAGAAATCATAAATGAAAGTGAAACATTTAACAGATGACTAGAACAATGTTTTTAGCTACTGAAATGATATGTCTTGATGAAATCATAGCACTGAGGCAGTGTTTTGATTGACTTTTTCAGGTTCCTGTGTGAGTGATACAGCAGAAATTTCATGGCTTCTTACATTGGCATTTCAAACACTCCTTGTCAAAGTTGGTGGAAACATAGCATCCTCTTATGCCCTTGCCATCTGAGTATAAAAGGCAAGACAACTCATCAGTCATCTCTAATCTGCTTGCAGTCCTCATCCACTCATTTGTATGTTTTCCTACTTTATCAGTGCCAAAGAGTAAAAAATGATCCCTACAGAAATACAGTGAAAAGAACATTTTGAGGACAGCACTAACATCACAAGAAACCTCCTACCTGTGCTGGGAGGGTTGAAATAGGTATCTGTGTTTCTTGAATGCATTATACAGTTATTAGTGTGTTATTGACTGAACAGGACAAAAATAGGAATGCATGGGTAAATACTGTGATATTAGTATGTATCTGATTATACTCATGCTGAGTATAAAATTTTCAGCTCAGAACATAATTGTGAATTGTTCCAAGATAATCTGAAGACATGGTGCTTTTTTAAGGCGAAGATATTGGCATCTGATATGGTGATCTTGTGCCATGTTGTCATGAGAGAGGTTACTATGTAGCAACAATTCAATATCATCCTTTGGACTTCTCTGATAGACCACTTAACTATCTCAGCTTTTCCAGTGATCATCTCATTTATCTAGGATTATTGCAGTGAATTTACTGTTTGGTTTTCTTCCAGAACTGAAATGTCAAGTCCGGTGTCATGTATGCAGTAGCTTTGTGCTGTGAGAGCTCAACAGATCCACCAAAAGCTGCTCGTAGTTGATCTTTGGATAGAGCTAGAAATAAATAAATCCTCTTTAGCAGATCAATATTCATCCCATTTAATGCTTGATGTGAAACTTGTGGATTTGAAGTAGTAATGCTGATGTACAGCTAATCGTTGAAATGGGCATTAGGGCTTTTATAGCATGGCAACATATTGTCAGACAGGAAGGAGGAAAGTGTTGAGTGCATCCTAAGGCAGGAGAAAAACTCCATAACAATATTTAATTTAATGTACATTCATAATCCACATGATGTCCTACATTGCAATAATTTGCTAGCTTGCAGATGAATACTGTACATCCAGTGTTTATTGCAGGATTTTACTTAGTAAAGCAGATGTTTCCTCCTTCAGTGGATCTTTCAGAATCTAAATATAATCCCAGTCATATTCCAAGACATTATTTTCCTCTTTAGTACTCTCCACTCAACCAGTGTCTTATCTATCCATCTGTATAAATACATGGAATGTGCACTTCCCATGGCACAGAATATATAAGTATTAAAGTATCTAGTAATGAACTTGTGGATACATTTCTGTAGGTGTGTTTTACTTGTTTATTAGGTTTCTGTCTAGAATTTGTATTGTACATATTCTGGAGAAACAGAAGGAGAATGTCCAGAGAAAGGATAAAACATCAGTAAAAAAAATTCTGGGACAGTTTAAGAGCATATTTGAAAAGGTTTTGTGGGTTGGCTTTTTTTTTTTTTTTAAGATGTGGTTTAAGGAGTTTTTTTCTTCCCCTTTAGTCTGCCTTAGTAATTAAATACTTGAGGCCATTATCTTCTTTCTTGAAATGAGCCTTGTTAAGTGAATAATTGTACTAAACTAGATATTGGCAAACATAAAGAAAGTTGAGGGTTGAATTTTCTTCTGTGCCAAAACTATGCTCTGATCTTTATTGTCATATGTGTCACTGTAAATAGCTTTGTTACATTTTGCCACAGTGAGCTCTGGCATTCAATTTCAGCTGCAAAGTTTCCAGATGCTGTGCTGGCCTGTATATACCTTGGTGGATCATTCTTGTAAGATGATGCAAGCAAAGTGAGCCTCCTTGGCAGACCTCAGTCCTTTGGCAATTGTAGGAAATAGCCCATTCCTTTTTCATCAGAGAGAAAAACTTCCGCAGCATTGAGAAGTCTTGATATCTTTAAAGGTGAAGCAAAAAATTCCATTGTTTCACTTTCCACTTACATTAGAGATTCTGGTATAGAACACATGTTTATGAATATTATGTAAGATGACAAAGTACGTGGTATCACAATTCTTTGCCACTATGATTAGCTGTTTTACTAAGGAGTATTTTAATCTTAAACCTACCAGACACATACAGAGCAATACTTGCTGATGCAATGTATAGTGGACTTTTACCCCTCTGAAGACAAGGTAGGGGGAAGTAGGGCTGTTACCTTCCTTTATAATAGAAATCTATATTCCTTTTATGAAGTCTTTCCTGAGTCCAAGTTCTTGCAAAAAATTATGTGGGAGACAGTGGGGGGGGGGGGGTGTTAAATTTATCTACAGAACAGTAAATCACTGGGAAGGAAAGAAATGTCTAGTTATATTTCATACCATGGGAGGAAGATGGTTTGGAGGGCATAGGTAGTAACAGAGTTGGAACTTTCTGGGTTACTCTGTCTCTTTCAGTGAAGGTTAAATAGTCTGGTTAAGCATTCTTCAAATCCTTCTTCAGTGCCCATGATGAAAAGTGGTATGGACAATAGGTGTTTCCTGTGTTGGGAGGAAGGAATACTGATACTATTTTCTCATATTTACCAGCCTGTTTTTTTCTGCTGCCTTCTTGCATTACCTGCAGTGCTATTGCTTCTTCTTTGTTATTAAGAAAATGTAATCAAAATAAAAGCCATTCTATCTATAAACACTTCTGTAAACTTAAAAAACTTCAGAACACAGCAAGAATCATTGTTTGTCCTTTCTATCATGAAAAACAAAAAAGGTCAGGAAAATGTACATCTGCTTTTTTTCCAAAGAATAATGAAGGAAGATCTATGCTGCTGCGATCACTAAATAGAATGTTCTGCCCTGTTTAGGAAGCAGAAGTGTGTCTTGGCACTGTTAAACACAAACCAGAACAAATGCACATACAACCAAATGAAAAACTGCCCAAAACAAACAAACGAAATAAAACATTAACAACAACAACAACAAAAAACCAAAACTCCTTTATTGTTGGCACACCGTATATTGATATAAAGGGAGGATGTACAACTTACTTGTGTGTGGAAATGTAAGGTCTGGTCAATTCCCCACTGTCGTGTTCTCTTTTTGCAGTGGGAGAAGAGAGCAGGCTAATAATAGGAGTTCTGTTGGGAAAGTTAGCATTGACATCACAGGGACATTGGTGACTTCTGAGGCTCTGTGGAACTTTCTTTATTGCTTTTACTGGGGGTGGGAAGTTCACCATGCTGTGACAAGGCTGGCCTGATCAGTGTGCATGGGTAGATCATATGTTCAGAGGGAGAGAGAGATCTTCTGGCCTCTCCATCATAAGAAGGTGCTTCACAGGAGTGCTCACCAAGAGACAGTCATTTGATCACTTCTGTGTAAGGCCTACTTACCTAAACACAGCATGTAACCTATAGAGGTCAGTTGAATGCTCTGAAGACCTTGCATTTGTCGTTTGTGTTTGCATACAGCAGTCTGGAGTTAAAACAGGGGACAAGATAGAGGTACAGGTTCACGCATCCTTCCTTACTCTGCTGCCCATACGTACAGATGATCTCAATCAGTTGAAATTTGCAAACATGAGGTTCTCCACTGTATGTATGAGGTGGTCCTAAATTTTGATCTGTTATTAGTTATGTTCTTAGTAAATGTGGTTCTCACATCTATTAGTCACTACTACTGTGTTTAAATACTGAGAAGAGTCATATTTTTAAAATAACTTAAAGATAATTTTAGCTAAGAGATAAAAAATAGCTTTTTTGGTTTATTTTGTGGATTTCTAAATCAGTTCTTGCTAATATGGAAAAATAATCAGGTCCTTAACCTTGCCTCAGTGAAGTTGTTTTAACTCTGATGATGCAAACCCTGCAGTTTCTTCCCAATGCTGTACAGAGATTGGGGTTTCCCACAAATGAGGGCTCAAATCTGACCCTAGAAAAGACCTTGACACCATGTGATGAAGCCAAGGAATAACTAGGATTCTGCACTGTTCATTTTTTTTGGGGGGGGCAGAGGGGGGAGGTTAAGCAGTCTTTGAAGTTTGACCTGCATAGCAAATGTTTTGGTATTTTTTTTAAATGGCTGTTTGCCAAATTTTTGGGTTTTTTTCATTCTGCTTTCAGAACGCATAGGCGGGTTGAGACAGGAAGCGCAGCCTGAAAGGCTCGGCCAGATCCGGAGGGATTAGTTGCAGCAAAAGGCTGCTCTGTGATCCTGAGTTACTTTCTTAGTAGTATAGCAGAAAAAGAAAACACACACATTCTTGTATGTGTCCAGATCTTCATGCAAAGCAAATCCAGCAGACAGATGGAAAATTAAATCACCCTGATAAGGCATTTAGGAACATTCTTGTCAATACAAATGCTGATGGTGATGTCCTTTTCTTTTGGGCTTTAAAAACCAGGTGACTTTTATGAAACAAAGTCAAGTTTCTATTTAACCGTAGTTTCCAGTGATGGCATGGTGATTTTGTTTTTCTACTCTGGTTTTTGGAAAAGCTTTAGGGTTAAAAGGGAAATTAATACTTTTTGCTTAGGGTAGAAGTTCAAGGTACGTTTTCACATAATTGAAGATGTGTTGAAAATGGATAGAACTTATTTCTTCTTTTTTTTCTTTTCTTTTGTTTCATTTTCCTTGGTGGCCAGTGAAAGAAATTTGTTGAAAGTGCAAAGACCTTAAACTTTTGTGCCTAGCTACTTAAGTGAAAATAGGAAGTCCTGAACCTTGATTTTCATTAACGCCTGGTGTTTTTTAGTGGTTTATTCCTCCTTGCAATAAATGTAGAGAAGTCCTTGGACTTACCTTTAGATAATTTTCTATATGTACTAGAGTTAAAAAGATTCTAGGTTTATATTCTCTCAGGCAAATGTCTCCTACCCAGTTTATCTAAAATTTTAATAAAAATAGCAAAGAAAGACAAAACTTTTTAGAAGGCTGCTGTAGATGGCCAACAAAACACCTTTAAATAGAAATAAGGAGAGAGCTTTGGTTATTTTGGGGAGGATGGGGAATGCTACTGCTGTGCTGCTGTTGTTCTTTCCATTACTGAAAAATAGAGCAGAATTTGTTACATTCTTTCAGTGTGAAATGTGGCTTCTTTGTACTCTGCAAGTTGTGGAGGTATGAAGAGAACATTCAGAGAGATTTCACAATTAGCACTGATTGTTACCTGCATCAAGCTTCCCAAATGTCATTCCTAGTAAAAACCTGTTAAAGTAAGACGTGATTTGAAATCACTAGCTCATGTGGAATATTAACTAACTGGCTTTTTTGCTGACATCCTTTAACTGCCATCAGTATAGGCAAGTTATTTTATTTCTTTTGTTTTCACAGTCCAAATAAGACATCTGCTATGTAAATACTTGTATATAAATACCGTATATTTGCCTCAAATAATGATCTCATATTGAGAGATCTAATAATGAGGCCAACAGACTGAGCTGGCGCAGAGGAGCAGGGAAGATAGTTTGTGATACACTGGAAGAATGTCGAAAGCCTCTTTCCCCTCCTCCTCCGCAAAAGGAAACTGGTGGTTTAGTTTGGTTTGTTTTGTTGGGGTTTTTTGCGCTTTTGTAGATCTGAAAACAGAAGGAACAGCAGAGGTCGCCCCTGCACGGCGTAACTCTCAGGGCCGGAGGAGCGGGGCGGCAGCGCTGGCAGAGGGTGCTCCACCTTGGCCGCCCCGTCCGGAGCCTCCCGCCCCGCCAGGCGCCGGGCGGTGCTGCTGTGCCGGGCACCCGGCAGCATCCCCGCGCCTCAGGGCTCTTGCGGATCACTAGGCCATTTGTTTAGTCTTGGAAATAGATTTGGAGTTAGGAATGGAGTGCTCAGGGAAGGAGTGGAGTCACTGTCCCTGGAGCTGTTTAAGGAAAGACTGGATATGGCACTTGGTGCCATGGTCTGGTTGACAAGGTGGTGTTTCAGTCATGGGTTGGACTCGACGATCTCAGAGGTTTTTTCCAACCTAATTGATTCTATGATTCTGTGATTTGAATGCAGCATTTATAATGGACACAAATTATATATTTTTATATATAATGTGCTAAGAAAATATTACCCTATGTGTATCAATACATAGAATCCTGTCTTTTAGATACATCTGTCTGCTGTCAGCATCATTTGCAGATTTATTGAATATCTTACACCAGTGTTAGGTTGCACTGTATGCTCACCTTTGGATACACTGGTTGCTTCAACTTAGGATGATTTTTGTAATAATCTGATTGAATGTGACAGACAGTGGTAATGTAAACTTGAGAGGTAGATCTGGCATGAAAATGTTCCAGAGTGTCAGTCTTTCAAGATGTGTTGGAACAGCCTTAATTTTTTCATTCTAGTTCATAAAAAAAAATTACAGTATGCTGTTCAAGAGACTATGATAGGCTTAAGTTATAGCTGGTCAGTTATTTGTTGACAAAGCTTTTCCATTGCAGAATGACTCATCCATCTGTATACTTATCTGAATGTATTTATTTTGAGATGGTTCATAATAGATGTCCTGGATAGAGTTAGACACCTGAAAACAGCAAGTTTCTTAGAGAGGGTCCCATATGTTTATAACAGAAACAGAAACCAAATGTGCCAACAAATAACACTGGACTATTAGTTTGGTCTTTACCTTTTCCCCTCCTAAAATTTTTGAAAGGGCTTGACTTAATGTTGCTGTAAGGGAAATTGTTAAAGTATGAAAAAATTTTTAAGATGGGAATACTACTACTTCTCTCATAAATATGTAATGATAATGAAAGATCATATGCAGCCAGCCACCATTATTGCCTCTCTGTTAATCAGAGTGAAAAACATGGGGGGTCTCAAAAGAGTTAGGATCCAGAGTAAAATGAGATTCCTACACTTGTACCTGCATTTAGTACCTGTTTGGATAGAAACATGGGATAATTTTTGTATGTGTACAGGTGAGTTGGTTATTTATGCAGAGGACTATGTCTGTGCAGATCAACCTCCAGGCTGTTCCCTGCAGGCAGGTGCATTCCTCCACCAAGCTCCACAAGTCTTACTACATCTTTCCATTTAAAAATTTTCATTGCTGTGTGAGCACAGGATTTGCCAGGATCAGAGGTTACTAGCACACTGCCTTTACTGCTATTTCACTGTGGCCTGAGTGAGCCAGTCTTGAAATCTGTCTTTTATTTCTCTTTTGTGTTATTGTTGGTGGGAGATTTATTTCTATCCTGTTCCTGCTGTCGTTATTTTATATAGGCTCTTGTTAGTCTTTTGTGTTTTTCATTTTCAGCCTCAGGTCAATTTAAGTCCTGTGACTCTAAATCCTCCTTGCTTCAAATGTAAGAGTGTTCACCTCTATGTCTGTCCACCTCTATGTCTGTCCTAAAACTGTAATTACATCAGGCAAATTGTGTAATAATGTAACTGGCATTGGTTGGAGACAGATCTGTTCAATGTCCTTATTTTTCTTTTAAATGTTACTGGCTTAATTTAGAGGTGTTCTAATCCCTTCTGCCTCTTTTCCCTTGGATTTAGTTGTAGAAATTTATTGTAATAGTCCAAAATTGTCTGCTCGTCTTTACTTTTCCATCAGTCATTTGTCTGGTTTTACTTCGAAATTTGCCTGACTGTTGATTGATTTAAGGCATCTCATCTCATTAATCTTTGTGTGTCATAATTTGTACTTTTTATTGAGTAATACAAATTATCTAAGGAATGTTGATTACCAAACTGAGCTGATGGTCCATTCTTGAGTCTTATTTAAATGCAAGGATCTGTTCCTTCAGCAGGTCTGGTAATTAATCTGTCTGAACTCATTTCTGTGCTGTATCAGTAAACAGCAGGTCAAAGTGGCATCACTCTCAACTCTACCGTGTAACGAAGCAGTCATTCTCTATCCCTACACAACACAGTCATGTCCTATAGAGATCTAAAGAAATAGGTTTCTGTATTTTGTATCATAGTATCTGATCCAATTCTAGCTCATCCCTCAGGTGTGCTACAGCCATGCTACACGAGTCTAATGTACCATGCTTCTCTCCTTCATTGAAAGGGTCATCAGCTGGGAGGAAACCCACACAAAGATTTTGTGTTGGTTTCGCACATTTGTAAAATGATAGGGATTTGTGCATGTGCTTAGCTTTTGGGATGTGAGTAGTTCCACTGGAGCCAGTGGAACTCTTCATGTGTTTGACTTTAAGCAAGTTTGAAAGATCAGATCCCTGGTGGCCAATTCTGTTCCTGATGAACAAGCAGAAACAAAATACAGCCTTCATGTCAGAGCTGCAGGACTAGTTAAATGCATAGTTTTCACTAAAGTTGGTAGCTTGAAGTGTTTTTTTAAAAAGTACCTTTTATGTGGACCAGATTTATGAGTAGGCTTAAATATTAAGTTAATTTACAAAACAATAGCAGACTTATTGGTGGAAACATTAAATAATGTTAGAAGTCCTGAAACTTATCAGCTATATGATTTAATTTCTGAAGCTTTGTCAATCAACTCACTTCTGTCTACAGAAGCACTGAGAGACCAAAAAAATTTAAAAGCCTGGGAATTAATATAATGCATTTTCATATATGATAAGAGAGAAGTTAACCCAATTGGTTTCCAGGTATGTATTTCCTTACAGTTAATTCTTTTTGTTAGGTAAATTTCTACTGTGCTTTAGATATACTTTGTGGTGTTGAATGCTCTTTATTTCCTGGTGTCTTTTTATTTTCTAATAGCCACTTTCTGTGTAAATGTGGCAGCTGTCAGTAATTCATTCATTCTATGAACTTTCTGGTAAAATGCTTCTGGTTTATCACAAAAAGTGTATATGAAGATCTGCAAATAGATGCATCTGTTCAAAAGAATGGAGGTTGTAGTGAGGTGGGGGTCATCTCTTCTCCCAAGTAAAAAGCAGTAGGACAAGAGGAAATGGCCTCAAATTGTGCCATTAGTTGTAGACATTTAGATTGAATAGTAGGAAAAATTTCTTCATGGAAAAGATTGTCAAGCATTGGAGCAGGCTGCCCAGGGAATTGGTGGTATGGCCATCCCTGAAAATTTTCAAAAGGTCTGTAGATGGGGTGCTTGGAAGCATGGCTTAGTGGTGGATTTGGCAGTTCTGGGTTAATTATTGAACTCGCTGATCTTAGAAGTCTTTTCCAACCTTAGTGATCTGTGATTCTATGAAAAAGTTATTTACGAAACATGTCTATTTCAATGACAATGGTATAGCTTTTCTTATGGCACAGACATCAAAATATAAATTATGCAAGTTCGCACTGGAAGCATATGAACTTGAGATGTCATCTTAATGAGTGAGACTTTTTGCTTTTCATGGCATGTAAGCCATAATGTTTTGGTGTTAACATTCCTTTGCTAGTTGATGACAGATTGATGCAACTCAATGCACAATATACCATGTAACATCTCCAATGTTAAAATTAACAGTTTTCTAATCACTTGCCATACAGAGAATGCACTGATGATGACTCGATAAATACACCTCATCCTGTTATATTATCTTCATTTCCTTAACTGTAAGCTTTACAATTTGCACATCTGCCTCAGCTGAACATAAAGAACAAGTATATAAAATGACAGTGTCCTAGCTCAAGGGTAACATGGAAATGAGTTGTTCCAGCTACTGACCTGTTGGGTGTATGTGTCTCATTTCATGTCTTGTCTTGCTAGCTTTGTATTAATATGTTTATAAATTATGTATAATGTAAATGTATTCATAGTTATTCCTTGAGGATAACAAAACAATTACTTGTATTGATATTTCTGACATATATGCTCTGGGAATGTGGGAAGTTCTGTTCCATGCTGCAACACTGGAAGTTTTCTCAAACACTGTAGCCAGCAAAAATGTGACTTGATGTGTTTTCCTCTATAAAGAATGAATATGTGGAGATCTATGTTTCTCTCAAAAGCAAGTCAAAATACCAAGTTCATAAGTAAACCAGTATTTTATTTTTCTAACAGTTGTTTTTAAGGGTTCAGTTGCTTTTCTGTCCTGTAATATCACTAGTAGCAATGATTCACCAAGGCAAACTGTCTTTGCATGAATGCAACCTTGATTTTATTCTGCGTCTACCCTTTAAGAGTTCATTTCTCTGCCACAGTGGATGACAGATGAGATATAAAGTGTTAGAAATAAAGGCATGACTGTCTAAATACCCACCAGCTCTATAATGATCCATCAGAAGAACTCCTGGGGCAGGAGTTCTGGTCATAGTGTGGCACAAAAAGTCCATATATGGTTTTTCTAATTCATATTTACTCATCTTTTTTCTGTCTCAGTCACAGTTCCAGCAATAAAACCGCAACTAACCCAAGCCTATTTTGTTGCGGGAAGTTGTGGTCACCAAAATATAATATATTAAACTATTATAGAGCATCCAAAGAAAGGCAGTGAAGGTGGTGAAGGGCCTTGAGGGAAAGCCGTATGAGGAGTGGCTGAGGTCACTTGGTCTGTTCAGCCTGGAGGAGACTGAGGGGAGACCTCATTGAGGTCTACAGTCTCCCTCATGAGGAGAAAAGGACGGGCAGGCACTGATCTCTGCTCTGTGGTGACCAGTGACAGGACCTGAGGGAATGGCCTGAAGCTGTGTCAGGGGACATTTAGGAATATTAGGAAAAAGTTCTTCACCCAGAGGATGGTTGGGCACTGGAACAGGCTCCCCAGGGAAGTGGTGACAGCACCAAGGCTGAGATTTCAAGAGGCATTTGGAGAATGCTCTTGAGCAAATGATGTGACTCTTGGAGTTTTCTTGTGCGGGGACAGTAGTTGGACTCAATGATCCTTGTGGGTCCCCTCCAGCTCAGCACATTCTGTGATTCTGTACTGAATACACCCTTAGAAAGCAAGGCAAAATGTACCCACATGAGCTGATCTCATGGGACTTAAAACCAGCACAGTTCTGAAAAGATGTTTTTGTCCTAGCTGAGTGTACAAAATGTTTTGATATTTCCAAATAAAAGTTCCAAAGTGCTGCCATTTGGTTTGGGTATATTTCATATGCTATACTACCTTTTCCCACAAACAAAAATCCCATTTAAATTTTTTTCCACTAGTTTAACTTTACTATGGAAAACATTCCATTTAGTAAAAATACTGATTTTAATTTATTGAGCTGACTGAGATTAAATTTTATCAAGCTAAACTACCCCTAGAAATAGTACTTAATCATTTAAACTGAAGCCTTTGCATTACTACACTTGTGACTGAAAGTCCAATGTGACGTATTGAGTGAAAGTTTGGATTTCTGCATCTTATCTGCTACATCAGGAAACATCATAATCTGAATCTCAGGTGTGAAAATACGGAGCTTCAGAAAAACCAAAAAAACCCCACAAAACATTAGAGGGGTCTTAGATGTCTATTTTGCATTGTTATTAATAGCTATTTCTATTTGTTTAAGTTTTTCACTGGAAGAAAATGCTATCCATATATGCTTTGTAACCACTGTAAAATACATACCATGGTTTTCAAGTGCTTGTATTTTTCCTCCTGGATCTAAGAACTGATGAGACCTTTTCCCAGGCTTTCTTGGCAAATGGTTACTTGGGCCCCTGTGTCACGGGGTAGATTGACAGCCAGAGATCTGAGGCCAGTAAGCTGTGAAATTCTCAGAGCCCCTCGGTTTCATTTTGATTGCAGAAGATCTGTCCTCATGCCTGCAGCAGTGCAAACTGGATCAGTGTACATGTTGTTTCTCACCATTTCTTGTGTAAACATACACTACTTAGTCCAGTAACATAAACCTCACTATTCTGTATCTAGATAGGGGAACAAAATTCCTGGTTTATTCCAAATTTCAAGACCTTTTGACTCTTATTCTAACTCATTTGCCATTTGACTCATTGTCATTTTCTAGGACAAGGTCAGCTAGGTGACTTTGAAAGTTGCTATAAATTGCTGAGATTCTAATGTTATTTTTATTCCTTTGGATAATCTCTTCAGTACTGGCAGAAACAAAAATGAAAACACCAGGTTGTAAATCTCATTTGTGCCTTTCTTTCTTTCTTGCCAGATACTCTAATGGAAGCTGCAATGCTTCAGATACTGATATTAAACTCGGATGTACTAAAAAACAAATGGATAGTATTTTTTCGTTTTGAATTTCACTATTGGTCTAGCATATCCATACCTTTTCTGTGTATTTTTAGTCCATATTTCCCTTTCCCTCTCTGAATCACAGGTATTCTGCCATCAACGGTAGTGCTTCTGTAAATCACTGCAGCTCAGCAGATCTGTTTTGACACAGGTGTTGTCAAAGCATTCTTCCTAATAGGCTGAATTTTACTTTAATTCCATCGTCATGTATTTCCAAGTGATTTACTGTCTGGGTTGAATGTACGTGAAGTTTAATTATTTAGAGCCTGATTAGCAAGAGAGGTTAGCAAGTGTGATACTGATCTACAAGAAAGGCTGGATGGACAGTCTGGGACATCGCAGGTCAGTTTGACTTCAGTTCTGGGGAAGGAACAGATCATCTTGAGTGCCATCACATGACACATGCAGGACCACCAGGGGATCAGGCCCAGGCGGCATGGGTTCATGGAAGGCAGGTCATGCTTGACCAACCTGATCTGCTTCTATGGGAAGGTATTAGTTGGTTGGTAGATGAGGGAAAGTCTGTGGATGTGTCCATCTGGACTTCAGTAAAGGCTTTTACAGTTTCCCACAGCATTTTCCTGAAGGAACTGGCAGCTCAATGCTTGGATGCCTGCACTGTTCACTGGATAAAAAACTGGCTGGATGGGCGGGCCGAGAGAGTGTTGGTGAATGGACTTACATCCAGGTGGTGGCTGGTCACTAGTGGGGTTCCCCAGGGCTCAGTTTTGGGGCCAGTTGTGTTTAACACCTTTATTGCTCACCTGGATGTGGGAATCAAGTGCACCCTCACTGAGTTTGCAGATGGCACTAAATTGGTTGGGAGCGTTACCTGCTGGAGGGTAGGAAGGATCAGCAGAGGGGTGTGGACAAAGCTGGATCTATGGACCATGGCAAGTTGTATGAGGTTCAATAAGGTGAAGTACCTTAGGGTTTTCTTAGCTTCTTTCAGAGTGCTGTCTGCTATGGTAGTACTCAGTAACAGTCCAGTCCTCCCACGTGGACCAGCTTTTTTGACAGAATAGCAAGGTGTGTGTCAGCCAGAATCTACATTTGCTTTGCCATTTTGTAAAGGTATGCTTTACAAATGAAATATCCCTCTCTGAGATGAGCTTATTCTGTTTTAGGAATGTGCTGCTCCTTTGAGGGTGGGTTTGTTCTCATTAAAATTTGATTATGGCCCTATTCCCTCACTGTCAGATGACTTGCTCTCACTCAAATCCTATAAGGTTTTATTTTACAAACTACATCTGCAGACTTGCAGTTGTCTTCTCGTACAAAAGTAGAAATATGAGTTTAGGGAAAAGGAAAGTGCCCTTTTTTTGTCTTTCTAAGAAACAATCAAAAAGTCTAGAACAGAAAGTGAACTTCATCCAATAGAGTGGTGAAGTGCCTACCCTGCTTTGGGCTTCACATCAGTACTGCAATGACAGAAAACTGATTGATCTTTCCAAGTATGCATACTTGGAAAAATGAAATATGTCTCATTTTGGTGTAATCCACTAAAAAAGTCAGTCATGCAAGAACAATTTCTGTCCAGAAGATCAGTAGACAGAACAGGCCTGTGGACAAGCTTTTTAAATTCATTAATTAATTCTTTTCTTATTTAAATCATTATATTTAATGGAATTACCACTTCGTTTGTATTCCCAGAAAGAGTGATGTTTATTGCTGCCCTCAGTCTCTGTGAAGAAAAATAATCCTGTTTTAAATCAAACACTTGTTTATGTGATCTAATAGAAAACACCAGGCTCTATATCAAATTCAAATGGAAAACAGATGTATTAAATTGACAGTAAGAATAAATTTGTCACAGCTATAAATGCTTATTGAGATATATGTTTATATACATATGTGAGTGTACATATATAATTCCCTCTTTTTTGAGGCTTGGTGGAGAGGACAGGAAAAGAACATTCCTTTAGAGAACATCACCAAAGGGATGCAGTGTAATTGCTTCAGATTTAAAATGATCTGTTAAGAGAGTATGGAAAGAGAAACTAGGCACATATGGAGTTTAAATTTAAGGGTTTGAGGATTTAATTTCAGGGTTGGAGAGTTTTAATTTTTTTAAGTAGTCCAAAATGTGTTTTGCAAAATTTTTCAAACTACCAAGAATGGGTAGTGCTTGCAGAATAATATTGCACTGAACTGATACAAATCATTCCATCTGGGGAAAGAAGCACCTCTACAAGACTTCAGAGCTAGCTGTCAGCTAGCCAGTTTTTATTTTAGATGATGACCCAAAACTTGCAATGGATAGACTTGTAAGTCTTCATTTCCACACCCACCTTTCCTTCATGAACACCCTCTAAAAAACAGGTCTCAAATGCTTTACACACATCTAAATGTTGCTGTCACATTAATCCAGTTCTGAAGCACAATATGTCCTTTCCTGTCCTTTGTCAGGTTCCAGCTCAGTCTTTTAGTATCAGCAGATTTCATTTCACTGTACACTACCTGTGCAATGCAATTTAACCAGCTTTAAAAAAGCTGGAGCATGCTATACATTTCTTCCACTCCTCCAAAATTTTAAATAGGTTCTCTTTGATTTGCTATGCCTAGAATCTTCTCTGATCCTTTCAGAGCACATCTGACATTATGCAGCAGGTTGACTTAAGGTTTTAAAACCAATTTCGTCCAACATGGTGTACAACTCAGGTGACAGAGGATGTGTGAGTGGTGCCTCTAATGTCTAAGACCTCATAACGCAGGGCAAAAGGAGTCCTAGAACAGGTGAAGCTTCCCCTGGTGTGGGACTTTTCACTAGAGGAGCTTCCCATTGGCATCTGAGCCTTAGAGGTGCTTCTGGACCCATCTTTACTCAGCCATGAATCCAGCTACTTCTGCTGCAGTGCCAATAAATATTCAGCTATTGATTTTCATCCACTGCCACCCATATGGGTCTATAGAGCAACATCTGTTGGTCATGGGTGGTCATCTGTTACATGTATCATCAAAACCACATTTTCATTTTCATCATCCAGTCTTTTCCTGGGTCATTATGAGCTGCAATGCTGGCTCTTGTGTTAAGAAACCCAGAATTGTGTTTAAAATTTCATGTCCTTTTTAATGTTTAAAATTTTGGGAGGCAGGGGATTATGCACAGTGTAAGTGAGCATTGATGTGAGTATCAGTAGTTATTTACAAAACACATATTGGAGAATATGGTTCACTCTAAAATTATTGATTATATAGCTTGACAATGTTAATATTTTAGTGGTACATGTAGAGAGATTGTGCAGTTGCAGTTATGTAATCGGTTCTAAAACACCTGAATTTCCATCTTTTTAGGGCATAATTATCTATTTAGAAATGCATCTGCATATTCAATGCTTATCATGGGTCTGTGCACACTGGAATAATCAAGAAGAGTTAGAGAAACCTTAGAATACTGTCTTCTGAACTACACAAGGAGCACAATTTTTTTTTCTGAGGATGACCTAGTGAAAAAGTAGTGACACACTCTCCTGAACTGGAAAAGAACAGAGACACCCCTGCACAAACAGATCTGTCAGCAGCTTCCTCGTTTGTCCACGGTCTTTTTCCCCTGTTTCTTGACGGAGTTCAGCTCAGATACTAAGTGGGTGCTTTGAAGAAACCTTGAACATTCTGGTTTCATGTTCAGCACTTACTGGTTCTGAAATCTGAATTATTAGTCCTAAATCTAAATGCTGCATACTGCTCTTGTAATGTATCTTTCATAAGGAAATGAAGGCATGTAAAGTGGTGTGCCCAGGGATGCAGACAGGGTCACGAAGGAAGTGCAGGAGACTGATTCCTGACCCCTCATGTTAAAACACGAGTAGCAGACAATGAATTACAAACACATGAGCCACTGCACAATATCCTTTTAGATTGATATTTAAAATAATAATGCAAAAGAAAAATTCCAGACATCTTTCCTGTCTGCCGATTATACTCCCTCACTTCCTCTAAATCCTAGCACTCTCATTGATTTTATTTCAGTATATACTATCTATTTCTCTAACCTGATCTTCTTTCTTGATTAGCTTTATTTCATCTTCAGTAGCTTCATTGTATTACATCCTGTTACAGCAATCTCACTGCTTTCCTTCATGATCCCAATTATGCTGGGATGTCAATGACCCTTTGGCATATTTAAAAATGTTACATTTGAGGAATAGGTAAATAAGGAGTGGGGAGGTGAGACAATCACAGTATCAGCCTACCAAAGCTCAAGAAATGTTTGGACAATGCTTGCAGGCACGTGGTGTGATTCTTGGGTTTGTTCTGTGTTGGGCCAGGAACTGAACTCAGGATATTCTATGATTCTATTATTCTAACACTGGTAACTTGAATATCTTATGACAATTCTTATTGTATAATACTATAAACCAACTAACAGATTATTGTCACCTTGGACTTTGTTTCCCTGCCTCCTTGATCTACACCATTCTGTTATCTTTAGTTGAGATTAGCCCTCTATATTTGTTCCAGGTTTAGGCTGTTAGTGCATTTAATAGTAATTAATAAATAACATTAATCACTCACAATTAACTCTAATTAAGCATAGTAGTGATGTCACAACTACATGCAGATGGATCAGGAACAGAGAGTTTGTGAACTTCTCTTGTTTTTTAGCCTGCCTCTTATTCACAGTTGGAAGCAGGCAGAAGAAGACACTCTCAACACAAATCCAGATGTGCAGACAGAACATCTGTTTCAAGTATTCATAACATGCATGCTCTTATTTAAGGGCAGCTGACCAGTCAAGATTTCTGTCTGTGACTTAAGTTTTATTAATTCTCCTTCTATAGATTTTGCAGGCAGCAAGCCTCTTCAAAGAAAAGAATTTTTACAAAGAATGGAAAGCATCCACAGAAAACAAAATACATGGAGAAATTTGTGAAAGTGAGGGAGGTCTTTCCGTAGCTGAATCAGTAAAAGCCAGCGTGACTTAGTGTTGGAGTTTCTTTTTAAGAGGAGTGTCTTGCATGATGCATGAGTCCTCGTCTGTGTTGTACTTGAGCCTAAAGACATCTTTTGAAATATTTCATGGAATAAAAGGGGAATTCTGTCTGTCAGAAGCTCAGCCTTATTGGCTCTATAGACAAAGTTATTATTTAAAAGCAGTAACATTAAACAAACCAGGTGGAAGTTGATAACCAAGATCAATAATAATTTTCTGAAGTTATGTATCTGCAGACCATTGGTCCCATTACACTATTGTTGCAAAAATCACTAAATTATTATTATTATTAATGGCATCAGCTTGGGTAAAGTTCAGCTGGCTCATTCATGTTCTACTCCTACACTGTCATAAAGACACTGCCCTTGCCCTCATATCAACAATTTTGTTATCAGAGCATACCTTTCTCTTAATAGTGCCAGTTGCACTATTTGCTGTAGTTGTTATTTTAATTTTTATTACTCCTTTATCTGTTCCACTGGAAAACAGAGGCATATTGCTACTCAGAAGGGGCTTCTGTATGACTCATGTTGATACAAAGGTGCAAACATAGCACAGCAGGTCAAGAAGTGTGTTACCCTCCTTGCCTGTGCCATGATATTAAAAATAAAAACAAAAAGAAGCAAAGAAAAAAAAAAACCATCAAACAAGTAAGTCTAGCTTTGAAAAGTTGGTAAAGCAGTGGATTTAGTTATAATTTGTAGAGTTTAAATTTTGAGAAAATACATAAATGTTGCAAATATATTCAGAATTTTTTCCCCAGCTAACATGTTATAGAAAAACTTTCAAAGTTATCTCTCTGGAAAGGAAACAGGTACTGCTAATTATTGGGCCAGCTCAAGAATTTGATGATATATGAACACAGAGCTTTGAAATATTGGCAGGGTATTATAGCTTAATTTCTGTTTACACCACTAAATTCAAAAACTGGAAAAATTCTGTGTGAAAGAAAATAAAGATGGATTTGTGTTTCTCTTCTTATATTTTTAACATGTTGACTAAATGAGGCAGTTCCAAATTTCTGTGTGTATTGAATTTGTAGCTATGTAGCCGTATTTTAGGTATTGTCTGTATCTCTTAGGTATATTTTATATTTGGTTTTCAACAAGGGAAAATTATAGAAATCATTTTCTTAAACTGTTTGAGTTTTGCCTATACCATTTTCTTCATCAGTATTCAGTACAATATGGTATTCATACAATTAATATGCTGCAGAGTACAAGAGTATGTCTGTCTTTTAAAGATCAGAGGTCATTCATGTTCTACTTCTTAAAGACAAGTTGAACAAGAGAGAGACAAAGATTAATCCTAGTGTTTCCATTGTTAAACCTCACTTCTCAAATTATGCTACTTTAGCAATAGAGTACTCAGCACTATGTATTTCATATCCAAAAATTACATTAACTCATGTTTTAGCAAATAAACAGGAGTTTAAAATAAAATCCTCTCGGATCTTTTGTTGTTTTGAAGTCTGAAGGGCTCAATAATCCTTTAAACCTGTAAACACTAACAAAGAGGCCATTGTCACTAAATCAAATTCATCTTTGTAGAAACAGAGCTGCAGAGCTCCTCATGGATAAGAAATGCTATTTAGTGAACCAGCCTTACCTCTGGTAAAGCTGCAGTGCCCTAGTACGCCAGTCAGTAATCAATTTAGCTAATATCTTGAAAATTAATAAATGTACATGAAATAGTGAATTGAGCACTTCCCAGCTCCTTGCTCCAGTAGTTTTTCTTTATAATTTCTGTAGACTGTTACTTTGTTTAACATTTAAGGTTATGTTAGGTCAGTTCTTAATACAATAACGTATTTGGCAAGAGTCGATGAGGATTAATTAGTAATGTTTGCAGAAGACTTTGAAAATAGGAAGTGCTATAGGGACATAAATGAAGGTCTTCTTTTCTCTGGTCTGCGAATAGGTGGTGCTTGCCAAATGCAATTCTCATGCTTGAAAAGCATTAGCTTTTCATGGATCTTACCATAAGTAAATTCTGAGTTTTAAAGTTAAATGCTTTTAATCAGTGATTAATAACTTTTCTGAGGCTATTTTAAAGTGGCCTCCAAAAATATTAAGTAGTTGGTTTACAGCAAGCTACACATGTGAAATTCACAAAAGGGCTCAAACAGCCAGTGGAAATATGGTAAGGAGTCCTGAAATAAAGATCTATGAATCCACTGGATATATTTATAACAGGGAGTTTGGCATTTGTCGGAGAACATACAGGTCTTCAGAAGTACCAGATTATTTATGAAGCAGATACTATGCAATTTATGAGTTTTCTCACACTGACTTGCAAATGTTGCATCTTCCCTGAAGAGGAGGCTTCCTGCTGTTCCTTCCTCCGTATGAGGCTTGTTGTGAGCTATAACCAGCGGAGGTGCTGGTAAGGTAGGGATAGGTGTCAAAATTGGTATCCACGGGAGCTACAGAAAAGTCTTCAAAGCATCATCTCTAGTCCTTTAAGTGAACTAGACTTGCACTGCTGTTTCAAGGTGAAAGGTCATTGTGCCCAGCTCTCTCTTGGAAACTTTTGATCCCTCACACTTTTACCTTTTCCAAAATTTAGAATATGTGTTGATATTTTCAGCAGTACTTCTCTGCACAAGACAGTAAGTTTTCACATCTAAACGTTTCTAAAAGAAAGCAAATGATGGATTGCACAGTGGACGTTTTCCCATCTTCTTTTCACGCTAGCTTTAATAATTCTGGCTTGTAATTTTTCGAGATGAGATATGAGACTTCAACTGATGACAGCAACAGACAAAAATTTAGAGGCAGAGCAATTCCTTCAAACAGATGTTTCCCAGACCGACTGATAACACTAACTTTCAAGTGACACCTCTTCTTAAAATCTCTCTAATTACGAGAAAAAAGGATGCAATGTCATACAGTGTCAGGTGTGAAGTAAAACTTGATTCATCTTTAGCATTTGATTATTTCTCATTTACAGCCTGTGTTTAAACAAATAGTATTTTTTCCAACCCCTCTGTTTTGACAAAAGGTGTGGATGTCTCATATGTCCTCTCTGTTTTCTTTTTTGTTTACTAACCCAACAGTTTCCTTGCAATTTTGGATTTTTCTTCCTAACATCTTTTGACATCTTGCTATTTTCTGCTTTCTTTAGAAGTAAATATACCCTATTTTTGGGCTAGGGCACCGTTAAAATTTGCAGTTCAGGTTATATTATGAACAAATTATTTTTAAGATTTTTTTTTAAAAAGCACAAAATGATTGTAGGGTAAGAGAAGTGTAGAGCACTGAACCCCCCTGATACTTCACAGTTAAAAAAAGAAAAGAAGTCTAAAAAGCTAAAGTGGAAAAGCGTAACTTTTAACCACTTATGGATTTCTCAGAACAAGGAACTCTGGTCCTATCTATATATCCAATTTTTTGTTGCTGTGTACAACTAATATCCTGTTAGTGGTAAAAGAGCTAATTAGATGTTTCTTTTCCCTTTCTCATTTCATTCTAAAGAAATCTCCAATATTTTGTTGTACATTTTTGTACTCTATTGCATTGTTTATTTCTCCTCACCTAATGCGAACTCTTTTTGACCCACAAGTTGTTTTTTTTCCTCTGAGCTCAGTGATGGAAATATTGATAACTGTGAGGACCAAGGGTGGATGTTCAATGGGGTAAATCTCTTTTCATAAGCATTAAAAAAATTAAACCTTTTCTATGAGGGCAGTGGCTTAGAAGTTCCGCTGTTTCCTGTAAGCTGAAAAACATTCACTATTTAATAACATTGCATTAACCTAGAAAAGGCAAGAAGTACATGGGTAGACCTGATTCTCTCTCGTACTGCATAATTGCCTCCCCCTGTCTTTGAGAAACTGCAAGTGGAGCTTCTTCCATCTGTATACAGCATCCTATTTAAAATAATACCCAGAATACCAAGCCATAATGTAAATTCTCTTTTTTCAAGATCTTACTCCCACAGTTTTACTAAAAGTTCCACACAACTATCCATGGTATTTTTTGGTATTACCTGGAGCTTCATATATAAAAGCTTGTTCTCGATTTGATAGACGTGTGGTTCTACTCTTAAAAATTTTTGACAGAGGTTTCTACAAATATTGCTGAGTTACAGAATATTGTGAAAAATATTGAATGAACATATTTTTAAGATTTTTCTCTTTTTTAGATCCCTTTGAGATAGAATCCATGCTGCTCTTGAATGGGAGATTGAATAATGAAGTTGATGCCAAGCATGAGCATTGGTTCTGCTCAACAATGACCTTTCCTAGGGATGTTGGGGGGAGGGAGCAACACAACCAAAGCAGGAGTATTCCCAGTTCTTTACTTAGCTTTCTCACTTTTGTAAACCTAGTATCATTCTCTGTTAAGAGCTTAGACACCAATATAATTATTATTATAAAACTTACCTCACTTCAATCTTTCCTGTCTGGTCTTTTCTGTCCCAAAGTTTTACATTATGTTGTACTTTTCTAGGTCAACTGTTTCCTGAATTCAGTCTTCCCTGTGTACAAGTGCCTTTTGCAATCGCTGTCTTTAACACCAGAGCTATTTACTTATCTCTGCCTGTACTTTATGCTAAACTTGTTCTTTTGTTGCCTTTAAATTGTATGCTGCAATATATTTATGCTAAACTGATGTAAAGGTGATAAGCTTTTCCAAGCCCACTTGGAGGATAAATATTTATCTCAGATTTTCACTGTCACTTTGGTAAAGGAAACACCTAACAAGGCAATCTGATTTTCACAATCCTACCACTTCTGTAGACTCTTTCCTGTAGCTGTATCATAGCCAGTCTATTTCTGCTTTTGTGTGTGCTAATTTGCACAAGTATTTGTTTGTTACTCTATTCAACCTTTGTTCAGCTATACATTGGCATTTTTAAGACATGGTTGTTGATCAGAAAAAGACTTTTTTTCCTAATCTCTGGTTCTTTTCTGACAGTTGGGAGGATCACTGTTTAGATTACTTCCAGAGAGGGGACAGCCCTTTCTGCAATGACTGGAAAATGTCAAGGGGTCATCTGAGAGTGCATTCACTGTTTGAGCCCAGCAGGAATGTGTTGAGTGGTTTTTGTTCGGTTTAGATTTAGTTCTTTAAAACTTTTCTTTCATCAAGTTCATCACAACCTGTGAAAAATTAAGGTGTTGCAGAAGGGTTAAAAATGGTTATGAACCCTAATACTGAAATGTTTATGAAGCTTAGTACTGGACCAACTTGGAGCTACTACAATGGAGTCTTAAACTGAAATACTCCCAAGGCCAATAGGAAGCTTTTCCGAATTGCAGTCACTGTTACTTTCTGATTTTTTATCTGATACAACAGCTGGCTCAGCTGGTCAGCTGCCTCGATCACTGAAGTGGCAGTCAGCATTTAAGTGAAGAGACGTTGAGCAAAGGAGGTTGAGGCTGTTTTTTCAGTGGTATTACCTAAAAATTCTTTTTTTCCCCTTTCATTCCAATTGGTTATCCTTTGGTAAGGGAATGGCACCATGGCAGTATTACACTTCATCCCTAGCCTGACTGGTGTGGCAGAGTGAAAAAATAAGGTTCATAACAAAGGCTGTACTTTTTTCTTTCAAAAGCAAAGAGAGAACAGAGGAAGGAAAGCTGTGAACTTGACTGATGCTTTTGCTGCCTACCTACTTTGAAAACTGGGGGAGCCAGTGCTTTCTGTGTCATTTCATATCCCTGAAGCAGACAAGTGTCTTTGGGTTTTGTTCAGTAAAAGGGAGGTCTCAAAAGCTGAGAAACGTGAAGTTAGCTGCAAATACAGAACTGGCATCTTGCACCCAGCTTTCTGGTATGCCCAGGAGATTTCAGTATCCCCCCAGTGTAGAAGGAGTTGATGATTCAAACTGACAACCTGAATGAAAGAATGCATGAAAGGTGCATGCTGCTTCCTCTTCATAAAAGTCTTTGAATACATATACATGCACATACAGGGCTTGAATTGCCATAGAGACTGTAAAGCTAGTAGTGAAGACCACAGATATCCAGGTTGTAGAAATTGGTGTAACTCCATTGATACTTTTATTTTAATATTTATCTCAATAGGGATGATTTCATACTACCTGGGAATTTGATCAGAAATCACTGTTCTGGAGTCCTGACAGGGTCACTTTCATATTTTAAGAAGTGTAATAGATTACCTGTACAATGTACCTTGTTTACAGAGTATAAAAAGGGAAGAAGTCTGTTCTAGCTTACAATTTGCACTGTCCTGATGAAATTTCTGGGAACACAGGTCATATACACAAATACCATCTATAGGAAATCCTATTTTACTCACATTTTGGATTACTTTTTCTCTCCAGCCAGCAGCAATTTGTCTAAATGAAAGGCTATGCAGGAGATTCTGGGAACCAATTTGCATGGCCCTGTTGGAAATCATGGTCAACACTATTAGCTATTAATAATGTGACTTGTATCTCAGTGGGAAATCCTAGGAAGTGGATTAGCATTGCTCTAAACATCATCAGGGATAAAAACCAGGAAACTAACTCTAGAAGAGAGTGCCAGTAGCTTAGTATAAACTCCTATAAAGAGCTTCAGGCAAGACTTGCTCTTAATGAATATACAATATTGAATCTGAGGGACTCTAAATTCAGTTTGCAAGATTGCCAACACATATGGAAGTTCTTCCCAGGGCCTGGCGTTGCTGTAACTACCCTCCAAAGAAACCAAACAGTAGTGGGCTGGAGAAAAGCTTTAAATCTGGATTTAATTTCTGGCAAATGAAATGAATATGTCTTTTTGAAAGCCTTCTCCTCTTATACCCAGGGACAAAGAAGTAAAAGTCTGATTGTTTCTTGATTAGCCTGGAGATTTTCTTGTTTAGAATAAGAAAATGTGCTGTCCTTTATTTAAGGAGCTTCTTCAAAAGAAGACAAAAATTGTCCAAGGGACCTCATGCTTTGAAAAAGCACATTCTGGACTATCGAAAATCCCCATACTTCTACATTGCTATGGTCAGTTTTGGTTCATGAGCATCAAGGAAGCATCGCCAAATGAGTAATTTCATTGTCCTGCAGTGTTGTTTGCCTGTTTATCCAGTGCATGCATTTCTGTGGCTTATAGACCATAATTTCAAATTGCATTTTTAATAGGGAAACCACAATTAATGCTCATGTACAGGTTTTTGATATCAGCATAATACTTGTGGGTGGTGCAGCTGCAGGTGAACTACACAATAAATAAAATCATTGCCTTAAGTCACAACATCATGTATTTGGTGTATTCAGCATAGGGAAACTATATTAAGAATGACTTTTAAAAAGTAAAATATTTGTGACTATTTTGCATATCTTTCCATCTTAAGTAAGATAGCCTAGCTACTCTGTCTCCAAGACAGAAAATCCCCACTTTGAAGTCCTCAGTCTTGAGACATTGAAGAGTTAATGGCAGGTGCTCTGTGTTCAGTTAGGAAGCTCTCACATTCCCAAAATTTGGTAGCATTTAGGTGTGTATAAATGAAGCAGTTATTGTAGGGCAATAATTAATTTTACTCCACAGTGAATAGCATAAAGGTTGCCTTAAATTTGATGGAAGGCATCTTAAGTAATCTCTGATCTCTTTGCTGATCATCCCTAGCCCTACCTGTCAGTGTGGAATGGCAAGCTGTCCCCTTGACAGAAATCCTATGAAAGGACATCTGTGCTGTGTGACAATGTCATATGGAAGGATTACTGGTTTAATAGAGTTGAGTTTTGCTTTTGCTCAAACAGATGCATCTGTCAGTCAGGCTAAAAAAAAAGGAACCATGTTTTATGGCAATAATTTTCACTTTGAAATTTCCATGCAAATACAGTAATAAAAGGAACAAAACATTATAAACAATTTTTGCCAAAAATATGGTACATGTAGCTGTTGAAAAACAAACAGCAGTAACTGCACTTGGAGTATCACGTGCATGATATTAACCAACTATGACAAGGAAACATTAGTACAACAGATATATTCTAGGCTGTGTCTTGGACAGCTTCTATGCACAGCTTGAAAACCTGTGTTTAAAAGATCACTTTCCAATATGGCATCTCCCCATTTTTTTCCAAGCTATTTTTTCCTCTTTTACTTTTCTACTTCCCTTTCCTGATTTCCAAATAAATCCTGTCTTTGGATCCTTCCTTTTTATATTGATGTGTGTGTACATATGTGTGTGTATGCGCTTTTATTTTTAATTAACTGAAGAGAGGAAAACCCCCACTTTTTCCACTAAAGAATTTTGTGACTTCTGAAGGTTTTTGTCTATGCTAAATATTTCATTTTGATAGTTACAATATCGTATGTCCACAGGGGAAGATATGATGACTGTCTCATGCATATGAAGGCCTTGTGTGTGGTAAAAGGCTGGTTCGTAGCCAGGTCTTTTGCTCAACTGAACTCAATATCAAGACCATAATATTAAGGAGCTGGATCCTTAGAAACATTCATATAAACACAGTAATAGTGAAAAACAGATGCCTCAGCATCTACTGCAGCTGAGAATGTTTTGGGTTTTTTTTTCAGGGGAATGAAAAAGAAAGTTTCCATGGTTTTAAGATAGGCATTTTTTTGGTGAAGTATATCAAAGTTTGCCTCCAATAATCTGTAGCTGTTATTTATATCTGCCAAGGAGAGCTATAAATTCAGCCTTGACATGGTTTCAATAGTGTGAACCTCCAGATCTGCTCTAATCCCAAGATTAGATACTGAAGTGCTGCTTCAATTGTGCAGTATTATCACGTACTATCACTTGGCCCTATTTCAAACTGTAGTTTTATTGACAATACTTTCAAAGCTGTTGCTAAGTTGTGAGCACTCTACTTTATCTAATGCTGCTTTTACAACTCCAGCTAGGTATACTTTCTTGCAGAAAGCACTATGCTAATAATAATCACCAGACAAAATTATGATCTGTATTTAACCTTTTTTCATACAGGAGACTTATATTTGCAGAGCTTATTGCATCCTTAACAACTGAGACTGATTTTTCCTTATGCCCTCTAGTTACTGCCACTTCTACCTCAACGGGTTTTCAAAGCAATCCTAAAAAGCTCTATATTTATATCATAGAAATTATAAGTCTAAATTTAACTCATGTTGTTGGGTGGCTGTTCTTCCTTTTCCAAATATCATGATTCATTACTACCTTCAGTAATAGGACTTTTCCACAATGTGTTGTTAAATGGGTCTGTTTCAATTCCTAGGAGTTGTGTAAGGATTACATGCAAAATACAGACGAATAAAATAGCAGATGCATTCATTAACCAAGGCAGACCAGAGAGCAAACTCACATTATATGTGCCTCCTGTCAAAAATGAAGGGGACACATTCACAATTCTTGTGCCATCTCTAGAGCTGAAAACTGCAATTGGTTGAATCCTTTGGGATGCAGAGGGACTAGAATGGATTTTGAGAACCTGCCTGTAAGAAAGCAACTGCCCATTCTAATGTCCAGTGTGAGTGGCTGCCAATACAGCTGCTGACAAAGCTGTGTTTATTTTGGGAAGGTCTGTTAGCTGTTGTGCTGCCAATGTGCTGAATAGGTTACAGGGAAAGGCAGTGCTGCTCGGTGTGGGGGATATGACACAGATGATCACTTCAAAAGAGAAATGTGGCCGCACAACTGCCCCTTTGAAGCCTTGGTGGCAGCTCCATTTCTTTCTCTGTCACACACCTACGTGGTTAACGTGGAGGAGGTCAGCGGTCACCTCTGCTGCTGCTCACTCGCCTCCTTTTTTTCCTTTCTTCTATATGTGGTCTACCAGATTTCAGGGTAGGGACTGCTGTCCCTGGTTCATTTATAGAGACTTTAATACAATTGGGTCTGTGTTTTACACACATACTGTGAATTAACAGTATGAAAATGGAGTTGAATACTGGGAAATCTTGAACCATCACTGCTGTTCTTACAACTCATCAGTATGATGGAATACTGCCCTTAGACTTCATTCAGATGCCGAGGTATGCACAGATGCATGCTTTGACAACAACAAAAGATTTTAACTGAAATGAAGAGTACTGATGCTGCATTTTCCTATGTCAAATGCTTTAGTCTGGTGTCTTCGGCAGCTTAGAAAAGTAAATACTGATTCAGAAAAATGATATTTACACCTGAACCTCCCTCATGTTTTTAAAGGCCAGAAGTCTTAAATCATACAATGTTAACTAGCCTTGTTGTGCCTCTGCTCCACTCAGGGTCAATTTGCATAATGTGATGTTCTTTTATTACAAGCTTTAGTTACAACTAAATGCTTAGGAACTCAACTTTTAAAATCATTGTTTTCACTCTCGGTAAGCACTCATTAACATATGTGGTATTGTTCTATGAGACTTTAAGAAAGTAGTTTTTCTCCTTAGACATAGTAAGGAAGAAAGTATAAAGCTGGAAGTATTTATTTTATATAATAGCTTAAACTCTTAGCAACAACTGAGAAATCTACTGTGTCCCTAAATTTATCCTTTGTGTTATCCTACTTTTTGAGAACATTGTCAATAAGGGTAATCTCATATGATGCACACTGGATTGGTTGGTATACTCCAGGCAAAACCAGTTTTACTTCCCTGATTTCCCTTCTCTTGTGAATAATTGAATTTATCATATATCTTAGTGAAGCTTTCTGTATCCTTGAGATTGCAAGCCTATTGCTATGCTACTGCACCACAAAAACAATTTAGTTCACTATCCTGTAAAAGCTTTTCAGAGTAATTGATTCTGCTCAGACAGAGTCTATTCTTTATTTCCTATAAAATTTCTTTAAAGCAAACTAATGCAAAGGGAATATGTAAAATTATGTCATTTATCAATGCATTTTCAGTTTATATAGTGTAAATTCTGTGAACACTTGTTTATACATTTACACCCAAATAAATGTAGAAAAGTCTTATCTTAGAGTCTTGAGCAGCCTGTTTTTATACATATCAAAGCACTCTTTCCTTTATGGGAAACATGGATCATAGCCAATAGCACAGCTTTGCTTCATTTCATCTCATGGTTAGGGCATACAGTTGTATTTCCTTGCACCCATACTGGGATAAAAATATTTTGTACAAAGAATGAGGATTTCTCTCTGAACATAAAGCCTGAATTTCGTGAGGAGTATAGGTGCCTTTCAGATCTGAGAGTTAGCCATCTATGAGATATATATTGAGATTTATATATATGTATATATCTCTTTCTTTTTAAGTGAGCCTATGCATGTGGGGTTTTTTTATGCATGTGTTTAATTATAACCTTCAAATAAATGTTTTTGCTCCTTACTTACATTGCACTGTGCTTTTACCAGACGTTCTGTGGGCTGGTCAAGATTGCCAGCTATGATATTCATCTGTTTTCAAGTTGATCCAGTTTACAGGTTTGAATTTAGAGGACTTGACTGCCGAAGGATGCTATGCCACGTGAAATAAGTCACTGGATTTTGTTAGTTGTTGGAAGGATAACAGAAGACAATTGTATGGCTGATACCTGTGGGGCAGGAACCTCAGGTTCAAAAATTTCTGCAGAACACTGGCTGGCAGACACAAATACCCTTGGCAACCCAGACCATCTGATAGAGGCAGAGGTGCAAACTAATATCATTCCATTGTGGACTTTGACATTGAAAAGCAGTGTTTGATGAGAAAAGGTTTTGTCTGTATTCTCCAGAATGCTTCTGCTGTAATCTGATTTGGGGCTGAAAAGGCTGCAAACAAAAGGAGTATTTTCACAGGTAAAGCAGATGAGCTATGACTGCCCAGGAGATGACCTGTGCATAACCTGAATGGCCTATATGATCATAGTGACAGCTATAGATGGCTGCAGTAACCACAGAAAAGTTTATAACTCTATCTCTACTTTCCTGTAGTATGACAAGCATCTACAGACTAGATCTCTTGTGATTCCATTAAGTTATACTGTGAAGGTGTAGTGGTACTAGGACTTAGTGGAAAATTATTTTGAAGTGGGGCTAAAACGTGTCTAAACCTAACCCCCGTCTTTGTTTCCTGAGTTGCTCTGTTATAAACATTGGATATTGTGAGATTTTGTTGTTGCTGCAAGAGCTTGCAATGTACTGTCAGTTTGAATGTGTCGGTTTGAACTGTGGTAGGTGTGAAAGTGTCATGGAGAGAACAGAACAACTGGAGTACTCATGAGAAATTTTCTCAAATACTCAGGTCTATTACAAGTTAAAGGTAACATTGCGAGTTAAGTAAAATACTAAAGCTGAAGAGTCTTACAGCAAAAATTACTGTTATTACATCAAATGAAAAAAATAGGAGTTTGCATCAGTTTTCCAAGTGGAAAACAGGAACACTGGGCTCTGTGCTGGTATGATGAAAAGGATTGTCAAGGAGAAGCTTTTTGCTACAGAGGAAAAAAGCAGAAATGAAGTCAGACTTGCAATAGCATGTTTTCCTGAGAGACTTGGGGAAGTGGCCTGAAGTGGGGATTATGAGCCAAAGCTGAGAGAGAGATAAGGAAAGGATAAAAGAGTGTGTGTGTGTGTGTGTGTGTGTGTGTGTGTGTGTGCATGTAGCACAGAGGATTGGAGAGAGAACTGAACACCAATTTCCAGGTCACAGTCCTTGGCTGGAACTTACAAGCAGGTACTAAGTCTCGTTTTGAGAGAACCCAGCACAGAGGTGCTAGCAGAGTAAAACAATGTAAAACTGCTATATCTAAAGGGAACGAGCAATCGCCAAAGTAAATCTCTCCCCTTTATCAGTTAGAGTCACTGAAAAATAAGAGGTTTTATAGCTGGATGTAGTTCAAAGGACTTAATGTAGGGTCTGTATGACTGAATTTCCCAAAGTATCATAGGTATGAAAAGCATTGTCTGTAATAAGGACTCATTGAAAAAAAGGCCTATGGCTTAAAAAGCGTACTTTGAGAAGGGATGCTGGAAATTTCTAGTTACACCCTGAAACAATAGAACTAACAGCAACATGAGGTACTGAGAAGGGAAGTAGTGAGCTTCACTGTAATTCCACTGAAACTCTAATAAGCATGTGTGCATTGCAGACCATGCAGCCAACTTTTGTAAGGTTGTTCTTAATTAGAGAAGTAGATCTGCAAGCTCACTTCCAGCCAGATCAGTGTGTCCCAAAAGAACACAACATAGTAAAATAAGGACCTGTTCCTGTGAACACTTCCCAGGAGACTGGTCATATCTGTTTTCCTGACACAAAATCAATTTTGCATTTGGTGTGTCCCAAAATGGAAGCCTCAGCATCTCTCCATCATCATCATTCAAGGTGTCAGTAGACAGGTTTTTTTAGAGGCCATTACTTTAGATATTCTTTAATGATAAATTATTAACATCATAATTAGACTGTTGAACACAAAAGAAAAGCAACTATTTGCAAGGTATTTTGAGTCCTGTAAAAACAGGTTTACAGCACAATAGCCCTAGAAGAATGGATCTGTATGGTTTGAAAAGCAATATTAGCTCAATCAGTCATTAGATATATCATATGGCTAAGAATAGCTCCACCATCATCATTCTGTCAGCATGTGAAGGGATAGGATTTCACAAGGTCACACAAGAACTTCAGTAAGAAAAAAAATAAAAGCAGCTTAAGCAAGAAAAGCCAATGCAAGAAGCTTCTGGAGCTCTTGGAGAGATTGCTGCTTTCAGGGGAAAATTTTCTATTTCTTTGTTCTGGTCCACGAATACAATATGCAGTTAGCAATTATTGTGAGCTTCTGCCGTAAGGGTTGTCTACAGGAAGGATGCTTTGTTGGCTTTTTAAAGACAACTTCAGATGACATCCTTGTAGCATGCAGCTCCTCTGCAGGCCACCTCCCCTTCTGCTAGATCTCCTTTTGACCTCTTTTCAAGGACACACCCTGACAAGGTACAGATGCATCATTTTCACTGGCAAGTATTGCACATCCATATCCTGCACATGCAAGTGCCTGGATATGATGAAGGCACAGGAATCCTGGATTCCATGCATACAGTTAAATCAGACTGGGGAGAGACTGAGCATTTGTTGTATGCCAATTTTAGATTGAATACCAACATTAAATTTTGTATGAAAACGAAACAAGAAATGGCTGCTATGAAGTTGCAGTGGTTCTTAACACTTGCTTATGTCACCAGACAGGAGCATCTTTTGCCAAATCCCTCAGTACCCATATTCCTCCTTCTGCTTACCCTTTCTCAGTAACAAAGATACTGAAAAGAGATCAGAGCTGATTTGCTTTGGCTTGTGACTTCTCTCCATTGAAAGGGAACTTTTTAACTTACCTTCCTCTTTTATTTATTCCTGCCCCTGAGCAGCCTGGAAACTTAAGATGACATTCATCAATTCACTCAATTTAAAAAGTATTATGAAACTCTGCTTGAGAGGAAAAGGTGGTTTGTTTGGTTTGGTTTGGGGGGGGTTGTTGTTACTCTGAATTTCTCCTATCAGTAAAAGCAGTAAACTAAAAGAACTTTGAATATGGTGAAGTAGAATGTAGTTGGAGTATGCTATAGCTGTTACATTAGTTACCTATAGTTCCTCTAAAAATATGATTAACCTATGAGCTTCATATTACAGTTATATCTTTGGAATCCAACTATGACTTTTAATGGCATTTCTTCCTTACTGATGTAATTATATAATGGTACCTCTTCTGTTTTACTTTTCAATATCTCTGTCACGCTACATGGCTTTTTAGGCTTTTGTCTATAATTTCAGTTCAGAAATTACAAATTGATTTAGAGGCTCCAGTATCCGTCTGTACAGTTTTAAGTGTTTACTAGCTACGTCTGAGTGCTGTAGCACAATAAGTAACTTACCCTTTAACTTTATTGCTTCAAAACATGGCTAGTGCTCCAGTTTGTGGGATGTTGCATAACACGAGACTCCCATGTATGATTTACAACATTGACATCACAGTCTGCGCTGGTTAATGTCAGTCCTGGGCTGCTGCTTTATATCAGCAACTATCAAGCTTATTCCTTATCAATAAATAAGAAATGCCAAATAGTTTCATTTAGCTTTTTTTGAGAAATGTGCTCTTTTTTTATTTTGAACTGTAGGTATTAATATGATTATTTATTTTATTAATCAGGGAAGGAAGAAAAACAAAGGAAGTGACTTCATTTTCATAGTGTTTATTCTCATTGGCAAGATCTCTTTTGCCTTTCTGCCCCCACATACCTTCATTTGAGGCTGAATTTCTTCCACACAGATGTGAGGATTCATTGATGGCGGCTTATATTTTTCCAGTTTATGAAGTTATCGTATATCCATCTGATCTTCTGCACAAGTTAAAGCAGTAATTGAAGCCTTGCAGAGTCAGGGTTTGGAGTGAAAGATGGTCCATTTTCTTCCCATCTTAGAAAGCTCTTCCTGCAGTCAACTTTGCATCTGCAAACATGCCCTGGGTCCTCTGCAGGCAAGCAGGGGAAAGAGTTCCTTGTGGCCAGATGCTGGGTTAGCACATCATCAATTCAGCTTCAATTCATGCCAAACAGAGGTGCAAGATGAGCTGTGCTTGAAGGAGCCCATCTTAGCCCGGCCATGGTGGTGACTGTGGGGTGGCATCCTGACATCTGGTGCTTGCAGGCACTTCCTGATGTTGTGCACATTCCTGCTCCAGTGTCAGCAGGGCTCTTCTCATAATACAATTTCATGCACTGGGTCTTGGCTTCTCTCTTATCTGGCCATGTGTTTGTCTAAAGCCTTGCTGGTGTTGGGAGAGAAGAAGTCACTTCAGGGATGAAGAAAAGGTTCTTGTCAAAATTAAAAATTGGATTTGGGCTTCTTAAAGTTCTCATAAGGTTTATTTTTATATAAAATAAATTTCATTTATTTAGTTAAATTATGCTGGAACTTTTCACTGTTGGTCAAGTATTTAATAATACTGTCCTCATTTTTAATTACTTTGGTTTACAGCAAGAATATTATATGTTAGACCAATGGCATGGTATTCATGGTGTCATTTCAATTACTATTCTAATTTGGACTAAGATCATTACACTGGGCAACTGTCAAAGGTCCTCCTCTAAGTCCTGTTAAATCTTGAATCTCATTTTGCCCTTTTTTTTTTCTTGAAGCTCTCTGAGGGAGCTTCCCTCTGAGGCTTCTTTGTGAGAAAATTCTCAGTTTTTCAAACAAAATTTGCTGGTCCAACAAAGATTATCCAGTTGTCAAACATAAGGAAATTAAATGTGTTATTGTAAATGGGAGCTGTTGGTATAGCTTTGCAGAACAAGAAGAGATATCCCCAAACCCTCACAGCATCCACTGAATCTTTTTCTTGAAGTCATGCCACCCAGTTTGAAACTGCAGCTTTTTTTTCTGAAATTCAGTATGAAATTACATGGTGAAAGGTTTTTCTCAGTCTCTTGGGTTCAATGAGGTGTAAGATGAAACACAGGACTTGAAAGACTGGCTTTAGTCACATAATGCAGACCACTGAATATATGGAAATTTCCACCTATTTGCACTCTATTTTAAGGCCACTTTTTGTGATTCTATTGTAAGTCTCATAATATATTTTTATTTACATAATGCTTGACCTTCTAAATGTGAGAACATGAGAACCTTGGTTACCAGGGCTTTCTAGTGAGCTTCTGTGGTTCAAGTGTGATTTTTGTTCTGCACCAGAACATAGTTGAAAATTTCATACAAAGAGAAGGAAAATCCAAAGAAATCAAAATGCTGAGAGGACGGTAAAGCAAAGAAGGGGAGAGGAAAAAAAAGAACAAGACTTGATTTGGGGGATGTAGAGCCTGAGCCATCTGTCCTGGCTGATCCTACTTTGGGCTGGGGGATTAGACTACAGACCTCCAGAGCTGCTTCTCAGCCTCAGATACTCTGTGATTTGCTGTCCAATTCTGCCCAATGTGAAGGCAGGGTGACAAGACCTGCTAAGTGTTTCCATTGTGCTTTGTTTTCCATTGGTGCTTCCATCAGTGAATCAGTCACTGACAAACTATCAACAGAATTAATCCAACAGTTTGGATGAGGGTATAGGAATGATTCCTAGAGGCCTATATATTGTTTCTGCTGTTATTGTTCTGCTGCATTAGTTAACTGTACTGCATTATACCCCGATGCCTTCTGATCCTGCATGTTCCTTCAGATTAATGATTAGAGAGCTTTCTGGATACTGCTAAGAATCAGTAGTCATGCACTTTCAAATAGGTAACATGGTCCTTGAGTAAAGGACAGAATTAATCTGCCCTGCATTCACAGGTATTCTCTGTTTATGATTGACCGACTTGTAAGAGGTTTTTATAATGTAATGGACTAGATCACTAATTAGATTGTAATATAAAATACTAGATCATGAGAATACATTATGCATCTGGATATTTTTATGCTAGACCATACATCTATTTATGTGAACTCGGATACTTGTACAAGCCTCTGCAGAACAGCAGTTATGTCAAATTTTCTTCCTGGATTGGAGTCTTGTAATGCATTCAATTAATAAAAAGGATGGAGATTGTGTGAGTAAAACATATTAAACTAATGGTCTTGAAGCCTATATGCTAGTACAAAAAAACAGGAATTAAATTAAAATAGAAAATCTTTCCTATGTCTTGTTCTATGGTATTACAGTTTCTCTACATGTGGAGATGTTACTACATAGTTAAGTAAGCTGTGAACGTATGAAGTATTGGCTATGGTATGTTAGCTTCCCCACATGCACACATAATAATGAAATTTGTTCCAGGTTGAAGGGATTATCCCACTTTCAAAACAGACTACAAAAGTGCTGCAGAGATCTGCCTACACAGGAAATGTGTATGTATTGCTGACAACATGGGAAAGTCACACTGAATTCCTTCAGAGTGAGTTCCCTGTGGAAACAAAGGCTTTGAGAATAGGCTATTTGCAGCAGAAAACGATTTTTGCCTGTGAATTAGAGGGAGCATCTAGCAAAGATTTGCATAGCATTGACTGCTTACCTTTTTCCTTTTACTCTACCTAAGTTATGCTTGTATGATTTTTGCCCTGTATATACAACTATTGTATTTCACATGCGTATCGGCAGTAAAACAATTTCATTCAGAAGCCCTTCACAGCACAAGATTACTGGAGTTGGCTGTGAGATTAGAGCATTACCTACAAATGTGTGCTTTACTGTCACTGGTAATAATATGCAAGCATGGCTTAAAACTGAAAGCAAACATTCAGAAATTATCCAGTAGACACAGACCAAAGCTAGTTACTCAAGTCACTCTTCATTTATTTGTATGAAAAAGATTCCTTGGAGCTTCAGTTTTCAGCAATAAGGAAGGGAAATATATGTGTGTAACTAAATACATATTTCAAACATATTTATTTAAATCTTGTGTCTATATATGGCATTCCTATATATGAAAATCATGTACCTAGATAACAATATATGTATCATTCAAATATGAAAAACGTCAAAACAAACGTAAATGTAAGTCTGAGCTGCTTGTCCATCCTTTAGTATGAGAGATTAGTGCACAATCAGTGTAAAAACCTGTCTAAATTTCATACTGACTTTGTAAGGATGTCTGTGACTAGGAGATGATGCAAAGCAGTGTAGAATCCTAGCAAGATTTCATTCAACTGGTTTTTAGTCTTTTCATGATACTCCTTGTCATTACTGTGTCATTCACAGTTTCCACCTTCAAGGCACAGGTCATTTACACTGGTTGTGTCTTGTCGCCTAAAAGCCATATTTTAATAATAAACCTCCATCCTGTAGCAATCTCTTTCTCTGATGAGAGTGAAATACTCATTTACAGATTTCACCAAACCTGTTTGATTCATGGGGGGCTGTGACCTGGCAGTGAAATGTTTGACAAAGGTCATAATTCATTCAAGAGCCCATGTAGCTTTTATTTAGAAATGCTTGGTTTTGAAAGGAATTAAAAGGAGCAACCTTCCTAAATCATTTTTAAAGTACCCCATGGTGAAATGCTTTTTTAAGATACAGAAAAATCTTGATTTTTGTTTACATGCTAATTTCATTAGTTTGTCCAGAAAAAGTCAGGCTACTTCTCTAAATTTGGTACATCAGCTACCTCCAGCACAAATAGAATTCACCAATTTTTTTTGGCCCAAACTGAAACTTGATAATTTGCTTGTATTCTTTATTGACTGGATTTTTTAATAGCGTATTCCGATTTAATTAATAAATTCTAACTATTATACAGTTTACAGTCACAAATACACTAAAGCCATTGGCAGAACTTGTTTCTGTGAGATAGTTCACATGACATGAGCAATTTGCCTTATCTGGATACTTTGTGAAGCTAGCCAGACTCGCAGAGTAAAATCAGCAGAAATGAGAAGTCTGCACAAAGACACTGTTACCACTCCCATATGTGGCATTTTAATAGATATGTAAATTGTGAAGTAAAAAATCTACACCCAGAAATAAATTCATTCACCTAAAGAAATTAGTTGTAATAAACACTTAGGAATAAGAGAGAGAGAGAGATTTTGCATCACCTCATTAAAAGTAATATCACTTATTTAGGTCAGATCTCAATTGCATTATTAGAAAAGTTGTTGCCAGTAAGATAAAATAAATTGGCAGGTCTGAATCAGTTGATCTTTTACATTTACGGACGTTTCACAACCGACTTAACAAAGTGGTATTTCACAGCAGTTCTTTTTCAAATATGAACAAAAGCCTGTGCAAAGGACGGATGACCTTTTTATCTTTGTAGTGAAAAAGCTCATAGATTTATTTTTAGACATAATGCATATGGTCAAGTAGCCGAAAATTTTCCCCAAGTGCCAGGTTGTGCATGGTTCTGAGGCAGAAGGAAGAATTTTGTTAAAGGAAATACTGTGGTGAATGCATGAAACACTTTACTATAATAAAGACGAGGGGGAGGGTGAAGGGAGGAGAGAGAAATGTACAGCTAAATGTCTCTGTCTCCTAAACACTCACAGAAGTGCTGTTTGAAATTGAGCAGGAATGGGCAAGCCTCACATTCCTCCTGTGGTCATAGAGCTTCCCACTCTTCTAATGCACTCCAGTAGACTTGCAGAGTTCAGCTGCCACTGCAGAGCTCACATCTGGTATGGAGAGCATGCTTTAATAATCCTAGAAATAATTTAGAAATACCTACTTGTCTTGGAAGCAGTTCTACTTTGAGACAGGAGACCACAGTGACCTACTATTAATGAGGCCCTGCAGTCCTCCACGATCGATTTTCAGTGCACAAGTGCCGTGTCAGACGTTGCAGCTACTGTGAATCCCTTGTGCACTTGTGGGGGAGTTCTGAATTCCAGTTCTTAAACCTGTACATTGCCAAGGAGGATTGTACTCCGGAGTCCTGGAGGTGCTGGGTGCTGGGTTTGTAGAGAAAGCTGATCTGCAGTGAACCCAGTCTCCACCTACCGTGTTCAACAATTTGCGTGCCCTTGTGTTCATATGCTAATTTGGAGGTGTATCATAGAATTATAGAATGGCTTGGGTTGGAAGGGTCCTTGAGGATCAGCTGGGCACAGCATTGCAGGTGGGGGTCTCATGAGAGCTGATTAGAGGGGGAGCCCTCACCCTGCTGCCCACACTGCTCTGGATGCAGCCCAGGACACACTTGGCTTTTTGGGACGCAGGTGCACATTGCCAGGGCAGGTTGAGCTTCTTTTCAAACACCCTCAGGTCTTCACCCAGGTATACGTGTAAGATCTAATTTATGCTTGAATATTGTGGACAATAAGATTCTTTTGGCTTCCTAATTTCTCCCAGAAGTCAATGAAGGTCTGATTCTCCCCATGCTGAACAAAAACTTCAGCCTGGCTCAAAACTATATTGGGAAGTTTCATTTCTAGAAGGGGAAGTAGAACCACTTCTGTCTAAGTTCCCTGAAGTTCCTCTGTAACTACCTGAGGCCTGGACATCTGTAAATCAAAATTATATGATTATTATTATTTGTTTTTCTTGCTTATGCACTTAAACTGAAGGTGAAATACTGAATAAAGATATTCATCCCATGCGTAGCTGGGAACCAATTAATTAATACATTTGTTTTCTTTTTATTATTAATTCCTCCTCAAGTCACAAAGTATATGATTCAAAGATAGATTTAAGATTTCCTGGCCTAAATCTGGAGTGTTTTTGAGGTATAGGTTTTGTATCAGTTTATTCCTGCCTATGATAAAAATGGAGATTTTAGCAGGCATCCGAAGTCAATAAATAATAAAGATTTTAGCAGAAGAATAGTGTATTGTGCAATCTAAAATTACTGTCACATACATATTCTTCTTCCAGAAGAATACAGGTCTTCCACCAGAGTCAGTGGACCTTCTTAAGTACAATTGAAGAAGAAGGAACTGATTCTTAACTTATAAGAAATCTTAATATATTTTGTCAGATTTAGCAAGTAGGTTAAAAAAATACAGTTTCAGGACTGTCCTTTTCAGGTTTGATAAATAACTTCTGGCTACTGAGCCAGAACATTCTTTCAAAAAGCTTCTGACAGGCTTATGGTTCTTACGATGAAAATTAATTTAAAAGTTTTGCAAGGCCTAAAAGGCAGGGTGGCAAGTTTTTACAGGATTAGACCCTAAATTAGAATGATTCCACATTTAAGAAAGAATACATGTGGTAGACAGAAATAAAACCTGTATCTATATTTACCCAGGAAGACATAAACTGCGCTTAAGATTATTTGTAGGCCAGTGACAGAGAGTTGGAAGTATGAAAGTTTGGCTTTTCTTTATACTTAGAATAAGACAGTTCAGAATGGACTGCTGAATGGAGCTAATGAAAAGTATGCATTCAAACCTCCCATGTGTCAAGGGGAGGAAGGAATTTAGTTGGCTGACTTGCTGAACAACAGGGCCATGGCTGCACCTGTGGGACGCTTTCATGAGGGGTGCGAGAATGACTGTGGTATGTACATCACAGCTCAGGACACATGGAAGCAGCACGCCGAAAGGATGGCTTGCACTTGTTTAGTGAAATTAGACCTGTCTCAAGCTGTCTGAGGGTAATTTAGGAGAAATGGTGATCCTTCAGAACCTGTGGATTTGGGTTTCCACTGGAATCTTGTCTGGTAAAGATTTAAACTTGATAAGGAGCCAGAGTACAGTCCTTAAACCTTTCTCTTTCTCCAAATCAGTGTGGAGACTTGGCTTTGTTACATACCAAGGTCATTTTTCTATTCCTAATGTGCAGTGATGTGAGAACCTCTCAGTCAGATCATTGCCCACTGGATGGCCTTTGCGCAGTGGAATTTTCCTCCAAAACGGTTTTACAGAAAAACAGATGATGCCTCTCTAGAAGCTTATTCTGTGTGATTCTTTCTATTATTAAGAATCACCTGTAGGTTAGTGTTTGTAGTTGTAACTGGCCTGGAGAGGACTGCTGGAGAAAGGGTCAGACTGATAGTTAATGTCACTCATAGGTAATTATACTGTTACATGTGTTTACCATTCTTACCTTTCCAGATACTAAAAATAAAAAAGCCCTAAAATGCCTTAGTCTCCTCCAAATTAAATTGAATAAAAGGCTAATTTCACTGAGTTGTATAAAAAGAGGAAAAGATATGGGGGTTTTTATACCTTCTGTCAATCAGTACTGGTTGAGAACCTACAGAAGTCACTTGTATCCTCTATATAACATTATAGCAAGACTGTTTCTTTATTGTGTTGCATCAAATCACAATTATTTAAATTCTTACCATGAGTCTTTCATGTCTATGTATAACTTAATTAAAAATTTGTTACCAGAGCAGCCCAAAAATTCTCAAGAAGTGTGTTTTGCAATTGGTAACATCTGCTGAACTCTATCACTTACTGTAGTTCCAAACTGTATAAAATATCATCATTTATTACTGTCCATGACATAAATCAGAATAGAAAGTTCTATTACTCAGCAATTCAGCATTAAAAGTTATTACAATTCCTGTATTTTTCATGCTAAAAGAACATTATGAGGCTGGTCTCCATTAATTGTGGCAAACAGTGCTTGACTTCAGTTATCTGGGGAGAATTTCAGGTACCACCTGAAATTCAGTATGATAAATTAGTCTCATCTTAATCCATGAGTCTCATCTTGCATCCATGTACTTAGAGATGCAATATGCAATTCCAGGAGGAAATTTTTAGGGTTTTTTGTTCTAAGGGAGAAAAGTTCTCGAAATAAAGACTAAATTGATATCAGATGATGGGAGCTCAAGTTCATGAGTAAATATTATACACAGACATGATTTTTTTGTAACTTGCATGCTACTACAAGATACAGAAGCATTTAATATCCATTTGGGGGGGAAGCTGACTATTTTAATAAAAAGAGTGCTTTATGTGTTAGATTGACAGATCTGAAATTCTTCTGTTTGTATTCTGAATTATTAATGTGGGTATATAGAAACTAATCCCACGTTCTTGCTCATGTAGAAGAGGTCTCTCCATGCTATGCTGCTGTGTTTAAATGACTTCTTGTTAACGAAGCGTTATTTCGATTACCTATTCTGTTGGATGGTTTTGTCCCTTATTTTTCTGTGCTTCAGTGCTTTCTATGCTGCTATTTTGTAGCTTATAGTTATCCTTTCAAGACAACTGCTTTTGCAGCTACCATTCTGCAGTAACAAAATCCATCATAAAAGCTAATATGCTTTTAAAATATAAACATACAATGCTAGATGAAAGGATTGTGAAACAGATAAACAGAGGCAGATGGTGCAGATTTAATTAATAAAAAATACAAACAGTAAAATAAATATGCTGCATTGATTTAATGCCCTAATTTAATTAAGAAAAAAAATCTTGGAGTTTAGTTATTGCCAGGAAATTATATACTATGTTGTTTCTGTTTGGGGAGAAATTTTTTGTATAAACATTATATAATTTCATTTTATGAAGAACCTGGCACATTCTGACTGCATTCCAAGGAATTTTGCCCATTGCAAGGAACAACATTCAAGAGAAAGCAAGGAATGGGGCTCAGGTCACTAGGTTACATGTACAGAACTGGGGTTTGAGGCTGAACTCTCAAGTACCAGGTTAATGCCTTAGCTGTCATACTGCTGACTCTTTAACTAGTGGATCTTAAGACCAAGTTTCATCAGAGGTTTAGCATCATGCTAAGGAGCCCTCCTCACTGAAAAGGTTTTGAAGTTAGTGGATAAACACATGGAGCACAGGGTTGTTTATTAGCTATAGTCACAAATTACTGGAACTGCTTAATAGATGTTAAAAATAAAAATCTGGAAAGGCATCAAGCAAAAAAAAAATGTGCAGAGTTCTTGACTCATTGCTTTGGATTTTGTTATTTATTGCTGCTTTCTTTTTGCAAATAAAAATTGGAGGACAGTATATGCATTAAATATCGATACGGCATCAGCAATGATATGGCTGATACGAGTTCAAAATTATTTAACCCATATGGAATAGTTTGATTTTCAAATTTAATCAATTTTCTAAGCTGATGAAAAAATCCTATTCTACAAGTGAGATATTCTCTGGAGATAGTGTGTTGTTGGTTCTATTATAACGTTGGAGTTTATCTCGTGAGATTTTTCTCCATTGCGCATACATGCACAGTGTCGTAAGAGACTAGTATTGGAGATGAGTCAATTTTTGTTTCATGCAGAACTTTACTGAACAGAAAAGAAAAATAAGAGAGAGAACATTTTGGGATCACACAGGAGACAAGTCTGTGGAATGAAAACCACAGTAAAATCAGATTGCATTTGTTGGGAAGTTCTGAACGATTTATTTGGGGAAAGACTAGTAAGGAGGTAAGTGTGTGACTATGCTTATGGCTTCAGAATTATATAATTGTTTAGGGTGTTTTACCTTTCTGAAAAAGAGCTTAATATTGGCAGTCCCAAACAGAAGAAAACAAAGAGAAATAGTTCTGTCATTGTTGAATCAAAGAAATGTTACTTCTTTTTCCTCAATAAATTAAAAAATTCTTTTAAGCTAAGAATAATTTCCTTTTTATTGCTTCTTTTAGTCAGAGAAGCATAAAAATCAACTGTTTTAGACTCTCTTCAGTGTGTCACACAGACCACTGGAGACTGGTAGGAAAGACATCAGTTCACATGCAGCTTCACTACACTAAAATCTGCTAAAACAGCCCCCCTGCACCCTCTCAAGGGCCTGGGAGTGACATGGGGACATCAGCCCTGTCTGACCCAGGTCGCAGGCAAGCTCCACTTGCAGGATGCCCTGCAGACAGTGTGGGGTCACCAGGGGCTGGAGGGATGAAGGTGTGGAGGGGTGACGTCTCCAGCCTCCAGTCATCCAGCTGCTTGTGGTTTTTCAAGCACTGCTTATGTTGATTGAGAGCAGTCCCAGGGTGACAGCATCATTCTTATCAATCTGCTTTCTGCTTCCATTTGCCACACAGAAAAAGGGCTGTAGCTGCTTTCCTTGAGTTGCTGATGTCTCGTCACCACTGTCAGTCTGTCTTCCTGGCTGAGTGAGGGCAGATTCCTGGCTCTGGGAGCATTTTTGGGAGGTCATGTGTTCCCTGCTGCTTCCTCCTTCAACTATGTATCCTCTGTTTGTCTCTGTGTGTAAGAAGAGGGTGAGATCTTCTCCTTGGCTTATGTTTAGATAGTCTATTATTTGATAGGTAAATTATTTTGTAAAAATGCTATTAGATAGTTCAATAGTCCTCTCTGAACTTTTAAAAATAATTTTATTATCAGAATACCGTTCCGGTCCAATCTATAGCCATCAGGAAATGAAATCTTTTTTTCTAATACCTACTATGGATTAATGGTGTCGAATAGGCTGAGTAACTCAAAATAGTTCAAATATTATAGAAAGTGTTTTCCTCTACTAATGTTCCATATGGTTGTCTGTTGCTTTTATATTCTTTTCCAATATTTCATACATTGTTACTCATTCTGAATAAAAAGAAAAACAACTATAAAAAATCTCATCTGCCACATTTAAAACTATATTTGAAGAAAATCTCTCTCTTGTGATGTTCTACTGGTTTATATTGGCATCATAGTCTTCTAGTATAGGTACTGATTATTATCACATTATAGAACAAAATTTAAAGTAGGAGAATAATTTGGTTTTTCTGCTGAGCTGAAAGAAGTGCCATTTATATCTGTCTACTGGGATTTGTTCTTGTTTACTGAAGCAAAATAAATTTCAGAAATGGAACTAAAAATCTAAATTAGAATGACTTGAAGGGAACTAAAAGAGATGCTGAAATAACACTGAGAATATTTTATTCTGATATTTCCTATTTTTGTTGCATTTAAATGAAATAGCACTTTATCATTTGTCATATAGGAGATGAATGCAGTGTTTTCATTTGTGCAGATATTTATGGGACAATATACATATGGGAGTGAACCTTACTTACCACCTTCTACGTAAGCTAATGTTCGTTTGGCAATCTCCATAGTATAAACCGCTCACAAGAACACTGCCACATTCCTCATCTACAGCATTCTTAAAAATTTGTCTTGCTGTCAGACTGTTTTAGGTTTTTAATAGGTGTACAAAATCTTACAGACTGGTAAATCTCCTAAAACATTCACATGAATAATGCAGAAGTTAAAATTCACATGGGTGAGAAGTTTCGCAGATAAGAGACCATCTACTAAAAAAGCATGTGGTTGCCCTCTGAGTGCAATTGGAGTTGTAAACATTATCTGGTAAAAGTGAGGTTTCCTGGGGCTGCAGTAAGTAAAGCCTGTTACATCTTCTGGTATTAATCATAATAAGTGTTTTATCTTTGCCTGTCATGTTTAGTTTCTGCATGCAATTTACCTCTCAGGCAAGCTGTTCACGGTATCGGCCAAGCTTATCTCTGAACTTATGGTCTTCAAGTACCTAAATGTATTTCCACCAGAGTTCCCACAGTTAATGTGACAAAAGCCAACATAAGTGCTATTTTAAAATCACACTGCATCCCTCTACAGAAAAATAGTGTTGCTTGTATTCTGATCACTCCTATCAAATAAAGCTTAACTGCCTTTACTAGACCTACACTCTACTGCAATTTTATTATGACCTATTTTCAGATTGACTTTCTATACACACATATTTTATCTTGACTCCAATGTCCCTCACACATGTTATCTCCTATTCTCCAAAGTGCCTTTACTGCCACAGGACTTCCACATACAAAGCATGTTATTATCTGTCTGACTCCAGGGGTATGTTTAGCAGGATGCAAAAGCATGAAGGAAACACAAGGTCCCTGTCCCAAAAAGCCTACCAGCAAAGCAATCAGACTGCTTCAGGCGATCCAGCAATAGACCTCTGAGAGGAACGCAGAGGAAGAAAATGCCTTGAACAGTTTTGTGAGTAGCTTTGCTTGCGTGATGGTTCCAAAATGATACGGAGAAAGTGGTCAAAGATTAGACAGCTCTTAATATTCTACTCTGCATGACCCTATCTCACTGCAATACTCCCATGATCTGTTAATAATCCTTTATAATTAAGCTTCCAGCCTAATATTAAAACGTAATCCACATGAACACTAGTCAGAGCATACAGCAAGAAGTGAAGTGGTTACCACTTTGAGTTGTGCATGGCAGGCACTACCAGTTTAATTTAAAAGCTTTAAAACATTTGGCTCTTGATGTAAAGACAAATTAAGTTTCACTTCTGATACACACAAATACAGTACAACACATCTAGTTCAGAGCTGCTGCAGTGACACTTTCCCTGCACAATGCTTGCCAAAAGAATATGGAAACATTGCTTCTGTGAAAATGGAGACTGTGCTTGATAACTACCTTGACATTTACACAGAGCATGAATGCCAAACAGATTTTGTAGCAGTCCATGAAATAAACAACCCAGATTCATAGTTGGTAAAAATTGAATTTGGCCTTCAGGATTGGGTTTTATATACAACCTGTGTGTCATAGTAATCACACTGTTTTCTCTCTGCACTGTAAGTCTGACAACTCAGCTGAAGTTACAGTCTTACAACAAATGTAAAAAGTTGCAATGATTTGCTCTATTCTATTTCTACTTGTTATGGCAGATTCTATGGTTACGTACACTCTTAAAATGCTTTGTAATTAGTTTTCACTGGTATGACTGAGATATTTTGCACATTAAAATCAGTGGTTCCCTTTCCATCTCTTTTTCCCTTACAGGCTTACATCAGAAATCTCCCTATAAAATTATTTGTCTTCTGAACAATTTACTTTTTGTTCTGAGAAAGAAAAAAGGAAAAAAAGCAAAACAAAACACACCCCCCCTCAAAAAAAAACCCAAAAACCCAGTCCAACATACTTGAGTAATGTAAGAGAAGCAACTTTTTCAGAATGGAGATAAATATTAGCATGTGTCACTGCCTTTGGTCTAAAAAAATTTTAAACTAACTATTACCATGAGGCTGGGGAACATAAAATGGAAACTCACCTGCAGAATTAAGCACTCAGAGGAGTTAAAGGAAAAATGCTATGGGAATATTATTTCATACTAATTTTTTATTGGCTTTTTCAAATAGAAAGGGCAGTTTTAGCTTTTATGAGTTAAGCTAGTGTAAACTTATTGTGACCCATGCGCCATACAGTTTTTCCATTTGAATAATACAGGAAAAGATGTTGATAATATTTATCATTTCTTTGATGGAGCTTTGCTGACAAGCTACAAATGTTTTCCACTGATTGCGTGTGGTGGAATTCTAAACATCTAATTAGTGTCCAGAGAGCTGACTAAGAACTGCCAGTGATATTAATGTCTAATATATATTGCTTTAATTAGCCAAATCCATAGGTCAACATTAACACCAATTTTCCAGTCCTGGAATACTTCATTACAGAATTTGACACTCCAATTTCTACAGCTGCCAGGCAGCCTCCATGAATGGCCAAGGCACACTGAGGCAAGAGGGTGAAGGGCATGAGAATGGATATTGCTTTGAGCAGGAAGATGGGTTGCCAAACATTGTCCACGTGTCGTTGTAGAGTGGAATTGCTTTCCAATTTTGGAAGGAACAGGTTGTGACAAGAGAAGCTTTGTGTCATCAGTGGTGAGATTGCCAGAAAGGGTGGAAAGGGCATTTCAGAACTGAAAGGCACAACAGACACCACTTGCAGCAGCTATTGAGACCAGTTTTAGTGCTTTGGAGTCACTGTTACTTTTCTTATAATCCAGTTTCCTTTGACTTCCAGGAATAATGGTATTCATTACTGTCTTTTAGTACTATCTTTTTCTTTTTTTTTAATGTTTATTATTTTCCTTAAAAGATGACAAGAGAAAGGGTCCATGGAAGGAAAGAGCAGGTAGACAAAAGAAAGACTGGTTTACTTCCTTAGGCATGCTACTGTCTTGAATGTTATATTAAGATTTAATTTTGTTTACTGCTTCTTCCTTTATTTTAAAATATAGATGAAACTGTAAGAAACAGCACAAAGCTAAACCCATATTTTCAGGATGGGGCTTGAACTAAGCATGAGAAGTAGCCCAGCCATGATTTTTCAGTGCACTACAGAATAGAATGGTAGATAGACTGTTCAGCTTAAAGTTTCTCTTTGTTTTAAATGTTTGCTACATTTGCAAAACAATGCAGTTAAATATATTAGTATATTTCAATACCAGGTGTCATGGCTGAACCCTGACCAGCAACTCAGCCTCACACAGCTGTTCACTCACTCCCCCTCCTCCCCCGTGGCACAGAGAGGAGGATTGGAAAAAACAGGTTAAACTCATGGGTTGAGATAAGAAGAGTTTAATTATTGGAAAAAAGTACAATATTATAATAATAATTCTGATGAAATACCAGGGGCAGGGGGAGAACCCAAGAAACACAAATGATGTTCAATACAGTTGCTCACCACCCACTGACTGGTGCCCAGCCAGTCCCCAAGCAGTGATTGGCCCCTCTGGGCCAACATCCCTCCACTCCATAGACTGAGGTGCTATGGTGTGGAATATCCTTTTGATCAGTTCAGGTCAGCTGTCCTGACCATGCTTCCCCACAGCTTTTTGCGCACCTTCTCACTGGCAGAGAATGGGAAACTAAAAAGTCCTCGACTTAGAGTAAGCAACAGCTAAAACATCAGCATGTCATCGACATTATTCTCACACCCTAACCCAGCACTGTCACCAGCTATTAGGAATAAAATTAACTCTATCCCAGAAAAAAACAGGACACCAGGAAAGTATTTGTTATTGGTTTCTAAGTAGTTAGAATTAAGCAACTTGAAAAATGTGGAGTCATATTTCCAAGAACATGTATAGATCTACAATATAATTTCAAAGTAGCAAAACAGAACAAACAAAAAAAGGGTTTGGGTATATATAAAATATTACTTAATTTAAATAATAATATAAAATAATCCTTATTTTCTTATTAAGTGCCGTCTTTGTGGTTCTCATGAAGTATCACTTGATATAACCTTTTCACTGCAGTCATTAAAAACTTGGTAAAAATAAGTTTAAAGACCATGGCTAGTATATGTGTTGGGGGAGTTAATAAAAGTATAAGCATTTCCTTAAATTGTAAGTAACCTCTGACCGGGATGCTAACTTGCTCTGAATGTATTACTTAATGTAAATCATATTAATGGAAAAAGTTGGATTAGTAGCTAGATTAGAGAAGAAAACAATAAATGCTTGATGCAGTAAATTTATTTATCTGCCATTAAGCCTGATCTTAAAACATGTGTTATTATACGTTGTAGCACAGTCAAAAAAAAGAGGTAGCAATCAAAAAGTTTATAGCGGAGAAGGCAAGAGGCCTTTGGGTGTGTAACAGTGAGGTGGTCTAGAAGATGATTTGGTTCTAGAGTAGTTTCCCACATTTTTGTCTTCGTATACTGTATTACACTGCACTGTACTGGAGGGTGCAGCCTCTGATGATTCTGAAGTCCTATGCAGATATGAAGTTGTAAAACACAAGGGAGCAAGGAAAGTTTTTGTGTCTTCCCCACAGTAACTAGTCCATCTACCTTGTCACAGAAACTGAGAAACTTGTAACTATTCCTACAATATCTGTGATGAGACAGAGGTGAAAACATTGGGGGTTTGCTAGAATAAGGACTGGATAGTTAGTATACAGAGACCTAAATATCAGACTTATTTCTGGCAAGCCAAAATGACTGCTATTATGGTTCTTAATTCTAGCATGATTCCTAGTTATAGGCCATGATTGTCCTGGCTTTGTATTTAACTTGGGCTGTAAGAGCAGCCAGGGAGATGGCACTGACAGTAGAAATATTTCAGGCTTTAGATTAAACTTTACAAGTCAGTTGTGTTAATTTTCCTTTTTATTGAAACTATAACTTTTCTGCCATACAGATTCTGCACACACAAAAATGTTTAATGTAAATCACTGGTTTTTTTCCTCTTGCAAAAACATTAGAAATTTCAGGATAAGAAGATGTATCTGAGCACTGGTCCATACCGGGATGAAGAGCTCAAGTTACTAGGAGTGGGGTGTGGCTAAGCAGGAGATGAGGAATGACAAAAAGATTGTAGGGGATCAGATCATTATGAGCTGCCTCCTGGGTAAAACGCTTGAACTGAAAATTGTTGATTTTGTGCTTGGTTCTGCAACTTTAGCTTCCTTTTCTTACCAGTTTACTTGCTGATGTATACATAGTTAGAGTCCTACCAGATTCATCTGACAAATACACTTAAAACTAAATTTCAGTCTGATTCTGCACTAGATAAATTACATTTAAAATTTACTGGGGACTATATCTGAATATATACTGAGGACTGATTTTTTTGTAGGTCTTATTAAGTATTCTAAAGTGTTACTTAGTTCATAGTTTCTGAATACCTGTACTGAGATTTGGTGCAGAATTTCTATTTTGACTTTCACACTACAAGACACATTCTGTTTGTTTTCTACAGATTTTGTTTCCAACTCCTTGTAGAGCTCTCCTTCCAATCTGTCTTCGGGGAAACCACTTTAAAATAGGGGTGTTGTTTATTTTTAAGATTTTGAAACTTAAATTTTGCTCAGTACTTGAACCAGTGCAAATTAAATCAGCAGAAGGTCTTCCTCTTACTTCTATAGATTTCAGACCAGGCTCTAAGTGCTATTTCAATCCTATAAAGTTTGTGCCCTTTTCCCCTTCAGATGTCTTGACCAAAATGAAAATCCAAGTAACAATGAAATTACTTTTAGTGCTTCTCCTCTCCCTGTCTTACTCCCCTTTTTGCCCAATATCAAAAGGTTAATGAACCAAGTCCACACTGTTTAGATTTTGTACCAAGTACAAAGAAATATGTTGTGTATAGCTGATAAGTGGCATGATCAATAATAGGGAAACATTTTCCAGCTGGTGCTATATAAGGAAAAATTATCAACAAAGAACCTGGCATTGTCAACGTTGGTTTGTAATATATTGATAAGTTACAGATTAGTCACTGCATTTTAAACACTTGTAATGTTGACCACTGAACCGTGTATATTTGGATCATCAAACACACTAAAACTACATTTCTGAGTGCAATGGCATACCTTTAGGTTGTGCCTAATGAACATCTCCATAGCATAAACTTAGTAGCTTTCTAACAGATCTTTTTCAAACATTGCTTGCTATTATGAACCTAATTCAAAACAATAAGTACAAAAGTAAAGAGGTGTTTCAGCTTAAGAGCAAGCATTTTCTAGGTGGCTGAGGTATGGTTCTTTTTAAACACGTTTGCTCAGTGTCTCTGAAGACTGAATGATATTTGGCAATCATGAATAAAATTCTTGAACGGCAGCTCTGTAAGTACTGTGGCACTGTATGTTGACTAACAAACTATCTGACTGCTGTACTCTAAAAATTCTGATGCTGTGGGCATTTAACAGAACCTAAGAACACTTGCAAAATATCAATTAATAAAAATTAGTTTTAGGAGGAAACAACATCTTACAGGAAATCCTATGTATATAACACTGAAATTTGTTATGGAACTGTGTTGAATTCATTTTGCATCAGTATTTTACCTGTAATTTGTGTAGACAAAATAGCAGTCACAATCACTTGCTGTTGTATGCACAACTCTGTTGTGTTTCAATTAATTGCCAGAAGGATTCATGTCTTCCAGACAATGAGCAAAATTTTGCTCTGAGTAAAGTTCATGTGAGTTTTATTGTGTACTTGCAGAGTCAGGGTTTCATCTAAACGAAAACAAAAAGGATTGTTGTATCTAGGCTGATTTTCCAAAATCCATTCACGATTTCACTTTGATAACTTTATTTTGACTAGTAATGAATAAATTATATGGGAAAATGCTTTTATAGGGAAGAAAATTAGAAGTTCTGATTTTGGGCAAAATTATCTGACAGAGAGATAAGATGTAGGTTTTAAACTACTGCCTGCTCCCTAACAAAAGTTGTCAACTCCCCAAAGACAAACTGCTGCCTGAGACCTTAATGAACTTTTCTGTCAGCAAAATAACTGTTGTTTTGAGAAGAGCTGGGAAGGGAAAAGCATAGATAATGAAAAAACCATTTGCTTTAGTTATTTTTTCAGAACAATTTATGTTAGAAGTAACTAATTTTTTTGCCAAATATTTATTTCTGTATTGCTTAGGTATGGGCTTGTGGGGATCTAAAAATTGCAATGAGGGCAAATTTAAAAGCTTATTAAGAATTAACACTTCTGTAAATAAAAAGAAGGCAAAGCATTAGAATGAAAACACATCTAGAAAGAGTGGGCTTTTAAAAGTATCTCTGCATTTAAAAGCAGCAAGAGTATTTTAAACATCTCTGGAATCTGTAGCATTTATAAGATCTATTTATTAGCTGCCACAAGCATAACGCTTCTAAGAATGAATAAAACCATTTAAACATTTTCCAGGACTCCTGAGACCGAGATGTGTGCTTTGCATGTATATGTAAAGCATAAATGTGAATGTGTGTAAGTGCGTAGGAGGGAAGAACAATTTTCCCTTCTTCCTCTCAAGAGAATGCCTGAAATTTAATTGAGGTAAAATAAATGTTCTTATCAGAAGGCACAATGGACCTTCCCAGTTGTTTGTGGCAGAGTTCAGGAGCCCTCCCCATGGCTTACTCTACCTTCCCCCACTTCAGATATTAACCTGGACATCATGCCTTCCAAACATTAAATGAGCTGTGCGATGTTTTATTACATTTCTCATGTGGCTGAGCTTAGTGTGGCTTTTAAGTGTTCCTCGGTATGCCGTGCTTACGCAAGTTATTTTCTGCTGTGGATTGTTGATGCTGCAGCAGCAGATAGAGTGATGTGCCTTGAATTCCAATGAGGAGAAGGCGTTGGTTTATTTGGGTTTTTTGAGTACAGCGTGAGTATCTTGAAAAGATTTGTAACTCAGATTTTTCTCTATTTCAGGCTTAAAGCATTAGAAATGATTTTTTTTAAAGTGCTGCTGGGAAATAATTCTTCGTCTTTAGAAAGTAAAGTAATTTAAAATGTCATTATTTGTAAATAGTATGCTATTTATGAAAATCTCTTTTAGTTACTGACTTATATTATGTGCAGTGTGGATCTCCACAAAGAAAGGCTAGTTTTTATGAAGCTGATATTTATGAAAAGGGACAAAAGCAGTTGTCTATAAAGTTTACCATCATTAAGTTGAATTGTAACTAAATTAGTCTTGCTTTCATTGTACTAAATTATTTCTGATCTTGTTCTGACAATTAAGGAAAATTTATAAGCAATGAGGTGGGCAATTGAAGTGATGTGTATATTTTCTCAAACTCCTTTAGGGGATTAAAACCTTTCAGTGTGTTCTATCCATCTGCTTATTTAGTGCTCATATTATTGGAAGCAATCCTTTCCTCTTCTAGCAGTGATGCTTAGATCCCTAGTTCTTAAGGGTTGTGTATGAAACAGATTTTAAGGGATCCAGCCCTGATTAGAACAGTTAGCCTGTTAACGTCCTATGTATTTACAGTGGATTATTTGAAGGGAAGCAGGGGTTAAGTCAGCAGGTCTCTCGGCTTCCCCAGGGGTTAACCTGGCAGCCTGTTTGGCACACACAGGAGGGCTGACAGGTAGCAGGATTTGTCTAAGCAGTGTGCATGAGAGCCAACAAGGAAAACTGAATGCTCTGGATTAGTTTTGGATTATGTTGTCAGAGTGAAGCCTGATGGACAAACTGCAGAGGAATAAAATGCAATCTGTTTGGGGAAAGAGACAGCGTGCATAGGTTTCATTTTTCAAGAAATGACAAGAAAAATCATTAATAATTTGTAAATCCATGTCCATTAACTTTTCTCTTTGTTATCCCAAGACAGTCTTCTTAACATGATTTTGCCACTGTTCTATATCTGTTCTTTCTTGTGACAGATGGCACAATAAATATAAAATTGTAATAGCATAGTACAAACCAAAAAGAAAATTATCTAGAAATCATAGCACTTGAAATTGCTGAATTTCAAGTGGAGAGAGGTCGTGGTTTTTTCTCTGTCTTTTTGTGCTGAAGGATAAATTTTAATATAATTTACATATTTTTCCTATGCTATGGTTTCCTTACTGTGATCATAATTTACTTCAAAATATTGGAAGCAGCATTCCATTTTTTTGCCCATTAAAACAATTGGATTTCCAATATTACTAACACAGTAGATTACCTGTTTTTCTTCATCTGGTTATTACATTCTTTTACTGCTCAAGTACTTTAAGTACCTAATATCATAGAGGGGAGGAAAAACATTTTAAAAACAAACCAAACTACAGAACAACAAAACCCAACTTTTTTTTCCCACTAGGTAGAATTCCATCATTTTTCATTAAAGTAGTATTTGTCCTTACAAAGGTCACTTAGTTTGTTGAAATTTGCTTCTTTAGCAATAGAATAGTTCTTGTCAATGAACTTCAGTCAGATTTGATTTTCAGAAGATTACTTGGAGGAGGAATGGGGTGGGGTCTTCTGCTATTCTTCTTTTACAATAAATAAGACTCCAAATAAAAGCTAGCAAATAAGCACTTAAGGACCAAATAGAGTCAGGGAAAGACTGTAAAAAAGTATTGCAGACTTAGTCATTATTAGTCAAGTATACAGAGTTGTGCAGGTTTTTTGCACAGTGTCTTTATTTTTACTAAAATGCCAAAAGCATTTTATGTTATCCTTAATACAAGAAAAGGTGGTTCATCAGTTACAACTGTTTGGATTATGCTCTTGCCGAGGTGTTAGCAGAATAAAACAATTTCATAAATGTATTCATACTAGGATAGTAATATTACAGCAAAATAACTTTTATTCATGTGATTTTTTTTTCTTCTGCTGATGGATTATCCAAATGTAGTATTGATACATTTGGTTTAAAAAGAATAGTCTGAATTTACCTTGGTCTGTTTGTATCTGCATGCAGATTTTTTTGGCTATTCAGTATATCAAATGTGAAGTCAGGTTCATTTTCAATGAGCATATGAAATGTACATTAAGTTTTGTCTCCTAATTAGTGATGTAAGAAAGATTTTGTTGCTATCATTTCCAGATCCATTCTATTTCACTGAAAGGTTTTGTATATATGAAAGCAGTCTTATTAGCTGTTTCATTTACTCAATTCTTGAAAAGCAGGTAGGAAAACATGTATGGGGAACTGCTGTAGCTGACTTTTCTTATCACTGTAGAATTTGCTTTTTGTTATTAACTCATCTTTGGCTAAAAGTAATGTTGTATTTTGCCTTGCTGCAGTGAGGTCATCTGCATACATGACATCACAGCATCTCTATTAAATTATAAAGTGTAAATTTCATAAGAAGTTGTTCTGATTAAAATGAATAAATTGTTGTTTTGTGCAAGTTAAATTATAATTTCCAGTTGGCTGGTAACAGCCTTGTTTAATAAGGGATAAAGGGAGAAATATTTTTGGATACATAATAAACCTTTGTAGAAAATTTCTGGAGACTTCCTCTTGGCTGAAGGAAAGGGAAAGAAGGAACTTCTGTGCATTGGCTCCCATGCGCAGTCCTATCCCCTCAGTTTAAAATAGCACAGTGGATGACGTAACACAATATCGCTGTTTTAATATTAGATGTTACATAAGAGTGTGTGAATAGGTACATCAGCCTAGCCATAAAATAATTTCAGGGTATTTATCTTCTGCATAATGCTTTCCAAGTATTAATTGGCTAGCTTGGAGTCTGAGTAAGCAAGTGGTAAAAATACCTCTATAGAATAAAATGTTTATGCAAACTCAGGAGTCCCTCCACCTCCTGTATGCTGTTGGCTGAATCTCTAGGTCTTTAGAACTGCTTCCTTAATAGGAAACAACAGTACAGAGCAGAATTCAGGCTGGATTAATTTGGGCCATATTGCATGTCAAATTTCAACCCATTAAATATTCTTTCAATATTAAGCATGCTCTTCATTGCTTGTCTGGCTCAGCGTGGCTGGATTTGGTCCTGGAAGCACTGTCGTTGCTGCACTTTATTCTGAGCAGATAAAAGTCTTGCAGAATCCATGCAGTCTCCCTGGGCTTCACTTTACACTTGAAAATAGTATTCCATAGAAGTTTTAGAGATTGAAAAATATGCTTTGGTCTTTTTTTTCTAGATAAAAGTTAAATTATTTAATTTTATGTAATTTTCAGTGCTTATAACTAATCAAGCATTTCAAAAGTAGTCGTATTGTATTTCCATCTCTAAACTTTTAATCCAGACTAAAGTTTTAGTGGCATTAGGAACCTTTGTTCTAGTTATGGCTGTTGATCAAGAAGGCTTCTGCAAGTGTTTAGTAACTATTTTGAAATGACTGAACATTAAGATTGTGATGGCAGTGTAGTTTTGTTTGTTTTACCTTAAAGATAAAAGTGTCTGGGGAAGAGTGCTAGAGTGGCAAAGAATGCGCTTAAAAGGGAAAAAAAATTGTAAATGGTTTGCTTTTTAACCAGTTGTCCACAATGGGGCACTTGAATTTCTTGCCTCCTTTTCCACCAAGATAAGTACTGCAAGTTCAAATTTTTCAGTAATGTATATTGTCAACTTTTTTTGAATACAAAAGAGCTAAGATAATTCATTTGTTTATTATTCTGTTTCTGTGGACACTCACAATATCCATATTCACATTCTGAAGTATTTGAACTAGTGAATATGCCTGTGACATTTGTCATGCTGCGTGTTTCAAAAATAGCTTACAAATATCTTCATAATCTGTAGCTGTCAAGAGGTTATTTCATTTACTGCTGAAGTAGAGTGAAAACTCATCAAATGTGCAGATTAATTGAGACCAAAGATCAAAGAAAACTGCAGAAATATATATATATATAAAACTTCTGGAAGAATTTCATTAGCAGCTGCTCACAGCAATGTAAAGCAACATCTAATGGTGAATGATAGTCAAGACTTCAGAAGCGGTTTACTGAGAAAATACATTATTTCCACTAACACAGCATTTTGCAGTATATTTTAAATTAATCAGTAAAGAATACTACCTGAGTGATGGCCACCAGGAGCTGCATGTTGCTACAGTTTGTCCTTCCTGAACACAGATCTATTCCCAGCTTGCATTAAACTTCTCAGAACTGATGGATTCACATTAGATTTTGCTATGACTGCAAATCATCATTCCATGGGAATCCAGACAAAAGAAATACTGTTAATTCTGTTACTCAGCTCTTAAGCCTGTCCACTTTGGTCAAAATTGTCTGACCAAACTTGGATTAGTCATTTTTTCCTTTGTTGTGAATTTATGGGAAGTGGCAGAGTACAATAAAAAACTTCAGAATGGTCCTCTTTGTGCCATTAGTAATAGCAGCTTTAGGAAAGCTTTAATATCCTGTTCCTTTTTCATGCAGGAAAAGTTAGACAATAACACATAGAAATAACTGAAATAAATTATCAAGGAGCATACAGTTTTAATGGAAATAAATCATTAAAACTATTCCATATATCTTCCTGTTCTAGGGGAATAAAATTCTGCAGGACTTATTTTTTAGCTGTACACACAAAAGCCCCCTTCTAAGCTACTGAAAAATACGACCACAACATTGTTAACTCTGCTTTAACAAGCAGTGATGCAAGGACTAAGCAAAACACCTGTTTTCCTTTAATTTATTAGTTGCATATCACATTTTAGGCTGCAATGTTCATACTTGATTGTGTGAGGCTTATATTCATTGTTGGTTCCAAACCTCACCTCAAAAGAAAGACATCTCCCAGCACTCAATTCCCATTGTCTGTAACTCAGTGTCCTGCTGAATACTGGGACGTCCATTTAGGCAATTCTTAGGCATAAGAACTACAGCTATAGTCCTATTCTGCTGTGGTGCAGGGTGCATGCAAAGGCTCTTTTTATTCTACTTGCATATCATAAACAGGGTGATCAAATATTCTGGTTTGCCTAGCAATGCAGACTCTGTGCTGGTATTTTAAGGACTGCTCTCTGGATGCAGTTTTTGTCTGGGTTGTTATTATTATTAGGGATGTTGACTTTTATCAGCTAGTTGCACTTGCAGCACTGCAGCAAGAGGTGATGCATTCCCAGGGCTTGGTAAAGAGAGGAGCCTACATGAGAAGACAGGAGCTGTGCACTCACACACGAAGCAGTGCAAGGTGTCCCCTCTTCTGCTCTCCCTATTAGGTTCCATGGCCTACTGAGTTTTCAGCATGTAACACCACAGCCTTGTGCTGCATTTCTTATTAATTAATTTTTAATCTGACTTCCCAAGCAAAAGCCAGAGACACTCTCTCAACAGCCACCTCAATAGTTTTGTAGTCTCAGAACTTGTGCTGAGAGTCATAGAGGAAGTTGAAGAGCATTTTGTGTGTGTTTGATGCCGGCACAGGTTTTGAGTCCCAGTTCTGGGAAGAACCACAGTCCCAAGGATGGTGCAAGCTGAAAAGAACTCATCTTTGAGACTCCAGTGCTTTCCAAGGTGGTAAATGTGAGATAGCACAGTTTTATCTATGAAAAGAGCAGATATGAAATCGTAAAGAGACAAAAATAGCATGAGCTAAAAGAGCAACTTATTACAGAAGTGGGAGAGCTCTTCTCTCTTTCCTTCCTCTCTCTCCTTTCACTGTATTCTTTGAAAAGAGAAAAGTGATTGCCAAAATATTTTTCACAAGATCACAATTTTTTTCCAACTTAGCTCAGAAAAGAAACCCTTTAGAATACAATCTTGAAATATCACATTGAAATGTTACAGGAAAGAGCTCTCCATTGTTCACACACAAATTAATGCTTCAAGGCTCAACTGGAAGCTCTTTTCTGGTTTTGATTTTTCCTTTTAATTTTAAGTGTTAAATCTCACATATTTCCGAAACATTTTCATCTTTATTATCTTCTTCCTGATACTGAATCCATCATGTGCTTCCTTCCCATCTCTACCTCTAAACATAAACACACAGTATGTATTTAGTTTAGAGAAATTTGCAGGTTGCAAGAGATGATGCATGGATGTTGCATCTCTACTTTCTCCCTTAGCCTGGTGATATTTCTCAGTATATGCAGGCCTGTGAGATACAGAGAGAGAGAGATCAGTGTTCAGTATTAGCTTTTTTTATACATATAGCTGTCTTCCAATGTTTATAGGTCACCCAAATTCTACTTAAGCAGTGGCATCCAGTGCACAGGTTTGCGAGGGCTTGCAGGGTTAATTCTGTCATTACTGTGTTGACATGAGGCATGTTACAGCTTTCAGCTGAAAATGTTACTTGTAATCTTTTAATCCCAAATTAGGTCAACATTTTATCAAGTTAATCTAACATGAAGATTAATTAGGCTAGTTAACACACACACAGAGGTTATTTGTTTTGAGTCTACATTTAATCAAGGAGTAAGTCCTTAATACAATAGACAGCCTCTCCCCTGCCCCCTAACCTGAGCTACAGCTCATTCCATCATTTTGATATCAAGCATGGTTTAGGACATAAAATTAGGAAAAGGAAAAATTGGATTTCTTATTCAGTCCACCTACAATCCCTTGTAGTACGAGAGAGATGGATTTCCAAAAATTTTATAGTTTTGCAAAGCTAAATCCATCATGGATTTTTTTTTTCAGGAAAAAAATGCCATTAATATTACAATGCTCTGAAATTTGTTTTTACATAACTCCAGAGCATTCTGAGATAATTCTTCATCTAAGAATTATCTGCATTTGAAATAAAGAAGATGCATGATGTTTTCTAAAACAAGATTGATGCTACCATTAAATCCTTAGGGCTACAAAATGTAGAATGGTGGAAAAAAAGAAAGTTAAGATAAATGTGCCAGGCAAAATGGAAATTTTATCAAGAGAGTTTCTTGGGTCTGCATTGGAGTTTCTCTCAAAATCAGTCTGTCTCAACAGCTAAAACTATGTCTGCTAGAGCACTCACCTGAAACATAAGAACCCTGGTTTGGAGTATACCTACTGTTTTGCTGTTTTTCAGCAGATTTTTTACTCAGTCTCTCAGTCTCACGTAAATTTTAGTAAACAGCAGACAACTAAAAACTAAGGAAAAGGAACTTTTTCTACTTTGTAAAGTATTCACTATTCTGAAAATTGTTTCCCAGCATCTTTCAATTTTGTGGGTACATCTCTACAGTTAAGAAAAACTGTCCTTGACAGTAGTGAAAGAAACTAGAAGAAAGTAGTATTTTCCCCAGGACAGGATGTCTTATAATAATAAACTTTATTTCTACTAGGACCCTTGAAATTACTTGCTGCATTCATGCAGTATTTTATTTTTGTTACCCAAAAAACTTGTTGCTCTTGTGGTCTTTTAAAACGTAAGAACAATAGCATAAGCAGAATGGAATAAAGAACTTGGCTGCTTTCTTTCTTTAACATTTTCATATCCCTTCTAATATCCCTTATTACATCCTTTATAACTTTATCTCTTAGTATAGTTATTCTCAAATTAAATATCAAAAAGGAGGAAAAAGAAGGCAGTTTGTATAGAGAGAGGTGGCATAAATCTGCTAACAGGGGTCATTACACCGGACAAATGCCTTTCTCCCCTGAGTTTCCTAGATAAGGAGAACCTATCTAGTAGTTAAAAATTCCAAGAGTCATTCTGGATAGCATTACCGACCCCCCTGGGTGTTGCTGCAGAGTTCATGCCCTGTTTCATCAAATACTCAGTGACATTCACCAGGGGCCATGCTAATTATGGGGATTTAGCAGACAATGTCTAAGAACATTTCATCACAAAATAGCATGTCTTTGTCTACAAGTATTGGTTTGTTGATGTGCTAAGTTAGCAAAAAACTGGAGGTAAAATGATTCTGCAGTTTGTTAGTGTATCTTTATAGCAACATTAATCAACATATTGAAATGTTAAGGTACAATCTCCCCTGCGTTTAGTGCCAGCAGTACTGTGCTGTTTTGCAATTACATGGAGGAGAAAGGATCAAGGTAGCTTAAAAATTCATGGATTATACATTAGTTCAATGTCTTCTAACCCAATTGTTTTAATGAGCTACATGGTTGATTCACTATAAAACATTTGTCTTTTACTTATGCCAGACCACTTCAGTTGTGTCTTGACTGAAATCAGGTGGGAGGGGAGGGTATAAAATAAGGGATGCAAATCAAACTTCCATTTTGCTTCACTGCAAGTTGAATTGCTGTTTGATTCTCAGAGAGCAAAGCTTGTGATTACAGAGTGAAGTCCCTTATTTGGGGCTAACTGCAGAAACAGATATAAGCAAAGGCACAAGTTAGCTTTACCTGAGTGCAAGGCAAAGGCTGTCCTTGTACAATACATAGGGGCAAGGTCTCCCAGAAAGCTGTAAAGCAGCCAGCTTCTGAACAGTGAGTAGCCTACTCTATTCACCTCAGAAGGCTGTAAAGAAAAATACATTTTATAACCCTTCAGGCAGAGAAGGGCTTAGTCCCAGAGGTCACATTGCCACTGTCACCAAAAGCCTCTCTTGGATGCAGGTACATGACTCACTTGCAAAATATTGGCAGTGACAATGTTGTATCTTCAGTGTTTGGGTCCCACTCTGACCCAGTCCTTGCAGCACAGTCCATAGCCATGTTTTAACTCTATTTTTGAAAGGGAACAATTCCAGCAGAAAATACGCATTTCCCCACTCACAGTAGCTTACACCCTATCTATCTACCTTATACTATCCAGGTAGCTGATGGACAAGAGGGTCACACCAGTATCACTCTGATTCTAAGTGAACTGCCTTGTTCAAAACATGGATCACAAATTTATTTCTACATCAGATCTATAAGGTGATTAACGGAAGAGAGTTTATTAACGTAATTCAAAGGATTCCAGGGATTGTACAAAACTGAATCTAATGTTCTGTTTCCTGTATATCATATGCTTTGTACATACTGCACTTAGTTTCTGTATTGTGGAATAATGAAATTAGCAGTCAGTCTCTCTCTGACACATATATTTCTATTTATACATTAAAATCCATTAAAATTTATTCATCAAATTACAGTAATTATTATTGCTTTATTTAGCATTTCTGTATGGAAGTGTCCTGTCAGACAGGATGGACTCAGTTGCAGAGGCACAGGACAGTACAGACATGATAAAATGGCTGTTCCTGTCTTTTAAGGGGCACAATCACAAGTAATTACTTGGTTAATAAAAATATTGGGGTGGACTTCCGTGGACTTTAAGGGGACAAAAAATTAGCTTCTATGAAAACATACAGATGTTCAGGACTCCCAGAAATTAGTTCAACTACTTAAGCACCTTGGGATAATAACTTCACCTGGCAAAAATCTATCAGATATATTAATGATGGTGGAAATAGTAGTGAGGTAAATAGACACAAATGATGAAGCACAAGAAATTTGAATTAACAAAAAGCTAGTGAGACAGACACCAAAACCTGATGCACAGCATAGAAATCACCTATTGTTGAATTTCAGGAATGTTTGACTTTGCTAGTAGATATGTCTTGATCATCAGGTGGATATTGCTGTTTCCTCCAACTCCCCCCATCCCCCTTCTCTTTCTTCACCTGTTATTTTTCCTGTTATTAACATCTTTTCTGCACTGAGGTTCATCTCATTTGCCTATTTATTCTTTTCTGAGAGTTCTTTGAAAGCGGCATTTATCTCATGCTCTATGTTGTAGCATTTGTTTGCAGAGCTACAAGGGCACAGGTGACACTGATCTCCAAGATACGACTCTGCACTGGGGTGCACAAAGTGTGTTGAACCACTGTGACACTTCCTGCATCTTCATTGTAGCTTCCCTAAGGGTTTTAGTGAGAACAATCTTTATGTCCTCTTGTTCCCCAAAGCAAAGAACCTGTAGTTCTTACATGGCAAGATATGTATGTGGTAAAGTGGTAGTGGACAGGAAGGAGAGCTTCTGGAGCCAGCTCTCACCCTTCTGCATTTACACAGGGTATAATCCACAAACAGCTTTTATTTACTTAATCTATTTTATGGTGCCTGACATATGTAAGTTTGAGTTACGTTACCATATAATTTTTGTAAGTATCTTCTACATTTGTATCCTTTTGATTAGATGGTTGGAAATATATATTTAGTTTCATGACAACTGAACTCCCCACTGTATTTATTTCTCTATCCTCCTTTTAAAAATCTTCTTTCAGTATCCTGTTACTGCAATTTCTTTTCTTTTTAACTGTGGGGGAAAGGCAGAACACTTCTAACAAGCTCACTGAAAGCTGTCAAATGAATGTATTGGCAGACATGTTCATTTTTAATGGCTCCATGAAGTGTTACTGACAATTCTAATCATATAAGTTTTTGCAGATACACTCAAACACAGACTATGCAAGATAAGATCACACCAGATTTCACTTTCCAAAGCTGTTTGTTGTTTGGGATTTGGTTGGGGTTTTTGTTTGTTTGTTGTTTTCTTGGTTTTTTTAAATTAATAAAACCTCCAAATGAGCATATTTGGAGTTTATTACAGTTTAATGTGATTAACAGCTGATTACAGTTTAATGTGATTTTTAGTTTTTTAATGCAAAAGACCATACAGTGAAAATGCTGAGAGTCCCTGGGGTGTGGAAGTGATTTTTAAATTATGGTGCTGAGAAGTCATTGCTCTAGTTAATAAATCAGAGAGTGGTCTGAAGACATACAGATTTATATTATTTGTATTTCCTCCTAAAATATTTCAGTGTTGTTGTCTACAGAGAGCAGAGACTTTGATCAGTTTGTAAGTCATTATTATCCTCTGGTGAGAAATGAACATTGTATATAAAGTTTTCTTCCTGGAGATGGTCCTAAGGAGAACACCCATCTTGTTTTTATGAGAGTCGTGGAGAGGCTGCATTCAGTTCTGCTCTAATACAAATAGCCTGGCACACAGAGCCCCGTGTAAAGGGAATGTACACAGTTTTATGAATGGGATTGTTCTAAAACTTTCTGAAGTTAAAAGGAGTGCAAAACAAGTATCTAAAAAACAAGGAGAGGAAAAATAATTTAAAAGAAAAAAAAAAGGGATCATCTCCAAAATCTTTTTCCTCTGGGTATCTGTAAAGCATAGAACCATTTCAAATGTTCACTCACCTATTGGATGTAGATTTCTTTTTTCCAAACGAACTTACTGCTTCAGTACATGTGTGCTTAATGGGCTTCTGTGACATGAAAGTGCTACAGGGACTCATTGTCTTCATCTCTTCCTGCTGTCCTTTAAGTCAATATTAGTTTATAGAGAAGTGCCACAGTGCAATTAATTTGTCCTTCAAAGAATTCAGATTAATAAATCAGTCTCTTTCTCCCTCTCCTGCTCTCTTTTTCTGCACGCTTCATGGTGAGGTAAACATTTGAGACAGCCAAAACTCAAAAGGCTGAAAGATCTAGTTTAGAAAGGGCTCCCCAAACAGGATGCTTATCTTAAACATACAAATTTATCCAAAGCTTTTCAAGTTTACCTTTTTCCATCTGCCATTATTTTCTTTCCACCTCATTCAGACTATGCTCCTTAACCTTACACTTTTTTTAAAAAAATAATTCTTTTTGTTTAATATGGATGAAATAATTCTTTCCAAAACTACTCCAGTCTTCATTGTGCTGAGCAAAACACAAACAATTTCTGGATTCATTAAATCTCAGATAAATACTTTCCTGCCTCTTTCTGACTTCCAGTAGTCCTCTTTAACTCTGTTTTGCTGAAATCTTTCCCCACATATCAGAGAGGCTAACAATCTCCTGTGCACAGGCTACTGTCTTCAGATCTTGTTAGTTCTTGGGAAGCCCAGGGAGACACCAAGTGTCAGGCTGTGAATGAAGTAGGCTACCAGAGAAGGCGACAGATCGGAGACGTGCACCTCATTCGTCACATCGCACTTTAAGATCAGGGCATATATCAGGTCAGGTAGCTTGCTAGGTCAGGTTGGGGGTTATGGATTCTCTTGAGGTTTATAAGGTAGAAAGGAGAAGAATGGAATGGAAGTATTGGAATTAAAAAAAAAAGAGAGCTGGAGAAAAAAGAACAGATGCATCTCAAAGGACAGAGGCAAAAGATCTTAAAGCAGGAAGAAACCAAGTTTCTCCAAACTTTTTCAGAAATCCTTGACTTTCATTGATCTCTACCTTCATCTGTAATCCCTTATTTTTCAGACTCCCTTAGCTCTTTCCTATGACTCCAGAGAAACTTATATCCTCTTTTAAATCTGACTCTCATTCTGCAGTGTGGGAAGCTAACAGTAGGGAGAGGGTGTTGCCGTCACTTCTTCTCTCCTACTTTATTTAGAAATGAAGTAGTTTTCTTCATACCTTTTGTTCTTCCTGTCACTTCTACCAGTAGAAACAGAAATTTCTTCAGACAGCAGTAAATAAGACATAAGGAACATACTACGGTGTTAAATTTCTACGTTTCAGGGTTCCCAGGTTTGCTTTGCTTTGATTTGAGAGGGGAAGGGAGTGTGTTGTTAAGGGGACTAGATTACAAGCATTTCTGAATGCAAAGATGGAAGTTATTCCAGTTTGAATCCACTTCTGGGGCTGTTACTGTGGAATAAGTAGTAAGTGATAATAGCAGCAAGTCTTATGAATGCTCTGCAGTTGATGCTGCATCCTGGTGAAATAGACCTGGTGAAACTTACCACTCCACCAAATGAAATTTTGACATGGGTGATTGTTACCAGACTGGAATAATTTTCAGCCTTTCATACAGACTCACCGAATGTTCTGGATTGGAAGGGACTCACAAAGATCATCAAGTCCAACTCTAAAGTGAATGTTGTTTAAGGGGTTCAAACCCAAAACTGTGGTGTTATTAGTACCATGCTCTAACCAACTGAGCTCATCTCAGGCATTTCTATCTGTACTGGAAGGAGAATAAAACATCTCTCTAAATGAAATATTGCATGCTCATTACAGCAGTGTCTTGACAAGAAAGATTCAGACTTCTTTAGGAAGAGGGAAAACCAAGCTCAAGTTACCACATCCTAAATGTTTTACCAAAAGCTCTAGAGAAAACCTAGAAGCACAAAGATTCTGCTATGTGAGTACAAATAGAACTCATCCCCTTGAAAAGAAACAGTTATTACATGATCAGAGCTGCAACTTTTGGAAGTTTTTGATTTTTGTAGAGATTTTGCACACAAAATGGAAGGATTATATTTCAGTGATTACTTACAAAACAAAGGACTTGAACAATCCAAAAGCCCGAAACCATGTTAATCAGTTTCCTGTATGGCAGTACTCAGGAAACATAAACTTAGATCTTCAAAGAGTTCTTGGAGATTTCAACTTCAAGGAGTTGTATTGAAGCACAATAGCACCCTATTCACTACTTGAAGAAAACCACATTCATTACTGACAGAATCCCTTTGCTTGGAAAAATTCTAGACCATAAAGTCCAACTGTTAACCCAGCAACTGTTAGCCCACCACTAAACCATGACCCCAAGTGCCACATCTACACATCTTTTAAATACCTCCAGGGTTGATGACTATGACTTCTCTGGGCAGCCTGTTCCAGTGCTTAACAACACTTTTGGTGAAGAAATAATTCCTAATATGAAATTCATTCATCCTAAACTCAGAGATTACATCCTTGAACACAGGCCTCTTTGAAAGTTCTGTGCTTGTAGCTTCGTTCTTTTTGTGCTCATCTTGATATGACAGAAATGAGGAAATTACTAAGAAAATGGAGAACATTATGAATCTAGAGGTTAACATGGGACCTCACACTCTTCACAGAATCACAGAGTAGGTCAGATTGAAAGGGACCACAATGGGTCATCTGGTCCAACCTCCCTGCTCAAGCAAGGTTATCCTAGAGCACATGGCACAAGATTGCGTCTTATTTCTTTTTGCTAAAAGCAAAAAAATATGTAACATAGAAAATGTCAAAAGGAAAAAATGTAAGAAGGTTCTCTTTCTAATAATTTTGCAAAAATGTGATAATTAAAAAGACAACATTTTATATTTACTAACAATTTTTCTCTTGTAAATGCAAAACCAGGTAATGGCCCCAGCCAAGTTTTGTCAGAGTGCTAAAGTCCTAATTTTTTTTATAATCTCTGCTGAAAGTGAATAGAAAATTTCAGGACATAGAACTCCATTAAACAACATCCATATCCCTTTACATATATGTAAGCCCTTAAAACAAAAATGCAGTCATAGTTATCAGACTATTTCCTACAGGTATTAATATTCCTATATATCAAGTGAGTAAAGCATATATAAATCATGAGCGAGCATCTCAGTCCCACTGTCATGATTTAATCCAGGTCTTAAGCTTCTGAGGGAAGAGAAATATTCTCTCAAAGGTTATTTCCATATCTGTCAGTCTCCTACACAGGTGACATTACAGGTGGTAAAATATGCTCTTCTGGGCAGGCAAAATAAAGGAGGGCCCTGTTAGAAAGTTAGCTGGTAAAGTTTGAAAAATTACTTGACATTCGCTGCAGAACAAATTTGTGTGCAAATGTTGTTAAGCAAAATAAAAATTCTCTGCAAGTTCACACTCATTTTATGGTAACTTATTAATACATAATATGAAATACCAGTTACCTAAAGTGCCAATGTTTTTTATTATCCTTAAAAATGGAATGAAGGATTCAGAAACACTTCCCTATAGTTAGATCTATGATGGAGGGAAAAAAGGAATTTAAGTGGAAGAGGAAATAGGGAGGAAATGTAGTGCAAGTTCAAAGTGAACTTGTAGTAAGCCATCAATTGAGGATTTAGGCAAAAGAAAAGTGGCAACTAAGCTGGCTACTAGGGGTGGATGAAAGCTGAATCTTCATTCATTTGATAATATTGCTATTATGTTGTTGTTTTTTCTGAGGTAAGATGAAAAAGCAAAATAGCAAGCATCCTTTTCACAAAACAAAGTTCAAAAACCACTTAAAAAAATTATTGTCTTTAGTCAATCTATCCATTTATCATGACAAATTATTACAGTGTCTCCCTCTCTTTCTCCTTAAAGTCAAAAACATCTTGACAGAAAGTTCTACAACCAGAATTCAGAACTGAATCCCCTTCTTGTGAGAATATCTCACTCTTCAATATTTAAGACATTTTAGATGGAGAATATTGGTCATTGATCCATTGTATGTAAAATATACAACTCTGGTAGTCTTATACTGTTTGCTATTCATTATACCATTTAAATTAGTTCTAAAGTATAGACATCTGATCTTGAAATAGAGAATTTATTGACCCATGTTTAAAAACTAGGTATCCCCCTAATTAATACAACACCATTTAAAAACTCAGTTAAAGAGGATTTTCAGACTGGAAGCTGTTAACCTTATTGGTGAGACATAGTACTATGATTCCTGCAGCAAATGATAATTTTTTTTCCTAGCTGCATATTCCAGTCAAGCTGAGATCAAACATCCTGATTATTTTTGGCAAAAGAATCTCTGAAGCTTATTGAATTATTCTGCAATATTACTTACTGTTTAGCTTCTTGGGACTTTGCACTGTTTCTACTCAGTACTCAGCTGGAACCACTTTCCCAGGAATTTCACTGGGAGGTTTCATTGCCAGTTTAATCTCTATTTCTTTCCTTTTTCTTGTTTTCCTGTGATCCTATTTTCCACAATAAATTATTTACTTTTTTTTTTATATTTGTGTAGCAGAGATTCTATGACCAATCAGAAGTACCATGATTGTTCTTTGTATGGGGATCTACCTGTCTCTTAGGGGTGGATATTAATGCTATGTCTGGGAATAAATTTATGTTTAGATTTGCTGCTTTATGAATTTGGCTGTATTATATAAAAGGAGAAATTACTGGATCCCCTTATACACAGCTTTACCTAATGCTTAATGTTTAGAGCAAATGTCTTCTTTTTTGTTTCCTTTTGCCATTTCTTTTCTTGTGTTTCAAATCCACAGTATCTGTTAGATAGATTTTTATGGCAGAAGTTAATTAATTTCTCCTCTGTTAATAGAAAGTAAAAACCTGAGATTAATTCCTTGTTTGAGCTGTTTACAGTTTATTGGTAGCCCCAAACTGAAAAACCTGCATTTTTAATCTGGAGGAACTGCAGGTAGAATTAAGTTGGGTGAGTTACCGTACTGTGTTCATAGTGGACAGTATTTGGTGAAATGGTGGGACAGACTGCTATTTTGCAAGCTACCACATCAAAGCATAGTGGCTTTCCTCTCCACTGTTAAAAGGAACTGATGGGAATTGGAGAATGATAGACAGTATTCTTAATTCAGGCCTTTGAAAGTTGGATAGTCTCAACCTATTAATAAAAGAAGAATATTGTGACCATATGTCTCATCTGTCCGATATTTGGCTTCAGAATCATGTGATGCTACATACACACACAGGCTGCATTCATGTATCTGGGATTTGCCAGTGCTCATAAAGTAATAACATTTTTCTTACTCTAAAATGCCACATCAGAAGATGCTGACTGCAGCTCAACAATAACTAATTTACCTTTTTATTCTTACAAAAATTGTTGATGATTGTGAAAGAGATACTCTGCTTTTAGTTCTTTTTAAGTGGATTTTTCTATCATCTATATTTACTTCGCTACAATGCTGATCTGTAGCACTACTGAACCGTGTTCAATTACAATAGTGAATAATAATTTATCATAGTCTCATTCCAAAATAAATGAATACCCAGATAAAATCCCAAAGGTCAGGGAACAAAGTGAAATAGACCACCTGGTCCTGGAGCTGGGGGGGGTTGGGGAATGGTCTCTCAAGTAGAGGCACTTAAGGTGGGGAAAAGATGTTCCTGAACTGATCACTAGGACATCATGCTGTTGTGAGGCTTATGTTGCAGATACTGGTAGGATAGGGGATGAAAATGAGTCCTGCCAGTGTGAGTTGGTGAATCTGGATAGATTTGTAAGGATACCAAAGAATCTGAACACAATCCAAGTTTTAGATTGTTTCTGTGCAAACTTGCAGCATCTGCTAGAGTTGGTACTAATCCAAAGACTGAACTGAATCCTAGTCTGGTGCCCATTTCATGAACGAAATGAGATGGGATTGACAACAAAAATCTGACTTGGAGGGGAAAAGGATATCTTCTGCCATTAATTTGTACATGCTGTACCAAAGCTGAGCACATAAGCAGGACTGCATTCCACCTTTACAACCCCTCCTTCCTGATTCCAAAACAATGAGGAAATTCTTCCAATCTCTGACATAAACTAATGCAGATTAATTACAGTTCTACCTTTTGGTTTCGTTTTTTACTAGGAAGGTTGTTTTGTGGACAAGCATTAGCTAAACAGGTTCTTTAAACACACCATTTCTCTGGCCCTACTCTGACATGAATTTTAGGTACAGATCTGTCTTGCTAATGCTATGCCATTTTAAGTGAGCCTTGTGCTGGGGAAAATACTTGGTATCTTTATTATCCTTCCTAATTTATAGCAGAATGAAAGAGAATTAGATCCTACATTTTGGGAACAGAGTGCCTTTCATTTGAAAAATTTCAGTGGGAACCCAACTTAAAGTTACTCATTTCAAGAACGGCTTGCTCCTGTAAGATGTGTGTGCCATTCATTGACCAGAGCATGATTCAAATATCAAGTCAGTGTCATGCTGGGGTACCTGCTGCTGGTTATTACCTGTAATCTAAGTCAGACTTCAGTTGTGCAGCTACTGACAGGGAAGTGACCTTTCCTTCCAGCCCTGTATAACTCTACGGTTACTGCATTAACCTTGCAAAACAAAGGTGATTAGCTTGTCTGACCTTAAAAGCCACATGTGAAATCCTCATATGGCTGAGCTCTTTTTGACTGAATATGCAGTCTAGAAGCGTGCAAATGGTGGTGGGTGCCCCAGAGTCCGTTTCACATTCACCACACCAGTTGGGAGTTTGGCCAAGCCTCAGCCTGACCCAGTGACAGCAGTGTCTGCTGGTTCATTTCCTCCTACCAGTGACAAATTGTCTGTTCTCCTGCTGCTCTTTGCTGATCACACATCCTTGTCTCAGCACAAATGTTACAACTGAACTGCTTGCAAGCCAGATGTGGCCTGTGGACTACAGGCTTGTCACCCTGCTTCTATGGAAGAGGAAAAAGTAGTCTGTGAGAAAATGAAGTGCTTTTCACGGGTTGAAAAAGCAGTTTCACTTCTGCTAAGAGCACAAATGTAAAAATGGGTACCAAACCTCGGGGAAAATAACACTCAAAATTTTCATTGAACAGAAACATACAAATAGTTGTGTGTCAATATTGTCCTAATATTACACATGAAGCATATTTACATGGCATAAATTTATATAAATATATAAAAAATACTGGAGATTCATATAATGTTTTATACTTTGTAGTATGTATAGGCTATGATGAATATACCAGTTTATGAAAAATTTAAACCTTGTGGTAAAAACGCATGTATTATCTGGAAAAGCACTGCTAAAGGGTTAGCTGTCCCTGTCTAAAATTGCAATCTATTCCCAATCTATAGCTATACGTAATTTTGTTTATTTTGCACTGTCTGCTGTCCGTATCCTAAAGGAAAAAAATGCGATGAATGCTTTGCCTCTGAAATTTTAACACAAATACATTCTTCTTCTCACAGGGAAGAGAAAATCTTGCACTCTAATTTTTTTCCGTCATGCAGTTTCTCCTTCTTTTACTTTCCTCAACTTTCTATACTTCATCTCTCAATCATTTTTTTATCTTCCAATCCCTAAAGAGATTTTTGTCATGTAGTTAATACCAGCTTCTCTGTCAATAGCAGGTGTTGACTTCCATCAGTTTGAAGTTGCTAAAGCAAATGGCATATAATGATGTTTCACTATTTAAGGGTGGAGGGGAGGAGAACAGACAATTCACATGCTATATTTGTATTTTTTAAAGTGTTAAACTTGTGCTGTACTGTTGAAAATTTATCAGAGTTATAAGTGCACTGAACTGCTAAAAATCAAGTCCATATAGCCATAAAGACAATATATTCCATACTGATAAGATTCTCTCTCTGGCCGACTCGTATCTGGGGGCAGGGGTGTGGAGAGGGCCCTTTTTTCTTGGAGAAAATTATTTCTTTTCCAAGTAATATTCCATTTTTAGAATGATTGAGAATGGTTTTCATAAAGTGAATTTTTTTCCCAACCCTGTTTTTGGCATGTTTCTAAATTCCATGTAATAATACTAGGAATAGTACATACTGGGAAGGTCAAAGGCAAAGGGGAGCAATGAGGCTTCACAGAGGGTACTAGTAAACCATTCTAAATTGATTAGGAAGATGAAGGAATTTAACACATTATAGATAAACTCTAGAAAGAGAAATAGTAGCTATAAGAAAAGTTCAAAATGGCAACAGATCTAGTCAGCAAACACAGACTGGAAGATAAGATAGCGTCTGTGATAAAGTGATAATAGAATACATATTGTGTAATGCTCAGAGCTAAGTTTTATCCAGATCATCCTTCACCTTCATATACCTGTCCAGCTTTAGAGGAGCATACTTGTAGATTGATTGATAGATATGTGCATAAGTGCACACACTAAAAAGCTTTTTTTAATACACGTAAAATACGAACATATCATTAATTTTATATTGAGTTCCAAGAAAAAAAATTAATACACACACATACACAAAAAGAAGCCATTATAAATGCCATGGTGTAGTAGCTATTGTGTCATTAAAATTTATTCTTGGCAGATACTTGCTGAAGGCATACATGTTAACTAACTCTACTCTGTAATTTGCCACATATTCATAAACTATTGCTATATACAGTTTTATTTACATTGAGGAATTCTACTTCCAAGGACAGAAATTAAATAAGTTTTCTTATATAAAGGAAAAAAAAGTGGGCAAAGCCTTCTTTAATTAGTGCTTACCACAATTTCAAAAAGGAGCTCAAAACTGAAATAGACTTGATTTTATGTACACTGGATCTTACCATTATTAAAGTCTGTAAAACTAAAATTAAGAGGCTGAATTTTTGAAATATAAAGAAACTGCACTTGATTTTATGTGATTTAGATATCTAAAGCCAACTGTAGCCACATCTATCGTGGGAATTGAATGTGAAATATTTTCATTACTGATCTGGTGTTGATGGAAATCTTTTATGATTTTGACATGCCTACTGTCAGATTAAAAAGCATGAATATAGTAAGAAGAGTGGATTTATTATTTGTTTCTATTTCCCTGCCTGTCTATAAGTGTCTCTGTGCAACTATTCTATTAATACCATGACAGTATAATTGAGTAACCAAAGATGTCTGCCTGATTTTAAAACCTCTCTAATAATCAAGGTGAGGAAAAATTGCAAACTATTATGACAACAGATACTTAGAGGCAAATAAGTCTTAAAGTGTAGAATGTGATATCCATATGTTACTTTAGATTAAATAATCAACATTGATCTCTCTGGTATAAACATAAATTGTATCTTTGGCAGCAGATCTTCTCAAAACAAGAAATTCATCTGACTGAAGATCATTTCTCATTGGAACAGCAGCCAGCATTTAGGTAGGGCAACAGATGTTTATTGCTGGTCATTTCTGTATTTACCAGCCACTTCACCCTGTCTGCTGGTACTCCCACAATGACCATTTCCCAGAAGCAGTGTTTTTCCAGGCTGTTAAGTGTTTAATCATTTAGCATACATAAAGTGGAGGTTCTCTTTCCAGAAGTTCACAGTAATAAAGAGAAAATGTGGAAATATTCTTACTTCATAGGACATAGTGGAAGTATCTAAAGTGTTCTAAACCAATCTCATGTCTGCTCTACAAGCAGTGGAGAGCTACTTGACAGCATTTCATTTAACAGCCATTACAAGATTTAGCACGTGATCATTGTGTTCTTCATGGAAACTTGGCAGAATGTGTCAAATTCCTCTCATTCTCTTACTCTCACTTCCTTTTTTCCGTACTTTCATACTGTATATACCATATCCCATTTCGGAACAGCAGTGGGTGACTTCAGACATTTCTCAGGGATTATCACACTACATGAGCAGCTGTATATCCAAGGCATCTAAAAATGCCCCAGAAATGCTTTGTTTGGAGTATCTTGCTGATAAAATGGGGCTAGAGGTACTCCATCTTGCCTCCTACCTGCTGAAACAGGCAGATATGGAAAAGAGGCAAAACAACAGATTTATTCTTGTTTACAGTAGAAGATCAAAGCAGCACACGCTACCTCAAAAACTGAATCTGATTTATGGGCTTGTTCAGTCTTCCTGAGTTCCTGTTAACTTTGGGGAATAACGGGGGTAAGATTCATCTGCACTTCACAGTATATATTCAGCTTCTTTCAGCAAGCAGCTGTCACAGACAGTTTGCTGTTTTGCTCTAAAGTGCAATTGATTGCAAGAAAAATATAAATCTCCATTTTTACCTGCTACTGAGAGACCATGAAGGGGCCATTTAAAGACACTAATTTATGCAATTTAGGTTTGTGTCACATCCATTTATCAGAAGTCCAGTGTAGTGGAAAAACTTCCCCTTCTGAATTGTTTCCCTGAGATTTATTGAAGGAGGCCTAAAGTACCAGAATGTACTTCAGAGGTTAGTTCTATATTAGTGTTTGAGGCTGAGTCCAGATGGAGATGAGATGTGGCATTTTGCCTTGCTTTTACAGCTTTGCATCGCAGTGTTGGTCTGAGGTATTTTCTCTAGTGGTTCCTTTCCTTAAATTTGGCTTTTTCCATTATGAAGTCATGATGTAAGAAAAACACAAAAAGTATGCTCTTCATCAGGCAAGCCGTTTTGCCACCATGCTTATATGTACGATTTTAGCAATGCCATATACAATGTTGCTTAATGTGCTTGTTAATTACTCTCTCAGCCTGTAAACAGAAGATGAATAGTACTATTGTACCCTCAATCTGCAAAGTGGAGGGTTTATGTAGGCACAGAATTTGGCCCTAAACCAGAAGATTTTTTTTATTTTTAAAACCGTCAGGAAAACGTTTGTGTATTTTCTCTGTGCAATGTCCAGCACAGTGAGACCCCCTTTTCTTTAAGGCAATGTCTTGATGGAAATACTGAGTAACAATAGAAGTACAAGACATTTCAAAAATTGTGTGACCATTACAAGCAATCTCTCTGCCTGAAAACATTCAGTCACTTGCAGCTAACTGCCTTGACTTTTGAAAATATAATGGAAAATAGCCTTGTTTTCTGGTTGCTCCATGAGCGAGCTGTTGTACTCCAGTGGCCCTTTCTCACCTTAATTTCATCCCTCTCCTAGTATAAATCAAATTTTCTTCCTCAGGCACCACCTTATCTTTGGCTTAAAAATTGAATTCATACAAGAGACTTTGTATAGCTTATATCATAAAGGCCTCTAACAGGCTCCACAGCTACATACTGAAGATATAGTAAAATTGGAACAGTAGAGAAACGTTCCTGCTCCACATGGATGGGAAAACAAGATCTCATATTTTCATCCTCCATCATGTTTTTATGAAGTGACAAGGTCTTTTGTTATGTTTCTTTCCTCTGCAATGCAAAAATATTCAGAGATTGTTGAGACATGGACACAGTATTTTCCACTTTTTGCCCAGGAAGAATGATCAAAGAATGCAGTAATAGCTTTTACATTCCATAATAATGCTCTTGCTAGAGTGAATTTTAATAATTCCCACGCCTGTAGAGGCCAGGTTTAGAATACCCATCATGAAAACAATTTCCCATCATTTTGTGTAAAAGGCAAGGGTGATATTTTCCTCTTGTGAATGGGCATTTGCTTGTAGATGTCTCAGTGCACCCCAAAGTCTGCAATTCCCTGGTGGAAAATGTAACAGAGAAATGTGCATACAAGGAAAGGAATAAATAAAAAAGAATGAAGACCAGCACAGGAGCAGGGAGTGCTCAGAGAGCTTCTCTGTTGACCTATTTAGTATCTCATAGAGGTAACCCCACAACTTCCAGATACCTGTGCTGGAAAATAGCCCATTGTCACCTGCTGTATGTAGTAAAGACCAGTTATTAACTCTTCTAAAAATTCATCTTTTCCACACTGCTGGACTTTAGGGGACCACTATTTTGCAGGTTTAAAGTCCATCAGCATAAACTTTTCTAATCTTCTCCATCATATCATACTCCTAGTAAGTTCATATTCCCCTGAATTAATTTCTTACTTGGGCAGCTTGCTATGTGATCATCAGAAGGGGCCTTTACAGGCCTAATTACCTGTAAAATTCATTTATATTTTAATGAAAACCCTGAAACTTAAAGTAGTAACTCAGCTGAACGAACCATGACTTATAGGAGGACATTTCAATTTGCTGTTGATTTCTGTACCTTTTTACTACTGGAGTATTGGTTCTTGTCAGTTGCTTGGAGCCAGTGTGGATGGTGGGAGTGGTTATGTGTCAGGGGTACCTCTAGAACCATGTCAGGGTAGAGCTCAGCCTGCAAAAGTGACCTCCTGAATCACTTGCTTGTGTTAGACAGCAAGGAGCACATGAATCCTCCTGTTGCCAACAAAGCCCAGGGGATTGCTGGGATATAGACAATGCAGGATTCCTTGCCTTAATATTTATGGGTAAAAGAGTTAGAACTGTCTTCCCTTATGGAGATTCAACACTCTCTTTATACATCATCTGTAAACAACAACCTTTGTATAACGATTTTGGGATGGGGATGGTATCTTTTATGGTTCTTTGTTGGTTCTACTGTCTGCTATGCAAAACTATACCACAACATTCCTGGCAGCTCTTTCAGAAGCAGGTTGATCACTTGGGCCCATACTGAAATACTGTGTGATGGAGATGAGAGGCCACAGACAAGGCCAGTGCCATTCCAGAACTGTGCAGCTGCTGCCTTTGGGAATGCTGGTAAAACACCTACTGTCTTGGGAGCACATGAGCAGCCAGGCCATTGTCTTGACAGCCTTGTGTCTTAGCTCCAGGAAGAGCTGAAGTATTTCTGGCATAGGCAGATGGATAAAAAGCATGTGATCTTCATAGATCAGTCTGCAGTGTAATGTCCCAGGGCAAAGATGAGCAAGAAGCACTTCAGAAAAGAGGGGGAGGGGGGCGGGAAACAATGAATTGAGCCAAGTGGGGTCTGTACCTTATATTTTTACTGGCAGAAACAGCTATAGTCTTTTGCAAAGCTTCAGAGTTCTCAACTTACTGTGAATAACTCTTGGATCAAACTACCAAAATGCAGTTTTAAAAACTCAAGAGATTCAGGATATGGAAATTATTATGGCATATACCAGACAATCCCAAGATTTGTTTTAAAACTTCAGGGTCCTATAAACAGACTCTTCTGCCTGTTTGGTATTTGTGCTCTCTAAGTAAGTGTCTATGAAAGATATGGGACATTACTTTAGTGTTTATCTGTCTAAATTCTTATTCCACTTCTGTGATTTCGGTATCACTTGATCACTACACTTATTAGTAAGCTCTTGTTATTATGTAATCATATATTCCCTTTTTTTCTCACTGTAATTATTCCCTGTGTTGAAAGCATTTTTTCAAAAGAGAAGAAAGGGGTCTGCTGAAAAGCAGTAACATATTTTTTGTATAACAATCAAGAAGGAATTGATGTATTCATTTTCGTTTTATTTAAAGTGAAAAGTAGGGAGGGGAGAAGAAAACCTCCTTAGCCTTAAGGAACACATGAAAGTGTGTTAAGTATTTTAGTAGAAAGATATGGAAACCAGAAGTATTTGCAAGTGGCAAAGAAAAGTATCAAACAGGAGACAGCCCAGCTCTGTGTTTGCTGTTAAGGCCAAGGAATTTTTTTCCATATTATTTTTTAAACAAAATGAAAAAATATATGCATTTAATATATAAATTAAATATTATAAAATTAAATAGCCTGAGAGCCAAATAGCCATCTCACATATACTTATTCACACCAGTTCCTTTTTGACCAGTGGGAATAAAGTGGTGTGGGATCAGTTCTTGATTTGTCAAGGTCAGTCATCTAAACAGTATGTAAAAATCATACATTTGCAAGGAAAGACAATCCCTTAATTGCTAGCAGAGGCTGGTGACATCTGAAAGTGGATAGGCAAAACTGTCATAGGTCCAAGACCAGAGCCAGTTCAGAGCATCTGGTAAAGATCACAGAGTGTTAAACTTGCATCTGCCTGTGACACAGAGCCTTGCTGTTAACTGGAATCCTGCGTATCAAGTTGCACAAACAAATGCGGATTTTAAGATCACTTATAAGGTGGCCACTTTGCAAGCTCCATTCTCTGTCTTCAACTCCAGAGCAGTATCAAACATTCCAGAGGACAGGTGGCTATTTTATTTGAGTTGTGCAAGAGCAAATATATAATTTGGAGTTTCTCCTTCATGCTTTTCTCTCTATATATATTCATATATTATTCAACTGCATACAAAAATCATCTCTTTTGCATATCTGTAAATTACAAGGATAGTACTGAACAGCAATCATATATTTATCTAAAAAAAGCCCTTACAGTGTTCCAATAAATGTGAATAATTAGAGCTCTTGGAAGAAATGGCAGGCAAAATTACGAAGCAATGCAAAAAGCCCTTTTCAAGTTTTCAAAAAAATCAATTTAGTGAAGCAAGATATGAACTGATTCTCTGATTGCAATGACTTTGAAATAGAGCTTTTTTTTATGTGTAGTAGGTCAGGAAATTCACACCTGGGTAAGAACCATTGTATATGTGAATCAGTTTGGCTAATATTCTCCCAGTTTTCCAAATTTGTGCTTATGTTGGCTATTTTCTAGTTAACAGAATCACACAATTTACAGACATGAAAATCTAGTACCTTGTTCAGATTTACTCATCTGCAGGTATAATATATATTCCCTTGGATACTATAGTAAACTGATGCCAAATTGGAAACTGGGTCCCAACATTGTTTACCAATATCTCCATCCGGTAATAGGTGGTAGCTGTTCAAAGATGCCACATTGCAACATTTCACTTAGGAAGGCAGCAAGGGATAAGCAAACTGTGTGTGCAGTAACATAACCTCACTAATATGTGAAGCCTTTATTAGAGTTCCTGCTGAAGGTCCTTTCTGACATGCACCAGGGTAGGGTTTCAGCAATTAAACATCTGAAGAGAGGATTCCAGATATTATGGGGATTTGTGCATGTACAAGGGTGCCTGACTGTGCCCTCGGAAGGACACAGAGCCTGTGCAGCTTCTGGCCTCCCATCAGTTTTTGGGGTTCCTTTTCGGTGACATAAACTTAGGAGATGAATGTAAGCTCTGTCTAATACTTTAGTTGTTTATCAATTTGCTCTGGGAAAATGATTGTTTAATATGTTAAATGGAGATCAGCTTTGACAGTGTTCTGTTAATGTGGGTCTCAGGGCAGATAGCAGCTGAGGCAAGAATGTTGCATAGGAAAAGTTACCTCATAACAGAGTCCTACATGGTAAGTTTTGTAGTTAGATTTATATGCTGAGAAATCAAGTAATCACTGTTGTTTCATGCAAGTGTCTCCAAAGCTTGGATTTAACTGGATCATATCAACTGAGGGACAAGAAACAGAAACAGCTTTCTAAAACTGGAAAAAAACAGGGCAGGGTAGGAGCACAGTACAGGAAGAAATTATGTGTGATGCACATGGCATCTGATTTCAATATGATGACTTTCTCTGCACTCTTTGAATGTGTATCTGGAGTATGCCATTTGTTTTAATGTCCCTAGATTGCCTGGTTATTAAATTAAACATGACCTCTGCATTTCTATCAACCTTAGAAAGAACTGTTGCTTTTGTAACTTTATAGATGCTTTTGTCAACTGTATTTATAGCCTATTTATTCAAATAGTTCCTATTATCTTCAAAAGATATTCCAGCAAGTCTGGCACCTTGCAGTAGCTTTGTACCTTTGCTGTAATTTAAATGAAGAGTTTGAAGATGGCCATTCCTTTTCTGGTCTCTGAGATACAATCTTTCTGTCCTTACCCCTATCTATTTCTTCCCTGGTATTCTGGCTGCCAGTTTTAGTTCCTTGGACAGCACTGTGGCCTTTGAAGTCAGAAGAAGAATGTATCTTTCCACATGATCAATAGGCATTTGTCCACCACGTCTCCACAATACTATTTTTAAAAATAATTACAGAAGTTTCTCCTGAGAGAAAGGAAAATAAATTCTTGAATGGCTAGGCATTCATCAGATGAGGCTGAGATAAGCAGATGAAATAGAGGGGCTGGATCAAACTGCTACAGCATTAAATTTTTATGCTTTTACTTTAACATTTTTTGCTAGATGAGTTAACACTTGGCCCATTTGTACTGTATATTTAGCTTTGGGGTTTTTTATTTTAACATATTCTTCCTTTTCTCAGTTGCTAATAAAAAGTAGTGAAATAACAACATCTCCCCTTACCTTGTAGCCTTTTAAGATGTATATTCACGTGCAGACTGGCACGCAGAACTTAAGCAGACACATCTTGTCCAGGGAAATGCTATGACTGTGACAGCCAAGGATCCACAGGCTCAGCTTGCCAATCTAGGTCAAAGTGTCAGGAAGTTTTAGGGGACTGTGTGGCAAATGCAAACTGGGGGAAGGAAGAGAGGCAGCATGAGAAAAATGAAGATGGCACTCATTTAAAGGGAAAAAATCTCTAGGTTGTGTGAAATTCAGACTATAGACAGAGCTGGCAGTGAAAGCCTGCCTGATGGACAAGTTAGAAAAAATGGGCACATTGTTGAAATGACTGCACATGGTAATAGGTGAGAAATAGGGAATGAGTTATATATGTCTACTAAAAAATTACCATAACTGATAGAACACCTCTCCTACTGTGAGTACATGTAGTGATGCACTAAAGAAGCCGATTAATTGTGACTGCTGTGTTTCTTTTCAGAATGGGCTACAGAGAGACAAATTTACAAGAGAGGTGTATAATGCAGCTATGACTTGCTTGAAAGACAATAAGAACCTAATAAAATACATGTCCTTTTTTATTGAAAGCATTTAGTTGAAACAAATGCACTAATCATAAATTAGATTTCTCCTGTTTTATGCAATTCTCATTTATTTTATTTAATGGAGGCTGGAGATATCTTCATACTCTCATGGATAAAAAAATTATGCGGTTTTCAGTGTAACTGTTTTGTAGAAATAAGGGGTCAAGTAATGAACTAGTATAAGACCAAATACGACAAAGTAAGGGCAGTGAAAATATATGAGCAGCAAGCACCAGGAATATGTGGGATAGTGGAATATAGAGAGAAGAAGTATGGCAGTCAAGAATGGAACAGGAATGAATAGGAATGGAATGGAATGGAATGGAATGGAATAGAATAGAATAGAATAGAATAGAATAGAATAGAATAGAATAGAATAGAATAGAATAGAATAGAATTTAGAATATTTTTAGTTGAAGGGACCTACAAGTCCAACTGCCTTGCCACTTCAGGGCTGACTGTTAAGAGCATTGTTCAAATTTCTTTTAAACACTGACAGGCTTGGGGCTTCGATCACCTCTCTAGGAAGCCTCTTTCAGTGTTTGAACAACTTCTCAGCAAAGAAAAGGTTCCTGATGTTCCATCTAAACCTCCCCTGATGCTGCTTTGAGCCATTCCCATGCATCCTGTCACTGGATCCCAGGAAGAAGAGTTCAGCAACTTCCTCTCCACTCCCCCTCCTCAGGAAACTGCAGAGAGCAATGAGGTCACACCTCAGCCTATTTTTCTCCAAACTGGACAAACCCTAAATCCTTAGTTGCCCCTCCACAGGACATGCATTCTAGGCCTTTATCCAGCTTTGTTCCTCTTCTCTGGATATATTTGAGTACCTTAACATCCTTCTTGAACTGTGGGGCCCAGGCTGATTATGCAGTGATTATTGCACCCTGACAATGTAGATTATGTCTCTTAACTGAATCTTCTTGCCTACTTCAGTTATCAATGTAAAGAGTTGTGAATATTTACCAAAAAAAAAAGAAACAACCCAAACAAAAAAAATACCAAAACCAAAGCAAGCAAAAAAAACAGCCAAACCAAACAAAAACAGTAAAAAAACCAAAAAAAGCAAACCCAAAACAGTGAAAAGTGTGAAAATTGAACCAAAACTAATGGCAAAGAATTTCTGGTTCTTGGCAGTATTTTTCTTTAGCACTGATTGTTACTCCTGTGTGAGACAAGCTTATCTAGATGGAATTCTTTAAGGCAAATGCTGCCATCTAGAGAGAAGCAGAAAGAAAGTGCACGATCTAAGTGATACAATCTTCATTTACAGAGAGCCCTGGGAGAAGCTGAACACAGAACGTCCACAGAATGGACTGCAGTGACAGAGATGGGAGCCATTGGGATGTCTTTTCAACAGCTGTTGGCTCAAAATATTCAGGTAATTCCAACAGACACTGAGCAAAAAAAATCACAGAAAATCCTGACAAAGGATTTTGAGCATGTAACAAAGATACTGAATAGGCAGTTAACTTCTTAGCCAGTTTAAATAATTTCATGTTGCACATTTTTTTTCTTGGTGTTTCCTTTTTTTTTTCTGAGAAAAGCTGGCACTCTAAATTTATTTGATTTAAAGGAAGAAATGCAAAAGAAGCTTGCATTATATGCAATTTATTGTTCATCTGCCTTTTTTCACATCACAAAGCTTCTGTTTACTCTTCAGCTGGTTTTGAGAATTAGGATTGCAAAATTCAAATAGAAGGACAAACACAAAGAAACCACTGAAAATACCTGAAAGACAAGAAAGAAAACTGGGGATTTACCTTGTCTCATTATTCTGTGTGTGCAGCTATATAAACATCCCAGTGTGTTCAAAGACTGAGCTATACATGTTAAGCCTGGATGGCAAAAATGAATTCTTGTAGGTGCTTTCAGAACTCTGCTAGCAATAGCATTTCTCTGGATATAATGGAGATGACTCATTATGAACCAGTGACTTAGATGAGCCTGCAAATAATGCTGCACATGTTCAACCTTGTTGTGCCCATTAATTTCACTGGAATTATTTGTACAGGTCTCCGTAAGTTACTCAGAGTTTCAGATTGAAACGTTCAAAGAAATAAAAATACTTTATTTTCTTCAGGCAGATGTGTTTCAATGTCTGTGTGTAAAACTGTGCAATGAGCTGCCAAGATCTCTGTGCAGATTATTTTTAATTTCCACTTTTCTTTAACATGTGTTGTGCAGCTAATGGTTATCTGTATAGTGTCTTCCTAATGATGTGGGTAAGCAGCACGTGAGAAGGAAAGTCAGGCAAATTGTCTGCATTCAAATAACATTTGCAATCCAAGACTTTAGAACAGCTTAGCTGCTTCTTCCTAAGGGATGTCCTGCAAGTGGAAAAGAGCTACGGCAGAGCCCTGATTTTTCCAATATATGCGTATTTGCTGAGATTGTGTTTACAGGGCAGGTTGTTGGTATTTTCATCTGAAAATTGTGAAGCAGCTGGAGACATTTTGAAGAAATACCACTAATAATTCCTTTATTTTAGGTATATTTTAACATATATAATGATAGCAGACTCAGTGTGCCTTGAGATTTGCTGTGATTTCTGGAAAGATGTTTGGGTTTTGTGCAAACCGAATATGTAAAGATCTTCAGAGCTCTGTAATAACTCAAGAAAATAATTTTATAAAGCAAAACTGGTTTTAAATATTATTTGATAAGTGAGACATTTTTCTTGTGTTTGTAATGCATATTGGCATCAGTAACACCTTCCACCTGGAAACTTTTTCACCTTTCATATTTCATATCCAAATCCTTTTCTGTAGTATGATTATATTGTAAATTGCTCAAGCATAACCTAAACACAACATGATGGAGTCAGAGAAAGGCTTGTTCTGCCCTAGACCATAAAATATTTTGAAATCACAGGTTCTTGTGAACAAGAACAGGTTCTTTTTTTTGTCACCACACTTCTTCCTGGACTTGTGATACTGACATTTGTATCCACAAGTCTTGACACACTACCCTTACTCTTAATTTGTTCTTTCAGTCATGAGGTTAGCTGGGTTTTAAGCACCAGACATGGGAACTGTTGCAGCTCAAAAGCAATGCTTACCAGCCATTTTTATTTCACTGGCTTCAAGTTTGAGGCATTATAGGAAGCTCGGGCTATCCCTTTAAATACACAACAAACACAGTAAGTTTTGAAATATATTTTCTCTCTGGCTGCCACAGAGGATTAGAGAAATGAAATATGTATTTCATAGTAATGCAAGGGCATATTTTGAAGTGACAGTTCCATATGTTACAAGAGGAAAAAAAAGGAGGGGGGGTGGGGGGAGTGGAGGAGAGGAAAATCACAGATGCCTGGAAATGATGGGGTAGCTTGTGAGTTTCCACAAACACATGAAAACTTTTCAAAGACAAATTCCCGGCTTTCTTTAAAATGCCCATGAGTGTATTCTGTTCTGTAGCAAATGGTAGTGCTTTTGAAAAACTTCAGCTTTCCAGAATGCCAGTGATGTAAATAGAATTCTACATTCCTGCAGTGGAATATTTTTGCTCTTATTTGGGTTATTTATTTCCTTTGCCAGATCCTCTTCTTGCAGTTCTTCACTGTGGAAGGGTCACTTCCTTATTATGACCAGGGAGGTGCATTTAGAGAAAACAGAGAAGAACAATAGTTACAATAGATTAAAAATGAGTTTGAAGTAAGTAAAATTTAATTGATAAATTCGGCAGGGAAAGACAGGTTCTTCCAGGATTAGAAACCTATCTTAAGCTGTCTGCTTTCTTGGTTTGGTTTGGGTTTGTGGTTTTTGGCAGTTTGGTGTTGTTTATAATTTTTTTTTATTTTGTGTCTCTTAGTGTGTTATTAGAATAGTAAGAATTATTATTGCTTCAGAATGAAAAATACCTATGTCTTCCACTAGTAGATTTTTGATTGGTAGTCATGAGCATGCTGAAACAGCAGGGAAGGAGCTGGACAGGGAATTAGATTCGGGTCTCTGAGCCAGTCCTATTTGCATGGGTAAAATTATTCAGGGGAGGCTATTCGGGGTGGGCTTCAGAGACAAGAAAGAAACAGTGCCTGTTAATCTGTGTGGGCATCTGAATTTTGCTCAAAAGTCTCTTTAGATGAAAACTGCACAATATAGGCCCCTTTTTTTTTCAAAGCAAATACAAGGGGACAACAGTTGCATGGATTTTCAATGCCTAGGATTCATTCCATTACAGGATGCAGACCTGGTATCACAAGATGCCAGTCGAAAATTCATCACAGATTTAGTAAACTGCAGCTTCATTATCCATCTTTTCAAATGTATTTTAAAACAGCTTTCCAGAAAAGTAAGTATCGCCTGGAATACAGTTTATCTTAAAACTTGCATTGAAATGTCTTATTTCTGATATCTCTGGATTGCTGATAGACTGGAGATGGCACAAATCTAGGCACACTAGATTCCAAACAAATTCAGGACAAAATTTGATTTAATTTAAATTTTCCGGAAATTAGGAGCTTGGAATTAAATTTATAGCACATTCTGGTTTAGATAATAATACAACGGTGTAAAAATACCGACAATTTATTTTCTGCCCCACTCACTGAGCATATCTTTGACTTTTAAGCAATTTCTTGCTCAAAACAACTGAACATACGTAGTGCAAATAAATAGATATAGGCATGCACAAGCCCTCGTGTAAGCTGGACAATGTGCAACTGCCAAATGCATCTGGTACAGCTGGCAGCAATGTCAGTAAGTTTTCTCTCTCTCGCCTGTTCCAGAACGGCTTGCTATGTACAGATAAGCCTTTCCCTTCTCTTCCTTTCTTTTCAAGTAAAAAGACAATACATTCAGTTCATTACTGCAAGTGTCTGTTTAGACTTTGTAAATGTGGCCTCCTCTTGCATTAGCAGTTCTAGGTTCTGGTCCTGTTGGGGTTTTATTTCATTCACTAATATATACAATGGTAATATTCTTCCTTTTTTTCCTTTAAATAAACTGTTCCTAGCCCATGCCAGATAAACTTGATCTGTTCATAAGTATGGAAAATTTTAAAACAGATGAATGAAATCAAAAGATCCTTTTAGCAGTGGTTTGTAAATTAATGTTTTACAGGAACATACTATTAGTAGCTATATTGTGTTCTAAGGGCCTTTCTTTGTGTATTTATCAGAAAATACAAATCCATGCAACTTCAGTGATACTAAACAGCAGTTCAGTGCCGCAAGAACAGTGGTGCAAGAACTTTTTCATACACAATGTGACTGGACCCTAATGTAGATTTGAAGTTCTAAGTGAAACTGCAGGGAGAAATGAGTTATTACAGGATCTGGAATCTGGTGAAGACCGGAGATAAAGAAATTTTATTTTGGAACAAGCAGTAAAAAATCCTGACTAGCTGGGACATTGATTTTGTTTTGTCTAAAAGATGGCATCCCCAGGATATAAATTCCTAGCACTATTCCAAAGTGCTTGGTTGAATACTGACACGTAGGGAAATCTTCCAACAAATCGATGCCAAGAACATCTATCTCATCAGACATAAGCATGCCTTGGTTTATAACTACTTTCTGTGACATGGTTTGGGCCCAGTTTTTCTGCTGATTTTTTCTACTTAGTATATTGACCCGTTTTGTCTGTACTAGATTTGTGACAGGGAGGATTATAACCTATACCATTGTGTAACAGGATTATTCTACCCCATCAGATAATGATGATCACAGAGTGACCTACCACAAAGGTTGTGATAGGAGTTCTTCACCTCCCTCTAGAAAATGTGACAAGGAATGAATTGTTGACACATTTCAAAAGACTCAACTCTTTCTTCTGAAAAAAAAAAAAAAAGACTAATCAGTAGAATTCAAAAGAATATTCTATTTTCTGCAAACCAATGAGTTTGTCCTGTGTGTTGAACTATGCCCCCAATCACTCCTAAACCATTGTTGTTGCCTGATTTGATTGTCCAGTGACCTATGCTTGGCTTCTGTTTGTGCTGTCTGGGCTTAATGTTTGGTTTCCATCTATCATGATACTACCTTTCTCCTGAATGATAAACTCTGCATTCAGCTAATAGAAAGAGCTATAAAAATTAACCTAGTTAACTTTTATTGGCTTGTTTTGGTCAACTACAAACAGGGTGCGACAAGACACACCCCTGACCTGAGCACCTTCATCATCAACTGGTGGCATGTGACATGCCAGGTAGTTACAGCTGACCTCCAAATGCTATTTTCAAAAACCCATGCATTAGGCAGTCTTTCACTTGCAGTGAAACTTGAATTGGAAGTGGATGAGCTGTAAGTTCCGTAGCCTGCAAAATAGACCAGGTAGTGCAGCTGTAGACCTTGACATAGTTTCCTATAAGCACAAAAGGGTTTTGTGTTGAGGTTTGTGAAAAGCACTTTCACCAACAACCTATTTCTCTTTGGACTTACTGTCTATTCTCATCTGGAAGACAAATATTGCATTCACAGAGCAGAACTGACCATACTCAGGTGTCTACATCTACCCTGCTTGCTGCTAACAGTCTGTGTGGTTAGAGGAGAGTGCGGTGCAGGTCACCTCAGTCTGAAACAGCTGTTGAAAAAGATCAGATGAATAATTGTCTGTACAGAGAAAATAAATGGTCTGCTGGGACTTCCATCTCCAGTGTGATCAGTTGAAGTTCTGTGAGCTGGATCCCATTCATTAATCCTTTGTTAGACCTATTAACACAGCCCTCAATGTACACGGCCGCTGTGAAAATGCCTTTAAAGTCTGCTGCAGTTTTTCCGTTAATTAAGCATATTTCACAATATATTCTGGTATATTTCAGAACATATACCATCATTTCTGTTTTATTCTTTTTCAGACACATTTTTAATACATAAATTAGAAGTGCTTTCAGCCTCCTCTAAATTTGGTCCCAGTATTCCAAAACATGTAAATTATCCGTGCTTTCAGATTCCTTTAAATTTGCAGAGCAGGGCTAGTATGCAAAGAACAGCTGTGTTCTGTGGATCACTCAACTACCTACACATACCTTAACTTATTGCCCGGCCAGTTAACATAATCTCAGGGTCTGGCTGTAGTAGCCACTATTTCTCATGCTTCAGAATAGATTTCCTTTTAATTTTTAGTTTAAATCTTGCTACAGATACTCTTTCCTGACAACTGAAGTCAGGGAATTTCTGGAGGCAGGAATTCAAGTTTGCCAAAATGTAGACATACTACAAATCCCTTCCTACTAACTTTTTTGAGGCAATAATCACTTTGCTGGAAAAAAAATATGTTGCCTAAATATTTTGTTTCACAATTTAGTTCTGAATTCTTCTAATATTTACAAGTATTAATTTAGAGATGGATGCAACTGGATCTAAAGATTGAGAAACAAAAGCACACCTGAAGTTCGTTAGGTCGTAGAAAATGCTAGATGTCATTAAACATACTTCCAAAAAAATAGCCAAAAGCTAAAATGATGAATTTGAGAAACCTCTGTTTCCAGAGATGGTTAATGCATCCATAGAAATAAATTCCTAGCATGGTTACAGAGAAAAAGGTAATATGTTGGATTTAAGTGAGAAGTTTTTGCAACTTGCAGAAATTCTAGATCAACTTAAAAATTATTTCAAAATAAATTTGAGAATTGCTGTAATTATTATTCTTATCCAGGTAAATGGACATTGGATAACTAACTTAGAAATTACTTTTATCTACCATAGTTTTTACAGACATTTTTCTAGTCTGTGGTGAACTGATGTGTAACTCCGCAATCATTTTTGTTCAGCAGACTCATAGAGCTATCATGTTAAACAACACAGGCTGTTTTAACCTGTCTCAGAAATTAAAAGTAGTCTTTTTATTTCCTCTGTTACAGAGGCAAGTATATGAAATTCTTAGGAGTTTATAAAATGGAGGCTTCAATTGCAAAATGAACATGCACACACACAAAATTAACTTGCAGATTTCCATGACTTTGCCTCAGTGTCCCAACTTTAATGCATCAGGGAGCTCACTTTTCCCACTAAAGAACCCCATTCCTCCATTCCCTCCTTCCCCCCGCCCAGCATTGCCACATGTATCTGTAGTTTGATGGCATCATTCCAGAGTGCGATGAACAGGTCAGATCAGCAACCAACTTTTTATCCATTGACATACAGACTGACTGATGGAAACTTCTAACAAACTTAAGACTTTAAGCCTCAGTACAAGAGTTTACATCAGACCCTTCACAGAAGGGGAAAGCTGTTTAATCCCAGAAACTGTTAAAACTTCCCACAAGACAAAATAAACTACCATGGTATAGTGTTTGTGTATTCTATTTATTATTTCTAAACAATTCACTATGAAAGATAATAAACTTAGATCTCTGTGTGTTTTTTCCTATTTAATCTGGCGTTGGTACTTGAGTGATCTGCTTCAGATGGCAAGACCTTTATTCTCTGCCACTGATAGATTTTACTCTGAATGCCTTCACTTGTCAGGTAGTGCTGGGAATCTCACTCCTTCATTTCACCGCAAAAGGGAGATTTTTAAAACTTCAGTAATTCTTTGTTACAAGTTCAAATTCCAGCTGTCACTTAATTCTAAAATAACTTCAGAGCATATTTCCTGTATTGTTACCTTACTACAAATTCCAGTATGGGATTGCAAATTGCAGTGTATTCAATGAAATAATTTTCCAGTATAGCCTATGAAATCTAAGAAGCCTAAATGCAAACATACGTGAGCAGTGCCTATTATCCATCTCTAGTAACAGATGCAAGCATTATCTTGCATTCTGATTGCCAGTCAGCAGCTACAGCCACACTGCTGCCAGCCTACACATGGCCCCTGCCTACAAGGGAAAGGATTTTCTGCCAGATGCAAGAAAGGTTTTCAGCACTGTTTCTATAGTGTGCAGGACTTAGATGACAGCATACAGTTTTCTGAAAGGTACTTCCATTAACATAGCAGTGTGACTTTTGCTAAAAATGTCACCAGAAGATTATTACATAATTGGGGACTTCATCAATAAATTCAAATTGTTCAGATGTTTTCAAAGCAAACAAATATGCCTGAACTACAGAACTTTTCAATTTCTTTATTAAACCTATAATTTTGTATGATTATTCATAGCCTACATATTCAAAAATTGCAAAGTACCAAACCCTCTGCACATTATTTGCATCGGTTTGCTGTTTAATGTGTATTCATGTCATCATTGGAAATCTAAGCAGGCATATATCATCATTTGAAGACCAATTTAACAGAACTGTCCTCCTCCTGACATCTTAATTCTCATTCTAAAGAAATAAAAATATGCCTTAGATAAAGAATTTGCTGTCCATTTTTAAAGCTTTTTGTTTGTTCATTTTCACTCAGCCTAGGCCTCATTTACCACAGGATTTGTGTGGGATCCTTCTGGAGTGCCTCAGAGTTGTTAAGTGACAATCTAAAAGCCGATTTAGGATTAGCTAGCTTAACCAGGTGAACTGAGGGTTTCACTTTGATTGGGTAGAAAAGCCGTAGCTGTGCTTGGAAGTCCATATTGTGATACTGAAGGGCTTTATCAACATCCTGAGAGGAGTGCATTCAGAATAGGTGATGATGCGAATCTCACTAATCAGTGAAGGATTATCTGAGGCTCAGAGCTATACTGCTTCTAATTCCTTCTTCATGACGCTGTTCATGCACTGCAAAATGATCTAGTGCAACACCAGAAGTATAAATATTAGATGAGACTCTTCAGTATCTTAATTAGTGCTTTCTAAGGGAGCAGTTCTTGAATAGTCAGGGATAATCAGATGTTTTCTAAAAAGCACAAAGTCAGAATTGTAGCAGAAATCTATGGTGATTTCTAATGTGCAGTGATTGACACTGCATCATACACAATGTATACTACTAATTTCAAAAATGGTGTCAGCATCAATGCTGATGCCAAATTATTGACAGGATTTAGTATTTCTAGTCACACCATTACTGTGTTGAAGACAGTAATTCTGCATAATTCTTTTCTCTTACTGAAATATGTGAAATTCTTCATTGACAGATTTCTCACACATGGGTCAGGAGTGTGCCAATACCCTGCACAATAATTTAAAATAGATTTCCTTATAACCTATATATGTTTCTCCCACAGGAAAAAAAAGGGGGAAGGGAGAATATTAATATAACACTGAATAAAGGGGAGTTGTTTGCTTGGATTGTTGTTTTTTCTTCTTCTAATAAATTTAACAGAGTATAACAGCCTAGGAAACACAGGACTGATAACAAAATTGAGCAGCCTGGTCTAGTGGGAGGTGTCACTGCCCATGGCAGTGGGGTTTGGAATTAAATAATCTCTAACCTTTCGATGATTCTATGAATGAAAATAGTATTTCCTACCACAAGCCTGTTGAAAACTTATGCTTGTACTTCCAGTAAGTGACAGGTTTTCTAAATTGGAAAGAAAACTTATATATGTCTCTTAATGGTAAAACAAGTGTTGCCCTAGTCTGCTTTACTACACGCATTGTCAAAATGACAGAACAAGATATCTTTAATTCTTAACATCCAATTAGGTCCAATATCTACAAGACCACCAACAGAGTGAGGAATAGCTTCCCAGAATTTCTTGTAGTATTTTGTATTCTTCACTCTCTGTTGCTTCTTACTATCCTCATTTTAGTCTTCTGGTCTTCAAGAAAGGTATTTACAAGTCATTCACAGCTCTTTCAATATGTTTTCATTAGACTCTTTCTCCTCACTATAATTTTCAGTAAGATACAGTGGAAAGGTGGGTTATGAGTAGGACCCTGGATTTGAGAAATCCAGAAACAGGTTCTGATTTTGCCGTGTGGGACCATTCACAGAATAACTCCATATAGTAAAAATACTTATATGAGTAGTTCAGGATTTTCATATTACAAACTTTTAATGCATTGACTCTTTATGTAGATGAAGATTAACAAAAAATCAATTTCATCATTTTACCAGACAAATGTTACTATTTATTATCAGAAACATCTATTTAAAGTTCACAGAAAGTAAAAATATAACCTGTTTCTTTTTGAAGTAGGGGGGGGATGTTAATTTAAATATTACTGCTGTTCTTGAAATTGTGTTCATACAGGTATATTTCTGCTCATCATGGAAAGTACATACTTTCAATTTAGTTTGCAATATTGCAATATTTCCATGAAAAGAAATAAAATAAACATCTTAGAAACCAGACATTATAAACACAAGTAATGTATTTAATTTTAATACTGTTTTCAAAACCAGATAGCAATATTTTATCTTCTGCTTTCCATGATACCAAGAGAACATACATCCAGGTAGACTTCAGATACTGTGTCAGAGGACTTCCATTTCTATCACTCCTTAATGATGAATGAGGTGGTTCTTCTAAACAAATAAGCACTTCAGAGACTTACCCTTGACAGGGCTGTTAATCCTGGGAGTCTGCCTTATCATTGTAGAATTCAAGGGCTGAAGTTGTACAGTATCCCTGTACTGCCTGTCTCCTACGCTGCTGCTCTGGCTGAGAGCTGGCACAGAACTATTTCACATCTTGCATATAAAGCCATGCTCAGGCCTTCTGTTCTGGTGTGCTTGCAGATAGAGAGCCTTATCATCTTAGTAGCCACTGGCCTTCTTTAATATCTGGCTGAATTTCTCGTTCAGGTGGATGTGTTATCAGCCTGCTTTCACTGGTGTATAGGTTCCTTGGCAGTTTTTTTTCCCCCGAATACCATGAATCTCACGTTATAATACAAAGCTTACCTTGAGTGCTACAGAAACTTAAGGCAAGTCAGATCACACTCTTTTGTCACAAATGAATTAAAGATGCGGCCCTTTAGCACAAAAGAACTTCACAAAATGGCGATTTTGAAGAAATGCAGAATGTCTCATCTTATGATTTTGCATATCTGACAGCAGCTATTCTGCTTAATGTCACCATTAGAACTATAAAGCCTTTAAAAAGCAACAGTTAATTGTGTAATTCTAGTGATTAAGCGGAGAATTTGGATCCATTTTCACAGAAGTGAAGCATTCTTCCAAATGTCTTTCATCCTTTCTTTCTACCACCTTTCAAATCCCTTCCACACCACCTGCCATGGAAATCTGGAACACTACCAGGATCATATAAGAATTACAAGTGAATATTTTTTTATTTCCATCAGTTTCCTTATCCCTTAAAAGGCTTAGAACAGGCATGCAACTTCAGCTGCTGTTTGAAAATCAAAGCATAATGTGTTTCCAGTTTATAAATTATAAGATATTCAAAAGCACAGACTAACATTAAGGAATTGGTTACACTGCTTGATATCTAGAACTGTTTGTTCCTTTTATCTCTCTTACTTTCCCCTCCTACTCCCTCTTTCCTTTCCTTCTTAAGGATAGAACACAAAGAAAATGTAAATTTTGATGCCTTGGGCCTTGAAGAGATAGGAAGGAAAAAGATAATGCCAAAAATAAATGAGGGAGATAGGGTGAGTAGAGGGTCTCTTTTGATCTGACACCAGTAGTTCTATTCACTAGTTTCAGTCCTTGTCCATCAGAAAGATTCCTAATGCAAAGCAATAGCTTTGTACAGGCTTTTCTGAACAGTGGGAACAAAACCAGGCATGCATACTGTGCTAACTTTCATTCTAGTCTCTCAAAGATCAGCATAAATATTAATTGTCATCAAAGCCATGTGAAAGAGATACTTTAACAGCACTTTACTGAGAGGATACTGTGAGGTGCAAATAGTTAACAAGCGTAAGGAAGCAGAAGAGCATTCCAGGAATACTGAACAGAAAACAAATGTTTGGGTCTGATCTTCAGAAGCTATTTTCTTAAGGGGCAGGAAAAGCCCTGCACTCATAGCTGATAGAAAATACGCATACCATCCCCCTCAGCTGCTGGCGCTGAAAAAGACAAATTCTGTTAGATGTAAAAGGTGAAATCCTCACTGGAGTGATGAGTAACTCCCTGACTTAAGCAGAGCTGAACTTTTCTTTACGTGCTTATTTCTGCTTAGTACGTAGTTTGTCAGAGTGAAAAAGAGACTTAGGTTGTAGTTTATTTTCATGGATTTGATAGTGGCAATCCAGTATGAAAAGTTCTCTGTTGTCCTTTACTCTAGCTTCATAATCCCACACTACAGTTTCTGCCCTTCTCAGCTGTCCTGAACTGTCTGGAAAGCCAGGATTACAAATCAGGCCACTGAAATTATTTTTTATTATGTTTTAAATCCTCAGGAATTTTTAGGTGATATTAGGGGAGAGAAGATTTAGTTGAGAGTGTTTTGTATTTTCTAAACCTAGATAATTTTACTGTTCCGGATTATAGCAAATTCATCAGACAGTTGCAGCAAGTATTAGAGGTAGGGGTAAACAGGACTGCAGTGGTATCCCTGTCAGGAGAAATATGTTTTATAAGGGCCTGAGAATCAAAAGCTTTTGGCTATTTCTGTTCTGCCAGTTTACAGTGAGCCTATTTATTTTTATAGGTCCTAGCACAGTAAAAGTTTGATGCTGACTCAGGCATTAAAACTTCCCTAGTAAGCCTTTATTAATACAACTGTCTTTAAATTGAGTATTCATACAATCTTTTTTAAAGGAGTAATGGCATAAAGCTGTGATTTTTTAAGGACTTGTTCTATCTGCTGTCAATAACAAAAAACATGTGAGCAACTATTCTTTTTAAGAGACCCATTCTCCATAAACTCTTGTGCAACAAGGACATGTTTCTGATCTTGAAGAAAGGTGACCTACAATTTTGAGCATTGAGTCCTAAACCTTGTTTTCTGTGTCATATCTCAGCTGCCTTTATAGCCCTTTATCTTTTAGCTAAGCAAATGCTTGAATATTTGCTGTATCCCTGACATGATGTTTCTAAAAGCTCTAAATCAGAACTGCAAATTAGACTCAAAGTCGTTTTTGCTGATGAGAATTCTATTTGCCCTCAATAGATATGTACCAATAGAGAGGCAAATACACCCCTCTGATTGCTCTTATTTTGTCTTCATGTATCTATTGATTAGGACATTTATCTAAAGAATAAACAACTGCATCTTGGACAGTGTTATCAAATGTGAGGTAATCATGGCATACAGAGATTTAGTCCTGTTTTCCTAACTTTGTTAGCTAGCAAACACATCATTCTCTGTTTAATTCTAGTCTTACCTCTGCAATAATTAACATTCTTCATTTTATAATACATTAGATGTAACTTATTTTGATCTATTTATATGTTCTATGTAATTGATTGGGGTAAATGGTGATAATTAACTGTCATTTAGTGATTTGGAACATGTGGGAAAGCATTATATTGACCACATTTTATTATAGGATGAGTATATAAAATTGATTTTGTGTTATATAAGGTTCATGCTCTCCATTTAGTACTTTTTATTATAAATGCCTGTTAGTGCTGGTTTGCTTTTTTTTTTTTCATCAACCAGGCAGAAAATACATTCTTTTTCTCCTTATTTTACAAAGCCAAAGGCTTGACCTGTAGCTAAAGGAGGCAGAACACTAAAGTATTGCATGTCTGGTCTTTGAAAGCCTCAGGGTCTGCTACAGCTCCTATTGAAGTAACTGGGAGTTTTGCCATAGATTTCAATAGGACTGTGAGGAGAGCCTATGTTTATTGTTAACTGAGATATACTGGAGTTCTGTTCGCCGTGAAATAGAATGATCGGTCTGAATTGTTTCAGAGGTTTATTATGTGTAGGCTGCAATTCCAGAGAACCTCTGTTTACAGGAGGAAAAAAAATTCTGCATTCCTCGTACAGTCAGAATTTCCACTGAAGTCCATGAAATCTTTGCCTGAGTAGGGATAAACACTTGCAACCAAAGTAGATGATTTAGTGAAAAACAAGCACGTTGCTGAAGTGCCTGTTGGCTGTGTTCCTGTATTTTCTGTCATTTAGATTTGGAAAGCTGTCCAATACTAATAGGTTTCTGTTACATTCACTTACTGTTGGTCACTTTACAGCGGCTACACACTACCACCTTTCTTGCAAGGAGTGTTTGTATGAAAAGAAAGAGCTGAAGCTCTTTAACTGGTTTCTCAGACAAATTCTGGTTGATTCTAAACATGCTGACATACCCTCACTTCATTTCTTATTGCTTTCTGTTGAGAACCTGATGGTTGTACGAAGTCCACAATGTACCTGTAAATTTGTGCATGCCAGGGATCCAAGCTTCTGAACAGGAGGATGCCAGGGAATTTTTTCCTTTAGACACCAAGGCTTCACTAGCTATGGCCTAGTCTCAAGCACTTTTCTTGTATAAGCATACTGAACCCTGACATTTCAATGGTTTTATCACTGCAAATTAACTTCTCAGTGCTCTTGCAGGATTATTACTCTGTGACACGTGTGCTAAGTACTGCAAAACTGGGCTGCCACAAATTGCCGACCAAAATTCGAAAGCTTATGAGTAATTTCGTACTCACAAATAGGTACCTTAAATGAAGCAGAGTAGAATTAGAGATTGATCTGTCTTCCCTACTAATTCTAAATCTTCAGAGACAGTGTAATACCTCAATTTGCCCCCTATATGTATGCAATAGAGTTTCCAGGACCTTCTTGGTCAGGGGCTTAGTAGCACTGATCCCTCTATGCCTTCAGCATGCAATGGGATCAGTCAAATTCTGCAGCAATAGTAGTACAGTAGGGATCTCCACAGGAGGTGGGGAGTGGGGAGGAATTACTGCCATGTGTTTCAGAGTGTTTCTCAAGCTCACCAGTCTGATGTAAAAGAGAAATGATCTTCCTAAGATACATGTTAACCCTGGGTTTGAAGGAAAAAGAAAGTGATTAGAATTTGTAGAGAAGAGATGTTTAAAAAAAATAGCAAAACCAAAATCTTAATTCCAAATTGGAGATGATATACTGCATGCTGAGAATAAGAGATGCTAAGAAAACAAAATACTTAATTTGAAATACATTAATTTCTCCACAGTCTGTATTATTCTCTGTCAAGTATACTAGGAACACAAATCTGCATCTGCATTGATTGGATGAATTTCAAAGACCTTTTACCTGCTCTCTGTTTGTGTTTCCTCATATCTTTATGACATGGAATGAACTGCTTGGCGCCACGTTGCTGTTATCCATTAACCATTCCTGTTTTCCTAATCATCTTAGACTCCATCTTTCTCTGTCCTATCTGTTATTGTCTTCTGCAAAGAGATGTGATGTTCCTGTAGCCTGTTCTGGTTTGCATGACATGATTTGTGTTTCTGCCTACAAGGGTTTCTCTACTGAACCCTGTACATTATCTTCCTCCAGCCCCCCTCCTCTGTAACCAGGAGAAGAGGGTCATACATCTGTAAAATGACAGCACTTATGAAAAATGGGAGTTTGGTACACATGGCTCTCATCAGACACAGACTCATCTTCCATGCCACAGACACTACTTGTTTCCTTGCAATGCAGACTGTAGCTGGAAACACAGGAAACACCTAATAAATTGCCTGACCTATCAAATTAACAAGTCATCGAGAAACTATTTTGGTAATCAATGAGCAAAGCAGAATTGTTTGCTTTCAGGCTGAGCAAGAAGAATGCATGGAGATGGAGCAATTTATTGTCTTCATCTCCCTTTTATAAACAGCATTTAACTGGATTGTAAGTTTGTTGCAATACATGGAAAAATGTGAGGAATCTATTTTTAGAATTAGGAGAGCTCCGACCTAGAGGCATGCATTGGCCTAAGTTTGTGGCTGAGTACAGAACTCAAAGAAACTCAGATATGCTGGGATATATGACAATATAATTATGTCATCACTATTTCTGGTGAATGTAGTTTTAGTTCTGATTATAATAAACACATAACAGAAATTAAATTTTGTGGGTTTAAGCATGGTATGAGTTGAAAGAAGCCTCAGTGTAGTCCCTGTGTTTGCATCCTTGTAGAAAAACCACAAAGTATGAAATTTTCAGCCTTTATCTAAAGCACATAATAAAATCAGTAATTGACAATGAATGAAGGGGTACACGTTTTCTTTTTCAATCTGATGTGCCCTGAGAAACAACAATAGGTTGCCTTTCACTTCTGGTTAGAAAACGTAGATGTTAGAACTTCTGAAAATTACAACATGCTGCTGGTTGTACAGGAAACTGCCAAGGGTAACTGAAGCATTTACTGCCCAATTGGGATAGTGCAGCAAAGACTGTTCCTGAGAAGTAAGAACAGCATATTAACACCAGAGACAGACTGGGAACCTGTGATGCTTGCTTGTAACTGCCAAGGATGATGTGCCCAGTGAAGCTTGTACAGGAGACAGCAAGATGTTAAAGCAGATGTCATTTATGCTGTGAGCTTCATAGTAGATCTCTGCTTGAGTACCCTGTCAAACTCAAAACAGTTAAATTATTTGGAAATCTGTAGAACACCAGTAATGTTTCAACCACTGTGGCACCCTCTTGCCTTTCTTGGGCATTTCTGCGATGCTTAACTTACTGTTCTAATGACAGACTTTTACCAAATCTCCATCACATTTGTAGAGGCTCCTAGAAGATTATGCATCATTTTAATGGATCATTTGCTTCATTACTTTTTTGTTAAATTGAAAATCACAAAATTTAAATACGGATAAGATAGACTAGAGCTCTCTAGATCACCAGGGTATTATCTATGGCCCTAATTTTCCATTACCTTCTGACAGTGAGAGGACAGAACAATTGCTAAAGAGGAGTAAATGGGAGAATGCAGGAATCCTTCTGATAATTATAAATACATTTTGTTGTGGAAATTTGTGACATGCCTCTTGCAAATTCTTCTTATTTATTCAAAAAAAGTTTGCTTTGAAGTTATGCATACTTTTTTCTGTCTAAACTCAGCTCCTTGTCTGTAGTCCCAGTTCAGTAAGATGTTTAAGCATATGGACTTTGGTAATGATTTTTATGTTTTAAATCTGTTTTAAATAATACTGGAGAAATTTTGTTGTTGTATTAGAGTGAAGGGATGAGGGGTGGACTGTGTGCAAATTTCCCACCTTGGTCAGTGTTATTTTGACTTTGGTGTGCAGAATCCTTTTTGTTGATGTAAGTGAAGTTTGTGAAGATTGTGTGATAAATGTATATTTTAATGATAATTCTTACGCATACATGTAAGTGCTTTCTTGATGCCAAAAACATACGACAGGGTTCCTCCCCCACCCCCCATTTTTATGTAAACTGTGGGCAAATGGAAGTAATTATACCTTATGTGATTATTATAATAATTAAAATTGGCCAAAATTAGGACTGTGAATCTTGGCACTAAGTTTCTGATGGGATAAAGATATGGGTTCCACCAATAGCTGTTTACAGCTGCCTAAATCCAGAAGTGCACCAGACTCAGTGACTCATGGCCTCATTCCATGTGTGCTGAGCAATGTCTGCAATATGTATGTGTATAGAAAACTTTAAAATTGTACTATTGCAGAACGTGTAAATAGACAAAAATTCTGGGTATTAACTAACTATTTAATTTTTAAGAGAGAGAAACAGTGAATGAAATATAGCTAATTGGCTAACTATGGCGTTCAATTAACTTGTAAACTAAAAAAAAACTGTGTTTAAGCACTGAGTTATGGTAATTAAGGTTTCTTTTCCTAAACCTCCCAAACGGAAATTGTATCTGATATATATCTATATACAATAAAGGACACTGATTACTGGAATATTTGTTGAAGGCAGCATACCTTCATGTTACTTGTATCACATAAATGCTAGAAACAGTTTCCTCCATCCTCAAACCTGATTCAAAGGTACCACAAATCTTGTAGTATCAGAACGCATGCTATTAGGCAATCAAGTCTTGATTTGCATCTTTTAATTGTTATTGTTTAATAGAATAAAGCCACCTTTTTTATGTTTTAAATCTACAGCAAGTTTGAGATATAATTAATTTTCTTCTTAAAAAAGGGCAGAAACCTAAATACTTCTTATATTTGCCCCATCTCGGTATTTAGTTTAGAATTTTTCCTAGCAGATTCTGTCTGTAACACTAGCAGTAATTTGTTTATTCATAATTTTAGATTTCAGAAAGAGAAATAGTTGTAGATGAGCATCTTCCAGTTTCTTAAGGAAAAACTGTCATATGTCAAGACATTCAGTTTCCAACTTTGAAAGTCAATGTTAGCCATGTAAACACATGACAGGAGAACAATGAAAATGTTATTTTGAGCTTAGCTTTATTTAATAGTAACTGTAATAGTAGTTTTGTTTTTGTGCATTATGTTGTCACTTTGCTAAATTTAATGGTCCTTGGTATGGGACTGTTCAGCTCGTGGGAGTTACACATTTCTCAAGTCAACTTCTGGTTTAACAGATGTTTGTTTTAAGAGTTCCTCAGCAGTATAAATTATAGTGGACTAAATTGCTCATTTAAGGGCATGACAAAGTAACTCTCAGAGCATGCTCTGGTATGTGAAGCAAGCTGGGTAAGTGCAAAAAGCAGCACATGAGTCTCCATGAAAAAGGTCCTCTTTGCTATGTTTTAGAAAAGGACTCTGTCATACAAAAGTTATGCCTCCTGCTAAAGTAGTTGAACCAGCTGCATCCCATGTGCTGAAAACACTCTTGTCTCTTATTTCTCTTGTTCAATTATTGTGTCTATAAATTGCAGTGGGCCACCTGTGCAATGCACTCATCCAGAATAGCCCCAGAGGAAGCATTAACATATCAAGGCCCATAAAGCACAAATCCTTAAATGTAAAAACTGACACTTTCATCCTACTCCAGCCTACATCTATATAGACATTAAAACAGAAAGGAATAAAGAATATTTTGCTATGAAATTTGAAGGCCCTGCTCTCTTCTTGCAGAGGTCAGCAGCAAAACTCCTCTTGATTTTTTTCTTGGGAACAGGATCAAGATATAAAAAGCAGGAATTCTGGTTGCATAGTTTAGAAACTTATTCTGACTTTTGCCATCTATCAAGTTTGATGCACCTACTAAAAAAAATGAAAGGAAGGCTTCTGTTCGTGACATTAACCATATTTTTATTATTCCCAGTCTAAAAGAATTATATCAGACCTCTCTGGAAATGGGACTGTGGGTTTGGACTGACCAGAGGAAGATCTCCAGATCAGCAAAACTGCTTCTTCCAGCTCTAATACTCCCTCCTTAGAAAATGGTTAAGAATGATTATTCTTTTCTTCACATGTCGAGGTTTAAACCTACAAATGCTGAGACTGCTTTTTTAACCTCTGAGCATAGGCATTGGCGAGAATGGATGTAAAGATGACATTTTTCCCATTACTGCAACCTGCAGCACAGGTTACTTCCAACAGGGACAGAGGAAGGTGAGAACACACATTTTCAATCAACTTGAGCAGTTCTTGAGAAACATCCTTCAGAAAAGAAGCTCTCTGGAGAAGCAACCATCTCTATGCAGTTATCTCCAGTGCACACAAAGTACATTGGCCAGTAGATAACAGCAATAATAGTAGTATAGACAGCATTTCTCTGTTCTTGACATAGATTGCTAAGGTACCCTCTGCTTCACTCCATTCCATCTCTAAATTTATGTATGCTTTCAGTTAAGATTTTCTCCAGGCCAGTGTATGTATATTCTTAAGGACCTCTTATGAGAAGTTTGCTACCACATGCAAGAGGGTTGTACTTTGAAGGAATTTGGTTTGGGTACAGGAGCTGCTGAACAAGACTGTGTGGACAGAGAGAAGCAAATCAAGGCAAGTGTCAGCAAACAACTGACTGATGCACATTTCCCAAAACAAAAAAGATTCAAGGCAGATTCCCCATGCTAAAAGCAAATAGGCTGTTTTGGAACTGGTTGCATACCTAAGAATACAGACCTACCAAATCTCAATTTAGGACTCTGTCTAAACAGCATATTTGCATTTCCACATCTTGAACATTTGATGTTTATTGAAGTGGCTGCCTGTTTGACTCAGCCCTTCATAAACAATGCTGTCCTTCATTACCTTGGTGTTTAACCTGTTTGATTCTCTTTCATTTTTTACTAATTCCCTAGCTCCAAATCTTAAGACAGTTTCTAACACATCCCCACACTGCAAACCTTTTCCTCTCTGCAGCACAATTAGACCCCTGACCTTCTATTCCCCAAAGCTAAAGAAATGCCAAATTGCCACAAGCACTTCATTATGTTTATGTATTGGTCCCATGAGACTTGAATTTTCTCTCCACATCGCTCTTTTTATTTCCTGTTTACTGGCATCATACAACTTTCTGTTATATCCAATTCTCTTGAAATAGGATATATATTTTTTAATCAGGTAAGGTTATTTGCAGTTAGTGATTTTCTCTTTTTTTCCAAAATTTTATCTTCAATATGAACCAATGTGAATTAGCAACTATTACAAAATCTAAAGAAAGGAGAAGGAAAATAAGAATTCCACAGTCTGAAACATAAAGACTTATACTTCACAGTACAAGAAGATTTTGTGGGTTTGGATCAAGATCCAGCATAGATGTGTTCACTATTATTCACATGAGTAGCCTCTTCAGGACATTACTGAACCCTTACTTTTCAAGTGCCCCCTTGCAAAAGCTTTCACAGTAAACCTGAAAGAAGAAAACAGAAAACTACCTACAAATTAATACATTTTCCCTGAAGAAGATAGGTCAGTGAAATTCATTCAGTAAAGGGTTCAAAGTATGTTTTATCAACTTTAATACATAATACTGTTTAATACATCTTCTGTTAAATTAATCCTGTGTAAGCATTCACTGTGGCTGTGAAGCACATAACATTGTGTGTTCTGTGATCATAATCTTTATCCTTAACTCTGCCCTGAGAACAAAAAAAAAAATAGAAAACCACCAAAAAAAGAAAACTTTTCATATCCTCCTTATATATTAATCCTTATGCTTACTTCATGGTGTAAAAATAGTGGCCTCAACTACTGAAGTTAGCAGGAATTCTGCCATTCCTTTAGTGAATCAGACACTATTTTCAAATAGCATTACCCAGGCCTCTGAGAGGATCTGCTTCTGTAGGTTAGCTTCTAAGATCCTGCTGAGAATCCATTTTCTGTTGTCATTGCAGCCTTTGCTTTTAGTTCCTACCCTTCCATATATTCCCAATAGTCTGGTAGCAGGCCCTGGTAGATTTTTTTCACTGATCAGTTCCTATTTCAATTTTTCACCTAGTTAAGAACAGTGTAAACAATTAAGCAAAATTGTCCACCTTTATGCAAAATTCAGTGCAGTTCAAATGCCACATTTTTGGCACAAAACTCTTGTAATATCCTGTGACCCCTACTAGAATGCAAGGTCAGGCTAAAATGATAATAATGGTCACTTCTGGGCTTAAAATCTATTAATCTATTTTCATTATTTGTAAATGCATGAAGTTATAGGTTTGTGAACAGACATGGCAGTACAATGACATCCTGTTAGCTCATGTCCTACAGGCATCTTGAAAGAGTGGGTAGTTCAGCCTTAACCTGACTCAGAGGTAAAAGGAGTCAACACACAGGAGTGTTCTTGACAGAGAACTCTTCAGCAAAGGGGTTTTCCCATGGGTACACACTGATTCTTTACTACTTTCTTTTAAAATTCAGCCTATTTTTCATAGCTTATGAGCCCTACAGGTGGAGTTTGAAATTTTCAGTTCAGAGTGATCAGTGAAAATGTGCACCTCTCTCTCTGGGGCTTTCCTCTGTGTTGAGTCAGTAGTTGTTTATTTGTAAAATAGTAAAAACCCAGTTTGAAGTTGTCCAAAATTAGGTTTGGAAGTAGACTCCTCACTTCCTTTGGCTATAAAAAGTTCATATTTTGCCCATGAATATCTTGACTGTGTTTGAAAAACCTGTTGCTTAGCTGAACAGAGCTGCCTTTCTCCTTGAGCACATAACCACATGCCATTTGCAAAATATTTGTACTTACCATGATCATACTTGGAAATGTCTGATTGTTCTAAATTTAGCATCAGTTTTTTAAGGAGATTTAGAAATCAAAACAGGCTGGAAATTATCAACACACTCTATGTATTGCATGGAAATTGCTGTGGAACTAACAGAAAGTTTACTGCCCAGGTCAGTAAGATCCTTCTTAGGCAACTGCAGATGGAAAGGTCTGACACATGGCAGAAAGATGTGTGGTATGAATAGATCAGTTTTTAAGGGGGAAAGGTGTAAAAAATATTTGTCTCTGGTTTATAACAAAAATGTCCTAGAGAAAATGTGAGACATATTCTCATTTCTGGCATTAGTTCTTTTCATAAAATCTGCTCTTTTGTTTTTCCTGGGAATAAATTATACCAGAGGATGGGTAGAGAATATCAAAGTGACCTTCTTGATGATTACATCTAAACTTGATGACTGCATTCCTTTAGCAGTTTCCTCGTTTCTCTTCATTTCTTCACTTCCCGTAGTTTGGCAATGGTATAATGAGAATCATCAAAATTTTCATATAGATATTTCAAATGTGTATTTGTATTTTTTTGCTGGTAACTACTAAAGAAATATTTATGTGAAGAAAAGCAACTCCTCTCCTCTTTCCCTAGCTTAGAGAAATGGAGAAAAAAAATCATGTTTTCTGTAAAAAATGGTGTCAGTTTTGTGGCACCACCTGCCAGACTGTTTTACAGCTTAGTGTCTCACAGTCAGTCACTTCTTTACCACCATTTCCAGTCACAACAGGACTCCATATTTTAAGTCAGCTGCATGTTTCCCTCATCTCAGGAAAGGGGAGTGCTATGGGGATTCATACTTCAGCTCAGTTATCCACTGACAGGGAGAAATGAAGCCACATGGGAAGCCCCAGCCATTTGGGCAGCTGGCAATGGCTCACCACTCTGGAGTGGTACTGTACAGTCCCAGTAGTAGCAAAGGCAACCATCTCATATGAAAAGTAGTAATAAATGGAGGACAAGGTTTTAGGAAGGAAATGATCAGTTACAGAGGGCAAAGCCAAACAGAAAGTGAGTGTACAGCACATCAAATCACCCTTTCTGCAGCCTGTGAGCACTTTGTTTAATCCACATACGTGCTGCTCACACCATTTTCACTGCAGCAGTGGGTGTTTGAAAGGCCTGTGAGGAAACAAACAAAAGAGAAGCAATACAAATACAAGCAACCTTCTGCTTCCAATAACAGAACTCTAGATGGGTATAAAAAACATATACAAGTCACCTGTATCTTGTATGTTAAACCACCAGAGGGTAATGAAATGACAAACTGAAAATCTGGAGGTGTCCTTCTGAATTTACTTGCAGAAAAAGACTTCACTGAAAATAGCAAAATAAAACTGCCATAAGATAGTGTAAGATTGGACCTCAGGTTTACAGTAGGACCTTTGGGTTTACCCTTTTGTGCAAGAGATGCTAGCTGAGGTAATGATAGGACTGAATGGCTTGATTATATTATCCTGGAATTGCTGGATCCTCAGCAAGATTGCTGACACTGTGCACTGAGGAATTTGGATGCAAATGTCATTATCATTTTCTGTCAGAATGTTCTTTTATTACCCTTTCCAAAAAAATATATCACTGGTGATTGCAGTCTGGTCCCAGTGATGATTATGCTACAAAAGTGGCCTCAAGATTTCATTGAAATTATATTCACCAGGTCTTTGGATAATTCTTGGGCAGATTCAAATAGAAATAAGGCCAGTTGACTCACTCTACCTTTCCAGTGGATTCTCTACCTGAATTTCAAATGGTGGGCATTGGAAATATGCCCACCTGATGTCGTTCTAAAATCTGAATGTAAGACTCCGCCCTATCTTCAAAAGACTGAGGAATTTTGAGAGTCACAGTTTTATTTTGACGTAAAAGTAAAATAGAGCAATCTCAACCTAATTCACTCCAAATACAATCTTTCTACTTCAGTGAAATTACAAACTGGAATGGAGGCAAGGTATTTTTCAGTTGGCTCAAGCTGAAATTCAGCTGCAAAAGAGTTGTAGCCAAGTCAAATATTTCAGAACAAGTAGGACTGAACTCTCTCTAGATTGTAAGATACATACTGACATAATGTAATTATCTACATAGTAATGAATAGATGCCTTCAATTAATAACATCACTTAAATCCAAGTTCAGATTTATAGCACTTACAGGCCTTTAGGGCTTGGGCTATGACTTGGCCCCACTTAATACATTTCAAAGATTTTTCATTGTGTCCAGTGAAATTTTCTGTATAAAATTTTATTAGGCTTTTAAATCAAATCTTCCTCAAACTGAGATATTTTCTCTTTGGTGAACAGTACACAGTGCACACTGTTTATTTGTCCAATAATTACTACTTTTTAATTCATTTCACCTAGCACTGAATTGGTTCGTCTCCCTGCCCTGGGATACAGCTGTGGGATAGAAAGGAGATTGTCCTTGGGAAGACAGCAGCTTTTCTTCGTAAGTCACTCCAAACTGAACTGTCTCCCTGTGACCTCTAGCTTCTCTCAGTCACACATGTGCATGGAGATGAATTTTGAGACAGAAATGCTCTTCTGTAGCAGAGTGCACCTGCCATTTTCATCATGGACAGCAGCAACTCTGCAGCAAGCAGTAAATCTGTCAGTGGGATCAAGTAGTGGATGGCACCAGTGGTTTCACATCCCACTATTTTGAGTCAAGCAGCTGAGTGTTTTTTTTCCCTCTGAGTTGACATAATGCTATGCTAAGAAAAAAAAATTCCTTTAGTATTTCTCTTGTTCTGTCCAGCCTCCAGTAGTCTTCATATCCTAATTCTTTCATTCTGCATTTCCAGATTCTGTAAATCCAGTGTTTAAAAAACTGGTTTCCTCTTTCCCAGCACAATGCCCAAGAATGCCCATCCAACGTCTTTTTTCTAACACCACTTTGTTACTTAAGATTGACATAGAAATCAGTGAATTTAAATGTAGTTCACTTAGTAGACATTTAAAATACACATATATCAAAGAATCCAAAGAACTCCAGGTCAGAGATCAGACAGGTGCAGAACCAGTAAGGGATCTCACAAACATAAGCCTTATGTGACTTCCATCAAACTCCAGTGGCCTCTTTCACTCATCTAAAACTTGCCCATCTATGGCCCCAATTTTAAAAGTTGGAACACCTGATCTTAAGGAACAAAAGCAAAACACAGAAAAAACTGAGGAAATCATGTCTAAATGATAATAAGTGATAATCATATGAAGATACAAGATCAACCATAGTATCAAGCCAGAAATTGTAAATCTAAGCTGCATATGGACACAAACATGCATCCATGCAGATAGTGTGGTAAAAAGATAGGTCTGAATAGAGTCACTTTAGAGATGCTTTTCAAAATACTTCAACTATCTTGGAGGGGGACAGGGGAGCGGGGAATGTCTATTTCATGGAGATCCATTGGCTCTTACACAAGAACAGAGCATCTTTGGATTTGGGCTGCTTAAATTTGTACTCTTGCTTTTTAGACAAGAGTAGAAAGTATGTTATGTATCACTTGTTGAAAACAGTGATCTCTGTAAATATTAAAAACTTTTCCAATCAAGTCTTTCATGATATCAGAGTAAAGGAGCTTCTCTAGAAGCAGAAGGCAGCAAATTTAGGGCCAGGAAAGATTTTTTTTTCTATTCAAGACTAAAATGAGTCTATAAAACTCCTTTCCATAGGACAGAAAGGTTGAGGGGAAAAGTGAATTATTACTTGCATTTTAAAATACTTCTGTTTGCAATAGTAAACTTTTTAAAAGAAAAAAAAAAAAGTGAAAAGAATTATTTTAGGCATAAGTAAGTTGCAGAGGTTGTGAGGAAGTTTTCTATGGTGGAGACTTCTCTGTGACCTCCAGGTGGTTCTGTCTTAGAAAGAGTTTGTGATCTTGACCACTGCTGAGATAATGGCTCTGGGCAGAACTGACTGCTGGTCTGGTTCAGATTGAGAAATTCTATGTTGTGTCACACACTCCTCATAATTTTATTCAAAGGCTTTGGGGGTAAACACACATGTGTAGAAACTTGATTGTCTCTGCTTTTGGCCTAAAGTTTGAGTTTACAAAAGCCTTTCCATTGAATTCCTTGGAAATTTGTTTTCACTGGGATCAGGGTGTGACATGTCATTTTTTGAGAATCATGTTCTTGCAACATAATTTGCAAGCTGAAGTGTGGCAAAATGCCGTGCTATGTTCAGGCTTTCAGTTCCTTAAGTTCCTTCTGTGAGCTGATTGGAAATATATCTGTTTAGCTGGGGGAAAAGCAGTGAAAAGTCCCTGGCAAACTTCAAAGGCAGGCTATTCATGACCTCCACAGGAAGTCATGCAGAATGTGCTTGCTTTTTATGGAGAGTAAAATTTCCTCATGGTGGTTTTGGTAACAGTGTGAGGAAGTAAAGTCCTATATTTTAATGCTTGTTGAGTCTCCATAGCATCATAGAATGGTTTGTGTTGGAAGGGAACTTTAAAGGTCATCTAGTCCAGCTCCCTTGTAATGAGCAGGGACATCAACTTGATCAGGTTGCTCAGAGCCCCATCCAGCCTGACTTTGAATGTTTACAGGGATGAAGCACCCATCCCTTCTATCAGTAACCTGTTCCAGTGTGTCACCACCCTTAAAAGATTTTGATCCTAAAAGGGCAGGAAGAAAGAAATCCATCAGTAAGACATGCAAAGAAGGCACTGTGTAAGTATTGTCTGAATACAGCTTCTCTACATATCCTAAATCTGGGGTTAGACCTCCCATGAGATCCTGATTTGAATTCAAAACTGAAAGGATACAACCAGTTTTGGACACCTCATCCATATATGCAAATTTTGAAAAAGAGTGGGAGTTCATCCACAGGATAGGAGGCTGAACCCATTGCTAATAAGAACCAATAACAAAGACAATAAACTTTCTTTATGAGACCTACTATCATCATGCTAATAATTGCATGCACATTTCATCCAGGAAGCTGAATCTTAATCAAATAATAATGTGTGTCCTCTTTGAAATGCCTCTTCATCTTGCTTTGAAGTGCCAGACTGCAACCAGAATACTTCTGCATTTCTTACTTGACATGTTCCCATCTGCTACCATCAAAACTGACTTTCTCTCTCTCACTGTTTTCTCCTCTTCCTTCCTTCCTACTCTCCCCAAATATATTTTTAAGATGAAGACCAAAAGTTTCTGCACCTGACAGGGCAAAGATTTGTCAACTGCATTGAGCTATGTGTAAACAGTGCTGCCTCATAGATAAGAAATTTGAAAAGTAGCAAGAAAGATAATCTCCTTTTCATGGCTTCATTCATATTGAAATGTATGATCAGAGTCAAAGTCTTAATCTTCACCTCACTTTCACAGCTGCTCAGCTAACCTTAGTGTGTATCCCAGCCCACTGTGAGAAAGCAAGGCCCCTGTGATTGGATTAAAGGGCAAAGAAAGGGAGTGCTGTGTTATTCGTTTAGGCAGCCCAGGCTCTCAGAAAGATGCTCAAATAACAAAAGGTGAGAAATCTGACCCAGCAAAAGTATGGCAAGGTCCATCAGACTTCAACTGGCTGCACCAGCTACAATGAGGTCCGTTTTGACACTCTGCATGAGGTGACTTCTCAATTTGTACTAAATCCTCTCTTTTCTCAACAGAAGGTGGAAGGAGGCCTCTCTGCGCCTTCCTGCTGAGACAAGCCAATCAGTAGCCCAGGAGGATAAGCCATATCATTTAAGTTTTCCTTGTAAGGCCTCCTGTTAACAATTATGAGCTCCTAAAATGTTAAAGAAAAATAATGACTGCAGTTCACAATTTGTATTTATCCAACAAATTGCACAAAATCTTCTCTTTCTAATGCCTGAACAGTGGAGCTAAGCCCAAGTTTTGGTGATTTTCCCATCACATTTGTTTAGCTCCTTACATCAGAAGTTACTAGTAATTGGCTTGTTTGGATTTAAGAGTATTCGCAGTCAAAAAATAAAAAGCTGGAAATTTGCCATCGTTCCTGATGATGAGAGATAAAGGGGAAAAGACTCTATGGTAACAAGATCCCATCAAAAGTTATTTCTTTTAAATAATTGCAGTACTTCCCCAAGTGTAAACTGCCCTCACTTAGCAGTAAAGCCCTGGAGAAGGAGTCCTCAAATAACCCATGCTGTCTCAGAGGCCCCCCTGCTTCTGGTCAGGTCAGTGCTGGGGGAGGGCAGTCAAAGTGAGGCAAATTATGGAGAACCAGCTCTAAGGAGAAGAAAGGGTTGTCATAACCCCCCACATCTGAATACCCAACTGCAGTATTGGTTTGTATTGTTTTTGAGAGGAGGCTTTTAGTCAAATTGGTGAAAACATAATATAAACAACCATGACCAAAAAACCCTAACAAAATCAAAAGTGGGCTGAGCTTCAGGTGCTTGCAGCAGAAGAGAAAATATTAATTTTTTGAAAATATCATGTTCTAAATTAAAAGATAATTGAGCAAAAAGAAGAATGTCTGAAATATCACAAAACATGTTTTAGAGAGAAGTCTCAGCTCAGCACATGACACAACTCTGCACTGAGAGGTCAGTGAACTTCCACATCCATTAAAGTTAGGCTTGGATCTCTCCTGTCATTCAGCTTCCTTACAATAAGGTAGAAAGAACTTAAGTAATTAACAAATGTTAAGTCTTGTCCCTAGAATTAATCCTTGACTCAGTCACCTACAAACACTTAATGCTACAAGTCTATCATTGCAAAGACAGATTTGGCAGACAGAGATGCTGCTCTGAATTAATTGTGTTGAGGCCAAGTCTTTGGACAGTCTCCAGTGACTAACTCCCTTTTTCCCAACCCTTTATAAACCCATCCTTTGAAAGTGCAATCCTTAAGGGATGAAGAATCACTTCTATTCTAGGTCACCTTTATTTCTGTTGTAAATCAGGTCTAGGTAGGACCTGATTTGGTTATGGTGGTTATGGTGTCCTGTGAATCCCTGTGTGTTCAGCACCCAAAGCAGGATCAGGGTCAGGTAGCTATAGATGAGAGTTATCCCCCAGGTGCTCTGTTTTTGCTGGCAGTTAATGCTTAGATATTCCAGGGTTTGCAAATGTGGTTTAAAAACACATTTTCCCTCTACTTCCTGATCTCGAGTCAAATATTAGTCAGCTGGACTGAGGGATTAAGTATCAAAGTCTGCTTTTTACATTCATCAGACTTTATGAGGAACCTTTTTTTCAGTCCTGTTGGAAAGAAGTGCAATCTCTCCTCCTCCAGACTTGCACCTCAGGACTGTACAAAGACAAAATACCTAAATTCAGCAACTGAGTTTCCAGGAGACTGCTGCTGTGGCAGCAGAAATGGAGACATACTTAGTGACATGTCGATCAGCTCCCTGCTGCTCTTTTGAAAAAAGAGACGAAGAGCCAGTGTTTATTTTCAAATAACATTTTTTGCTGAGGTTCCAGAAAGATGGATGAACTGAAACTGACTTTGATTTGGAGCTAATGGCCCAAATCAATCACTATAACTGGCCGCTGCCTTACCTCAGGTGGAGGCATTAGCTGATGGTGTTTGGGCAACATACAAGCTGACAGCCTTATATTTGCTGATGTGTTTACCTCAGCCATAAACAAACCTTTAAGAGATTGGCCTATTGATAGCTGGATTCTCAGTTTACATTTATTACGATAATATATGTGTGAATAACTGTAGAAAATATTTCGAGTGTAAAAAGTTATTATAGAATGTAGAGAAATAGGGATCATATACTTTTTACAGTGGAAGAAAAAAAGGCTTGTAGTTGAGCACATATAAATTTGTACCCTTTGCCTTGTACTGAGCTATAATATTGGCTTTCATGCAGAAATGAATAATAGCTTTATTCACCCTCTCTAGATTGCCCTAACATGCTGCAACTTGATTAAGGGCATGAATTCAGGGCATGAATCTTCCTGATAGCGTCAGATTATTGAAATTATCCCAAAAGAGCATGTTTGCTGCTCTGCATGCAGAGATCTTCCATTGTCTCCTTAAGAATACACAAGACAGGTCAAGAGAAGCTTAATTAATATGGAATTAGCACAAATCAATTTTGGTTTTTTATATTGTCCTGCCCTTTGTGGCCATAGGGCTGCTGGCAGTTCGAGGAGATCATGCTCATATAAGCGTATTGATCAAACGTTATTAGTTAAAGCTTATTTGTGTGCTGTCTTTAGGGCAGCAGAAGAGGCATTCTATACAGCACATAGTGCTAGGCAGAAAAGGCCAACAGGTTTCTGCATTTTGGCAAGTCTGATTTAAGGCTAATAAGTAGCTGAGCTTTTCAGCAGAGAAAAGGCAAGAAAACAAGGTTTTGGATTAGCTATGTATCTACATGAGGCATTTCTTGCCTTAACACTGCATTGCAATCAAACAGCTTCCCCGACCAAACCACCATGTCTGTGTAAGATCATTTAATATCACTCAGTCATCTGCCAGGTCCCAGTACCTAGTTTGCAGAAATAATTGGGTTTCTTTAATGTCATTTGTTCTCAAATTTATTGGACAAGGACAAGCAAAAACAGGCTATTCGTCTAATTGACTGAGCACTACACTCTTTGAATATCATATTACCATTATGTCTAAGCTCTCAGGAGCCAAACTTAGCATTTGCCAAGAACTTATTTCTCATTATTTATCCATATTGCATGACAGCACAGGGATTCAGAAAAGATCATTCTGTCATCTTCACTATTCATTTCTCTTGATAGTTGTACCAAGTTCATAGTGAGGCAACTGAATTAATCCTCGTATTTAATGATGCTGTGCCATGCAAAATTCTCATTGACTTAGTGGATCCCCTGTGGAAGGTACTACACAGCAGAAGGAATCTTTCCCGGAATATGCTTTCTCAGCAGTCCTTCTCTATAGCAGTAAAAACACAGCACAGCCAAGGACCTTAGAGACAATGAATCCACACTAATCAAGTTCCCGAATAACTGTTGCAGTTACTTTGTGCATGTGGAACATTTCCACAAAATCTGTGATAGATGCAAACAGCATATTCTTAAATGGCCCTGCACACAACCTGATGTTCCTCAGGACTTGTACAGTTCCTCACTAGCTCATCTCTTAGATTTGGAAATATGTGAATTGTACCTCTTTTATTTAGTTTTATGAAAAATTTCTTTTCTGGGTCATCAACTCTTTGCAATGGGCTTATTCACATCACCAGAATCAGAATGATTTATGGTTTTAAAGCAGAGTTACTTTCCTTTTTTCCCCCACAACTCTTATTTCAGAAGGAAATATTCACCCACAAAACCTCCAAAGTATTTTAGGCTTCCTGCCATGTGCCTGTTAGGTTGTGCCTGTGTCAATCCAGGTCTTTTGTCTCACCCAGATTTGTATTTTGGAGTTTTTTGAGAATTTGTGGGAAGAACGAGAGAGGAGAATATATCAGTTGGGCCATTTATAATCTTATTTTTTGGGGATAGTATGAATGTGACAGCGATCACATCTTTCACAATCTGAGCAAACAAACCTGGACAGGTTAAAAAGTCCCCTTAATGTGCATGAACAGATACAAATACACACATGCAAGCACATGCACATGCTTCATCTTTTTGCTCTTTCTCTCAATTCTGCTCTTTACATCATTGCAATTAACATTATGAGCAATAACTGAATTAATTTGACAGTAATCCCAAGCTTAACAATGAACTTCACATCTAAATCAGTTCCATGTCTCTGTTAGTATGTGAAATGAACACGGGGTAGCAGAGAATTGCTGTGAGCAAAGCCTCACCATCTAAAAATTAAAATCTCTCCACACTCTCATAGAATCATATCGGTTATTTCTTTGCATTTTTTTTGTCAGCTCTTGTTTTGTAAACTGGAAATTTTATCACTGCACGTTTAAACAATTCCTCTATCTGTTATGCAAAGGTAGCAAGAAATAGTATTTAGAACAAACCAATAATTAAACCTTAGTGAAGAAGTGGGTCTAGGCAAAAATACTGTCCACGAATAATCTCCTTTTGATGTAAATTATATAAATTAGGTCAGCTTTAACTTCTAGATATTTGAGGCTGGGCTCTGCAAAGTTCTGTAAGGCTTTACTAACACCTACTTCAAAAAGCATTTGTTAAAAACTTCTTGCACTCACTGCAAACTAATTTCAATCATTTTCAAATTACAGCAAATATTCATATACATTTGTATTGTTATAAAATATTTTGTTGCTGTTTATGATGCTGTGGCAGATGGTTTGATTATTTTCATATTGCAGCTGTTCATAAACATTTCTTTAGGGTTTTTTCCCACTTTTCAAAGCAATTGACTTCATAGTCAGGGCAAAAACTACTTATTCCAAAAAATTCTTGTAACAAAAGACCTGCGATACCCAGAGTGAAATGGAATAAAGTCTGGGCCTTAACACACTAAACTAATTGCTTTGGGTAATCATTGGGATACTGGTTTATATCATAAAGTGTTCTGATTCATTTTCAGGAAACATGGCTTATTTTTATGTTAATGTTTTTCTTTTCTCCAAAGAGGTTCTATGAATTATCCCAAATAGATTAATGTGCTGACCTTTGATCCCTAGAAACCAGAGGCTGGATTACAGCTGTGCACGCCTTGAGAAGCTTAACTTTTACCGTTCAGTTAAGATGTGAGCAGCAACATTGAGAGCTGCCTGAACCTGACATTCTAAGGAAACAGCAAAATTAGCACAAGATTTTTTCAGGACTATTTATACATCTTCTGAAATACAGAATAAGGCTGATCGTTGCCTTTGAAGAGTATTCACAGAGGAAGCAGATCACTGCTGTAGAAGAATAAAATCCTGCAGTCATTCTTTAGGCTTCGTGAAAGTAATTTTCTTATATGCACTCAGCCCAGCAGTATCTTTGCAGATGCTATTAGCAACTGCAAGTTATCTGTGCTCAATAACCACACTAAGTCGGTGCTTTTTCAACAAAATAGGTTGTCCTGTCTCTGTAAGCCACCTTGTCCTCATGATACTCAGCCATACATACATTGGTTAGTAAGGATTTTGTCTGGTCAGTGTTTGGAAAAGTTGAAAACCTGAACAGGGGGATTGCAGATTATTGTAACTCAGCTGACATTGACATGGCAATTCCCCTTGCATTCACACAAGATTCACACAACCTGTCTGGATCTTGGGCACAAATGCAAAGGGAAAAGTAGTTCCTTTTTCTCTGGAGCAGAAAATAGCATGTGAGTGAGCAGCCTATGGAAATTAAGGAAGAAATAAGGTAAAATTTAGCCATTGTAGTTTGAGAATGACAAACTACAGTACTTCTTGGAAAACAGGATGAGGAAGGTAGGAAGGAAGAAGTGATAGGTCTGCTACTTATATCTCCCAGGATTACAAAAGGTTTTAGACAAAAAATATGATTAAACTTGACTGTTTATGAGCAAAAAAATATTTTAAAATATGTACTATTTTTGCCACAAAGCTAGATATGATTGGCAATGTCTCTTGTCATTTTTTTTTAACATTTCCATTATACAGTACCGGATTTTAAGCTTCATTGATACCAAAAAATTGTAAACTGCACAAGACTTTAATCCTACAAGCCAAATGAAATCTCAGGGGTGAAAGCCTATTTGAATTCCTTGCATCCCTGCACAACATGTGATGAAAATCGTTAAATCTAGTATGTTGGTAAATGAGTACTATCCAATAAAATAAAAATTAGAACATGCTGGTTCTAAGACTCTTCTCATGGCATTTTCAACTTGTCTGAAATCAGGAAGTGTCAAAAGTGTTACAAGAAAACCTGTTCATAACATATTTGATTTATAGACTCCAAGAGGCTGGGCTGTATTGGGATAATAATTTCATTTTCTGGAAGGTGATCAAAACAAAACTTTCAAACGTTCTGAGGTTCACCCAGTGCTGGAGGGTTGAGTGGTTTCCATGTCTGCCATATGCACTATATCAGACTTATTCATCAGCTGTCTTTTTGATATATAGAGTTCATATGATACAGGGAGTTTTAGTCTGCATTCATTTGTTTCATTTTACAGTACTAAATGTTCTTCAGGCATTAGAGCTAATTTCAAAGAAAAAATTTCTTAAGAGTATCACTTAAAAGAAGTTGTAGTTATCAATTTCACAAAAAAATCCAAATTCCTTTATTCACATCTGGTTGCTATTGTATAATCATACAACAATGGCAAATACTGGATTATTAAATGAAACATTTCTATCAAATAAAACTTCAGTAGTTTCTCATATTGTCTTTTCCTCACCAGTAGGGCTGGGTTGTGCATTATTTGCCACGGTGTTTGCTAACACTGTAGAATGAGAGCAGTCCTACCTGCAAAAAAAACAACTTAAACCTGCTTTTCTTTGAGGTGTTTATTCATGGATGACTCTGTATGATTGTAGTTACAATTAAGCTATTTTTCTTCCAAACCACAATTTAAAGTATATAGAAGGAAGCCTGAAAAAGAGTTCTAGTTCTGGGTGTTTTCAAAAGCTAGGAAGTTATTTTTATGTGTCTCATGTCTAGGGTGCAAACTCATTATCTTATTCTTTGCACTGTGCTTTGTTTGGAGGCATTTTCTCCCACTAAAAAAACATTTTGCTTCATTTTTGTTTTAAAAAATGCAAATTAATATCAGGCTTGATGAAAACTATAGGTGAGCAGCAGGTATGGTATGATTATCCGGTAGATCATGCTGACTGAAGAATTGTAATGGCTCACAGAGAGAACTAAACAAAGATTTTGAGGTGGGTTTCAGTGTCTTGCACCGCAGCCAACTTGTGACCAATGTGTGCTTTTTAACTAGGGATTTCACTTTTTCCACAGCATACCTGAAACTGTAATGACTTCTTCATGTGAAATCTTTCTTTCAGGATTATGTGTATTATCAAACAGATCTGATGGTCTGCTCTATCAGAAATTAGAAGAATGACGCTGTGTAGGTAACAAGGGGTCACTGCTGTGCCTGTTGGTGGGGAGCTCAGTGAATCTACTTTCTTACACTGCCATACTGTTTGCTGGCCAGAGATCTCAGTGTAAGCAAGCAACTGATTGCATTGCAAAGCTCACCACCACGTCAGGTAGATGTGATGACAGTATCAAGGAAATCTGGAAGTCTAAAAGACTAACTGGAAATAGGACGGAGTTAGAGTTTTTCTAAGTAAGCTGTGTGGCACATTGGCTGTGTGTACAGAAGGCTTCACAGAACAAACAGAGGCCCAGGAGGCCAGGACTTTGCTATCTTTTCAGTGCAGCAGATTCACAGTATAACTGGTAAGTGCTCAAAGTGATGCTTCAACAAATCGAAAGTAAGACAAAAATTGAGCTCTAAGCATCCCTAGATGTGATTTTGAACAGTAGCATAGCTTTGGGATTTGTTTAGAATGTAATTTATTTGCTTGCTTGTTTGCTCTTAGAGGGGTGAGTCTTAAAAGGATTTGTTGGCTTTGTACTGTTCAGGCACCTTGAAGACATAAAACTTGAAACATTCTCTGTTGACTTCCAGTTGGGAAAAATGTTTAATTGTCACGAATCACTAGAGCCTGTTCATACAGCCCCCAACTCTTATCCTGCTTGGAACCACAAAGGGAACAGAAAAGCACTGTGCTTGCCAGCCTCTTTCTTCTCAAACCTCTATCAAGGGTGTCCATAGCAGTAAAGGGTAGTGGGGGAGCAAGAGAAGTAGGAAGGGATATCTTCGGGTCTGAAGACATGATGCTTGTCTTTATGTGTGTTAGAATTCAAATCCAAGTATTTCATATTTGTACAGTCCTTCATTTTTTTTTTTTGATCAGTAAAATATTTAAAACATACAAACCCTTCCTTAAGCTTCTTTATTTTATGAATCAATTGTAAATAACCTTTGAAATGCATTTGCGTGATGGAAACCATTTGTTTGTTTGGAAAAGGTAATTTTCCCAAGCTGAGAGAGGAATAGGCAGTCCTTTCTAGCAAATCCTTTAAAACGCTGAGAGAAATTATGGTCTAGATAGCTGGAGTGACCTCTCGTGGTCTTCCCGGGAAGTAAGGCAATTCACCTCCCCACTTCCCTACCCTCTTTTAACACGCGGAGATGAACGACGCTGGTTCTTACTGAAATAGAGACTAGAAGCACAGCTCCATCAGGAGAGTGCAGGACAGATAAGTGTTAAACTGTCATTCACAATGTGCTCCGAACTTAATTATATCCGGAAAATACTATTTTAGCCCTTGAGTGTCACTCATCTGTTCTCAGCTGCTCCAAAAAAGAAATGTTTTCAAGATACGGTTTGGTGGCTTCCTCCTAGCATGTCTCATCTGTACTTTTTTAATGTTGGCTAACAAAAGGACAGGTCTTTAATAAAGAGGTTAACATCTTCCTAAGCCACTGGAAATGAGAGCAATCAACCCTTCACAAGGAATCAACTAGTAGTGGTGTAAGTAGCAGAAATATCTCTAACAGATGCTTGCAATACCTTTCGCTGCCATCCTGCTTTTATTTCCCTATTCCTATGAGTCAGCTGGTTCTAGACAACAGTGAGAAATTTCCATCAAATGTTTACACACTGGAAAAACCAGTGCATATTTTCATTGCAGCACCTTCATCTCAGCACCCAAGGGATTCTTTTGTTTTCTTTAAGGGGTTTATTTTTTTCTGGGGGGGAAGATGAGGAGGAAGAAGCAGGTTAGGACTGTTGCTTAACATGACATAAAGATATATTTATAATTAATTTTTTTTCAACCAGAATTATTTCCACTTGTTAAAACCCAAGCACTGCAGACCAGATGTCCCCCATCACTTCAGGTTGTCCTATGCCATGTATTGACCAGTGCATTAGATGCCTGGGAAACCATAATAAAATTGCATTATATGCCTGGGAAACCATAAATATAAATTCATGATTTATATGGTCCATTTCTTGAGAGGGACAGCTGTTGCCCTGGGATCCCTCTGTCCCTTCTTCATGAAGCACCTACATTTCTCTAATTTTAAAAAATAATCAAGATACATAGTTTATGAACTGTTTTATATTGTTAGATGTTGTATCCCCATATATATCTATATAAGAGTGGAGGAGTCTGAACCAAACTACAAATGTAAACCCCCATTCACTCCCCAAACACTACCATCAGAGTCCAAACCCAGATTTAAATTTCACACTTCTCCCATGTTCATAAACTTCATACATCACTGACTGCCAATCATAGTTCAGGAGCTGAATACTTGAAAACCAGATAATGACCTTAATCAGGTAGGCCTGTTTCTAATATTGATAACTATGCTAGATAGAGAAGACAATTATCAGTATCCCTATCTTTCTCAGTGGTAGGGGATAAGGAAAAAAATATCAATAGTCTCTAGATGCACAAATAAGTATCTATTGAATGGTTTTGTATGCATTCTCCCTGCCATCTGTTCTTTTAATCTGCCATATAACTATCACATACTATAACAACATCAGTGCAATTGTCAGTTCTTTTAAATTTCCATTTTCCCCTTTCTAGTATTTTAGTGCTGACTGTCTTTTCACATATTTCTTCTCTAAGTTTCTTTTCCATGTGATTCTTCCTGTGGCTTTTTTAATGTCTTAGGGTTTTTTAGAGATGAAGTTCAGCATCTGGATACTGAAAATGGATGGATATTTTGCTTAATAATAAAAAAGATCAGATCATTTAATTTCATTATTTATAGCTGCAAGACCTATCCAGCTATTTTCCAGACTTCACTCACACATAGTATATACTGGAAGAGTTCAATTAGTTTCTCTCATTTCCATCTCCTGCAAAAAGTAAGAAAGTGTCCTACATTCTTTTGACACTAATGCAGTAGCTTTTGAGATATGAGTCCAGACATGTCAGATATCTCAGTGAAGAGAACAGGATGTGCTCTTCAGTACAATACAGACTGTCTGAACTTTCTGCCAAAGCCCATCTGACTTCTTGTATAAGAACTTAAGTTAACAGAATATGTTATTTTAAGTAAGTTCTCTTAAAAATTCTCATCTCTTCAGCCAAATCCAGCTCTCAGGGTAAAAAAAAAAAATCTGCCTTCAACTCTAAAAGGAAAAGTTGCTTGACTGACATCATTTATGTACTGTATGGTCCAACAGGGCAAAACCAAATGGATGGCTGTTTTCTAGAGCTCTATGTAGGAGTCGAAAGGTAGTACTCTCAATGCCTCTTAGAAGGCATCAGAGGAACATTTGTTAAGAATATCTTTAGTTCAGTATTTCCAGTATTGTTAATAAAACCTGCTTCTAGGAAGGTAGCAATTTCAGCCTGCAGTGCTCTCCTACAATCTGATATCAACCAGGTAATTCAGGTCTCCTTTATTATTTGGGATCTGGAATAAGGATAGTAGTAACAATTAAGATTCAATACATTCCTGCTGTTAACATTGACTATAGATCACAGGTGAAAACACATATATGTATGGATGGATGCATGAAATCTCTCTGTAGTTGATTTCTGTGGGTTTTTTTCATTATTATTCTTACAAGCATAAATATTTACAATATTTATCTACCTGAAATAGTCTCATTTCCATGCTTATTTAAATGGACTAGCTTGGCTGCTAGCAGTGCTTATTTGTGGTGCTTATTTTTACAGTAGAATAGAGGCTTCCAAGAATTTGTTAACTCAAAACGCAATCGAAATGTTTAGCATATAGATGAGAGAAGATATTTTAGGGTCATTCCTTTGCTATTACAAGTCTTCCATTTCGTGTCATTGCCCTATTTTTAGTTCCCTCCTGTTTCTTCCATTTTCTTCACTACTGGGTGGGATTTTATGGCAAAAGATGCACCTTTGAACATCATCACAGATTCCTATCACAGGTATTGAAAGTAATGAAAAGGACAGAGAGAGAGGAAGAAAAGCCAAGAAGTGATGTACCATACATCTGCTTGCTATCCACTGACCAATGCCCAGCCCATGCCCCAGCAGCAATTGGCACATTCTGGCCAGCTTCTCCTCATTTATATATCTGGAGCATGATGCCTTATGGCATGGAATATCCCTCTGGTCTGTTCAAGTCAGCTGTCCTGGCCATGCTGTCTCCCAGCTTCTTGTGCACCTCCTCACTGGCAGAGCATGTCCTTGACTTAGAGGGAACACTGCTCAGCAAACATTAGAGCATCAGTGTGTTATCAATATTATTCTCACACTAAATCCAAAACCCAGCACTGCACCAGCTATTGAGAAAAAAATTAACTCTCTCCCAGCTGAAACCAGGTCAATTCTGCTTAAGTATAATAATTTCAAACTCAATATCTTTCCTTTGCATGATGTTTTACTGTCATTGCTGCCTAAGCCAAGCACAATTAATAATTTTTTCAGTAATCACACCATGTACATACATGCAGGTAATTATCAATGCAAATGAAATGTTACTATTTAAAATAGCAGTATAAGAATTATGTTTAACTATTTGAAGATATATCTTTGTGCACAGAGACAGAATGAGCAGCATTAGGATAAGAATTTCCATTCTAAACATCCTTTTTCATTTCTTGCATTGTCAAACTTTCAAGGCCTGGTTCCTCCCCCCTGCAGAAACTGCACTTTTAATTCTGAGCTAACATGTCTCACGTATTTCCTCAATGTGAACTATTAGCAATATCTAGTGGTCAGAGCTGCAGGAAGGGGTCTAATAAACCTTGATTCTATTCCCACTTTTGGGCTGAATGAGTTTACAGTCACCTTGCCTGTTTCCCCAACTATAAAATACTGCTGTCCTGTGCTAAGAAATTTAAGACCTCCCAGTCTTAAAAGTCAGCAAGCAGAAAACTCCCAGCTCACCACTGCTTTAGTTTAACAAAAGAGTAAATATACACTTTTTGTGGTTACTTTGCAATTCTTTTCTTTGTGTCTTTTTTAATAAGTCTGGTATTTCAAAGTATGAAAGCTGAACATAAGGCAGAAATTCAGAAATTAGGTTCTATTACCTCTGCTGGTGTTCTGGTAAAATCCATTGAAAGTTAGAAAGATTTTAAGCACCCTAGGCCCATGCCACAAGTTTTAAATTAAAAAAAATATTTGAAATTTACTTGTCATTATCCTGTGTTACAAATTATGAATGCTGAAAGTTTAGTGCTTGTGGAAAAGCTTTAGACATCTCTGGAGATATATTTAGTGGACTTTGAATCAACCTTTCTATGACCAACAAATGCTGTGCTACTCCTCTGTCTTCAGAGATAACCAGTAGAAGTTTTAGTGGCTGTTTCTATTCCTACCATACAGACCTTTTCAAGTTTTACTTATCTTTTTTACTGCAATAAACCTAGGAAATTAATGGCTCTACAGAAGAATGTAAGGTGAAATTTTAAGAAATGCTGGAGTTAAGGCAGTCCATAAAACCTTGCTTCCATTTTTTAGAACATTTTGCCTCTTTCTCTACTGTCATATTTATTTTCAGGCTTTCATTAGGGCTCTGTCTCTGCAAGTGCGATGCTGTGAAGCAAAAGGAGTGGGATGTCTAGCAAACTCCACAAGCAACTGGAGAACCTGGAGTTCTGATCCTGGCTGGCTGTGGTTTCTGGATACACATCTAGAATGGCTATGTACCTATCCATGAAGTTCAAACTTGTATAGACCACAGTAGCTGATAGTATATTTGGCATTAGGACTAGGTGGAACGGCATTCTGAAAGGCAAGAGAGAAGACGGCTGTACAGGGGATGGCTACTTCTCCGTCACAGTGAGGTGTTGTACCTACAGGTGCCCATCCCCTCCTGAAAGTGCATCTCTACCTCCTCTCCTCATCACCACAGTAACTGGAAATGTGGCATGTCAGATCCCATTAAGCAGCCTTTGAACTTGGGGGCAAATCTTTCTTTCACTTTGGTTCTTCAAAGCCAGAAACATTTTTCTTTTAAAATGAAGTCAGCCATGGAAAATAAGCCATTGCGGAAGCATCCTTGCTCCTGCTGGAATTAATGGCAATAATCCATCTCCTAAAATGTCTGTCTAGAAAAATTCACAGCTGCAAGAAAACTTGAATAAGATCAGACTTTGTTGTCCCTTTTTTCCCAATGATTTTAATTTCCTTTCTTTCCCGAAGAAACAAAAAGCAGTAAGCAGCTAGATGGACAGATAGACACTTGCTTGAAGTCAAACTTACTTAACTAGATTAAGAGGTAATCTTTTAAGTGTATTGCCAAACATACCACAGTAAGATTTGAAATGGCTCTGAAGTGCAAAAAGCTGATGAGATGTGGTAACAGCACACCTCAAAATGTTTCTAAGTGAGCCTAGGACTTAAAAATGTTGCTTTCATCTTACTGGAGAGTGCATGAAATCTCAAAAGGTTTAAAGCTTTCTTCTTGCTATGTGTTTCCTCTTTTCTTTCAACTGAAGGCTTTTAATACTAGAATTTTTTTACCTTAATGAAGAAATTACTGCTTCTTCAAAGCAAATAGGAGTTAAAAATACCTCTAATCTACATGAATTTAAATAAAACACTTTAGACTGAATTGGTCATGAATTTCCAAAACAAAAAATTTGCATTTAACTTGTTATATTTGTCTTAGTTTTGGTTATTGACAGCTTCTCCTAGGCATGGAAATCAGCAAAAGGAGAGAAAAATCTTATGCTGATATCACTTTTAAACATACTTTCTCTCTTTTTGTGGCCTTTTCTATTTTCTGCCTGCCTTTAATGACATATCCACTGGGATTGAAGTGTACACAGGTTCAAAATATCTGCCAATATGAATTAGAAAAATGGCATGAACATTGCTGATGTTTAGATGTCAAGGCTGCTTCTGATACTTCAGTAGAAAAATTTGACTTCAGTAAACCATCTTCACACAGATGAAAAAGAGTAAAATTCAGAGATCTCTCTATTCTGATTTTTGCTGCTATGCCATCCATAGTGTTTATAGTTCTATTTTCACACCCCTCCCTAACTCAGACTCCACTCCATTCCTGGGCCTAGAGGACACCTACTTTCTGTTTTGTCTGGAAGGCTCTAGGTGGCTGTAGTGGATAGGCTGATAGACTAAAGGAAACACTGAGCTATACTCACCTCTAGTATTACCTGTCATCCCTGAGTTAATCCCTAAGGGCATGCCTTAAGAAATACACATTTTAGAAAAGGTTGAAGAAGAAAGGATTTTTGGAATTACCATGATTCCTTTATTGCCTTGTAGAGAGCAGAAAGAAATATTTTGTTCTGCTTTTACTTGTCTTTAAAGTGAAGGCATAATAAAAACTACCTACATACAGCACCAGTGATTTGTTCATTTACTTAGTGGTCTGAGGAATGAAGCATGAACTCTTGCAAGTATTACAGCCATGGTTTCTGTTACTGCCCTATTTTTCACCTTCTGTGGCCACCTTCAACCCAGGCAAGCCAACTGAGCTGCAGCACCTCAGCACAAATTCCAGCCCTCCAGCCAAAAGCCATTTTCCTTGACAGTCTAAGCAGAAACACCACAGTGAGCTGAGCACTCTTCCTTCTGCTGCCTGAACTATGAAAATTTAGATGTTGTTGAGGATGTCCACTTCTCAAACTCATAAAAACTCATCAGTTCATTAGTGTCCTAAGTCTCAGAGTTATATTTGCACTGAATGTGCCACTTCTTTTTTCCTTCCATTTTTTACCTTTTCCTTTTCCTTACCATAGTGAATGACCTCAGAGTCTTAGCAGCCTAATGATAGTGATGTCCTGAGTGAACAAAGGATAAATTATCCCTTTTATTATCCAAGTCATTATCTGAATAATTCTATTAATATTCCAGGAATGCTGCCCTTATTGCTGTTGTAAATCAGAAAAAAATGGGAGATACAGATCATGCCCTGAGGTATTTTTACAATGTGCTACTCTAAAAAAAAAAAAAAAAAAAAGAAAGAAGTTATCTTCTAATAGTGTCCACTAACTTCAAGCCCAGAACACATCCCCTCTCCCTCTCTTTGGTGGAATTACTTGCCTTTAAAATTGTAAGTCTGTTCGTAATTGCAAGGTACAGGCTGCTATGGGGTCAACCTTGAGGATATGAAATTCTGCCAGCAACCTGTAGAGGACTTAATTTTATTTAGTAAATTAGCAACAGAAAACCTAACATTCCTACTGAAGTCAGAAATGAGAAATCCAGTATATCCAATCATATAGACATAGATCTGATTTCACTGCAGTTTGTGCTGCAGGAGCATATCCCCAGTTAGTTTTAAATTTCATTTTTATAGCATTCAAGTTGTTACACAAGCTCCATCAGGACTCCTTAGTGTTCAGAAAAAGGAAGCAGAAAACTTTTTCCCATTTATGTTACAAATGTTATCAAATTCTCTACATTTTTTCATACCAACTCCAGTGTGACACAACCAAGTGTCTGAAGGAAAAATCAGAATGAATACTGTGTTAAGTAGTTCAACTTGCTGAAGCCTCTAGAATAATTCCATACAGATTTCTGGAGTGGGATGATTGTAAGCATTGAAACCTAGCAAAGACAAAGCAAGAGGGTCTTTAGAGATCAAATCATTGGAAATCGGGTTTTTTGACAAGGAAATGTGGTCTTTAGGTCTTGCCTCATCACTGTATGGCTGTGAAACCTTAGGACAAGACTTACACAGAGTTTTCTGTGTTCGGGAGCAGGAGCTGAATCCAGAACCCTGGGTTGTGCCACAGAACAAGAACGGTGCCCCAAGTGGGGCCCAGGTACACGGATACACTGAGCAGGCAGCAACCCTACCTAGAGAGATGGGAGGGTTGATTATATCAGCAATAGAACTGAATGTTCTTAGTGGTGGGAACTGATCCTAGATTGTCTAAACATTAAACAAGGGGTGTGCTTATTGAACTTGTTTTTGTGAAGAAATAGATGATGCTACACTCTGTTGAAATGCCTTCTACAAAAGGGCCTTTCCTTTCAGAAATTACAGGTTAAAAATACAGAAGCTGTGCCAATCAACCAGCAGCTCACAAAGATTTTGATCCTGTTTGCTTAACTTTCACTTAACACTTCCTTTTAGTGTCAAAATGCAATTCTGCACTAGCTCATTAGCTTCCCTACATACTCCCATCTATAAAATGTGAAAAAATGTCCCAGGTGAAAGTTCAGAAATTATATTCGTATTTGTAAATTACTGCAAGACCCTCTGCCTGATACGAAGACCCCAGGATTTGGGGATGTTTTCATTTTGCAAGGGAAATTCACATACCAATCTCAAGGAAATGAGTGATAAAATTTCCATGGATTTTAATTGTGTTGTTATTTGTCCAGAACCATAAAGTAAGCTATTCATCTACATTTGCTATTGATAAAGCCTAAGCCATTTTCATAAGTTTCAGAAGCAGTCTTTCAGAATATAGACTGAAACATATCTTCCAATGTCTGTTGTCTGAATCAATAAAATCTTGACTTGGGAAAGGACTTATGTGCTGCCTGCATACCATTTGGAAGCCTTCATTTGGAAAGAACTGTCATGTTACTCCGGCCTGAAAGCATTGTCAGGATAAAATAGCTGAAATATACCACTCCTTTAACCAGGCCAAAGCAGTGCCCCTTCTTATCTAGGAATGTGTTATGGTTATGTCTAATAAACCAATTCAGTAAGCACAGGATAAATTTAGTTTGTCAGTTTAATAGAGCTATGAGTCTTTGCATGTTTAAGTAACAGTAGATGTATGTAGATATAATTGAGAGGAAACCTCCATTTCAGATAGGAAGTGGAAAAAAAGGGATTTATATGTAAGTATGAACATACAGTAAATTACAGCAGTGAACATTCAGGAAAATGCCTGTTTACAGACATGTCAATGCAAAATGATTGAGATCAAGAAAATCTTAAGGTAGTTTGAAATGGCATGGGAGGCATTAGTTTAAACAGATGTTTTCCTTAACCTGGAAAGCATGATACGAGCAGTTGTCTTTTATCAGATGGAGAGAAAAAGAATGGATTCTGCTTTAATTCTCTCCTATGTATTTGTTTTAATAGGGTACTACCAAAACGTAACCTTCATAATGTGCATCATTAGAAAAAGGGCAATATTTTACAGGCACCTGGATTGTTTGATTTGTAAGGGATTCAAAGACTCTGTGAACTGCACTTATCCTGTAATTTGGGGATTTAGACACTACCAAGCACAGATGAACCACAACTGAATTGACTGAACTCTGGGTTTTGCATTATGTGCTGAGACCATACTCCTTTGACCCTGCAGTCCCACAGTATTTATTTATACAATGGCAAAACGTGGCGTTGAGATCAAATAACAGAGTTCTTTCTACTCCAGTAAACTCACAATCTAGGCTGAGTATGACATCACATTCCTGAGTCTCACTGCTGACCAATTCCACAAGAGAGTTTTAGTGAAGAATGCTCTTATTCTGAAATGGCTCCACTTCTGAGTTCACATACACATGCTTGCCTAGAATTAAGAATACAGCAAATATTTTAATACTGGGATTTAACTGTTATTTTTTGGGAATTTTGGAGAGAAACTGTTCCTTTAACTCCTCAGTAAGTTAGTAAATCTCACAGAGCAGGTGTAAGGGCCAAGGCCAATACCATACAAAAAGGGAGAAAGGCATAGAGAGAAAGTGTAAGAATGAATTCTCTCTTGCTGCCTGACTGAGGTTCTCTCTACCTCTTTCTGGGCTATTAAACAATTTTCCCAGTTTCTGTGTCAGAGTTATGGAGATGTGTGTGTGTGTGGTGTGGTGTGTGAAAATTGAGTTGTGAAATGAGAGCAACCATAACTGGTCAAGGACAGGCCTGTTTAGTACAGGTAGCTGTTCATTTATTATACCATGAGGTTTCTCTTGTACAGATTACATTAGTAATCATCATTAAAAAAGGAGGCTTTAAAAACTAGTAGTCTATTTACAGATACTTTGAGAAAGGAAAGAAACAATCTATCATATAAAAAAAATAAAAGTGTTTTTTATAAAAACTGTGGGATACTTCCTACAGGTAGTAGGAAGTATTAGGAGTTCTGCAAGGAGTGACCACAGTAATTTAGGGACCTTTCAGGTTTGCATTGTTTAAACTTTTGTCCTGAAGTCAGAGTATAGTAACTTGCATTTTAAAGTGAAAGCTCAGGTTCTCTGATGTTGAGATAGTGCTCTAAAAAATTATAGATGTTGCAAGAAAATCTTGAGGAAACTGGAAATACCACCTCCACCTGACAGAATTTCTTATAATTGCCTATTTCTACCTGATAGTGACCTTGTCTAGTCATAAGGGATCCATACTGTAATGTCCAGAAGGCCTGATAATGCTCACAGTTTCTGCCATGAGAAAGTATTCTGAAAACTGTACCATAGCCTGCTCATAAAACTTGTTCTCACTCTGTTTCTACTGGAGATTACATGAGAAGCTTAAAATTGAGCCCTGTTAAATTGAGATGTATGGTCTCTGTGTTAATCTAGACAAATAGAAACATTTGGAGTTTTATCTTGTAGCTGGACCAGATTTTAAAAAATTCTTTGTGCTAAAAGGAGGTAAAATCTTTCACCTATCATGTCTGCATTACTGCTGGTAAGCCAAATGTTTGTAGGGACAGAGGAATTCCTCAGTGAATTGGAGAAAATATTTTTAAGCCCACTCTTCCCAAGTATTAAATAGATATTTTAAATAGATTCCGATTTATTAATAGATAAATTAAATAGATTCAGTCTTCACAGCACAAAATTATTAGTGCTGTTGCTGTAGCTGTTTTCCGCTCTTCCTATTAATTGGTGTAATTAGTAGTTAGCAGTTCATGTAGCATCACTTTCAAATGTCTCTTTAGACAGATGTCAGTTGCACTCAGATTTTCTCGTGGCCCAGAAGGTGGCTTGGCTGTGGAGACAGGGGCTGAAACGTGACACTCTTGGATTTGCCACCAAACTAGAACAACCACTGTCAGTAAATAGAGCCCATGTTTGCCACCCACTCATTCCAGCCTCTTGTGTCAGAAGCCAGCACACAATTTGCTGGCCATTGATACATTCGAACATCTCATTATCTCTTCATCTCACCAGCTAGGTGGTCGGGGCTGTGCTTCCCCTCAGGGGAAATGTACCTGTTAAGGCAATATTTCTTTTGGCTCCCGTTCTAAGCCATAGGCAGGAAGATTAGAGATTCAGCTTTTAATTGTGCTTGTCTTTTTCTCTTGCAAATGGCAATCATTCTATAGCACCTCTTGTGATATGAAATTGAAAGTTGGATTAAAGCATATTTTTGGTTCCTGACCAACCTTTCTGGTCAGAAAGGCACTTACTTAAGGCAGTGGGTGTACTTATCAGCCAGTGCAGGCTTTGGCAGCTGTGTATTGTAGGCAAATATTGAGTAATTTCAAAACAATCCAGGCTTCACCTTTAGAGGAGAACAGTAAGACCTGTTTTGTGTTTTTGTAGACAACACAAAGAATTATTTAGCATTGTTCATTTATTTATCAACTTCAAATCTTTAAAGTTTTGACAGATTAATAACTTCCTTCAGGGGTTTTAAATAAACATGATGTATTAACAAACAGACCAAGAGCCTACTTAAATTGTACAAACATATAAAGCAGGCTGCCTTGTCTAATGAAAACCTGATAAGAAAAATATCTTTAAAAAAAAAAAGCTTGTGTCTCAATTTCCATAGAAATAATTTATCTTTATCTATCCATTGGAATAACAGATGAATGGAGTCAATCAGAGTTTAAATAAACCCCAATTATGCTCTGCCTGATAATTTGATTTTATCGACACTGTATATATTTACTTATAGCTTCAATTATTTAATATTATAAATATGGTGTGTTTTGACAAACTAGGATTTGGTTTGTCCTTTTTTAATTTCAGCATAACTTCTGTCGATTAATATAATAAGGAGGAAATATTCCATGCAGAGGGTTTTGGAATTATAGCTTCAGCAACCCTTACTTGTATTGCAGCTTTGCTAGAGTCTCAGCATCAGAAGTTGTATATTTATGTACGTTTAATTGGTGTTTAAGAACAAGCTGGATTCATCCAGCCATAGTCACTTAGTTCAATACATATGCAAAGCTGGTGTAGGTTTTGGGCCAGATGACCCAATTTTCCACAGAAACAGTGTTGTTTAGACCAGTTTACTGATGATTTTCAGCTGATTTTCCAGACACAGAAACAGGGCTGAAAGACCCACTTGGATGTGTTTCCCTATTGACAGGGTAGCAGGGTAAGCAAAATGTCACCATTAAACTACCATTATAAACCTTCCAAACTTGTGCTCTGCACATGTAGGCTTCACCTGGCAAATGGCTTGGCATTTCTCAGGGGAAAATGAGCAGTGAACTCTCACTCATGCCTTCAGCTTAAAACCTCTGAAACAGCTCTGCAGCTCTGTAGTGCAGGGAGGCAAGTCATGGCTACTGTGGCAGCCTCTGGGGCCAGCAAGACTGGCCTGGCAGAGCTCCTGGGTGTGTTCTGCGAGTAAGCCCAGAGTCCCAGCTCATCCTCCCACTGGGGCAATGCAGGAAGCCCAGTTCCACCCACTGTCCTTCAGCAATCTCAGAGTTCAGGCCTTCAGTGCATATAGCTCGGGGTTTATTGGCAGTGTTCTGTTTGTACTGATCATACGATATAAAACAGTGGCATGGATTTATAAACATCCTCTAAGGGATGTTATTAGATTTTGAAATGTCTTAACAGGTTTAAGAGGTGTGTTGCATAGGAGCAGAAACAGAAGGTACAAACCAAAGAAACAAATAATAGCCAACAAAGCCAGTCCTAAGCCAAGTACCAGGAAATAAATGGACCAGTTTGTATAAGTAGAAAAGTACAAATGATTCAAGGGGATCCCAAAGGCCAGATAGCAGAACAAAATTTCATTTTATTTATCAGAACACTTTATCACTTTAATAAAATAAATATTTCTGTATTTCTTGAGTAAGTCTACAACAAAAATGACAGGTAGTACTTGTTTGTGGTAGATATTGCATTTTGACCCTGCCAAGATCGAATACTTTATATGAAGATATACATTCCTAACATTGAATTGCTTTTGAAAATTAGTTGATAATTTTTTCTTTTTTCTTAAATATAAAAGTTTCTTCTCTTCTATAGCTACTGTTATAAATCAGCTACTGAAAAAATCTTAGTTTAGAGGAGACCTTTTGTATTTTGAAAGCTTTGTAGTAGAAATATTGGAATGCTGTACCTTTAAAATATATTTTTCAGGCAAACAGTAAAACCCCATGCAATTCATTTTATACTGAATTCATAGTTCTGCTGTTTAAGCAGTCACACTATGTTTACATCAATATTATGGAAGGAATGTGAAGGAAGTGAACACTTCATTCTTTAAAATTACTGCATTAAAACTGCAGAAGATACAGAAATAGTACATATAGGGCTTGAGGTATGAGCCTAACAAGTACAATATAATTTTATTACCAGCATTAATTTGAATAATGTTTGGTTTAAGTCCAATAGCTCTGATTTTTTTTTTCTATCGTCAAAACATCCTGCTTCTATTTTCAATCAATCTGTTTCCTAGGGATGCCTTATTTCTTTTGGAAAAAGAAATTGCAAATTATAGGCACTGAAGGGTTTTTAATTACTTAAATCTTCCTTACAATGGAAAGCCTTCAACAATTATTTCTTCCTGTTTAGAAAAACTGTACTTGTTATCAACTCAACATACTACTAAAACCATAGTGTTTGTTTTGGTTTATGTTTCATTTTGAAACAGACTGCATCATTTTGGGGAGAATTAGCTGAGATATCGGAATATCAGGTTGGTTGACAGACTGGACCAAAAGCTCTGAAGGGGCAGTGGGAGAAAACACAGACATACCCATCCTACACAAAAATTAACACATCAACAAGGAGCTTAGAGAAATGAGAAATTTCAGAGACATGACAAAACACACTTATATCAAGGGGATTTTTTAGCTGTGCGCTTCCTTTTCAGAGTCTCTGTGGCTTACTATGTCTGTTGCTGTTTCTATTAGATTTGTCACTTAAAATTCTCTCCAAATGGAATTTCATGAAATCCCAGAAGGCAAGGAGATTGGTAAACCTGCTCTAACTGCTCTAACAATATCATGAAACAGGGTTTGAATTACCAATACACCCGGGAATTCTAATGCAATTATGAGTGTTTACTTACACCATGTGTTTCTCACTGAGCCTCGGCTGTATCAGGATAAACCAAAGGGAGCTAATGTTTTATAGATGGTAAGACTCTGTTTGTTTTCAGTAGGGCTAAGTCTCCCAAAGCACTCAGACACACTAATTAAAGTAAACTGCAGAGGCCCATAATAAAATATATGTGTTTGGAGACTGTGAGATGAACTCCACTGGCTTATTAAAAGTCAAAAGAAAAATATACATTATTTATGACTTCAAAGGGACACATTGTGAGCTCCAGTTTATTTAAAGGATTAACTAAGCATTGGTTATTGGTGACCATCTGAACAGCTTTCCTTTCACAGTTCATTAGTTATGTCATATATGTGGGAAGTCATAATTTGGGTTTAGATCAAATATTATTAATCAACTAAATTATGGAGGGTACACCAACAATATTAAATGTAATCTTTAGGAAAATAACACCTCACAAATCCACTTTTCTCCAGTTGCCCAATTACATTTCAATACATAAACAAAAATCCAACAGATGTGTGGCAAGTTTTATAGAGCTGCCGATCTCTGGAGTGGTTTTTCTTTTGCCAATAAATACAACACAGTAAAAATACCAAATGGAATTGGAAAAGAAGCATTTTGTAGACCATCAAGGTATTTTCTTTCCCACCTTTGTCAGTAATGCACCTTGTATATCTTTTTTCTCATTTTTCTGCTAGTTCTACTTACCCAACTTTTACTTACAACTTAAAAGCTGTATGGAAAACATTTGGCTGAGCAAAGGCAAGCAGCAGTACCTCCACACACACACTCATGAGCCTGGGAAGTGATAAATTTTTATTATGTTCTTCTGTCTCTCCATCTTTCATGATATCTTTAACACAACTCGGATTTTAAGGGAGAAGAAATTAAAAGATTCAGGTTGCTAGCAACAGAGCTTAAATCAAAAAATTCAAATTTTACATGGGCAGTTAGGTATGTAGAGTTTGCTGATACTTTAATTAAATAGTCTCTTTAAAACTGTCGAAGTTTTATTTTTTTTTTATGTAGCTGTTTAAATAACAAACTCAATTAAGTCAAGGTTAGAAAAACACTTATTCTTGTGCTAAGTATTTAATTCACAGGAGTTTTTTTAGGGCTGTTTGTATTTTCACTGACATGACTTGGAAGAGCAAATGAAAATTGCAATCCCTTTTGTTTTAAATAGGATAGGCTGAGGTAGTTTTTTTAATATTGTATTGTCATCTTTGGATCAACTAAACAAATATGCCAGCATTGGTACTGCCTCAAGCTTGTAGGTTTGTTTTTCTAATATAAACATTGGGGGGAAGAAAAATGGAGGCAACATGCTCTACAGCCCAAATCAGCATCATTCTGCCATTCCACCACTGAACACCGTGAAATCCTGAAATTGATGGAGACTTAGCTATCTGTATTTTTCACTCAGTGGATCAGCAAGCAGTCTATGTTTCTGCAAATAACATCTCCTATAAAATAAAATATTCTGCCATGGAAGTCTGTTTATTGCTCCTTTCAGTTCAGTCCTTTTGCCCAAGCTACTAACAAGCAGTGGAAGTCACTTAATTTAGAAATAAATTGTAAAATAGCAAAGCTTTGCCAAAATGTGTACAAAACTTATATCCTGCTGAACGACAGAACTCACAAATATAAGTATTATGATAAATTATGTACAATATATGTTTGAATATTTAATATATGTAAAGTTGTATTTATAAAGATTAAAAACTCTTCCAAAAGTCACAAAACCCCACCATGCACCTGACCCATTTTACAAGCACAGATGAGAGGAAGAACATCTTACAGTGCTGGTTCTCACCTTTTCTGTGCTGGGTTTCCTCATAGCACCTTTCCCAATGAGCTGACATAACTGAGGTTTCCCCAGGCATTTACCAACCTGGGAAGGGAAGGTGATCATGATTACAGATCCCACATTAGGCATTCATGGGCGAATAACCATTTCATAAGACACAACTCACATGCCTTGAGTGGAGGTGTGCCTGACACTTCAGTGCTCCTTTCCAGGTGATCCTTCCCAGGCTTGTAGGGAGATCTGGATTTCTTGCCAAATATCTTCTCTTTCTGCATGTACATAAACAAATGGTCTCTCAGTTTTCTCCAGGGTTATATTTTAATGAAATCTTTAGATTTATATGTCCTGTAAAAGCAAGGCTTTGTTTTAGAAACAGACCTACATTTAGAAAAAAAGGAAGAGACAATCCTTTGAGAGCTTTGAAGCTGAAATACAGTAAATTTTTTTTTTAAGTTTTTTGCAGATGAGCATTGCTCTGTTTTATTCAACTGTTTGGGGAAAAATTATGGTTTAACATAAGATGGTAATTTATCTCAGCCAGTAAACCTAAAGCTCCATCTTTCATATAATTTTATCACTCACATTTTCTTCAGCATGAAACAGAATTTTGGAGGTTGGACAAAGACACCTTTCAAAATATTATACCAGCTCTTCATCTTCTGCTAAGGATTAGTATACAATCGGAATTATTGTGCTTCTTCCCCCTTTATAGCACTCTAAGATATGGTGCAAATGACAAGAAAAGCAGTACTAGTAAATCTATAAAGTAATTAATTTCAAACAAACAACATCTCATAGGAAACTTGACTTTGTGGACCTCACTGTGAAAAATACTTTGTTCAAGTTAGCTTCTAAACCTCAGGACTTCAGAGTAATGCTGTCTACATTTTGAGTTAAAGCAACTGACTTGCTAGGGTAACTAGAATAAAGGAGAACCGATTGTGATATGAAATATTTTACCACCTAATCATGCATCATTTATAAAGACAAATTGTAAAATTATGAACAAGTAATCTTGAAATGGTCATTGGACTTGGAAACAACAGTACATTTCAGAATGTGGCCTTCAATAGATTAATGAGTGCTCCTGCCCTTTTCTATCTCCGTAGCCTAATTTGTCTGAGGACGGGTAGTCTTTGAAGTCAGGTTTCATTTACTGCCTATGAGTCCTTTAATAGGTGTCTCCACAGCAGATATGCTTACATGGAACAGGTTCACACCTTACAGATAGAAAGAATGCATTATAGGTATCCCTATCATAAAATTGATAACTGCAGTGTTATGAGGTTTGTTTTCTGACTTCCTTACTAGTATGCACAGGCAAAAGATCAAGGTCAATAGCTAATTCAAGTTTCTTAAACTGTTAATTGATCATTAAATTGCGATAAAAGTAATCCAAATTAGATGTCTTCATACATTTGACTTTATGCTTCCCTTTTTGCACCAAGTAGTGTAAGCATAGCAAATTCAGTGGTTGAAAATTGTACCTTTTTGTTTGGGATTTTTTTCCAATGTTGCATTGCATATTTTCCTGCTAGTTTTTATTTTATTTTTATTATGGACTATAGTAGATATGTAAAAGAAGTTTATTAGGAGAAGGCTATTGAAGACAAAACTATGTTGACTTATGAATTTAGTTGCTGGTTTAAGAACAAAATGTGGCTTTCCTTGGAATATATAATGTAGAAATACTCTCAAAATTGCTGAGTGATTAAATGAATGCGGTGTTAACTTTATTTTTAAGCAACTGTAGAATGCTCAAACACGGAGAAGAAAAAATGTGCTCTTGGGTTCAGCACCTAAGTTGCTGTGAATAGTTCAGTGTGTGTGATAAGGATCATTTACATAAAATCCTTTTTCATCCATTGGAGACAAAGGAAAAATCTAGTTCTAACTGGCATATTTTTTACCAATTACACCCTCAAATTAGAAATTAAGCTTCTGCTGAAAATTAAGGTATTATAAGTGATAATGAGTAATGATGATTACTGCTCATGTATGCTATATATATGCCAGTGGAAAAACAGAGCTAATGTCAGGAAATTTGCCCTGATCACAGAAGCTGAAAAGGAAAAAGTGGTCTGAAGATACAACACTAAAATGAGGATTAATAATTCTTTCCAAGCTGTTATTCACTCTAGATTATTTTATCTGGAAGCTCAATCATAGAACCCAGCAGGAAACTGATTGTAAGGGAGAAAACCTGACTCCACAAAGACACATGGGCAAGCAGACAGCAGAAAAGAGTAAAGCTTATTTGCTTTCAAAATCCAGGAGTAACTGGGAGTATGTAACTATACTCTCACAACAGATCAAGCCCTCTGCTGAATCAGTAGCTGAAGCCACTTATGCAAACAGAATCTGGCAGAATAGCCCAGCCATGAGATGGGAAGATTAGCAGAGGTGAGCAACTTTGCCCCTTTCTTCTCTGAGAGCTGGCTTGACATGAGAGTACAATTTAGGGAAAGTGAGATTTGGGCAAGATGTGTCATAGTGGAGCCTGGAAGACTGACTGTTGTATACCTTCTGGGTCGCTATTTCCTGTTTGCACAAATATGTTTATATATGGAGTTCTCACATGTTTATTTGGAGAATGTTTCTTTACCCTTTTCTTTTGTGTAACACCTTCTGAAAGAGCTTTTGAGTACTTGGAAATCAGAAAAGAAACAAATTTACTTACAAGTTACTAGTTTATTTTTGAGGACCAGAATTAAAAGCATTTCTTTACTTCAGAGCCCAAGTAGCAGAGGTAAGGAGAGGCATCTTGACATTAAGTCTGGCTTACTTCAATGTGTGTTTGTAGGTCCCACTCAAGTGAGAAACTTTGCTCAGGTAAAATCAGTGACATTCCTGTCCAAAAAAACATCAAAATTTTCAGCTAATCAGGATTTATGTAGGCAAACCTTACCCCCCTAAAGAATATTCAGGAAATACACAAATAGAAATGTGTTTATTTTTCTTAGAGTAAGTCAAAATATGAAAAGGAATCTATGTCACCTTTGAAGATGAGGCTTCAAATACAGGAGTTCCTTCTGGCAATTAATAGTACTGTTTCTTACAGAAATAATCAAAGTATTGAGTACTTTTTATTCCTAAAAATCCAAAGTCAGGCATTTTGCAGCTTCTTGGAAAACTGATAGTTTAAAATAATAAGCATTTTAGGCCTCTAAAATAATAAGCACAGGCTTTAGAATACAGAAAACTTCAGTCTAGGCAGAAGAAGCTGTCATATCTGGACACATCACCTTGTGTACCTGGTGTAGTTTCTACCACAGTTACATGAAGGATTAGTGCTGTGGTGTTCCTGGTATCTTTTGCTGGACACTTCTAGGATAACTCAGCATTGCTTAGGGCATGAAAAATGCTCTGCCAGCCTGTGTGTCCTGTGCCTGCACTTTGCACACTTTATGCACTGTCAAGTCCCACTGGATTCCCCATTGTGTATCCTGCTCAGGGAGGAGTCTGTTTAGGCAGCCAGAGGCTGTCATGGCAGATGCTTTGTTTGTATTTCTATATGAGAAAATTCTACCTTTTTCCTAGATAATTTCTGATATTAAATAGTTTTTGAAGTCCCGAATGATTTTCACTTTGCAGATTCATTACATAATTTTCTAGTTATTCTCTCAGATTTTCCCACTAATAAGAATGTAAATGGATTTACTTATCTCCAATGGATTGATACCTCTACAAAATGCCTGGAAGAGGGATTGCTAACTTTGTTGGATTTGTTCTCTTTGTCATGAATGATAGCTCTCATCTTTCTTTAAATACTACAGAGTTTTTTGGTCATTGTTTTGCTGATGATTATTACTTATAGGAGGTATGTTGCCAACTAAAATCTAAATATTTTCGCATGCTGCTTAAGCTTTGCTGTTTTAGTGTTGTGTCCATATACATCTTCTCTAATGATAAGGTCAACGGCAATGCCAAACAGGAGGAGTGAAAGATTGCATCCTGATTAATTCCTAATTTTGCATTCTGGGATCGTTGTGTTCCAATAGAATGGGGTGAATAATTCATTGTGAACAATTTGACCACTGTTTGTCTGTTTTTCTAAACGGCCCACAAGCTGATCGTGTTTCAACAAAACCATTTCTTTGATTCACCCCACTTCTTCATGCATTTGTTCTCTAAATCAGAGATTTCCAGCATCACTGTTGCCATCTCCCTTCAGAAACAGTTTTATTTACTCCATTTCCTTTCCAGATGCATGTGCCATGTGCACGTCCCCCTTCTGTTTCACAGACAACAGTAAGTAATTAAAAATGAACCTGAAAAAGTGAGAATAAATGGGCTATCATGGTGTGTCAAATGCATTGCCAGATCTAACAAGGTCGTGTTGCCTTTTGAGGTCCCTAGAAGATCTTAAAAATTTCCAGGAGTAAAATGTTCTTGCCATGGTTATGTTCATTACCCTTCCTTTCTGTGAGATGATTCTGTCACTTAATTTTGAGTCGTATATATTTTTCCCTCTGTGCCATCCCAATGAATACAGGATACAATAATGTACTTTGTTTTAGAGATCAAATGGACAATCAAATGGACACTTTGCCACAGAAGTATTGGTATCTGTTCTTCCTTAGAGCTGGCTACAGACATCTATTATCTATTGGAAAAGCTTATATTATTAAAAGACAATCTAAGTGTTCATTTAGTGTATTTGAAACTTGGCATACAGAAAAGATGTGATTTTATTATTTTCTTCACTGGTTAAATGATCCAAAATATTAGAACTCTCTGTAAAAAAATATTTTGAGGGGAACCCTGTCACTATTAGGAGTATATTTTTTCTAGATCAATTACAGATATTAATTGTAGAATATATAAGCTGCAATAGAAATTTTCCTCTTTTAATCAGTACTCATTCCTGTCAATGAAAACCATTCCACAACTCCTTGTAGTGAATAAATTTCCATGGGTTTTTTATCCTGTGTCTATCACTACCAGGAACAGAAAAAAAATATATATATATGTATGTATAAAATGTGTATAGAACTGAGAATTGTGGTTTCCTCCACTAGAGAGAACTTTTTCCACTCAGGCCTAAGCATATCCTTCTCCCCCAGCCTAGGCAAAATGCAGTGTTTTGTTGCTCTTTCGTGGTCTAGGAGACCTAAATTTCGTTCAGTCTTGAAGTTATTAGAGCCGTTTCTAGTGTTTGAATGGGTAAAACAACTGAAACACACAACCTGTTTTCTTTGAATGTTTATCTCTATAAATTCATACCTTGCCAGTCAGCCTAGCTAGTTAGTGATTTAGAGCAAGCAGACTTTCCTCATATCACCATGGAGTATAATCCTTATTATGCAGTAAAACTAAACACCTACGGATTTCTCTACATCCATCAAATATTTTGATTGAGGCTACATCATTTGAGGTCACCGGGGAAAAAAAGACCTAACAAAGAGCTGTTTCTGAACCATGACAAGACGAGTTCATCTTGGCAAGTTTACCACTACTTTGCCGACAAATCTGGAGAGATAATAGTTTAGATCTTCAGTATGTGAGGAAGGAGACAAGGTTAAGTTTTGGCTTTTTTCAGCAGTTCTTTCTGGCAGCCATTCATTGCATTTGTGTGGCATGAGAAGACTGTGGATTACTGTGGACTCATGTTTTGTCATGTTTGTGTGTTCAGTGTGACTGAACATTTGTCAGATTTGTTTCTTTGCAAGCTTTTGCTTCGAACTTGTAGGTCAGATAAGAAAACATTTCTGAAAATTTGACCTCGAATCAAAGGAATTCTGTGTAACTTTCTCCTATTTCATTTGAAACTGGGGAAGTTTACAAACAGTGCCTCATTCCACCTGAACTCCAGCTCTAGTTTTGCATCAACTGTGAATTCAAGCAAAACCCTATCCCAGAAGACCTCCTGCATCACAAGCATTCAAGCCATGTAACTTGAGGCCTCTGTAAATAAATCTGCCAGTGAAGCCCTTTTGCTTTCTTTTCAGAATTTGTAATAAGTGCTTCACACTGTTCTAGTACAGTCTCTGCTAGGAATGAAGTATGCTAGATTTTTATTTGTGGAGGTACAGTAAGTGTATCCTCTGAGAACAGCAACTACTTTTTTCAGAATGACAAATGCCCAAAGTGCTAAAAATCATGAAGCATCCCTGTGGCTTTCTTGTGGTGTGTAGTCCTTGAAATATGTCATAAAGAGGAGTAACTCATACTATCTCCTTAAAGATGGAGAAGCACAAGAAGGTTAAGTGACTTGATCAACTTGTTGGGAGAACTGGAGACAGGGAGTGCCTGGACAAACTTGGCATTCTGTGCCAGTACCTGTGACCGTGCTGCCTAAGTTCACATGCAGCAAGTTGGTGCACATTTCTTGATACACAGATAGTCAGAAGCAGCATGCAGGTACAAACAGTGAAACAACTGTGAAGGGATAAGCTTCCTTTTCCTCCTACAATTTTCCACAAAATAGTCTGATATTTAAAACATCACCCACTATATCTGAAAATGTGCAAAATGAACAAATGGGCTTATTTTCTCTTCTCCCACTGCTAAATACATAGTTTCCCCAACCATATATTAAGGCCATTTCTGAGGTAATACGTATAATTCAGTGACAAATCCACTTCAGCCTTCATAATGCCCTTCGTTTTTACTTCAAAACATTCACTGACTCTCATGGATTTGTACTATTTAACACCCAGATAAAGGTAAGCTGCCTTTTTTAATAACGATGGATTACATTTTCTCGTTACATGCTCTGATTCAATTGGATTTTTCACTGTGAGCACATCTATTCCAGAGAAAACAGTAATGCCAGTGTGAGAATAATTACAGTTATTAGGAAGGTAAACAATCTAAAATAAAAATTAACATCAACAGAAATTAAGTTACTGCTTTAAAGGTCTGCTTTTTCCTTCCTTTTGCAGAAGTATCTCTAAATTTTTTCTTTGCAAGTATATTATTAGAAATAATAGAGGCAGACTATTTGGTGAGACCTTTTCTACAAGACTGGGGCACTGCCAAAACTCTCTCTCAGAGGTGACTACCAGTGCAGAGGAGAGCTTCCATGCCCTTCAGAATAGGGCTGTTCCTTGCTAGTACTCCAAGGGGGATGTAGTTGTGATGAGATAACACCCCAAACTCCTTTCTGAAGGTGGCAAGCCAAGTCTCTTTAAGGGGATGCAGTGAGTGGTTGTATTTCTGTACAAAAACTGCAAAGGTCCCAGTAACTTTCTGGCCCTCACAGAAGTTCAGTGCTTACAATGAAATTTGTCAAGGGGTCTGATGTCCACCTAGCTGCATCTAGCTTTGAACAAGTTGCAGTGCTGGGAACTAATGCATCTAAGCATAGAATAGGCATTATTAATGTTGGAGTACATCTCTCTCCACTTAGGAAAGCTTTCAACCCTTTGTCTAAGTCCTACTGAAAGAAACAGCAGCTAAATATGCACCAAACTGGGGAGTTGCTGAAGTGCTTTGGCTGAACTGGTGTCTTAGACAGTCATTGCTTCTTCATATGGGCAAAAAAGGTCAACCCATTAAAATGTGTACTTTAAATGGCTTCTCCACTGAAATTCATCCAAGAAGATTTACACACTCTAATATATTTTGAGATGTTCCTCTGGGCAGAATACCATGCAGCCTGCACACCTGTCCTGCTGGACAGATAATCTCCAGGGGAGAAGAGCTCGTAAAGATCTGGTTATTTGTTTAGCCACCCTGTCTCAGACATATGGAATTATGTAACCTTGTTTTTGTAGGATTACTTTGCTAAAATAATATGAATATCACGTTTTTTTCCTCTAAAACATATTGCAATATAATGTTGCCCTGAGAGAGAAAACGGGAAGATGTGCAGCTCCTCCTGTTTCATTTCCTGCTTTCACGAATTGTTGTGTTACTAAAATATTTTTATTACAGAAGAACTTGAAGCAATATACATTGTTTGTCAGAGGATTATTTATAGTCCCTTTAAGCTGAATTTCTGTAATGAAATCCATTTACAGACATTCCACAGTGCCCTATGGTTACTTGCTTATGCAAATGAAATGTGACCCTTGAAATAAGCCTCTTGCCCTTGCTGTCACCCTCCTTGGCTTCAAAGGTCTACAGACAATCACATCTTAAGTGAGTGGGGTTTTTTTATTTGGTTTTGAGTGGGGAAAGAAGAAAATGAAAATAGAAAAACCTTTCCATTGCATGGTTTTCTTGCAGAGGTTCATAGTGACTGACTGGTTTTGTGAGATAATGCTACTTTATTTTAGATGTTAATAGGAACCCTTCACTTATAAACATTCTTCTTAGATTACACCCTTTCAAAAGTGAGATTCTTATATAACAATTTTGGAAATATTCAAGTGATTTAAGTACCTGGATTTAGGTTTTCTTCCTCAGTCGAACTTTGGATTCCAAATTCAGATATCTGCTTTTAAAGGTTGTACTTCTGGACTCACAGATGTGCAGTTTCAGCCTGACATGCCTGCAGAGCCAATTCTGCAGTGACCTGTGAAAAAAAAAAGCTGTGAAATTCTGCGCTGTAAAAATGATCTTATTTTATGGCCATGCTTGCAGTAATCTACACTGATATAAATGACTGATTGGACAAATACATGCAATACAGAAAAAAAAATGAAGATCCAACTATTTCAAAGATGTAGAGAGGACAACTTTTAATAAAAATTAGTTATTTTACCTTTAATTATAATCATCTTCTGTCAGAAAATTCAAGAGAACGGACCATACCACAATAATAAGGGGTTCATTTACAGTTAATTGCAGGTCCCAAGACGCTGCATTACTTGTATTTCATGTGTTTCTGTAATCACTGGCATTGTGTTAAAATTCAGCATGCAACATCATGGCACTGACAGCAATACTTCTAAACATTTTTAAGAAATAAACTTTAAAAAAATATTCCTAATGATTCACAACCTCTTCAGTTAAGCAAAACAGTCATAAAAATAATGTAACATTTTGGCTGCAGAGAGTTCTGTATGGATAGAAAGATTAAGAGAAATGTATCTTGAGGTGGTTAGTTACATTCTCTTTAAAGAGGAAAATTTCAACAAAAACCAGTGGCAAAACCACTTCTTTCTTATTTTGATGTATGATATCTGTAAATAAGAGAAACTGACTTCAAATGGACCAGGCTGTCCACAGTGATGGTATCTCAGCTATAGTATTTGTCAGGAGCATAGTAGACTTCCTTATCACCTATCTAGTTTCTTTATAAGTTTCATTGTAAATGGAAGTTGATTACCTGGAGTTATAGTCCATCTATGGCAGTTGTGGATATCTCATTTACTTCAGCATTACCAGAATAGCAGTGCATGAGAGTATAAACAGCGTTTGCTGGATCTTATTATTTATAGGTGATTCCAGCTGGTTTTTATTACAAAATATTTGTATCTTCAGGCCATGTTGAAGTAGGCACCCGTGACCCCACATAATCCTGAGGCCTTTTGCGGTAAGTGGGGCTCAAAAAAAAATGTGAGGCAACAGCTGAGATTATGTGAATAGAGGACTGCAGCCCTGCATATATTTTGTAACCTCTGTGAGAACATGGGGGAGAGTAACTCCCATAACTCCATGGACTCAGTGCTTTTAATTTCTTCCTGGGCTTCCTCCAGTCAGCACAGCAGTTCAGTGTCATTGCCCAAGGAGCTCCAGATTCCAATATTTCACCATTCTTCTGTGTTTTGCAAGTGTCAGCACAATAGGGCTCCCAACCCACTCTAGTGTTTGTTACCCCAGTCTAGAAGTGGGTCTGGACAGAGGGTCTAAAATTCCATCTCTGTGACAAGCCACAGAAACACTGGCAGAAAAAGCAGCTGGACAGCTAGAGTAGGGAAAGATGTAATTGGTTTTGTTGGTCAGTTGAAAATATGAAATGACCTCACAGAAGGAAGAAATGAGATGGTAGAATAAAAGTGTTTTAGAATGAATCTTGGATTCTTTTGTTTTAGGAATTAAAAATTAATTGCACTAAATTATTATTATAATTATTATTATAGGGAAATTCTTCTATGAACAAATTACCTCTATTTTTGCATCTTCCACAGGATTCTTCTGAGTAAATGTGATAGGAAAGTCATTTTACAAGCAGGTTTTTCTACTTTTGCATTCACTTTCTAGAAATACAACAGAGAAAATCGAGGTCTAATTTGTAAAAATAGTGAGTGTGCACAAGTGCATCTGAATCCCAAGCTAGACCTGACTATAAAAGAGAGGAAACCATTCTACTATTCTGCAAAATCAAGAGCCAGTTTCTCAAAGTCTGGATAAGCACATGAATGAATGTTGTTACCTCACATTCACCTCCTTTGCAATGACAGGTCAATATTTGTGATACAGCTGGATACAGTATGGGTAGGACTATGAGGAAATCATTCAGAATACATATCAGATCAAGAATGACATTCAGAATAACAATGCCTGGAGCTACTCACTCAACAGTGACACTGAGACTAATACCATATTGTATGACTACAGGAGAGCTGAAGTTGTACAGATTTTCAACAGCTATGGAAACTTTTGTGTCAAGACAGGGCCTCAACTTCCTTGGCATATAAAATTTTTGTGAATGCTTCCTGGTGACTAGGTTGGCACAGTAGGCTTTTAAAGTCCTGCAGAGTGAGAATGCATGGAGACATAGATCCTGATGAGCTCAATTATCTTCTCCCTGTGACTTTTATATAGGTTAGAGTTGTGGGTATCTATGTCAATAAAAGCATGATCTCCTGCTGTTTATGGACAGATCTCAAGAGAATTACTTGTGATTTTAGTATGATTTCAGCATCAGGTATTGTTTTCTTCCATTAAAATGAAATACCTCATTCATTAAGAAATGCTCAGTTGCTTGTTGAAGTATGTCTCTTCACCTGACTGTGTTTTGTCTAGGATTACTTGCTTGCAGTGAAGTGTGTCAATATGATCCCTCAGAGTACAAGTGCTTACTTCCTTTTCAGGAACAGTACAGATTGTTTGAGTGTTCATTCTCCTGGATGCTCATCAGTCAGGTGAAGTGGAGAGTTGAGATGCAGGCTTAATTCACATAAATATCCTGGAGTTCCCACTTGAGTTAGCTAGCTGGCTAGATGCAATAAAAATTAAGAGTATAAATGCTGCACATACTTCAGCTGGCAACCACCTGCTTTACTGCAGAAAACAGGATAATCCTCTTGTCTGATGAAAGTCCTTCACCACTTTCCCACAGTTCCTTTTGTGCTCCACAGAAGTCAACAAGTTCTCCTGCAACCTCCTGGAGATAAAAAAAATAGAGAGCCTTACTATACAGAGGAGAAAAGCTGCAGACCACCCCACAAAAGCTATAGCTCCCCACCAGGCTTGTTCTGAATCCCAGTGGATGGAGAGACATAAACACAGCTTTATGCTATATGGGTGAACCTGCTGCCCAATATTTAGAGCTAATCACCAAAGCTAACCTTGCAAGAAAAACTAAATTGAGATTTTTTTTCCATCCATCTTCTTCAGGGATTACTGTTTCTAATCAAAGAATGCCTATAAAGTATAAAAAAAATGGCTTCAACCAGCCTTTTGCCTTCACCAAATTCTATAAAACCTGTCACTGAATGACATGCCACACAGATATGAAATTCCTTTTTTAATATGTAGGCTGGGAGGAGGAGAAAGAAAGAAAGAAAGAAAGAAAGAAAGAGTTGAGTTCGCTGTGACAGAGCTCTAAGAGACTCTCAGAATTACTTTTTCTTCATATTTTCAGCACTCATTTCTTTAAACATTAACCAGAGGTACAGAGTGTAAAACCAGCTGTGCTTATTTCTGTACTGCAAAGTTTGGTTAGATTTGAACTCTTTGTACTGAAACCTACTCATCTTTCAAACATATGTTATTCTTTTTTTCTTTTTTTTTTTTTTTTTTAAGTCTATAGTCTCACCCTAGCAAAATACCACTTGTGTGGATCAGTGGGGTTTGTCGCCTGGGTAAGGACTACTGTGTCTTTGTTACAGAGAAGCCCAGCTGAGCTATTTATGCAAGCAAGGACTATTTGCAAGTAATTTTCAGGGTGCAGCTGCACTGTGAAAAGTATTGTATAGTCTATAAAAATAGTGGGTATGTCTTGTAATCTTAAAGTCCTGGTATGTTTGCATGGAAACTCCACTAATGTCCTTACATTGTTTCTTATGATCTCACAGAGGAGAAATGTACTTTCAGGAAGTCTATTCCCAGAGCTTGCCAGGGTCTGACATTTTAATCATGGAAAGCAATTCATCTTATTTTCAATACTAACTTAAGGATGATTTAATCAAATGGCAAAAATATACCTAATGGTGCTTAATTACACAACTAGAACAAATGAGAAAAGATATATTTGATAAAATGTAACTGAACTGTGAAAATCATTGTAACAGAAGAATTATTCCATCATCTTTGAATCAATATGGACATTTAAGATTGACCTCTTGGGGAAAGCAAGATTTTTCAGTGAAATTCAGGTTGGATGCTTAGTATCTCACCTTTTTAAATGTTTTGTTTCCATTCCAAGTTCTATTCTACCTTAGAGAATATTATATGAAATAACATTTTCATGAAACTATGAAGTTATATTTCTGCTTTATAGTTCCAGGATGAACCAATTGACTTTTAAAGATCCTGTTCCCCTATTTGGCTGAAGTTTTGGAGTTATATTGTTTTAAAATCCTGTCTTTCCAGTGCTCTTTATGTGATTCTTTCCATATTTTCCTTAGCGGAAATTATGGCAAGGACATTAAACAACAATATATGCATAACCTACAGATTATTACTCCAATATATTCCAAAAGTACCTTTTATTAAGAAAAAAAAATCACTTGGCTTCCACATATACTGTTATTAAAAGCTAATAAAATTTTATATGCAAGAGAGTTTGCATAATGGTCTGTGCACTATGCTGACTACACTGGTGTGGTATCAGAACACTGAACTCTTCCAGAGTAAAGTTGAGAACTAGTGAAAAACAAATTTTAAAACTTTGACAATTTACTTGTTTACTTACAGGATTAAAGAAAAAAAGTAAGGCAATTTTACATATAGATTAGGAAAGAAAGTATCACTCTGTTGGCTTTCAGCACAGAGGGGTGTGTTTGCTACATGGACAGCCAAGGATATTACCAGATCTGGGGCAGGGCTGTTCCTGGCTGCAGAATATCAGGGGTGCCTTGTTTATAGGAGAGCTACATCATTTTATGTTGTTCCACATCTGATGTGCATGCAGATCTCACAGACTTATTTCATCAGCTATATCTCCCAAGAATTTTTATTCTTGGTCTGAGAAATACTATACTGGTAAAAGAGGGTTTTCAGCAGATTATATCTTACTTTATCATTTGGGATGACTGATACAGCCCTATAGTTATTAAAAAGGATATTATTTGCCTGCTGGACAATCTAAGACCTAGTACACATTTTCTGGCTCACTCTACTATTGTAAAACATTTAATTCCCTATTGATTTTTCTGTATTTAAAGTTGTCTATGATAGAAAATGTGCCATTGTCACACCTTAGCATCTTCTTTATCAGCAGCACAGGCATGTGAGCAGACCTGCACCATATTCTCATGGTCATCATGTAACCACAGCCCTGCCTTGGATTTATGCTCTACCCTCTAATGGAGAAAATCTCCTCCTCCTCCTGTTCCATAGTATCTAGCTGATCAAACCCTTGACCCTTTCTGGCATTAAAAATCTGCATCTCAGATGCATACAAAGTGGATGGAAATTTGATCAAAATTTGCATCAAAATTATAAAAGCTGCATCACTAGCACAGGTCATCTTAAAAGAGAATAACAGTAATAACAAAACACGTAGTAAAAAAGGGGGGTTTCAGAATTTAGGTAGTACTCTAATGGGTGAAACACGTCAGGAAAAAATTCCTAACTGTGAGGGTGGTGAGACACTGGAATAGGTTGCCCAGAGAAGTTGTGGATGCCCCATCCCTAGGAGTGTTCAAGGCCAGGCAGGATGGATCTTTGAGCAGCCTGCCCATGACAGGGAGGTTGCAATGAGATGATCTTTAAGTTCCCTTTCAACTTAAACCATTCTGTGACTCTATTATTCTAAGAAATTGTGCTTTAGGTGTCTTTATATATGTTTATATATTCCAGATACTATTACCAGTAGCAATCAATGTCTTACAGAGGGTTCCTTGGATAGGACTATACAATAATACACTAATTTAAATGTCATTTTCAAATTACCAGATAGATATATGTGACAATATTTTTGTTAAGCACTAATTTTATAGAGATTCCTTACCAAAAGATTGACAGTTCCTTTTTAGTCACTTGTCATCAGCTTGACATTTAACTGTGAGTTTTAGGACAATACAGTGTGAAAAAGAAGGTCGCCAGCACTGTCTAGCTAGCAATCAAAAAGAAGGGCTTATGCATCATGGTTGTCCTAGCTGAGATTCAATTTTTCTTTATGCCTTTTGGTCAATGTAATGCTTCTACAGCTTCCAGCTTCAGAGATGTTTTGCAGAGAGCTGCAGATCTAGTGGTTCTAAATAGAAAACTGAGTAAAACAAAATGGGGCAGATTTTTGTCATGACTGTTCAGAACTCCTGTGACTGTTCAGAACAGCAAAAATAATAATTGTATGAAATTATAAAAGTTATAATTACTATCATTCCTCATTGAAAATAAGGAGACTGTAGTTAAGTACATATTTCATTGTATATCACAAAAAAATAGCACTCTCAAATAGTACCAAAACAGGGCAAATATGTGTACTTCAGCAACCTTCAAGGGTTAAAATATCATGGCATATTATATATACATTTATACCAAAGGCCAGAGGGATAGTAGTCCCATTTCATAATCACTATGGCATTTTATGGAACTTCTGCCTCTTTATGGTTCTGTGACTTCCCTCATGCAGGAAGGCTGGAATAAAAAAGGTCAAAACAGATGTCAGCCCAAGCAATTATGAAAGAGAGAACTTGGACATGACCCTGAGATTAGAAATGGTGACCTGTCACAGTAACAGGGGAAAACCTGCCATGCTGCCTTTATGTCAAACACAAACTACCATGGCTGTCTTAAAATGTGCTCTCATTTATTTGCATTTTAATCTCCTTCACCTCTAATATTGGGCTTTCCTTCTCATCTTCTCACTTCTGCCGTACACAGATGGCTCAGATGGCAGAAGATAGGCATTGAGTTTAGAATATCTACATCTCTTGCAACGAAGGGTCTTGGGAAAATGGATCAAAAACTTATTTGTCTGGACATGAGGACCAGAAATAACACAGTAAGCAAATTGTGGCCTGACTCTGAACACGGAAAGAAATATTCGAGGGTTCCTTGAAGGTCAATGATATCTTGATCTTAGGTACAAAATATCTTCAAAAACTATGCAAATAGGAATGGAAGAAGAACCTGAACAGAACAGGATTTGGAAGTGAAATTTTTCTCGTTTTTTGTATTACAGATGTAATTATAGTAACATAGCAACATGCCTTGCTATTTTTTTTATTTTCAAATGAGATAATTTAAGTTTGTTTTGATTTTTAAACATTATTTGAATTAACACTGTCTTTGAACTTTGAATCTTTGAACTCTATTCTTTGCATAGAGAAGCATTGTCTCTGCAGTACATCTTTTATTTCCCAGTTGACCATCTGTGGAAAGAATATTGTAGAAGAGATAAAGTTCATTTTCACTGGTATAGCATGAGGCCACACTAACAGAACACAGGGATTAAGTGTTTAACTGGGCCATGGATCAAAGATCTAGCAGCAGTGTGAAAAATTCTCATTAGAGAATGGGTTTTCTGCTTGCCACTCTTTAGCCACAGAGAGGGCCATATTCTCAGAGGTCATCCACCTGGCCACCAAAATTCTGATATGCAAAGTACCAATGCTTTCATAGTATAGAGTTGTCCTTTTTCACCAGGGAAAATATTTGATTTCTTTCCTTTTCAGCAAATTAAAATGTTTATTTACAGGGTTTATGGTTATGGTGGTTGCACCTCAAAAGTTTCTTCTTTACCTCCAGGCTATTCCTATGTCAGTCTTTTTTTTTTTCGATCTCAGCAGCAGAAAAGTCCAATTTGACATCTGTACGTGCTTTCTGTAAACAATTAATATTCACTATTCAGAAGGGCAGAAATTTCTTTTTAACTTTTTTGCATTCTGGAAATTAGCACAGGTAATGCTCATATTGCATTGCTAAGTCTGATTTCCTAACTATTACCTTATCATCAAAGCTCTGAACAAGTAAGATTAGCTCTGCCCCCTCCTGCCTTGCTGGGACAAGTTTGAGGTCATTTCAAAAGGTGTGGCTTGGTTATAGAAGTCCTGTTTGCTAAAAAAAGTGTCTGGAGATCAGACATACTAGGAGTGGTATTCTTGATAAATTTAAACATTGCCTCCCTTAGTCTGTACCACAGATGTATGTGACTGCCTGTGGATGGCATAACCTTTTTGCCCCACTCCAGAATAGCTGCTATGCTAGGAGTAGGAAGTAGAGGAAAAGCTGAAAGAAAAATCGAAAGTATGAGCTAGGTCTAACAAAGTGTTAGAGAAAAACCTTAATAGAAAAGTTATATGGGTTACGTAAAATTTATAGTTGGTGTTCTGCCACTTTCCTGTGTTCTCTAACTTTTACTAGGGTAAGACTTAGAACTACTGTTGAAGGTAAAGGGCCTTTTTGCTGTGTAACACTGTTGACAGGAAGTCAGTTGTCTTTTTCTCTCTATTTACCTACTGCTTACAAGACTTCCTGTATAAAAACACACTGTCATATGAATATATGCTATATGAACGACAGGGCAAATCCTATCCCAGTTATTAAAGGAAAGAAAAGTTGTTACTTAAAGAAAAAAAATTTATTGTGTCATTTATTTCTCTTTCATTGCTACCTTTCCCAGATCCTGAAATGTTGACCAATGCACATTTCTAGACAGCTCCTGTATCTGTACCAAAATAGCTGCTCAGCTGCACATACACTTCATAAATATGAAGTTACTTCCTGTTTGTACCTGCTGTACTTTTGACTGCAGCATGTCACTGAAATGTTGCCTAGGAAGTGTCTATCTGATCCTGGTTTGGGGTAAACTCGTCTTACATTTGTTATCATGTAAAAACACAGAAATAAGTATTTTCCTCAGTAACATTTGAACCTCCATTTTTAGTGTAGATGTTGCACATGGAATGTAACTGAGATTCACAACTTACATGCTGTACTCTTTTCTTCTTTAAGAATTTGAATTAAGAAAATATGAGATCACAGGATATGTAGAGACCATCTCAAAATTGCTGCCCTTATGAAGTGCTTCTAAGCTTTGACAGGAACATCTAGTACACAGTGTCTAAAAATAGGCATCCTTCCAGTTGCATTGTGAGTCTGAATATATATCCAGAACATTCACTGAGATTTTTGTCTGATCATCAGTGGATCACACAATAGGGAAACCAGAAATTCTGTGTCCTTCCAAACCTGCTGTGAACAAAGTACGACTTGAAAATATCTGTGTGACTGCGGGGGTAAGGACTGGAGCACAATTTGTATAAAAGTGAAGAGATACCATATACAATCCTTTTGATCACTTTATTTTTCAACTAATACTCTCAAAATGTGTCTTTTTTCCTGGACTTATATAAAGAAATAGAACTTAAAAGCTCTTGTAAGGTTCCACTACTTTGAATTCTATCCCTTAGTGTTACTGCTGGGAACAACATTGAAAAAGAAATACATGTGCATGCAATGTAGGACACTCCGATATAGAATAATTGCAAAGCTGGTAAAAGAACAGTGTGTTGGCAGTTGGTGGTTTTAAATTGGCAAAATTGATCTTGCAGTTCATGTTTGTATTTGTACAAGGTAAAGGAGGTATAGCTTCTTTTACTCTTAGAAGTTGTGATTGCTTTTAAGATATCAGACAAGTGGATGTAATTTTTTTTTCTTGAAAGCTAAATCGTATTTTGTTCAGTCATCTGAACAGCCTTTTTAAAAGTAAGCCTTCTACCCAAATATGCAAGTTAACTGTTGTTTCAGGACGCGATTCACACATTTTCACATAAAACCCACTTTTACAAAGTATGTATTTGTTTTCTCATATGGGGAGCAGAAAGGAATAATAAGTGTAGAAATCCTATATTCATAAGGTCTGAATTGAAATATACTATGGTTCACGATAGCCAGATTTTTGCAAGCAGCATAACTTTTCAGTTATAGTCTTTATGAAACAACACAAACTCCTGTGAAGTAACAAAAAATTATAGTACGGAGAGAAACAGCCAAATATCCTTCATGCACAAGGTGTATAGTAATAACTCAGTAGAATATTTTATTTTCCAGTGCAGGTAAATATGTAGTTAAAGAGCTAAGCTGCTAACAGTAGTAATAGGTGGTGAAGGAGCTCTCCAAAGCAGCCTAGCTGAAATATACGTATCATTAGGTTTTGATAGCCAGTGGTCAAGACTAAGCCCACAATGGAAAGACTTAATCATTCCTCTATTATTGGATTTTTAAAGCTTATTGTCATCTCCACAACAAAAAGAATGACAAGTCTGTGTGTTCTTCTAAAGATGTGGTCACTGGAGTTTTCCTGTTGGCCCCACATGTGCATGGAAAATTGGGAAGAAGCTAGTCCAATAAGCAGTGGAGGGAAGAAGGAGGTTAGGGAGTCTATGAGGAGTCTGTTAAGATGATAAGGGAAAGAGTTTACCTGGAAGTACAGGAATGGCTGGTCAAATATATGGATAGAAAAAGAGCTTTGGAAAGGCATTGAGAGAGACAATTGGGTACTGATTCTCTACTGAAAACTTCTAAGTATCATCACAGTGAGAGGACACTGTAAGAAAATCCCTATTTCGGTAGCACAGCACTCAGGTGGGGAAGAAAAAAAAAGACAGACTTGTCAAAGTAGCTGAAATAATTCTGACTTCAGACTACCTTCTGTCAAGTGCCAATTATATCTATCTTTAAAACCACAAAATTTAAGTCTACCAAGAACAGACTTTTTCATGAGGTGTATTAACATCATTTTGTTTAAAGAATGAGACATGCTGCTCACTATACTGCAGTACTTCATGGGCCAGAACATGTACAATATTGTATTTACATTTGAGTTGTAATTAAATGCATGATGCCCATCAAAGTTTCTTTCTGCTATTTAAAATTTGAAAAGGCATGACTTTTTTTCCTTAATGGATGCTGAAAAATACAAAGAATTATGAGGTTTCAGCTTTGGATACAGAAGAGATATTGTTCATCAGACAGAGTAAATTGCCCAGAATTGTTGTCTAATGGGATTCTGATGGAAGGACTTTCCTTAACCTAAGTATTTCCTGGTTAAAAAAAAAGAGCAACAAGCTGGTATCCATATCTTGGTGCCTCACATTCATTCATATTAGAGCCTCAATATCCATTTCTAGATAAGATTAAGTCAAAGTTTTAAATTGAAAACTCATAGTTGTAGGATAAAATCTCTTCTTTTTCTGATACTATAAAATGCATGCCAAATAGCCCGTTCTCCAGCAAGTAAAAACTTCCCTAGAGGTGTAGCAATAGGTACAGTTCTACATACAGTGAGGTAAGCAGGCTTCTTTGTAAGCCTGGAACCACTTTTTTTTTCAGATGAAATCCAGCAATGACATTGACACCTGCTATATACCTGGGGAATCTGTGAACAGTGGATTAAAATATAGCATAATTGGCTAGGTAATGCAATCTTTGTCCTTTATACTAATAGAACTGAATCATGTCAGATTCAGGGTCTTGGGTTTGAACTATGGATCTAAATATTTTTCCAAAGATACTTTTGTTAGAAATCTATGTGTGGACATAAAACTCACAAGGAAGAAGTTTGTACAATATGACATCAATTTAAAGAACTGCAGATGAAATTGTCAGTTGTTTGGTCAGTTCGCTCTAATGAATTCTCATGCACATCAGGCCACTGAAACGATCTATTGCTTGCTTACAAAAAAAAAAAAAAAAAGTCAGAAAGAAGCAAAGTTAAAAAGTTACCCGTGGCCATTATATGCCACAAATATGAATTCAGGTTTGTTAGGGATGTTGCATTACACCACACCATTTTCTTTAGTGGTTCTTCCAACTAATAACAATCTTTGCTTGTGATAATGCCATTGACCTTGACCCTATTAGAAGGCTCACCTTTGGCTTATAGCACACAGTTCAACTTGCAATCAGTGACAGCCCAGCAAGCCGTCAGTAGCTGAGGGTGTTACACAAACTGTTTATCTTAATGTTTATCTGATAAATATTCACAAAGGCCAAGATGGGGAATCACGTACAGTCAAAATAAACAGCTGGTCACAGATTCTTAGTACAATAGCATTTGTTTTCTGTTTACAATTACTAGAAAATCTTACAGTTTTGTTGAACATATGACCAATGAAACCTATGGGGATATTTTCAATTACTTAGCTTTACTATATGCTGTGAACAGTCATTTCTTCCTTTCCCCTTTTCTCCCTCCCCATATTAATCTCCCAAGTTATTCAAACTTTCAAACAGTTATTCAAATCTAAAGATATCACTGATTGAAGAGGTCTTATAGAATTACAAAAAAAAAAATATGATGAGCAAATGAGATTTTTAGGACTGTTTTGAAATCAGAAAATGTAAAAAAAAATATAAAAATTCAAAAGAAAAAATAAAAAAGGGCTACAGTAGATTTCTGATGTAATAAGCAGGTTCACTATGATGAGCAGATTGAAAGATGAGAATTTAGTAGATTGCTCTTCAATCAATCCAAATAACCACTGATTCACTCATTTGCTGAATGAATTAGAGCAAACTATCTCAGTGGTGAGAAGACGAGCAGAAATCTGCAAGACATATTAGAACATGCAAAGAAATTATCTCATTGCCTCCACCCAAAGGTAAAGTTAAGGCTTGTAAACTTCCTTGAGAGCACTGAGCATGACAGGGAAGCAGATGAAGTGGAATGTTTCCTTTCAGACATAGATCTTCCTGCTGTGCTCTGCATCTTCCTTGTGGTTAAGAACGGATTCCCACAGTGCGGTCTGTATGACTCTGCCTTAGCTCTGTGCACAAACTGCGACACCATGGACAGCCAGGATGCTGCTGGCAGAGCTGCTGCAGTGTGTGGTACCAGTTCTCTCATTTGTATACTGACTGTCTTCTCTCAGTTGGTCCTAAGCAGTTAATTGCCTTTTATTTAGCAGTCATTCCTGTCACTTTACTCTACTGTTTTACATCTTGGTGCTGGCAAATTAAATCAGAGTAGAGAACTGCTGCCGGATTTTTTTATGAAGGACGTTGGCCAGAAATGCCAGTGCCAGAAAGGCCAAAGGTACAGTTTAAAACCTCTTGTAAACTTCAACTGTGTGGCCTTGCATGGATCCAAATTCAGAATTTTCTTTGTAGTTGCTGATAACCCTTCGATCAAATTAACCTTTTATATCCACTGGCTATTCCAAATGTTGGCAATGACCTTCTTGGTCCTGTGTACGAAAATAAAAGCGATTTTTGTGGTCCAAAATTAAAAGTATTGGTAGGGATGTTTGATGCTAGTTATCCCAAAGAATAAAGAGCACCTTAGGTATTGCTTCTCCCTTTGTTTTTGTTTTGAGACTTGATGAAGCCTCAGGATTTAAGTCTGGTAATTAGAGAAAGTGTAGGTGGTATTTTGAATTATTTATGCAGTGCTCTTTAAGAAGTTCGATAAAAAATTAGCTGACAGCTTGCTGTATGAATATAAGCAGGTAAGATTTTCTTTTTTATGGCAACACTGAAGCTTATTAAAATCTCTTTATTAAACTAGTACAACTGGAAAAAAAGGCAGCGTGTACATGTGTGGGAATGGTACAGTTTATTACAAAGCAAAAACTTTGTCTAACAGCACAACAAGAAATAGTAATTGTACATCAGCTAGGTAGATAATCCAGGTAGATAATCCATTTAAAGTAAGTAATGGATTGAGCACCTTCAGGCAGTGCTTACACTGCTCATTTTGTTAGAGGGGAGGTGAGGTGAGAGCCATGTGAATGGCTATTGGTGCAGCAAACACAGGGACCTGAACAAACGCTTCACATTTCTAGGTGGTCTTGCAGATACTGTGGACCATACTGGAGACTATGCTGAATGTGCATATATCATGTTTATTTGTGAACTTGAACAGCTTTCATAATTAATTAGCCCCAATTCTTCCAGTGTTTGTGTACTGCTTATCTTGCAAGTGTGAACCATTTTTTGCACACCGAAGGATTATGGAAGTCTACCAAAAAAAAAAGGGTGTAGATGTTGTACCTGTGACCATGCTGAAAAAAGAAATCCTATACACGCATATGGCTTTCTGGCTACATTGAATCAGCTTTGAAAATTCCCTCTCATGAGGATAAACTTGGATTTGCAGAAGGCAAGAAAAGATTGACATCTGTAGCTACACATAACAGCTTTTCTGTCATGATTAATGGAAAGAGGTGAGCTATGAATATGACATGATGACAAAATCTCACCAGTATGACCACACATAGACACAAAATATGGAAAAATAAAGAACTCCAGTTGAAGACTTTGAGATCTATTAGAAATAGTACATAAATATTTTACTGGTAGAAATCAAGCCTCTTGTCAGTTAACATTCATTTAATGTTTCATTGACTTCTTCAATACGGGAATAAAATATTTTATAAGTACCTGTGGAAAACATGCAATTCGTATACCCATACTTTCTAAATTTATTATAGTGTTTATGAAAACAGAAGATAGATTTATACATAATAAAAGTAACTACGGTGTCTGTTTCACTTAAGTTTGTGTCACAACTAGGTGTGTTCCCTTTTGTCCTCCAGAAGTTTGTAAACAGCTCCATCTTCAGGCATCATTCCCTGTGCTAAAAAAGAAAAATGCAATAATCATAGCACAGCCAAAGCTTTCAGAGACCTGTTACCATTTTGCACTTTACATTAATTTTTAGCAGTTAAACCAATGTAATGGTCTCAAATAACCACTTCTCAGATATATAAAGCTGAAAGAAAATCATTGGGATTGAACCAAGAGTCTAACAAATTAATTTTGGTAGGTCAATGGCAAAGTAGATGCATGACAGGAGTACCTTTAGGTATATCTAAATTAGACTGGAACTGCATTGCCACCACTAGAATATCTTTCTGTCAGCAGACAGATGCCAAAGTGCACAAATCAAGTCAAATGAATTTTTAAAATGTTTATGTGGCTAAACAAAAATGAATGAAGTGAGAGAGGCAGCACTCAGAAATTTTAACATACAGGAGATGAAATATCTAAAAATCTTGGAGAGGGTACATCTCCCAAAATCAGGCCTGCAGAATGGCCTTTTGACAATCATTCAGTGTGAGAATGAAAGACATAATTTCACATGCTTGAAGGAGTGTAAATGAGATGTTCCTTGGATATTGAGGAGAGTGTAATTCTGTTGTCTGATGGGTGGTTTTCTTCCCAGTGGCAGTGCCTTAATAAACCAGTGAAATGATTTGATTTTTTACTCTGAAAACACTTTGGAATAGAGTTGGCCTCCAAAGCCTCCAAAAGTGATCTCTATTTATTTAAAAGGATATTTGGTAGTGGATAATATAATAAATTCTAGAATTCTAAACTGAGGTGAATATATTAGTCTGTCAAATATCAGTATGTTTGCCATTTTAAAATACAGTCTATTGTCTTCATAATTATTTTCTACTAATCCTGCTGGTTAGATTAGATCGGATCACTGTTATTCTGAAGTACTGTGTGGTTCCATATTAAATGGATGCACATGATCTCCTCTGTGTGTGTGTGTGTGTGTGTGTGTAGGTATACATGAAACATGCTTCTTTTCTAGAAGTTGTCTCTCTCTGCACCCATCAAACATAAGATAGGTAACTGAGAACTCAAAATATAACTCAAAAGATACGTGTGTTTCTTCTGTGAAAGTGGTGATGCACAAAGAAGCCTTTTACTCCATTTCATGAAGGTTCTAATTTCACCATCTCTCTCCATACATAGCTAGTCCTACCAAATTATTGGGACTGTTCCTAATCTGAAAATAGGAACATGCTTCTATACCTTATGAAATAAACGTGCTCTATTTCCCACACCCCCCCACACCCCAAAACACTCTGTATACTCATTGTGCCAAATGCTAAGGAAACGGAATGTTTATAGGAAAGTAAGCACTATAGAAGGTACAGGATGTGGACCCAACAGTCTCTATGCAAATTCAATACATGCCTAGAGATGTCATTCCTAGTATGGTAAAATCCTGGCTCCAGTGAAGCCTGTAAATTTCCATTGACTTACATGGAGCCTGGATTTCCTCTACATCATTTTCTTGCCATATTATAGAAACACTTAGCAAAGCAATTGAATTTTAGAAGATGAAAGTACTTCTTTAACTATATTGATGCGATAACTGAGCATTTCTTTGAAAGGTTAGGTTTGTGGGAATGTTTTAAAAAAAAATTTCTATTTAGAGCCTGCAGGACTTTTACCGAAGTTAATGACATTAGCTAATGATATTAGCTTTTATTAGAAAAAAAACTGGGTAATTATTGGCATTTATGGACATTAAGTTAGAATATTAGAGTCTATTTTAGTTACCTTAATAAAAAAAGAGAATTCATTTTTGTCATTAGAAAAGGATACCACTAGTATGAGTTTCTGATTATGCATCTAACAAACACTGAATTGTTTTTTGGCGAGTATCCCCCAACATTTCCTTGACTCATCTGCATTAGTTGGGTGGACAAACAAAAACCATTTTGGTAGGGTTGCTAAAATGTTGATTCTTTGCAGAGTGCTTCAAATATAGCATTGCAGCTATGTGTTGTAATTTTATTGTCAAAAACTGGGATGGGTTCCCCAACAAACCAGCTGTCACACACAAGAAATAATTCTGCAGTGCCACGCAAATCTGTGGCCTCATGATCATTTTCGAGGCTGTGTTCACCAGCAGTAGCAACAAAACAATTAATTATGGCTGATAAAATGTTTTCACATTTGAAGCCATCTCCTCAAGAGATGGCTTTCTTTGTAAAGAAAAGAAAAGCCAAAACCTTTTTGTGAGATGATTATCTGATTCATATACAGGTTCTGTAACTTTTACATCAATTTGTCACTAAAATTATCATCTTAATCATAAATTTCTAAGTAATAGAAGTTATGGTTTGGTGAGTAAAATAAATCTAAAACCATTTTTCCATAGGTTTGAATTTTAAAAAATTATAAAGTGGTATATCATTTCTCTGAGCCCTTCACAAGAGAATCTGAAAAAAAATTACTGAAGTGGCTTTTGTCTATTTCAAACTAGTAGCTGCTAATCCTAAATCAGTTACCTACCTTAGGTCAAAAGATTTTGACCTAAGTCAGCATAAAGCTTGGATTTCTTTGAAAATCTTTTATTTAAAATATTTTGACTGAAAGAATTGCTTAGATCAAAGGGACTGAATTGGACACAGCTCTAATTCAGATTATTATTTAGAAGGACTCAGTTACTGAGGAACTGAAGACTTTGGCAGGAAATACTCTTAATTTTTCCATATGCTTTCATTGCATGCTATTTTACTTGCTTGCACACTCTCTTTTCCCCATTAATAAATTCAGAAGTAGAAACTTCCTCAGCCATTCTTCCCATAGGCTTGCACAGTTGACAGTACTCCTGTATAAATCTCCCTGTGCAAGCATTCCCTTTGGTTCCTTGAAGGGGGTTTTCCAGCCTGTCTGGTGACACACGCCGAGCGTTGCCAAGCAATAATGGAAATGAACCCATCAACTCATGGTTGCCTTCCCAGGATAATCTGCCGCCCCATCTGTGCTTTTGCAGCAAACTTCTGCTCTTCCAACATCTGCCCACTGGTTATTATACAATCCATTTAATATATTCCCGAGGAGCCATAACCACCGCTGTGCCTAGACAGGAGACCAATGAGGCCTCAGTAGACATGCCAGAGCAGCCTCTCCAGGGGATTGAACAGGAGCCAGATTCACCACAGTCAGTTAAGTACACATTCCTTTGGTACATGTGTGGCTAATCTACTTTTAATTGAGCTCCATTGTTTTCATATATTTAGTAAACAAATGTGCATAGGTACAAAAGCTGCCGCTTGTTGACAACACAAACAGTATGCAGCTTGCTGGAGCTTTGGGCAGGCACCCTTGGCAGTAGATGTGGCAGAGTGTATTTAATGCGCAGACATATTTATTTTTGCTTTTTGCCTTCTTCTTTTTTCTTTTTTCTTTTTTTTTTCTTTAACATTTCCTGGATCTTTTTGTCCCAGCAGCGTATTCTGTGTGATTATCACTGCTGAGTATAGGTGCAAACACAATGTCCTGCTCCATGCAGAGACATCTGTGTGCCAGCATTGTTAGAGGTATGAAGTGGGTTTTGTCTAGGTTTGCTCTCACTTTTTTTGATTAATATTAAGCCTCTTTAGCCTGGGCTAAAAAGGCAGGGTTCTGCCACTGTGGTGACTCTTTTATTGCCTTACAGGGAACAGGGACATGTCATTCACTTTTCACCTACCTTGAAAAGAACAAGCATTCTATATTTTTCTTTCCCGATTGTTATTCAATATTCTGCATATGATATTTAGAGAAACCTTTTTTTGGTGTGTTAGATAAATGGTTGGTTGCCATAAAAACAGGGCAGCTCCAAAACTAGGTTCAAGTCAACTACTTCCTTTTTTTGGAGATGATTTTAATTTGCTTTCTGTTGCATGTAAGGTGGTCTGGGAAGACGTTCCTACATCAGGGTCAGTACCTGGTTCCTGTTGGTGAGGGATGAGAGACATTTGGGGCAGTTTTTGGATCGGTCCTTTGCTTGGATCCATCAGGTCTCCTGTGGAAGCCTAGGGAATGTGCACAAAAGCCATTCTCCTTTCTACCAAGCCTGACCCTGTTCTCACTGACACTGCAAGGGAGGACAGGATGGATTGTTGGCAAAGACAGTGCTCTCCTCACTCCTTCCCCTGAGAGCAGTAAAAAGATTTTAGTGGCTGGATATCTTTGCTAGTACACATATCTAGATGGCAGCTCTTCTCCTGGCAGGTGGTCACGCATCTGTGAGCAGTCTCATTGTGCTTAGTGCACCCCAGTGCTACATCCTGACCAGGGGCTTCTGCTGCAAGGCAGCTCTCAGCTCTTTGCAGGGGGGAGGATGCTGCATCCGTTCATCAGGATGCTGTCCTTCATCCTAGCAAAGTCTCAAAGTGACATCTAGTGGAATACCTAGTCTCTGTGGGGAAATTTAATTAAACCACAGTCCCTTTATACCAGCACAAATATTGTGAAGGAAAACAACTCAACTCCTTTGACATTTTTACAAATAGGTTCAGTGGAAACTGCTGTGTTTACTTTAACTGACATTTGTTTTTTCAGTCAATTATCCCTCAGCCTTTTTTTCTTCCATAATTTATTACATGCCGCTCAGCCATAATAATAAATACAAAGTTGTTTCCCCTTTCTGTTGTTGTCTTGCAGCCTATGCTATGAACAAATGAAATAAAAATGAGTGCCCCTAATCTCCCTTGCTTTTCCATCTCTGTGGTAGCCTCAAACTATTTATTATGGACCTTAGCAGTCTCATATGGAGCAGAGTTTAATCCCAAATGTGAACAGAAGATTAGTCTGAAACTCTAGTGGTTTTTTTCCTCATGCTTATGTCCTGCTTGAAAATGCATGAAAGACACTAAGGGTTGTTTGGGATTGTTTTTTTTTTTTTCATTTTAGTGGTATTTTGAGCAAGCCCTTTAACCATGACACTTCAAAACATCTTTTAGCCAGATGACATCTTTCTGACTTAGTTGCTCTCTCTGAACTAAGAGACAAACACTCCATATTTATTCCATTCTTTACTTCTCACTTCTATTTTTTTTCAAAAATTTCAGGAAATCTTTAGAACTCTCTGAAGAAAATGTTCCAAAAAATCCAGTTTGTAAAAGGAAAGCCTTTATAACGAGGGATGGAATCACAGGCTGGACTTGTGAAACCAAGTGTTTCCATTGGTTTCAATGCTTGGGTTGTAGCCAAAGCTGCAATGAAAAATTATTTTTCAGGTTCTTGAATAGAGAAGAAACATGACCTTTTTTTTTTTTTAACTTGATGATTTAGAATGAAAATAATATGATTGCAAGGGCAGAGCATGTTCTTCACAACCCTTTGGCATGCAGCAGCTGTGCTTGAAGTGATTTAAGAAAAAGCAGTGAAACAACAGTGCACTATGCACTCATTTAATCCATCAGGTACTGTCATGCTGCTGACTTTCCTTTGTGCTGGGTAATAACCTGATCTTTACTTAAAATCTTCTGTTGAAGCAAACCAAATATTTTACAGCCAACAATCTTCAGCTGGTCATTTTATCTGAAAATATTTCCATTTTCTGAACAGTTATTTTTCATAAAATTTTACCAGTTGAAAGCTATTTTTCTTCCTTTATTCTTCATAAAGAGCAAAAGGAGAACCTCAAGAGCTACATAAAACTTTATATTCCATCTGGGAAGCTCATCAGCCATCCACAGAAATGAAGCTATTTAAAGTAACAGTAAATAGAGATGTGAGCATTTCGAATTTGGAAAGCTGAATCTACTGGAAATTAGTTATTTTTCAAAGTTCTTTTCAATATAACTTTTGCCAATAATACAGTGAATCTGGGACATATCTAATGATTCTATAAAAATCCTTTATGTTCAGTCTACCAAATACTTAGGAAAACAGGAAGACAGAAAAAGAGAGGACGTAGGAAAATATATAGCAAATAAACGCAGAAATTTTATCAGGATGTGACAATCTTAATTTTTTTATCCTTGTGCCTGAAGCTTATTTGCATCTTGTTTAGAAATGCTTCCTTGCCGTAAAATGCTTTCCACAGCAATATTTAGAAAACCAAGTAGGAAGAGGGATTTCCTTTAATCAGTTTGGAACTTAACAGTTCACTTATGTTTTAATTGGGATATGCTGGAAAATGCCCTTCAGATGACAATTTTCCTTTTGAGCTGTAGATTTACTTTGATTTCTGCAGTAAGTTCCACAGGTGTCAACAGGAGGGGCTTGGTATGGCTCCTAGAGGAACTGAAATAAGGGGAAAAAATGGAAAATCCAAACAAAAACTCAAACCTGGGTTTTACCATGTATGGATGAAGATCTCTTACTCTTGACTGACTCTGGTGGGGCTTCAAAGAAATTCTCTGACTTACAATAACATAAAAGCAAAACAAAATGCTAACTGGAACATGTATAATGAAGTTCACCACACAGAATGCATGTGGTCACACCTTTGTCAATGTAAATTCCCAAAGGAGCTTTTTAACTGGAAAGGGAGAAAAACAGTGTGAGTGCAACGCAATACCCTGGTGACAGCTGAACTGACTCCCACTTGGAGGAAGAGTGGAGCAGCCGAAAGGCTGATGTTGTCATCCTGGGTAGAACAGTGAAACAGAGCAGTAGAAAAGAAGAGAAAGAGATCTGTAGTCTGCACTGCCATGTTTCAATTTAAACACCTCAAATCAGCACCTTTCTTTTTGGATTTTATTTCCCACCTTAATTCATAAAGAAATTGAGCAGCTTTTTAAAGGTTGGTTTCATTGAAATTAAGCATTTGAACAACTCTAAAAACATGGCCCAGAAAGATCACCTCCATTGACATTGCAAGCACAGCAAAATAGCTGAGATATCCTACTGCAACTTTTGTGAAAGATGAGTTCAAAGCTTGAGATTGAATAGCTAATTCTGTATCAAATTATGTAAAATGATATAACCTTTTTATTAGGTACTATTTGATAAGGATATTTTTATTAGTTTTAAGTTTAAGGTAATTTGATTGAATGTATTCATTGAGATAGCATTTTTTAATTGTCATTCCACATTTCAGGTTACCTGCTGAAAGAAATAAATGAACGAATAATCTTTACTTCAAATAGGGAGATTTAGCTTAGAATAAGGGTCAGATCCTACCAGTTCAGCCCAAATTAGAGACTAATGACAGCCTTCCAACTTCAGAGTGTGATTCTAGCCCTGGTAACAAAAAAAAAAAAAAAAAAAAAAAAAAAAAAAAAAAAAAAAAAAAGACAACCCTAGAGAGAGCTACACCTGTGCTTGTCAATAAGCAGGTTCTTCAGAGAAGTTTGACAAGCATGTGACACAGACACTACTGCATATAATTTTTAATTTCCTGAGAACCAGTTTACTTTTGACCACCAGCAGGGTTTCTTTGTTTTTCATTAGGACATGGCTAAAGCTCTCTGTGTAACCATATCCAGATTGCTAATGAAAAAATATTGTCTGGAGTCACACATGTAATCTGGAGGTTGTGGGTATAATGAGGGTAGGGAGCAATGTATCAACCTGCACATGTACTGAGTGGCTTTGTTACCCCACCACTGCCTCAACTGAGCTGATATTGTGCTGCTTATTTTGACAGATGTGTGTGAAAATCTGCCTCTAGGTGGAGTTTCCATGGACTAGTGCTTTTGCAGACTTCAAGCCCTTTAATCTTTTCTTCCTTTTTTTTTTAATTTTTGACTCAGTGCCCTATCCTCTCTACTGAAAATGTAATTGAATTCTAATTAACTTAATAGAAATAGCATAGATTCTTATATTCTGGGAAATGCGATGCATCACAACAAAATTGCCTTCATTTTTCACATTATGCTTCAATTGCAAAGGATGCTCATTGTGTACTGTAATATTTCTTGGTGAGGACTGACAGATTTCCTGAGACAGTTCTGTGCAATAAAAGCTGTATGATAAGGCGGGCTGGGCTGGGCTGTGGATAGTAACAAATCTGTCATTGCTTGTACACCACAAAAGCACAGACTCCTTCACAACTACAAAACCAGTGTGGTGCAAACAAAGGACAGATGCTTCTTGAAACCAGAATAAACCTGATTCTGATGATCTGAGGCCCTCTCAACTCACTCTCCATTTTTCCATCCAATGCCAGCAAGGCTGTAGTTATTGTAAGATACACCATGTGCTTCTAGGGTGCTATCCTGTCTTCCTTTTTGCCCTCTGCTCTCCCATGCATTTCAGCCAAAGTTTTATCTACAAATGCCTCCTTACAGATCAGACCTCACCTCGTTCTTATGGTGGTGTAAAGTTGATGCCCGGGGCACAGGGGGAGAAGAAGCAGAAGAGGGAAGCAATTATTCTCTCCATACGTAGGCACTTCCTCCTTCTCTTCCACCCCTTAGAAGCACAGGAAGTTCATCCTCAAACCATATGGTACCTAGAGATACGCTGTCTTGGTGGAATGCCAAGGGCCCAGCAGCACCCTCAGGGGCCAAGGGGGTCCTTTGCCTCACCTCCTCTCCCCAACTTTCCATGGCGTGCTTTCCTTCACAAGTTCCCTTATCACACTTGTGCCAGTGCATCTCCTTCCTGGCCTGCAGCACCTGTGCTGCATTACAGTGCAGAAAACAATACCCACACTGAGACAGGGAAACTGTATTTCATTTCTCAGCCTTGCTCAGCTCCAGAAAAGCCACTGGAATTAATCCACTCTGCAGCCTTTGACAGCCTGTTACTGAGAGGCTGGGTGAAGGTCCTGGGGGCACCGCAGGAAGGGTCAAAGCCTTTGGATCAAGGTTTGAGTGCACCAAGTTGTGCTTGAAGTAACCAGCAGTAATTGTTTCATTTCTGTGATGTGCTTGTTTCTCTCTGAGCTCTCCATTGGCAGCGATGTAATCAAAGTCACTTGGTGTGGAGTTGGTGGACACACAATGGTTTGTCTGCTTTGGCATTTCTGATCCACTTTGTTAGCAGGACCTGCTTATAATTTGAAATGTATGATTTCCTTCAAAGTGGCATAGTTTTGAAAAATAGCATGTGATGCACTAATAAATTATTCAGCCTTCTGAACTGGCTACATGAAAAGCACATTTTTCCATCCGCATCTGGCTAGGCATTTGCAACTGTTTCTCTTGGATCTGTACTGCAGCCCACTTAGCCATGGTTTTGTGACCTCCAGAAAGGATTAATGCAATATGTTGTGCAGAGGCCTGCTAGTGAAGGTCACTTGGAAGTGTAGGCTAGTGGGACATGTGGCTGCCCACCTGCTCAGCGCTGTTGGCTGCACGGAGCATTACGCCATGTCTCCAAACTGGGGTGAGCTCAGGCACGGCACACAACAGGCACAGGGTCCCACACCTTTCTAGCCATACTCCAGTGAAGGGCTACAGGGCTCAGTGCTGCTGCGTTTGCTGGGGCTATTTCTCATGCGATCAGTCATAAGGAACTACCTAGAGTTATATCCTCAGGTACAATTAATGCAATGCCACTTATAAAAATCAGAACTTGAGACCAGACCCTTAATACCACTTCTTGTGGAGGAAAAGGAAAATCTGCTGTAATTGCTGCCAGTAGGGAGATCCTTTGTCATTCCTGTTGAACTTACAGAAGGGGGTGGTACTACTCAGCAATTAACAAAACTCATCTTTTGTGCTTTTATTCACTTTCAAGAAGTCAGTTTGGATTAGACACTATTTTTGTTGAGTTCAGCTGCAGCACTCAGAACTGCAGTCTAAACCCAAGAAGTTCTTAGAAGAGGGATATAAGGATGGTGTTATTCCAGGGGAACTGAAACCTCAGCAGCTCAAGGCTCCTTTTTACTTTCTCTTCTGCCTGGGAAATAGTGTTGTGCAGTCTGCTCTGACATACGAAGACTTATGTTGGAGATGGCTTTTTTAGGATTTTATTATTTAATTGTTTTTGTTGTGTTACCTGCTTTCTGTATTCGAAGGTGTATTTCATCAATCAAACAAGAAGCATTTGTAGATGAAATGGGTACTGGAGCAGTTTGCAACAAGCTGTAGAAGGCCAAAATGATCTCTGTCGCTTAAGCATACTGGCTTTCATCGGTAGTGTACTCTGTTGTTAGGCACTGGATAAACAATGCTGACACAGATTGAAAGTAGAGCTACACAAACATTTTATTTCTGTGACAAAAGCTGCTCAGTGTGCCAGAAACATAACCATGATTGTATTCAGCAAAAAAATATCAGGATTTAAATGCCCTGGGCCTTAATTTTGATGAAAGACTTTTGCATGCCACCAAAAAGAGAAATAATCAGTTATGCCTAGGGTCTGGCATCAATCAGACTCAAAATTATTTCTTTGCCAAGGAAAATACATCTTCCATATCTTGGAATAGGCTGGATGTCTGATGTGTTGGTACTAGAAGAAAACAAAAATTGGGCATGTTTAGACTAAGATGAGAAGTTTGAGTCCTACATGACAAGGAAAAGGTGCATATTCTTTTTAACTCTGACAAATCTGAGAAGTCAGATTTGAATCCTCATTAAATAAAAAAATAACATTGAGGAAGAAACATTTGCCAGATTATGCCTTCCTATTATTTTAATGTGTGATTTAGTAGAAGAAGGAGTATTAAGACAGGCCATGAATGAATATGATATACTGCACTTTGGCTAGACACATCAGGCACACATTAAATGGAGAAAGGTGGGGGATGAGTTATCGCTTTTTCCACACCATGTGCATCACCACAGTGGGGGAAATGCAGAAGCACAGCCAAGATCATGCCTTTACCTCGCAGCTCAGACAACTGGTCCTGAGCACTTTCTCTCCCATGGCCCTCCCCTCCTTCTGTCCCAGCACCCCACTGTCTCTTGCTTCAGCTCCACATCCACAGTACAGAAAGGCTTTATCAGTCACTCCCATAAGGGCACCCAAGTTCCAAAAAAAGCTTCCGGAAAGGCATCATTACCCAGCTGCCATTAGTACTACTGCCTTTCCCTGTTACAAGACCTGCCTGTGCACGGGTTGATACACAGGATCTCACACACAGGCAGGGAACACCTTGAGGCACTTGGCCATATTTTTCTTCTGGACTCTTCTGCCTTGCATCCACCCCTGCATGAAATGCTCTGCATAGTCAAAAGGTCTTAATTTGGCTTGCACAGACACAAAGAACATATTTGGGATAGAAGTGGCTGAATCCAGTGAGACTCAGGAGTGACGAAAACTCATGGGATCAAGGCTGAGAAAGGATCTTATCACTCAGGAGCTGGTACTGCCCCAACGATTTTGGTGGTTGGGGAACACAACTTTTTGTTGTCTTCTGAGTGGTGAAGCTTCCATTGCCCATATCGCATAACTCAGCCCCTGAGTGAGTGTCAGCAGATAGCCAAAGGATGATATTTCACAGCTCTGCAGTAGCTGGGCTAACCTTCTGCAAGGCTCTTAACTTTGAGCTAAGAAGTGTTGTCCTTCAAGGGGTAAAACATTTAACTGCAGCTGTTTACTATTTACACAAAGGGACTGACATGCGGGCCTTCCTGTCATGCAGTTTGGCCCATATGAACTGTGTTCAAAAAGAAAGGAGAACAAACATTCAGATTTTATTACATTTGCAACTTACAGAGGGCAGACTGTCCTCAGCTGTCACTTGTGAGCTCTTTCTTGAGCTTTGCTCATTGTCAGAGACAATATTAATTTTTTCAGTCATTTTCTTTTCCATTTGTTGTTCAACACCAAACCATGAAAAATGAGCACTGACGTAATGATTGATCATGGAGCTGGGGGTTGAAAGTGAACACTAGAACTGTTGGGCTGTATATGAAAAGGGTTTGGGGTTTTTCCCTTTTTTTTAAGATGATAATATATTGTTTGTGAATGGGTTATTTATTAGAGCCATGTGCAGCCTAAAAGGTTTGTAAAGATGATTACTAAAGCATATCCATATGTGGAATGTGTGTGCATATTTGTAAACTTGGCGATTCCTTCAGAATTTTTTTTAATGTTTGTAGAAGAAAAGGTCTCTGAAATCGTGTAGGGTCATTCTTTTTTCTTAATAGTAGGCAACAAATTTTCAAAACTATAGTGCTTTGCATAACTTATACCTTATTTCTGACATCACATGCTTATGTACTGTTCTATACTTCTAAAATTATGAATAATCTAAATATTTGATATTCTGGCATCAATCTTAGCAGAAAATTGCTTCTTTGCCAGCATAGTGTATTCTCCAAATACTGTATTAGATCAGATGCAGACCTCTTAAGGCGTCTCTATTGGAAGGTAACTAAAATTGGGCATGACTAAACTACTGTTTAGTAGACCTGGAGTGCTTTATCAAAATGGAAATTGTCATGGTTTTTGTTAAATTTTGGAATCCTGGAGTACCAGATTTTTCTTAAAGAAACATCTGGCCAGATCACACTCCTGTGAGTTTTGCAAATAGAAACTGTGGAGGCTCAGGCAACAAACCAATTTTTTTGTTTCCTGCTCTTAACTAGTGGGTCTAAATGCAGAGCTGCTCCCCTACTGTAAGCACAGAAGTTCAGCAATAGCCCTGGTGGGGCTGAGAGCAGGACTTTTTCTGTCATGTGTTCCAAGACACCCCAAATGGTAACAGGAATGGGTTCTGTTGGGTCTGACAGCATTAAATCAGGCTTTTACGAGATCTAAGCATTGTACAAAGGAGACCGTCCTGCCGAGCGCCTCAGAGGCAGGCTGCTATCTATTAATCTCATTTTAAAGGAAATGAGGAAAGCAGCACAGACAGGTGCTCCCTAGCAAGGCATCACAAACATAAAAGGAAAACCATGAGCTGATACTGCAGAGAGGAAATGGGCTTGTAACTCAACATTGACAATACACAACCAGTGGAGACAAACCCAGGTACTTCTGCATGCAGCTAAATTCAGGCCCAGGGCTTTGCTGGGGCTCCGCAGCCTGGGGAGTTTGCCATGATCTGCAGTAATCTCCCCTCATGGCTCTTTCGAGCTGTGCAAATGCACTCAGCTTCTCTCTCCAAGGTGCCCAGAGCAGCACTGTGCTGGCACTCTGGATTGCCCTGTGAAGTCCATGTCCTGAACATCTTTGGGAATATTTTCTGGTACCGTGTAAACTTCAAAGTAAGACAAGAAACAGGTAAAAGCAACTTGGAAAAACAAATCCTTTCCATGTAGTTGAGAGCTTATATTTCAGGAAATGGGGATGTGATTAAATTATGAATTTATTTAAGTGTATTGTTTAGCAAGGCATAAATATTTATTTGCAATACGCTTATAAATGAAGGCATGGATCATTTAAATTCATTTTCAGGTTGCCACAATGCCTCACTGGCTTGGACTGGAATTAAGAAAGATCAAAAAGTCATGTCACAAACCCAGCAAATATATAAAACACAGGTTTACTAGAGAAAAAGATCTAGTAAACACAGCAGTCTGAAACTAAATGAGAAACTTAAAAGGGATTTGGGAAGTCAAACACTGGAAGCTATGATTTGCTTCTCATGTTAAAAATAGCATCTCCTTCACATCTCCTTAGGATCAGGCTTATTTCAAACAATTCTAGTTTATGGAGACTATTCTATGGAAAAAGTATTTAATATATTAATTTTCCTTTAGGCAGACTTTTCAGCTGCAATAATAAACCATACCTAAATTTCATGAATGAATTAATTTTACATCAAAGCTATGGTTTATGCCCATAAAAAGTTTTGTGTTATAGACCAATGTGGAAAAACATATTTAAATATCCTGGAAGCATTTAATTCCTAAAATATGCAATAAATGTACTAGAAAAAGCTATACAGTGTGTTGTCAGTGATGCTGTAATTTATCTTCAGCTAACTATTATTTTGGGGGGCAACTTAAGTATATAAATAATTGTAGACTTTTTAAAATGCAAGTTATGAAAATACGTCACTCGCTTCTTACTCTTCAGCTTGGTCATAACTAGTCTCTAATTTTGTACCAACAATTCTATGGAGAAGGTTTGGAGGGGGGTTGCAGTAACAGTGTGTGTGATTGATGCCAGTTTAAAAGTCTTCAGAACTGGCTTGTTTCATTTTTGTCAAAGATCAGCAATGGTTACACAGGGTCTAAACCATTACTGAGTACTTAAAAATTTCTTACCAGATGTCTGTATGATTGTGTTTTCTAGACTAATATTTAACTGGGCATCAAAGCAGGCTCTAGAATTTTTTCAGAAATGAAAAGCAAATCCTTACTAAAATTAATCAAATTAAATCCTTGATTCATCCCACTACTTGGTATATTGCTCTCAAGGAAAATTTACCATTCTGTTTATGTCTTAGATTCTTTCATTTACTTTCATAATTTTTTGCTCTGTGACTGTCTAGGGCTTCATTAAATTCTTTGGATTCTTTAAGCTCATTTGTGTTAAATCATTGCAGCTTGTCCTCTGTACACTGTGATGTGAATTTGCGCAAGACATATTGCTGGCTACTGTACTGTAATACTTGATCAACTGCTCCTCCCCCTGGGCTTTTGTACCTTCTGTCTGAACTTTTATTGCTGTCTGTTAAATTATGGGAGTTCCATTAGTGCCTAAAAAATGTCTTTGTTCTCCTGGAATTGCCACTGTCCTCTCCCAGCAGCTCTTTACGTAGTTTCCAATTTTGCCAGACTATTATCTCAGATGCAGGTCTGGCTTGACTTTGGTTAAATGCAGCACCAAAAGTTCTCCAGCAAGGTATCAAGGTATTTTCCCATCTCTTCTACACTGTTTATTGAGTGCTTATTTTTCCTCTCGCCTCTCGATGGTCTTGTACACTAGGGGAGGAGTGTAACAGAGATTACTTTAGAAATGTTTTCACAAATTCTGTTGATCATCCATTCAAATTTACCATTGTTACCAGTATGAACTCCTATCACTGTATCCATTTCCCCTTTACATATCACTTCTCCAGCACACATGTATGATTTATTTTTTTAGCTTTGCTGACAGTTAAAGGTTTCTGGCATTTGAGAAAGTAAGTGTTGGCATTCCTAGTCCTATGATCATCAACTACCGATAAGTATTCCCCTGCAGATATTCTAGGAGAGTTGTGTTACTTGCTACCTAAGCTGATGGGGTTGCAAATATATATGCAATATAAATATAGGTTTTGAAAGCACGAGTAGGCAATTCCCTCCCTTTTCCATTTCAAATTATATGTGAGAATGTCTGTGCCATTACTAATAATTCTTGCACAATAAATACCAGATATTTTTTTAGACTAGTGAGAAAAATCATTGGGTAGTGTTATAATCTAAGAGTGCTTGCTAAAGCATCATATTCAGCATTTCTCAGAAGAATGTGACCTCATTATAAGGTGGCCTTTTGGTATCTGTAGTATTGCTGGAAGGCTGCCTATCTTCTTGCCATGTCACTTGGCAATCCTTTTATACAGAACTGCATCTTCAGCAGAGTAACAAACACCAAAAGCAATGAAATCCAAAACACGAGATACAAAGGTTTTTCCAGTGAATTGTTTTACTTTCAGTGTCTATGACCTGTACTGCCTGTCTGAATCAAAGTCACTTGGCTACACTTTTGCCCATATACAAAACTGATGAGTATAGATCACTGCAGAAGCAGATTTTTAATTCCTGGTTACTACATTGTGATTATTTGCTCTAGCTGGTTTCTAGCCAGTGTAGGTCTCGCTTGGCTGGGTATTAGTGGTGTATTTTTAGGGCCACTGGAGGGCTGGGGATAAGAGGGAGTGAGAGGAAAAAGAATCATTTTGCATCTTTATGGATTGTTTGGCAGTTATCATCCAAGTAACCACAGAGTGTAAACTCCTACTCAAGCTGCATCACACCTTTCTAGGCACCCATGCGGGCAACACTCATTTCATTTAATTGAATGATAAATAAATGAATCAGATGGATAAACTGAACATGTCACCAGCCTTCCTGAGAAGCAAAATATTACTGACCCACTTACTTTCACATTCTCCAGTGCTAGTCGAAACATCTCCTCTCCACTTCCCTAGCAATAATTATCAAATCCTAGATAAGAGAACAAGTGTATCAGGCCCAAGCACAGCTCATATACTTAGTGCAAATGCTGGAGGGAAAACTGGAGAATACCCGAATGACTGTTTTATTACTGAACAGGACTCTTTGTCTAACCTGTCAGCTACCTGGCTGGGACTCTCTCATTTTGACACAATAACGAGAGAACCAGTTTTACAAATGAATGTTCAGATGCTGAAAAAAGCAAGTCCCAACTCATATGCTCCAAATATCACCTTTCTGTTTAATAAGGTGTAATTTAGATGCCAGTTCAGTGGAGGTTTCACCCCTTGCTTTTTCACTTCCAGGTAAGCATGTCAGTGGGTTGAGAAGTACATGCCCTGCAGCTGTGGCAGTCTTCCTTGATGACAGCATAAAAAGGATTAACCACAAACACTTTTTTAAAATATTCCTCCCCTTGGATGGTTTATTTTCCATTTTAAGTTCTCATTTTACTCATTTGACTCACTCAGATGCGGCAGTAAGGTTCAACATTGCAGTAAAACATAAAACTCACTCCACTGGGAAGTGTGATAATGTAGCTCTCACTATTGCAACATTGTCCTGAGTTATATTTCCCCAGGCTCTGTCCCTTCCTTTTCAGGAAGTCAGACAACAAAACTGCAGATCTTTTCTCCAAAGCCTGATGAGCCTTCTGCATGTGTCAGCTGTCTGTCAGGTTGCTCCAAGCAAGTCTGTAGGATTTGTAGTCTTCTTCAGAAAAATGATCTCACTTGTTTTGTCAGAGGTGTCTTTTACACCCACGGCTGGAATAGGTGTGCATGTGCAATCCCTGCCATTTTAAATGTTAAAGAAGAGAGCTGTTGGATGTATGCCCAGTTTTAGAAAATATAGCTCTTCAGTAATTTGTCATTGCAATGCTTATGAAGGTTTGAGAGCTCTGCAACCAGAGACCAAGTTGTGGCTACTACAGAGGTGAGTGATGCAAGAACCCTTCATCACCCCTGCCTGAAGCATTGAACGGTGCCTCTACACAATGGCAGCACCCAAGGACCTTGAAGTTGGGCAGTGCTCCTCCCTTAAGGCATCAATTCTCTATCAGCAAAATGAGTGAAGCTATAGAGGAACTAAGAAAAATGTGGGAAAAGCTAATGGTGCGGAACACGGGATGGGCTTCTGTGCTACCAAATGAAACAGGTCAAGAAGCAGGAGACAGTAACAGCTGCCTGAGTCAGTGGCTGGAGTGCAAACAACAAAGAGGCACAAGACAAAGGTGACAAGGAAGGGACACTGGCAGATATTCTGTCAAGAAAGGACCAAAAGGTCAGCATGGACAGAGGGGAGAGATACCAACCATGCAGGAAACAGAGAAGGGCGGTTTCTTGGAGGGGAGAGGGAATCCCATCCCAATAAGAATGACAGACTCTTGGTGACAGAAGCACTTTTCCTGAGGGATTAGTTGATCAATTAGGTAGCTTTACTGCAGCTTTTCTATAGATGGATGAAGCACTAGCCCAAGGTAAATCAATTGCTGAATCTGTGCCCTTCCTTAGATGTTGGCAGACATAGATGTGCCTCAGTAAGGAAGGGAACTTTGTCAGCATTTGAATTAAGCCAGTGGACACCTGTTTCTCCAACTGAGGCCTTTTTTTGTTCCAAATATGGCCCTTATTCAGTTTTATTCCCAGCTCTCAAACCCTATTAGTTGTTCTTCCACTGGCCTTCTGGTTGATCTTGGACACTACATAGCTCAGTTTGTGCATCTTTAAAGTAAGCCTAAAATAACTCATCTAAGGATGTCCTATTTACTAATACATGGGAGCTGTGGACATAGAAGAGGGAAAACATATTTTAATTAGATTAAATTACCTTCATAAAAATCAAAACATTCTTGTAATGCATTTCCTTTCCATTTGAAATCCATTTTAATAAGTGTTGCATACAATTCCTTAGATGTGAGTTGTCACTTATCTCCCCTATTTTAGTTTTTGCTTTTATTTATCTGTAGAACAATTTGAATAGAATCCAGAAAATACCAAACATTTGTCTGATTTGTCTCTGACATTGAACAGCCACACTAGAGGGGTTGTGCCTAGCCAACCAGGAGATGTCTATAATGATGACAGGTCCTGACTTTTTGAAAAACAAAATTAGCTTATCTGACACTAAAATCTGTGGCTCTTACACCCAAAATTGAGAAGGACACTGAATGTCTGAGAAGCATATGTTCCAAATCATCTGTCAGTAAATGACCGAGGAAATGCACGGAACAACTTAGACATTCTTCACACTTTGCAAATGCATAGACACTTTCTCTTATTTTCAAGTTTTAACTTTACACTCATGTTCTGATGGAAACCTCTCAAAAAGCCAGGTAATGTGGTGAACAATGGGAAAATAGCACTGAAAGTGATTGATTGCAAAAAATGGAAGATGTATTGTGTAATCATACGCCAGGAGAAGGAGCAGGCAACATGACTTGGTTTCCATTTCAAATAAATAGACAGTGGAACAATCAAGAAACTGCCAAAGTAAATGAATTCAGCATGGTTGGAACACCAGCGCATTGCTGCCTCAGAGAAGGTTTCTGTCACAAGTTACAGCATCAGCGGTGAAAGACACAGATCTTCTGTTTTATTTTTCACTTCCTGAGCCACACTCTGCTCTCTGTTATTCTAACTGACATCTGGAGGAACGCCGGTGAGTTCACTCAAATTAGTCAGAGTTCAAATTATTTTAAAACAGATCAGATTCCTGCCCACTGTCCTTGAACCCCTGAGATATGCAAAATGTGTGATGGACTCTTTCTTATGGGGATTTATACACTGATTTAACTGTTCCCAACAACTTCATTACCACATTATGAGCTTTAGGGGAGAAAGAAAAAAAATCTTTTAACCATGAAAAAATGATAGAAATAAAGAAGAATTAGTTGCTCTCCATGGAAGTTGTAAGAGGTCCCAAGGCCATATCAGAGCACATTATTTAAATTCTTTTAGCTTTCACCCACAGAGCTGAACTTCTCTTTCAACATGTCCAAATCTGCATTTGATCTTGTAATTTGAGATATGCTAAGTTAGAGGTTATCATACTCCTTTGCTTTGAAATCTGTCACAGGGCTTCTTGTAAAAGGCTTTGGTTTTGCATAAGCTAAATATAAAATCACAACACGCACAACATGCTTGACTTGCACCAAACACTGTCTTTACAAACTTCAACAGTGTTGTGCATGTGTGAGCAAGGATTTACCTACATACAATGTTATACACAGCTCATGTCAGAAGGACAGAGCATTCAAACTGTATCACAGTCTAATACCTGACTTGCTTTAAGTGAAAGCAGGACACTCCTTCATTAGCTGAAGGTCACAGATTATAATAATGCTTGGCACTTACAATCCTGAAGGTGTTGTACTCCATCTAATTAAAATTGGCAGATACATAGGCTTTTATGCATAGGGAAAATAAAGTCGAGATTTCCCTAAAGGCAGAGATAGAAGAGGAAAGAAGTCATAGGCACAGAATCCTAATTTTAATTCAGTTCCTGGATACCTAGTGCTTCCTCAGATTCCTGACCACACTTTCTAATAACAAGGGAAAAATTTGAATTTCATTAAAAAAAAATCAGGAAGAAGTACTAAGTCTATCATTTATGCTAAACCAGGGCACAATATTTTGAATAGCAAAGAGCTTTTTCAGGAGTATGAATAGGAAAAGAAAGCATAATACCCACTGGTGTTAAAATTCACAGGCCTATAACAAGTCAAAAGTTATAGCTTGTTTTTCTTACTACTACACGTCTTCTTTCCCAGAGCAAAATCTTGGAGTATCAGCAGAAGCATTAAAGAATATTCACCTTTCTGCATTTGTGAACATCTAAGACATTCATCTTATACGGGCTTTGCATGTCAATGCATTTACTGAGCGGGACACCATAGTATTACTCTTTAGCTTATATTAATTATGGAAGCAGAAGGGAAACCCAAATCTGACCAATTCCATTTTTGTATTTTTTATTCTTTTTTCTCCCAAGTTTTTTTAATAGATGCATACTTCATAATGAAATATCCAATTCTTCAGAAAACACAGTTGCATGAAGCTCACTTCAGCTAGGAGTGCAAGTATCTGTCAGCCTTCACACACGGCTACATGATGTGAGAGGTGCTCACAAAAGTCAGCTCCCTTGGTGCTCTCCATGCTCATTTGAGACTGACTGTTACTGGTGTTTGGAGCAGCAATGGTCATATCCCTGAGCTGCCAACTGAAGGGACATTTCTCCTTTGCTCAGAAAATTCCCTGACATCTGCAAAGGTAAAGAAGCATTTTGGAATTTCTCTGCAAGCACAAACTCAGCTCTATCTGGCAGTTACACTACTGACGTTCAGCAGACCCACTTGCAGGAGTGGGAGCAATGTCCAAGCATTCTCTGTCTTTGGGATGCAACCTGGCAGTGTTTATCCACAAAAAATGCCATGGAACTTGGTTTAAGTAACAATGTATGTTAAGGCCTATGTATCTTATCAATCGATAAAGAGAGAGGCTGTAAAGTGCAGAGTACATGCAGCTGACTGGCTGTAGCTTGCAGCTTATAGAATCTGTTACTCTGTGTGGCAACAGCATTAAGTAGAAATGTCTAAATAATCATGTATTTCAGTGTGTCTACTCCGCTCTTAAAATTGAACACAAGAACAATTCTTCTACAATTCTTCTAAAGGACTTTCTCCATCTCATTGCACACTGGCTTAGAGAATGTCTCAACACTTAATAAACACTGTGGACTTTTCAAACCATACTTTGCACTCTTGAAACATTGTGCAAGCAGTGTCTAGCAACATCTGAAATATATGGAGAGATCAAAGTTCAGTAAAGTGCATTATATATGCCTCTTACCCTTATTCAGTGGCTATAATTTCAATCCTTCTGGACATAAGGACCATACAGAGTAGGCTGCCACCTCCACAGAGTTATTTTGTTGCTGCCAACTTGATTATTTAGTTCAAACTGGAACAATCAAGAAGGTCATTCTTAATAAAAGCAACAACTGTGGACAAGATGAATTGTATAAAATAATTCATTTTTCAAGAAAGTAGAACGTTCACTCACAGTGTCTTATATCTCCTTGTTTTTGAAACAGAGTAATACACTGAAATAACTTTTCTTAATAGGCTATGTGTGCTTTAGAAAATAGTAAAAGTGATAGTGTGGAAAGTTGAGAAGTTTTCTTCCTCAAAGCACTGGGTAGAAAAGATTCATGTAAGACTGTGGAAGATATTTTCTCGAGTTGAATAAGCAGGGCCAGTCATTTATACTGAAAAATTCCAAAGATTAAGCTTCTGCTCTTTAATATCTCAGCCCTAAAAGGTATGTGATATATATGTTCAGTTTGTTCCTTTTTACATTTGCCTTTTAAGTGCATCATCCATTGATAGCCATTTAGAAAGCACTTGAGTGCCATGTGTTTTAGCAACACTAACAAGAGAGAGGTTTTAGATATAAGGAGTGGTGTTTAAAACAACCTTGTGAAATTGCTGGTTTCTATGCACTGCCAGGAACCAACCTGGGATGGGAGGGGAGCAGGGAAGCTTCAGAAGAAGTCTTAAAGAAATGAGCCATAGCCAATGCTGTGATCACTGCCAGTGAGAGTCAGACTGGCAGTTTAGTCAGGGTTTTGCTAGTGTCTGGAATTTGGACACCCCTGAACACAAATCCTTAATGCCAGGGAGCTCTGTAGCTGACTGGCACTTGAGCCAGGCATACAGACATGAAGTGGCTATCCTGCTGCAGATGACATGTCCAACCTTTGCAGAAAGTAAGGGCTCAGATGGACATAGAAATGACAACTATGTGCTTGTTTCATCCTGTCACATGGGATGGTCAGAATCACATTTATCCTTCTCTAGCAGTGGATTCACAGATTTTTTTTTTTCTCCATCTCACTCCTGCAAGGAGTCATCCTTGTTGCTGAACAAGGCAGGAGATTTTGCAAAAGTATTCAGTACTCTGAAGAGATGTTTAAAATGTAAGCCACCAGGTTTAATGAGGGGATAGCAGTCACCAGTCACTGAAGCTTTTTCTTTACCTTCTCTGAAGCAATACGATTTTGCTTGGTCTTGCAAGACACCTTTTTTGGCAAAGGTTGCTTGTAACACAAGAGTTTCTGGAGATGAGTGCAGTGCCAAATTTGACCCACTGCAGTGATTTGATTGTGGTGTTCATGGAGGCTGAGTATGCCTGAAATGCCTGAAGGTGTCTTCTGTGTCATCTGACTTGGTCTGCCAAAGTCATGAAATTGAGGTTGGGGTTCAGTGAGGCTTGCCAGAGCCTTTATCAGCTGCTGAGGAACAGAGTTCCAGAAGGATTGATGGGAATTGGTGGGTATTGATGTTTTCTCAGGATCAGATCTACATCCCTTTCAGTATAACTATTGTGCCATTATTGATACAGTTTTCAAAAACTTAGAATATATTTGCACCTTTTTTTTTTTAACCTAAACTATGAGAGCCTTGGTCTGAAACACTTTGACGGCATGAGAAGCTGTCAAGAACCGCTGGCCTAGGGCACAAACGTGGACTATTAACCTGTAGTTAATAGTCCCATTAGCTCCCAAGAAATGCTCAGTGATCAGTGTTTCTTAATTAAATTGTAGTAAACTGACAGGAAGTTTCTCCCAATCATGTTACTTTCAAAATTGTGTCCTTTAAAAACCTTATTTATGTTATTCTTTAGATTTTTTTTACCTCCCATTCATCTTTCTCCTGCCCTACAACAGATGAACTTCATTATAGCATGAACAATGACAAGTGTTCATCTAGCAGGAGTCCTCATCAGCATTCCTCTTAGTTGTTCTGTCTTGAAAATACCATGTTTCAATAGAAATGAGAAAAATGCCTTTATCCTCATTTCACTGTGAAACACAATTTATTTGGAGGATAAGCCTAGACCTATTATGTTAATCATAAATCAATTATATTTATCCCAAACCTGGAAAGCATGAAAATACCTTCTTTCCTTATTGCAAAATCCAGTAGGATATTCACAGTAATTATGGCTTGTTTTGTGCAAATCATAAGCTCATATCATAATCATTAGAGCTACAACAGAGTATTTGTCTATCTTAGAATATTTGAAATATCTGTTTCAATTGCAGTGGAGGTTTGGGAATTTATTTCTTTTTAATAGCTAAAGTAAATCCTTCCATGAACCAAGTTTCCCCTTTTTATTCCTCATGTAGCCTTTTGAGTTTAGTCAGATTTTACACGACATGAAGAAAGTGAGAAGGGAACTACGAGGTTAAGCCTGTAAAATACTATCTCTGCCCAGTACCACTGGCCATTGATTTGGCAGATAAGCACCCTGTAATATTGCTCCTTACACCTTTAGTCTGTAAATAGATTATGTCAGTCAAGCTGTCCCCCACTGTTTGTTATTATTAGCACTTGAACCATCCAATGTGTTTATCAGGTTCAGACCTCCTCAGTGTTAAGGAATGTACAAGGACAGTTACAAAAGCTGGAAATACAGGAATATTCTTAATTCTGCTATATGTATAAGTGGCTGAGATGCAAAGTAAAAATACTTAATTGTCCTCATGATCCTTATTTTTTGCAGTAGGGCTTTTTGAGGGGCTTTTTTTTGTATGTTCATTGGGTAGCTTAGGTGTTTGGGGTTTTTTTAGGGAGTGAGGAGGGATTGGGGGATGGTATTTACAGTTCTGATCCCACCTGGTAAACAGAGGTTTCAGCTTATAGGAAAACAGGAAAATTGATTGATCTACAATCTGTAGCTTGCACATACTATTCCCCAACCATGTCCAAAAACTGGCTAGGTTCATTGTGGGCTTCAACTCTCTTAAAGCAATTTACCCCATTTGATACTGAGGTGCTGGGTTTGGCTCACATTGTGACTAATAGTGCCAGAGAATAAATTCTCTGCATCTTGCCTCACAATTTAGTTGGCAAGATACCAAATATGTACACTTCTGCTTATGAGAGTGCACATTTCATTGTCAGTGTCTAGAACTCAAGCACCAGAAATATCCCATTTTTCTGTGTTCATTATTAAATAAGTGTCATGGACTCATTTCTCCAGTTCGTCTTGGACTCTGTGGAATGTAAGCATGATCTTATGGTCAGGCCCTGCTGCCCTTTCCACATTAAGTAATGAACTGTCAGAATGAATGGAAACAGGTGTATGCAGAGAAAGAGAGATGGCTATATCTGAAAGAGTGATTTTGGTTGTTGTAGCCATGGTTGAAATTAAATCTGGCTGAGAAGTGCAACCAAAATTTTTCAGGCTCTTTTGTGCAACATCATGACTAATGACCATCGTGCCAGCAAGCATGTTAATAAAAGGGCATTTCTAAAATTCCCCCTTCATAACAATACCTATTTCAGTTGCCTGATATTTCTTTTTGAAGCCTCTGTAATATTCTGACTTTGTTGTGTCAAAGCTTCCTAATGAGTAGGTCAAAAGACTCAAATACAGCCTTTATATTTCTTTCAATTCCCTAAAAACAGGTGACTAAAATCAATCCCAGTGAGTTTGCGTGTAATTGCCAGTGCTGGAAAACAGGCACCTGAAATATCCCATCATTTCTCATGCACTGTGAGATCTGCTCTGCCTGTCTTCAGTTCTCTAGAGATGAAGTGCACTTCGAGGTTATATGCTCTTCCTACAGATTGATGCTCTTATGGCATCGTGCATAAAAGCAGCCACTATTTGTGTCAAAGTACCAGTACGATAATTAATTGTACAGGACACAGAGCATAAAGAAGGACTGAATCACTACAGACGGGTTTAAATTGACAGTTGAAAGTCTTTTGTTATCATTTTAGTGGGGAAAGGGGGACATCTGGTGGGAGGTCTTTATACAATGGAACAATGTAATTTTCTATTTGCAGTAGGATACAAATCCTAGGGAAGTTGTATATTCTGAGTAACCTATAGACTTTGCATAATTTCTAACCAGGAGAGTTGATTAATTAATTTGTATCAAACCCACACAACAGGATGTTTTGCAGTGGTGCATACTGTAAAGCTCTCACTTCCCTTTCATCAAGTTCACAAAGAAGTATAGCTAAGCCTGGATGAATGCCCAGTACCCTCTTGTAATGAGATTTTCACAAAAGGTCTGGGAGAAAAGTGGTGGGATGAAGACTCATCCAGAAAAAGCACTTAATACTTTTTGCTCAGGGTTAGAAAATAAATATTAGGAATCCTCCAGCTTGTCTGAGTACATAAGAAAGCAAGGCATTGTGGCATTACTAAGCCTTGAGTAGACATCTTCTAAAGGATTATAACCTGCTTAATCAACCTTTGGGAATGCAACAAGGTGGGAGGCAAAACATACAGTTATACCTGAGCATGACACTTAAAAATAAAGTGCAGCAGATTAGAGGAAAATATAAGAATGTGACACATCCAGGTTAAAACGTCCAGTATGCTTGGGCTCATCATGTAAATAATAACTAAAGACTGTACTTATTGATAAAGAAGAGGACAACTACAAGCCTTTCTTGTTTCCATCTTCTCTGATTCTTTCCTAGCAAAGGTCAATCTGGAATTTGCAGCTTTGCTCCTTCTGCTGCCATTTCAGAGCTTCTGTCCCATTTTGTGAATGATCCCCTTCAGACAGCATCCTACAAGGAGGTGGCTCCAGGGTCACAGCAGCCATGGAGTGAGAGCTTCAGTCTTTCTGTGGGAGAAGCAAAGCTGGAAAATCATTCCCTGCACAGGTATTGCTGCACAGGGCTTTGAGGAGAAGACATCCAGCATGATGTGAGACCTTGCCACAGCTGCTCACTCTGGCAGGCCTTCTTGCTTTATGGCTGAGCTATCTCACCCACTGCAAACTGGGCGAATTTCATTTCCTGGGAATTCTGTGACAGACACATTTCTTTTCACGAAAGTCAGCACGAGAGATCTGTTGCAAGCTAAGAATTTAAATGTGTGTACTTCTTTTTCCCCTACTCCACAGCTATATTTCATTTCTTTGTCTAAATCATTTCATAGTCTGTGTCCCATGGCAGCACTGTTACAAATTCAGATTTTTTTTAATATTTCTCTGTTCTCACTAAAAGATTCTCTGAGTGCATTCCAGACTTATCTGAAGCCTTTAAAGTGCAGTAAGGGACTATCAGTGCATCTAATTTATGCTTGCATTTGTATTTAAGTTATCATTAGCATAAGGTATTAAATCAGATTATGATTAACTTGCTTTTGCAAAGCTAAAGCAGAACTTTCTAAGATCAAATGTGTCTTACTACTCTCCAAAAAATTATTTCCATATAAAGTATGTTTATTAAATTAACTGATATGTAGTTCCTTTAAATTTATGAAAAGACTCAGAAATTGCTTGGCAAGAATACTTGAAATGACAATATATATCATAAATGCCTTTCATACTATATAAAGAGCAGCATGTATAAGAAACAACTAAAAAGTTTAGTATGTTCAGTTATGCTCTGAGTATAATAGAAGTCAAGCTAACCTCATTTTATATGAGGCCCTTTTTTACTCAAATATATCACTAAGCTTTATTTTATTTTCATTATTTTTGGCCAAATCTGAAGTGCGAGCATTCAGGCTTCTAAGCCACCTGATAGAAAGGACTTTAAAAATGGAACAACATTCAGAACTGATGGATACATAACTTACTTTAAAAGATGGGCTTCTGAGCTAGGACAAAAAGCAATGCTAACGTTGTGATCCTATCTGGAATGCACATTGTCTGGACTTTTATTGCAAGCAAAGTTTCACTTCTCTCCTTCAAAAGCAAGTGATGTCATATTTTGTTAATTTTGGCAAACACTGAGAGCAGTTTAATTTTGAAACATGCTACAACTGGCAAGATAAGCCATTAGGAAAGTTATTAGAGCTAAGTGCCCTTTTACTGTCAAACAATGAAGAACACAATTTGTTGCATTAAATCTTCAATTCCCACTGGTTCCTGTAGGGTTTTGTATTAGTGATGCAAAGTCATTTTCAAAGGCAGGGTCTCACAGCTGGTGGTGGACAACGAAGCAGCTCTGTGAAACACCATTACTCAACGTCTACTGCACTGGTTACTCTTCACCAGTGTTGTGTGACAATGGTTGTGTGACTCACTTGTCCATTTGGAGATGTGCTCAAACCAAGATTCTGGATTTAAATGGCCATTAATCAAAGAATAAGGTTTTATTACTGAATCTCAACTTGCTTCTGCATTTGACAGGTGACAAAGGGAATGGTAGGTCTTCCTTGCCATTTTTGAGAAAACCTCAGTGAGATTGCTCTCCAGGGAGAATACATTGGCTAAGCTGTATAACTACATTTTCAAGACTTGACCAGTTCAATTGCCTGTAATCATGGAGTTTTTCATTCTTAGAAAGGTAATTGAATTTCATAAGCAGCCTGGTACGTTCTATTTCTATCCCATATTAGTCTGATGGGATTTTCTACTTTTCCGTGGGGTATTGATTATTTGTGATTTGCTAGGGAAAAATACCAGCCTTGATGGAAAAATCATCTAGTATCTTGTGGTAGATCTGCCTTTCTGAGAGCCACAGTAACTTCCCATCGGGTAACTGCTTGCACTACCAGAGGCCAGCTGGAGGGTCAATTAGTGCTTGGTGAGGTGTACAAATGGCATCATCCCTAAGGATTGGTGGGAGTTTCCTTACAGAGTCATAACATTAAAAGGTTTTCAGGACTCTCCATTGTGTGTGTGGACTCTCCATGTGTGTGTGAACATATGAATTTTCAAAAAACCTTCAGATTATTTTTGTGGAAATTAATCCATGTGTAAACCTGTTCTTTGTCTTAGTTGTGCAATTTTAATTGTCCCAGACTGTTCCATGAAATAACAGGTGGCTGAGATGTAGTTGCATTAGGAAAAAAATAGGTCCCTTGTGGGTGGTAGTAGATTGCAGCAATCTCCAGCACACAAAGTAAGTGACAAGTGTTTGCAATAGACAGTTTATGGATATATAAAAGAGATATTGTCAGTGATTTGGGTTAACATGATACTGGAGTTAATGCTTACCTACTCTTTTCTTAGGAACAGGGCAATAAAGAGGATATGTCTATTTTTTGAGATTGTGTGTCAAATCTTGTAGAAACAAATCCAAACTCTGTTGAGTAATTTCTGGTATAGTTGTTTATGAGCAACTGGATCTCCTGCAGCAGATTGGCTGCCCAGTATAAGGCTGTTGACGAATTACATGACCTGTGTGCAACACGTACACAGCTGAAGGTGTGCAATGCATGCATCCATACTCTTCGTTTTAAACTCTGCGTAGGAGTCTTCCATCTTCCTGGAAAATTGACTCTTTTTCTTTGGCTGAAGGGAGGTAAAAGATACTCTGTGGGAGAATTCAAAAAAGGAAGCATTCATTTGAATTGAAAACACAGACAGGAAAATACGTGACAACTATGGCACAAGAGTTTATTTCTAAAGGATTAGCTGATGAGATTTTTAGGAATAAATACAATGTACATTAGGTTTAGAAAAGGCTTTTCCCTAGATTACTATAAGAACATTATGCCATTGATTTCTGACACTGGATTTGTAAACTTAAAATGTAGTGTTGAATCAGTAAGCACAGCTTTCGTGGAACTTAAAAATCATCTCATGCAGTAATTGTTTCAGCTGTAATTCTGATACCAGCAGAAGTGTGGGAAGTGTGATTTCTATTTTAATTGTATGATGATTTGGCTGAACTTATTAGTTTCAATGTAATTCCACAGAATTAATGAGGGTGCACTAGAAGAAAATTCTTTTCTGGTCTAATTTTCAACTGGATATTTATTTTCTTTTTTTACCTAAAAATAATTGTGAGATGGCTGTAGTGGTTGCATCTGTAAATGCTCATCATAATTTAACACCTGTATCATATTGTGCAGTCCTTGTTTATGTGATGGAAATATTTACAAGGAGGAGGAGAACTCAAATACCTTTGAGATAGTCCTATGGTCATAATTTGTCAGAAATTAAGATTGACGCATTGGATTGTTTATGAGAGTGCTGGCAAAAGGGTTTGTCATCACTGAAACTACTTCTTAAAGCTGGAATAATTTTTTGCAAACAAGTCTGCTTAACACATTTTAAGCTCTCCTACTTGGCAGAACAAAAGCCCTCCCTGCTTGGTCTTGGTTCAATTTTTTTTCCATTTTAATGAAAAGAACAGTCATTTCCACATCTTGTGTGGAAGTAGCAATAACAATTCAATCTTTTCAGTAATACTACCAGCAGAGGAGATGCAGGAGTGATGTCCTCACACTGAAAACTCTCTTAAGATGTTTCTGTTTAGATAGTGCATAGTGAAAAGATAAGGTCTGAAGTATGTGCCCAGCTCTCTTCCTACATAGGAAAGCTAAACACCATTCTTACTGGCCTATTTCTTGGGCTTATCTCATACTGGAAGAATATCTAGGAAAATGTGCTGTTTATAATCTTGGAACTGATTCAATGAAACAAAAGCCTGATATTTCCTGCTGTTGCCAAGTCTTCACTGTCAAGACAGGGTTGACTTTTGGTAAACCAGAATCTGATCTTTCATCATTTTTTGAAATATTTCTGTTTCTTTCATTATTTCTTCTTCTTATTCCTTCTCCTTTTCCTTTGGCCACTGTAGAAACAGATATCAATCTATATTTCTACATATGAGCCAGCCAAGAAGGCCAGTGGTATCCTGGGGTGCATTAGGAAGAGCATTGCCACAGGTTGAGGGATGTGATCCTGCCCCTCTGCTCAGCCCTGGTGAGGCACATCTGGAGTGCTGTGTCCAGTTCTGGGCTCCTCAGCACAAGAGAGACACAGAGCTCCTGGAGCAGGTCCAGCAGAGGGTAACAGAATTTGTGAAGGGACTGGAGGCATCTCTTTTATCCAGAAAGGCTGAGGGAGCTGGGCTTGTTCAGTCACAAGGAGACAACTGAGAGGGGATTTCATCAATGTGTATAAATATCTAAAGTGGGGATGCCAAGGAGATGGATTCAGGCTCTTCTTGGTGGTGCTGAGCAGTGGAAGAAAAGGCAGTGGGCAGAAACTGATGCACAGGAAGTTCCACCTAAACATGAGGAAGAACTTCTTTACTGTGCAGGTGACCGATCCCTGGCACAGGTTGCCCAGAGAGGTTGTGGAATCTCCCTCACTGGAAATACTCAAGAATCCTCTGGACACAATCCTGTGCCATGTGCTCTAGAATGACCCTGCTTGAGCAAGAGGTTGGACAAGATGACTGCTTACTGTAGTCCTTTCCAAACTTAACCATTCTATGATCCTGTGATATGTGTTTAAGTCTATGTATAAACATGTCTATGCATAAATAGCCTCGCAAAATCATCAGTAACTGAAATCCACTTCTCTGGATCAACTGTGCTGAGTTCACCCATCAGGAATGAGAGAACCCCAAAGCATAAGAGAACTCACAGACTCTTTGAAGGCAACTCAGGCAAAGCAGACCATGTGCTCTCTCAAGACCAGCTCCCAGGATACAGACAGAGAAGACGCTGGAGTGTCTGGCCCTTCTTCAGGATGCCACCAATGCTCCGAATCATTCTGACTTGCCAGGACATTGTTAGGAAATATTTATATTTTGGTAGTGCGCAGGAACACAACTCGAGATAAAGCACTATTGCACAAGTCTCTAAGGCAAACTTAGCAATAGCATGCAGACTGCTTAGGAAAGCTCACATCAATTTAGAGAGCCCTCAGGAAAATCACTCCTGTAACAGAAATTACTCCTCCTCTGAACACCAAATGCTCCGTTAAGCTCTGAGGTGTGCAGTAAGACACAGTAATCGCATTTCACCCTGAAGCGTTTGGGAGTTAATAATTCTTGTAGAGAAAATCCACCTCATTCAATTCTCAGAGGAGCTCACTGTCCACACAGCCATCAGATCAGTCTAGTTTTCATCTAGAGATGTTGCTTCAGAGGGACAGCAAGTATTGCATGGTGGATGCTGGAACATAATTCTGCATCTCTCACTCAAAAGAAGATAATGATGAACAGTGACTTAAGTGTCAAGGGCCACAGCAACGATGGATAATATTGGCCAATACAAACTGATAAGCGGGTGTGGGATACAGAAATGTCACTCGGCAGCTCCGGCTCTGAGGGACACACTGCCTCCCATGTACCCAATGCTGGCGCCCACTTCTGACACTCCCAGCTGCCCCCCCAAGAGAAGCAGGACCAGGCAGGAGCTGGGGGCTACTCAGATCTCCCACTGCTCTTGCTGTGAACAGGCAGCGCTTTCTCTCACATCCATGACTCTGTAATTGAACAAGCCTCCTTGAAGGGAAATGGAAATCAAGCTTTCACTGGCCCTGTAACTCAGTTCCTTCTCTTTCAAAATATTGTGAAGGTATATTTATTTAGTATTGTTTCAAAGTTCAGATGCCTTAGTGACAGAAGCTTTTGACACAAATATTTGGAGGCTATTCTTATGCAAGCTTTTAAAACTTAACTTCTCTTGAGTACTCCAGGGGTCTAGACAGATTTATTTCCTCCACATATGCTTGCTTTCTTTTTTTCTCTGTTCATCTCCCCTTCCCATGTTCTGTAAAACATATTAACTTCTTTATCCTGAAAGGTACTTACTTTCAACTTTTTCAAGAGACAGACCCTAAACTCCACAGCTACATCATCTACTCTCTGGAACTGCAAATGTTGCTATGCTGCCTTGACTCTATAAGCAGTTACAAAAAAGATTTTTTTTCTTCCTTTCCAGTGACTCATTAGGAATTATTCTCTATTAAATACCTCCACCCACTGACTTGCATGTTTTATCAATAGTTATAAATATCCTGAAAGGGTACAAACCAATCAAATAAATACAGCTGTTTGCTGGCTCTTGACTGAGACAAAAGACAACCATAATCAACCACTTTAGAGCAAAAATAGGTTTATGCAACTAACTCTTGTATTTTCTTTCTATGGTCTATTTTATAAAGAGGAGGAAATGCTTTTAACTTACACTGCCCCAGAGTTGTAATTATTGCACCACTTCTTTGGATTTTCATGGTGTTTTATGTCTCCATGTACCTAGTTCATAAATTCTCAGACATTTTTTCCCACCTTTACCTCCTTTTGGAATGGGAGACCTCAGTACCATGGAAGTAAAAAATAAGCTGTTGCAGAAGAGACTGAAAGATTGATGAAGAACAGGAACTAATAAATTACATGGAGTGAGCATATCCTGCACTTATTTCACATAATTCTTTAAAATTATTATGATGTAATGATTTTTTTGTTCCATAAAGAGGGTTTTTGGCAAGAACTTGCCTAGTGAACACATCCTAGCATTAAACCTACACCCACTTTTTTTTTTTTTTCCTGGCAGGAGCTAGCAGAAAAAAAAAAAGCCCTAAAGCTAGAAATAGGTCTGCTGGAACTCACCACCACTGCTCCTTTAGTGGGTTCACCATCATTCAGGTAACCTTCATGCTGTCTAAAAACCCAGCCCCTGCAGTGCTGTGTTATTTGAGTTATTTTGCTCAGGTGACAGTTTCAGAGCATTCACTTCAGTAACTTCATCTCTTTCAAGCACAAAGCATCTGATTCTGACAAATCAGATAACCAAAGGAAATGAAGCTGTACTTGAAAAAAAAAACCCAAAACTAACTATAGCCATATCAGAAATGAGTACCAAAACTGATCATTTTCAGACATGGGGTAATCCATAATAACAAGTTAAAAAACAATTTAGTGCCATAACAGGAACTGACAAATGACAAGCAAAAAGCAGTGGAAACTGAGCCTGAATGGACTTGTTATTTTCAGCTGTAATTTGTGTAACTCCATGATCATTCTCTCTGATTTTGGGAGCACTTTCTCAGTTCATCTGTCAATCATGCAAACAGGGGCTTTGCATTGTTTCTGATTAAAGAAGCTTCACACATTGTGTCACAAATCTCACCTTTGAAGAAACTATGGATTTTAAGGCAGGCAGAAAGGACCTCAGCTCCAGAACTCCAAACAGGAGGTTTACATTGAATTAAGGGTGGAAATGGTTTGGGCCCTTCCAGAAGCACCATCTGTTTCTACGGCTGGTCATTGTTTAGATTATTTATGACCATAATTTTAAATTTATCTGGTTAACCTTTGGATAGCCTCCTAAAATAACTATTGACTCTTTGAGTTTTCAAGGTAATATATTAAGATGCAAGGGTTTAATGTTATTATTTTATGGAAAGAACCACAAGCATTTTTATGTAATATATCAATACCTACAAACCCAGGAAATAGCTATACTATCACAGAGCAACAAGAACTGCAGCATCACATATTTGTTGTTCATACCATGACCTATTCAGCCTGAAATTTCTTAATGAGAAAAAACAAAGGACAGCTTTTTTTCTTTTTTTGTGAGACTCCCCCTCCCCTACAGTATCCATCTTCATGTTATAGTTCAACAAAGTACATGGGATGAAACTCCTCCAAAAATAATAAAAAAGAAAAAGGAAATATGTCTTGAGGACTCATGACTTGCATCAAATTAAAGTGGATGAAAGGAGATGAAAAAAAGTCACTAACATATTAGTGTACATGACCTCATTCTGAACTATCAGAGGTGCTGGGAGTCTTTCCATTTTCCTTTGAGAGATCAGGTCCCATAATTCAAAAACATTGTGCAAAAATAAGAAATGGACAGAGCCCTCGTTGGTTTGGCAAACATTCATCAAGGATGGTTCAAATTTAGGTTGAAAATAAGCTAGTAGAAATCAGTATGTGTGGGAAAGGTTTTGTAAGACTGAGATAGGTTTAGTTGGAGTATAATTACAGTTTTTATGCTCACAAAGTTATGCATACCAATATACTGACTTCAGAATTAAAGAGCATCAACTTTCATGAATTTGTTTGTATTTAAAGGGCAGAACTCCAGCTAAAAGAGAACAGTTACAGAATTTATTCTTCAAAAAAGGGTGAGCCCACAGTCTCGTGTAGCTTTTGGCTCCTCTCTGTGTAACAGGCTAAAAACAAACCCAGAGATAAAAACACCTTACTGTTTCACTTTGGACTTCATGGCTTATTTCCAGTCTTGGTCTAAAATTCATTTTACAATACTGTGGATCCAAACAGCCCTGTACAAAATGTACCTTTTTAGCATTTGACCAACCAACCAATTCACATTATCACATGAGCTGCTGAAGTCAAACACAGCAGATGCAGTAAACCAGGATGAGTTACTTTATTACAGCTAGTAGCTTCTCAAAATGCCCTCAGTATTGTACCCTGTGGTCACGGAATCTTCCTTTTTTATTGTTCTAAGCCTATAAAATTAATTTGTCATGTTCGACCCGGACTGAAATTTTCATATTCATCTGAAAAACTAGCAAAAATGAAATTAAATTGTTTCTATGTATATTATTAACTCCCAATGAGAGGGAATAAAGAGGGAGCCAGGCTCTCTTCACTCATGCTTACTGACAGAACAAGAGGTGACAGGCACAGACTAAAAACCACAAAATCCAAGCACAAGGAAGTTTCTTTTTTCTCCAAGAAAAAAGTTGTCAAAAAATAGCACAAGTTTCCCAGCGGTGTTGTGGAGTCTCTGTCCTTGGAGATACTCAGAACCAAGCTGGACATGGCCCTATTTGACCAGGCATGGACTAGATGACTTCAAGTGGTGCCTTTCAAACTCAGCCATTCTGTGATTCTCTGAAAAGGAACTTCTCCTATAATTAGTTCACCTAATTCAGTTCCAGTGTGAGATTCATGGCACAGTGTGAAGAATTTTTTTATCACTAAACTGTATTTAGTGAATGTTACCAATCACAAACTGATAAGGTGAGGAAAAAAAGGATGGGGTGGGGGATGTACCCATGGTCCTTGTGGTTCATCAGCTTCAAATAATGCATTTGACCATAGTTAAGTGAATCTTGTGAGCCATACTTTTGTTCAGTGTCTTGCTGATTTGATACAGAAACAGAGGAGTGTTTTACAGTATTTCTTATGGTGCTGGCATATGTTTTGAAGTTTGCTGCAAAATAAGAACAAAAGTATCAGATTCTGTTACGTGACTTAATCTTATACTACCGCCTAGTGGCTGAGGTCTAAATGAGTCACAGTGAAACTCCACTACATTTTATATATGAATAGGTACATAGTAGGTGTGTGTGTTAATATTATTTTCATCCATTTTTAGAACCATATTATGTATACTCTATTCTATTCTATTTATTATATTATATTTCCACACAGTAAGAGTTTTGCCAAATATAATGAAGAGCAAGGAAATTCCCATATTCGAGGACACTAATAATCATGTTGAGCACGACCAGGGATTGAGCACAGTCTTACTGTGAACAGGATCTCCATTTTAGCACAGTTATAGTTTGAGATGGAATTCTTTTTAAAAATGGGATATAGTGAAGGACTTCAGCAGTGATATTTGAGATATCTATGAGTTGTCATCATTAGAGGAAAAACATTCTTTGGGTAGATTGTACTATAAATGTCCCATGAAGTGTTTCTTTCATCTTCCTGGAAAGCTCTTGTGCCCCAAACATCCATGGGCTTGGTAGTGAATAGTTTATTTTGCTCTGATGAACAGATTCACATACATGAAGACTTCATGCATTTATTTCCTATTCACTGCTGTAATTCCTGTACCTGGCTAAATTCACAAAATAAAGCCCATTAGTGTATTGAGCTTGAACAAGTAAATCCTATTTCCTCCAAACTTCATGCCACGGATCCTAGCAGGAATATACAATTCAGCAAAAAATCGGGCAGAAGCTTAGAGGAAAACAATAGTAATAAAAACTACTTCTGCAGCTGACAGTGATAACAGCTAGTTGGAGGAAAGGATTCCTTCTCAGGAAAATGCGTTTCCAGTTGCTTGCACTACGTGGCTTTTAATTCTTGGCATTCTGTGCTCCTGCTACAACTGTCAGCTCTCTTTGTGAGGGCAGGAGTTAACAGTGGCAAAAAGCAATAGATGTGCATATTGACTATGTCTGATTTTTTTTTTAAGCTAACATATCTAGATATAAAGCTACATATATAGAGATAAATTTAAAATTAATTGCTTTATTTAGGTCTCTTCCCTAAAGGCTTCTGTAACTCGGGTCTTGCTGGAAGAGACATTTTAGTACACAAGGTTAGATGAGGACAGAAAAAAAAAGTCATTTTGTCCACAAGGTGGCACTTGGGCATCGGGTTTCTATGTTTGAAAGTGACGTGAAGGCAAAAATAAACTTCAGGTAATGATTATATGAGCTGTGAGGTATTGTTGAGCAAGGATCTCTCTGTTTGTGGAAATGTAATCTACCCAGTTCTCTTCTGGGGGGGTCATTTTGATCTTAACTAAGGGAATGGATTTTCTGTCATTGACTTAAAAGCAAAGTGACCTGGCCTGAAATAAGTGGAAGTATTAGGGAAACAGAATCTCTTTGCAGGGTTGCAGGACAGATTATTTTTCTTCTCTCTGTTGTTAGACAAGCTGTGTGAATGATGGTGAGTGATTTATATCTATTTCAACAGAGAAGGGAAATGGAAAAGGTGACGGCCACTGAGTGGCACAAACTCAGAGTTCTGGACAATGAATAAGCCAAACAAGCAGGACAATTCATCCTGCAAGAGCTTCCTGCACTGATGTAAAACACCCAAGCATAGAATTCATAAACCTTTATTTTCACACTGCTTTAACCCAACACACACATTGCTTGTTGTACCTTTTCCACCATACCAGCTGAGAGTCAGGCTGCAGAACTGGTATATCGTAAAGACATCTGTATGGTGTAAATGAGGAAAAAAGTATTTGTGGTGGGGGCAACACAACTGGAGTTTGGAAACTGTTCTTTTGCCAGTCATCTGTGCAACAAGATGAATGCTTTCTAAAAATGTTTTCTTCTATTCTGTGCATGATTAATATGAGTATGTCTAGGTAAATGCCAGGTGTAAGTGATATGCAATATACTGATGGAAGCTGAAACTCTTTCTCCAATGAAATAAATCCACCTCATGCACAGCAGTACCCCCAGCCAATACAGTCCTGGATAGACAACTTCAGATCTTTCCTTGCTTTCCATAGCAGCTCTCTGACAGTAATGACTTTCCCAGAAGCAACACAATGAGATCATAGAGAAGAGCTGCCAAGGCCTTTGTGCTAGGACAGGTCCCTGACACTGCTTCAGTTGGTAATTAAGGAATACTGTGTTGATGACATGCAACTAGAGAAGAGCTTCCATTTCCTGATCAACCAATCCACTTTTTGGCCTTATATTTCTGTTCATTTTCCATCAAGGGTCATTTAGAACCATTTGTGTCTTCCTAGTCCATTTACCTTCCAGGCTTCTCAGAGACCTCAGTATACATTATTTTTTGTTAAAATAAGGGAACTTTCTGTCTCCTTAGCGCAATACATGTACAACTATTGAACATTTCCTCAACTCTGTCTAGTTTTGTTCTGCTGAAAAGCTCATAAGTGAACTGGAAAAAAGACAAGTAATGATTGTAAGAGCACTTACAAGAAAACAGTATATGAGATATCTAGCTCTCTTTCTTAGAAACAACACAAGTCTTCAAGCTGTCAATGCACGAAACTCGCTTAAAAGTCCCATTTGTTTCTGTTAAGGAAAACTCTTTCCAGGGAATTTGCCTAAATTGGCTGTTCTTGGAAGTGCAATTGTGTGCTAATCTACACGACACAGGAGGAGTCTGCCTCACTCCATACTACCACTGGAAGCAGACAATGAACTGGAAACAATAGGTTCAATTAGTTTACATAGAAACAAGCAGGTTCAGTAATAAGCAATCCCCAGAAACAGGGGGAACAGCATCCTGGAATCATGCTGTTGCTATTTCTGATCTGAAACATTTTCCTAGAATTCTCATTATGAGTTTTAGCTGAGTTGTTGAATACAAATACTATAATGAAAACTGGCATTCTTGTCTTGCCCACAGAGATAAGCTATTTCTCTTAAAATTTTCTCTATTTGCAATGCCTTGTAACATCACAATGTAGTTGTATTATTCTAATTATCCAGCCACACTGAAAGTGTTTGAGGGCCTCTGCACAGATCTTCATTGTACATCTCAGAGGAACTTCTGATGTCAAATCTCTGACCTCTTTGCATTCATCTCTGTCTCCCTTCATACCCCCCTTCCTGCTAGTTCTACCCTACTTCTTCTTCAATCCAGAATTAGTATTAGAAAGCTTTACAAAAGGACTTAGAGGGGAAAATTTCTTGCCTTTACCAAATAAATTCCAAAAGTACTACTGGAACAGTACTCTAAAATTGAGAGTAAGACTATGCTGTATCATTGCTGCCATGGTAACCAAAACTAGGCCAGTCACCTTTTTTTTTCCCCATTTTTCAGCCTGTATTTCTGATATGCTAAAGAACTTGGTTCCTGAGCAAGGGTCTGATTAACTAAAAAACACCAATCTCTGAACCATGAAAAAGAAAATAAATTAAATAATTGATAGTTTTATGATTGCTTCTCCAAAGAGGAAAGAGAAAAAAATAGCCAGGGATGAGAATGTGCTGCTACTGAGAAAGGAGGGGAAAGGTGAGAAGAGAATGAGGACATGGACATACAAAAACATTCTAAGGTGACGAGAAGCAGGCAGTTTTCTTCATGTTTTGAGACTACTCCTAATGCCACTCAGTGCCAGACTCTTGACCCAGGATCTCAGAGGAACCACAATACTAAGGAATCATAGACCTATTTTCTTGACATCTATTTCCAGGCAGATATATTCCTCTTTCAGACCTCCCGTCAAAGAAAAGAGATCACTTGGTTCCAACTCCAGTCCCGAAGCTGCAAATGACAATGTATTTTTCCATGATGAAGCAAGGACTAAAAGCAGAATTTAAGCTTACATGCATTTTTTACAAGACTAGAGGTATATCAGTATTGTGCATATGTAAGTGCAATACACCATTAAGATTTATAATATCTATTTTTTTGTATTTTTGTATTTTTTGTATTTTTGAATTTTTGTATTATCTATTTTACTTTTATCAGTAAAGTGTTTCCTATAGTGATAAGCACTGTTTGATTGATATTTTGAAGAATTCGGTGGTTTCATAGACTCACACATATGCCATAGCCTTTACTAAACAATTGCATAAAACTATGATGACCATAGCCAAAATTCAGTGCAGCTTCTTAGCACACAACCTCGTAATTTTATACTGTGGTTTGCAGAAGTGCCTCTCTATAAAGTTCATTAAGTTACAAAATCTCTCATATGCCATAAAAAGAAAAAAAAAGCCAATCAGAAAGGAAGGATAGGGAATTCTAACTGAAAAACTAATGATCATATAACTTGATGAAAACTCAACATGAAGAAAATAAGCAGGAAAGGCATTGAATTGCACAAATATTTTACTGTGAATGGGGTTTAGTTTAATTTCACACAATTTGCATTTCCAAATGTTAAAGATCGGACGCTTTAATAGATAATAGACTTAGGAACAGTTCCGCATAACTGTTTCTTAAAATTTCTGACATTTGCTCTCTAAAAGATAAAGGAATTTTTTCTTTACACAATCAGGCTTTGCAGCTTTAGAGCAACACAAGTTCTCGATATTCTTTTGCTTGACCATACCCTCACTCACACAATAGTGAAGAAACTGACTGGGAGTTTCTACAGTCAGTGAGTCCCAGTTGAGGTTCCAGGTGTAGCCTTGCAGGTAAAGTTGCACATTTCAAATTATCATTTGCAGTGTCAAAGGCAATGTCACATGAGCCTTGTATGACATGTATAGTTTTTGGTGCCAGTTCTCATCTCTAACAAAAACACCCCAAACATTCCCTTCAAGCCCCAAAGTGCTGTTTCCTACCACCCCCTTCTACTATTGCTGCAGCCACATGGAGCACCAGCAGCACATTTCATCCTGAAAGGTGGCTTTTGGATCGTACTGAAACTGCACTCAGGAGGAAAGGCTACAGAATACTAAATTGGTCCAAGGAAGGTCATCAAGTACTTTAAACAAAACTATGGATTCAAAACAGGCATGGGTTCAACAGCTTGCCTCTTTTTTGACTAGGTGTCTTAATTTAATGAGAATCTCTCTCTTAGAATCACTGCCCTGAGTTTGTCTAAACTGAATGGCTATTTTTATCATCTGTTAGATGAGTGGAGCAGGTCTGATGGGCTGGTCTCCATGAGATTGGACTGGCTTAAGCTGTCCTACCATGAATGTTCCAGGACACCTGTCCAGTGGCCCCTTCCCCCAGTGCCCAGTCCCAGCTGTGCCTGTGTTGGCCCTCAGCCCCTGCAGCCAAACCGAGGGGCCTGGCAAGTGCAGTGTCTTGTGTATTGCCCCCCACTTTTGAAGAACATTTGCTTGTAGCCTGAAAGTGTGACTACACCACAGTACACTCAGTGGCTATTTGTGAAAACCCCATTAAAAATAAATTAAATAGCTTTACTTCAGTACTATTATGTTCTGATATTTTTAAAAGTTATAGATGTGCAGTTTTAGTAATTAAAAAGGGCGGAATGAGGAAACAAACAAGAACAAACAAGAACATTAAACAGCTTTTAGAAAAGCTTTTAGTAACTTTCTTTTTCCATTGTTTTTCCCTTTGGAATTAGCCATGTTCTTTCCCTTTTTTAACAGTCATGCAGCACTGGAACAGACTTGCACTTCTTTGGGAACAATAAATTTGCTCTGTTCTGTTTGGATGTCTCCCTGAACACAAAGTACAAAAATAATCTGATAAGGGAAAAAATCCTAGGGTATTTTAAATGCTAAATACTTCAGTTAGGTTTTTCATTAAGTACACCAGCTCTCCATAATTAGGCAATAAGTCAACTAGGCATTGAGTCTAAGTACAACCTTCACTGAAGCCGAATCACGATCCCTGAGCAGCTTTAAAGACTTAACAGCTGCTGCTTTATTGTAGGTTCATACTAATACTTTACACTCGCTCTCCAACACTGATGTGGAAGGAAAAACGAAGTTTAAAAATGAGTAATTTCAAAGCAGAACTCATTCTGTATTCTCAGTATCTTAATATATAATATTTAGGCCAATTTGCTCAGGAGATAAGGAACAGAAGGCTTGACATCCATGAAAAACTCAGTTATTCAGGATTTTTTAGGGGAAGGTTCCTTCATATTTCAGAGTTTCTCCTTTCCTACTTACTATGTTTGTCTTTTGTTGCCCCAAGGAGAAATTGTAATAGCAATAGTAGCTTCTTTGCATTTCTTTAATTAAGTTCTGAGAGGTGCCAGATGCTTCCATTTGCAATCTCCCTTTCTCTTACTGAAGCACAGAGGAGTTAATCATGTAGTAGTCTTTAGTTTACTCTGAACCCAGGCTGGGGCAGTGTAATTAAGTCTTGCCATTTAGTTGAAGTATAGCCTGTCATCACAGCAGGTCTCTGTTGCATTGCGCTGTGTTGTTTTTTAATCCAATAGAGAAATATCAGATTTTATTACTCTCTGTAGTTTAAATTATTAAAGACTTGATCTGTAATCATTTCTTCTTGTCCAAGAACTAAATCTTATAATTTGGCCCTTAGGAAGGGCCTGGTTCAGTCATAGTGAAATGCAGGTAGTTAGGGCTTGAAAAAAAAGCAGAAAAATGTCAAAGGGTGATGGTTCATATTAATTTTAATCACATTCAAAGGTTATTTAGGTGCCCAAAGGTACAAGTAGGTGTCCCCTGGCACTTCCACAAACACCTCAGGGCACTTTTAAAAGCCTGATGTTGCATTATCTGCAATCTTAGATGTCTAAACATTCTTTGACTAAGTTCATGACTCTTGCATCCTCTCTTCAAGGATATGGCAATGTTAAGCGAGGCAAATATTTTGGGAAATACCCCAGAAACAGCCAATGGGTTCAGTCTTTACCTTTCCTAACGGACATTTTATCCAAACTGCAACTGGGATGCAGTTCACTTCCCAGCTACAGCTTCAGGTTGACCAGATGTGGTGTTTACCACCTCATCTGGTGGTAGCACAAGTCAGAAGAGACTCCCAGAGCACTTCGAGTGGGTCCCCAGTTGAGGGACTGGGTATTCAGTAAACAAGGGACCTAGCCAGGAAAACTTATCCAGCTCTACCTTCCTGTCTCACAGGATGACTGTCAGGTATTCATGGAGATCTAGTCATGAATTAACTGCAGATCCAGAACTTTATTTAAAGGAAAGACTTCACAAATAAATTTTAATAACAACTACTTCTGAGGAAAACTTGCTCTGCTTCAGGACAATTAGCAAAGAAGAAAGGTAAAATTAATAAAATAAATTATCCATTGTGAATTATTCACATAATTTTATGGAAAGCCTTAAATTAGTCCAAAATAAAAATTTATTACTCCCTTCCCTGAAGCAGAAGAATGCATGAGAGCTTCAAATAACCAGGCTTTGTTAAAAAAAAAAATCAAGTTTAAACCATACCACTTAGGTCTTTTTGAATCTTTAATAACTCCCTTGAATGAACCTTGTCAGATTTGTAGTCACATTAAATTAATTACAGAAAATTAAACTGGGGTCATGTAAACTCAAGTCACCACCAAGCATAGCCCTGACTCCTCAGACCCAGCTTGAGTCTTGCACACATGCACACACATATGGAGCTTTCTCACAGGCTGCTATTGTCAGAAAATAAAATACTGTCTCTATTGCCAGGCTAAAAACAAAACATTATTTGTATGGGGATTTCACCAGTCTTTCTCCCAGTGTTCATCTGCCCACTTTGGGGGGCCAGAAAGCCTTCTCAGTGAAGTACTTTGAGTAAGGCCATCCCTCTTCCTCATCATGCACATATATACTCATTGACATTTCTTTGAGAAAATCATGCTACCACAATCATTTTTGGTCGCCTGGGTGCTCAGTATTTTAATCAAGAATTAACGTGATGTTTCCCAGTTTTAACCAAAGGGCCTCTTCCACTGGCACGTATCCCCTTGGTTCTTTTTGTAGTTTAGTTTTATATGCTCAGAATTGCTCCAAACCCTAATTCATCTGTCCACTGAGATTTAAATCCGAGATTTAACACACATGCACACACAAACCCCCCCAAAGAGCAGCCTGCTATTCTGGCCTGTCCTTACTTGCACTTGGACAAATGACAACACATTAAGGAAAGCTAAGGGTTTAGTTTAGCCTAACAAATTTTGCATTATAAGCCCATACTTATTAAAGTACCCACTGGCTGAATATCCTTGTCCTCAAAACAAAAACAAAACAAAAAAAGGCTTTTTTCCATGTAAACACAAAGAGATTCTCAGTGGAGGAGAGCAAGCATAATTAAATATTGGGGATGAGGTCATAGATTCAGAGTGTGGAGTGTTCAGCACCAGTGCCTTATTAAGAGTTTTCCTCTCCTTTCTCATGCCTCGAGCTGTTTGTTTCTGTTCCTATGACTCAAAGCTCCATCCTGGCTTAGTGGCAGCAAAATTGTTTGTGGGACTGGGCTAGGATTGACCACAAGCTTTTTGTCATACTTGGCCAATATGTTTCTCTCCAGGCCCACAGCAGGGTCCTCCCTGTACCTGCAGCTGTGGGAAGGCAATGGGCCACCGGGATGGATGAGGAAAGGAGAGGCAGTGAGGAACTTGTGAAACTGATGTGGTAGCACTGTAAAAACAAAGCATTGTATTATTTAGATTTATTTCAACTTACAGATGAACTGAGAGAAGTCTTATTGCTATGGAACAAAGCAAAAAGAAAAGGCTCTATTCCTGTGGAAAACTGCTGAAAGCAGAGCTTTCCAAGTAGCAGTAAGCAGCAAACTGGACCCATACTTCCCACGTCCTGAAGTAATAAATAAATAAATACCCTGCTGTGAATTTAGACTGTCTATACATTTTCAAAATATTTTTTCCTGCTCTGAGCTTATACTGCAGTAGAGTAAATGCTTATAAAAGGCTCATGGCAAGCTAAAAAAATCAAAACTCACTTCTGAGGTGGTAGCCAAAGAAAGGTAATAAACTACAAAAGATCAGAGCAATTGAAGTAAGCAAATTTAAGGTTCTGTTTTGAAAACCTACCAATTCTAATAGGGTGGATGCAAATATTGATCATTCAAGCAGGCTATGCAGAAAATCAGCTTCTCATCAAGGATGATAAATTAACCTAACCTAAAAACAGAACGAAATAAAAAGGGAAATTTTAGTCTTGATAGCCAGGAAAGAGCCTTTTGTCAGATTTTTTACACTGTGAAATAATATCCTAGGGAAATGGCAGAATTTACTTGAAACATTTAAAAAAAATTACACTGGCAAATGCATTAGCAAAGGTACTACAGAAAACCACCCTGCAATGTGTAGGAGTGCTCCAGGTGACCTCTTGTAATAGAACTTCTCCGTTACTGTTTTGCTTCTCCTTTTCTGAGCCCGTGTATATGAGCCCATGTATATTCTGCTTTGACCCTTAAAAGAGATTGCATGATACATATCAACTGTTGGAGAATAGATATTGCTAATGTGAGGTGATCTTCAGTGTCCTTTTGTCATTACACATGGAAGAAAAACGAACCAAATTAATTGTTTCATTTCATTTTTATTCAGTATCCTTTAATATATTTTCATGTTTTGAATTCCAATTTCTTCCAGTTCACTTTGTATCCGGTGCTGGAAAAGCCTTTTCTTGTATTTCTTAATATGCTTGAAGGATCTAAGGAAATTACAGAATTTAACAGCTTTACTTCAAAAATCCATGTAAGAGCTGCAATGACCATCATAAGCTGCATGGTCATACTGGACAAATTGTCTGAGAGTTGAGAGAATTTACGTATATTAACATCTGGAATACAAAGTAGATGAAACCCATCAGAGAGTTTGAAATGTTCCATTCATCAGTAAATCCATTATACTGTATAAAACCACACTGACCTTTTACCAGTTATGACAAAAGTTTCCATTAACCGAGGTTTAAAGAACCTCTGTTTTTCCCCAGCTTTTTAATATTTCGATGAACTCTGGAGATTGAAAAGATTTGGATTAAACTGTGCAGTCAGCAATCTGAGTGAATCTCATACTGAAGTCAGTTACATCTGTTGGATGCATGTAAAGAGGGGAAAAAAGTTATGGGCTTTTTTTTTTTTCAGAAGTTCTTAACCACATACTTATTGAAGGAAGTTAGCTGAGTTGCCAAGGATAGGAGGTGGCAGGTAGCAAGCAGGTGAGAACTCTGGACATCCACTGTATCTAATTCCTGTTCCTTCTGAGTCTCCACGAGGATGAGTTTTGTACTGGGAATAACTCCAAAGGCTTGATCTGGAGCAGATGCAGGCACTTAGATGTGTATCTGTTCAACTGGCTAGTTTATGATGCCTAATTTTAGGCTGATGGTGGGTGTCCATGCCAGCTTTCTGCCAGGTGGGAGAGGACACACAGTGCCCGCTCTGGTATAAGACCTTTAGACACAGTGGTAATCCATCAAAAATGTTTGACCTGTTTGAACCAGGAAGGAGTCTGTGTGCTACATGATGATGTCCTTTTCCATCTGGAATTAAATAGCCAAAACCTGGTTTTGTCTTTTATCAAACCACAGCCTGCACTCCAGCAGGCTTCAGCTTTGCCTTCATGCCCTCAGGCAGGTAGGTGGGATGGGCAAGTCCTGAGGGCAAGAGCAGCTGATGTCCCTAGAGAGGGGGCTCACTGCCCTAGCCATGACAGCAGCCTAAGAAGACATGAGTGAATGCCAGGGGCATGAAAATAAAAGTGCAGGATGAATGGGATACATTTCCCTGGGCAACAAGACCAATAGAAGCAGTCTGTGTGACTCAGCTGCATGTGATCCCTGTGGTAGCATGCCTTCCTCTGCTGCCTTTAAAATACTGTTCTAATTACCCAACTCTGCACCTGGGATCAGGAAGTCTTTGAACTTCAGACTACTGGAAGCCACAAAAATACTCTCAAGAAGTATCACTGCAACATCTGTTACTCTCTCTCTCCCCACCACCTACCATTGGCTTTGGCTAGAGCCAAATAGAGGGAGTTTAGTCCCACTTACTACAGCTGTGTCTGTGTTTTGCAGCCTAGAACGGTATTTCAGCAAGGGCAGTGGGCTCAGCCTGTCCTGCCTCTCAGCAAAGCTGCAGCATTCAGTCTTCCTCCAGCTGCAAGCACCTGTTTATCACATGTTAAAAACGAGGTCCAGTCTCCTGTTAAAATTTAAAGGTTTAATAAAAGGACAATAAGGGTCAAGGTATAGGGTAAAAGGTTACAACGTCCAGGTGACATTGGGAACCCTTGGCACGGAGCCAAGAGCACATCTGACATGGTGAAAAGACTCTGTTTATATACTTTTCTTATTGCATCAGCCTGTTACATATTCATAGACAAGTATACATATTCAAACTTTTCTCCAAACTATTTTACATTTTCCAGGTACTCGTTAGCATGGCTCCTCCTTGGGTCCACCTTTTTAGAGCATGCGCAGTTTCTTTGGAGACTCCAAGATCTTCTTTTGTCCATTGGTGTCCAGCAGATGGTTATTGTCGATAGGGATGTCCAGTCAGACGGTTATTTGTCGATAGGGATATCCTGTCAGATGGTTCTTTGTCGATAGAGATATCCTGGGGCAGGAGCCTGTTACACCCATGCTTCTCCAACTAAGCAGGCAGTTTAATTATTTTAAGCTAGGTACATTTTAACACAGCTACATTAGCCACTACATTTAAGCTAAAACAAAAAGGCATTAAAGCATTTAAAAATTATTATATTTCTATAACAAAAGCAACTTCTACAAGGACCAAAATCATAGACAGAACATTCATTATTTGCGAAAAGCCAACACTATAATATGCATTTATAACACACAAAACCTCTTTAATTATAGATTTCTAGCACGAGGTTCTGACTCTCCTTAGTGACCCCAAATAACAGAGTTGTGCAAGGTGAGCTGTCTTTATTCCTTGGGAGATATTTTGTCTGTACACATATTTACAAATCAACTACAAGCTGCCCCATGCAAGCAAGTATTTTGCAGAATCTGCCCTTTAGCTTGCATTTCTGCTTTTTTTTCTCTTTTTTGGCACATTTCTTTTTCACTTATCACTTAAGTCACACTGGGATTTATACTCACATTTTCTGAAAGTATTGCTGTTGGGAGGAGGCACCATCTGAAGAAGGTCAGCCATGTCGAGAGGGCTTTAGGGAGCGGAAACTTCCCTCAGACAGTGATCTTGAAAGGAGAGTTGCTAAGTTGTGGGGATCTCTTTTGGTGACAGATCCTTCAGCTTGTTCTTGTGATTAGATCCTTATGAAGCTACCACACACTTGCAAATGTCAGGAAATAATCCAAATTTCAGTAAGACAAAGGAGAAACATCAGCAGCTCAGCTACTGGGCGCCAGTGCACAGAGCACATGAAGCCTCAGAAAGTTCACCATAAGAAGAGCTAAAGGCTGCCATGTGAGTGTTTGCTATGAAGGGAAAGGGGTTATTTTGAGGTTAATGAAGCTGCCCAGGTTGCAATGGTGAATGCATCCTAAGACATCTCAGTGAGGACTTCTGAGTCCCTGTTCTTTCCCTGAGCAGTGGATCTGTTACCCCAGAGGTGCTTTCACACATGGAGCGTGCCAGGGAGCCAGAGGCAGTTCCAGTGCACTGAGTTGCTCAATGTGAAGAAGCAGTAAAAGGCTGCCAGCTGCAGTAGGAAGGAGTGTGGCTTTTTAAGAAACATGATGAACTTTCCTTCACTGCAGAATTAATGGAAGAATCTTTGTCAACAGGGAGGTAACATCAAACCAGTGAGACTGCAGATAAGTGAGGAAGAAAAAGTAGCACCAAGCCAGCCAACACGTTTTACTCCTGGCAGGATGGTCACTGGTCTCCAGGAGGCAGTGGGGCCAGAGGCTGTGCTGTGAAGAACAGTGGTGGCCTCAGCCTAAATGTTTTCTAAAAAATTTCTAATGCATGTTTTTGTGATCTACAAATCCGCAAAGGTTTATGGATTGAAGTATACTAAAAAGCTCCCTGAAAGAGATATCTAATCTATGCTTTAATTAAGACTTTTTTTTCAGAGCGCTTTTACAGAATGTCAGTACTATGTGTGACACTTCATTTCTTCACAAATCGCCCACAGAGCAGAGAACCTCGAGGATGTTTTACTACACTGCTGCTGAGCAGTCATATTGTGCACAGAGATATATCACCACAGTGCTTGGTGGTGAAGTCCAGAGGATTTTCTTCTTGTGTCCAGTAATTTTGCATGCCAGCAGGACTGCAATAGTTTATGATCACTGTCTAAACAGTGTGATATTTCTTCAAGCCTCTCCCTGTTCCTAAGAAAAAATACTAACAAACAAATGGGTCATGGATGAGAACTCTGGGCAAGCAGTTAGTCAGGTTTTCAGGGCAAACTGCTTTTGGCCACCCTGCAGCTTGGGGAGCAGATTGTGCCAGTTGTTCCATCAGGATAAGGAGCCACAGCCGAGCAAAGCAAGGCAGGAAGTGGCCCCTTCCCCCAGTGCCCAGTCCCAGCTGTGCCTGTGTTGGCCCTCAGCCCCTGCAGCCAAACTGAGGGGCCTGGCAAGTGCAGTGGCTTGTGTATTGCCCCCCACTTTTGAAGAACATTTGCTTGTAGTCTGAAAGTGTGACTATACCACAGTACACTGAGTGGCTCTTTGTGATCGTTTCAGGTATGCTACAGCTACTGCTCCAAATGACCGTGGGATCCACACCCAGTCAGTCACCAGAAAGCCATATAGTGTTAATCTGAATGTCTGATTTCCACTGAGTCCTACTGTTAAACAACCAGTTAGCACCTCCACTAATTGCTAATGGAAAGAAAACTGAGCCAAGCAGACCCACGACCAGTAGTGCATGAACTGGATGAGGAGAAAAGTTGCATAAAGATGACAACAGTGGTCCCACCACAGCTTGGGAATGCCACGCATTGAAATCCAGCTTCACTTTCAGACTCTGTCCTTCTTGTGCTGGAGTGGACAGCATGGATAAGGTGTGCAGTGCTGGCAGGAGTGAGGCCGCTCTACAGAGGTGTTCAAAGCAGGAGTCAGGCACACCGCTGTGCAGTGGCACTTCATTAACACAGAACCAGAGAATCCCTTGGAAAAGACCTTTAAGACCACTGAGTTTGTTAACCCGGCACTGCCAAGTTCACCACTAAACCGTGTCCCTAAGTGCCCCGTCTACACATCTTTTAATACCTCCAGGAACGAGGATTTCACACGGGCAGCCAGTTCCAATGCTTGACCACCCTTTCAGTGAAGATTTTTTTCCTAAAACCCAATCCAAACTTTCCCTGGCATTGTCCATACACTAAGTCTTATCTTCGAGGTCTGCTGTTGCGTTTCCTTCTTCCTGGTGTGTATTAGTTCCTTTTAAACAACAGAAGACCCGATCCAAACAGTTTCGGAAGAGCGAGGCCAGTGTTTCCTCTTTCCCGAGGGAGGAACAGCAAATGCCACATCTCACACTGCCAAGAGGCAGCCGTTCCTCCCCAGGGACACACCAACGAGGAGTGGTGCTAAAATTAACGCTTTATTAACACCTGGCACTTCCTGCTTTAAACAAAAGCTTTAGAAATCGGGTGCTTGGGGTGGTTTATTTTTCGCTCTGACGAGCATCAAGCAGCAGCCCGGCCCGAGGCGGGAGCCGGCAGCAGCAGGTTCCCCGCCCCGGGCCCCCATACCCGCGGCGGGGCCGCTGCCAGGGGCCGCCCCCCGTTCCCGCGGCGCCGCCCTCCCTCCGTTCCTCCCTCCCCGCCGCTCCCCCGGACCCCGTGACGGCCCCGTCCCGCCCCGGCAGGCGGGAGCGCGGGGTGCGCTCGGTCCTGCTCGGCGCGGAGCAGCCATGGGCTCGGCGGCGCAGCTCCCGCCGCCAGCGCCGCCGCCGCCGCTCGGGGACTGCGAGCGGGAAGCGGGGGCGGCGGCCGCCCGGCACCGGCGGCGCCCGGAGGAGCAGGTGGGTGCCCACCGGTGAGGGCTCTGGGAGGGCGGGCCGCGGCTCCGGGGCTGTCCCCGCCGTCGGGCAACGACAGAAAAGCGGAGACGCTTTGTGATTCCTCTCCCGTGGCATTCCCGGTACAGCCCACCCGTGTGAGCCGCTCCCGGGTAACGCTCCATTGCGGCGGGGCTTATGCAACCTGCGTGGGGCTGCCCACGCGTGGAGCTGGAGTATCCCGCCAGTGGGCCCGCCTGACCCTCGCTCTTCCCTCCGGGACGCTTCGTCCGGCTGGAAGGAAATGGGAGCAGATGTGCGAGGGTAGTCCCGGCACGGCATCCACATGTGTCTCGCTGGAAATAACCGGGGTGCTCTTGCCATCCCCGGAATTCCCCAGTAGTTCAGCTCTTGTGTTCCTTCACTTGAGTATTTGAAGCTTTTAGTCTCTTATTACTTAGGAAACGTAATATATTGTAATTGGCGGAAAACACCAACTCTTTTTTTTTTTTTTTTTTTGTCTGCTTAAGGATTAATATTTTTATAGCATGGAAGTGGGCTTTTTGCTTAGGGAATCAAAGGAGCCGTTTCCCTATTGTTAGCTGTAAACTGCCTTTCCAGGCACTCTTTTGTTTTGCACACAGCATCGTCCGGTGCTTAGACAAAGGCAGTGCTCTTAATGCACCTTTATTGATGTTCCATTTAAAGGAAAAAAGAACACAACCGTTTTCATACGCAATAGTAGAATGCAATGATTGCTCTAAAATGGACTAGCATTGATGATTGTAGAGGGGCAAACAGAGCTGTGGGAGCACATCCCAAAGTAATTTCCAGATGGTTTTGATTTCGTTAATCATTTTTGTTGAAAGTTCTTATAAGATGCTCTGCACTTGACCAGAAGTGAGCCATGTCACAGCTGAAACAGTTGATTACTGGAAAGAGTCTGGTAGTACTTGCGTGACATTACATCTAGAAACGGGCCACTCTGAAAGATTCTGGTACTTGAGAATTCACTTGGTCACATTTACGTAAGTCAGCGTATCTTCTTGCCCCTTTCTCTAGGAAAATGGGACAGAGCAGAGCACATGCTCGAATGTAGGGTAAGGACAGATGCACCAAGGGAGGCTCAGAGTTCCCTATCTGTCCATAAGCCCTCCTGCAGGATGTCACAGGAGGCAAGTAAGGCTGGTTCTGGTTGCTGTCCTCTCTAGAAGAAGGTTAAAAAGTTGCATCAGATCATCTCGTATATTACTGTGCTCAAACTAGTTGTAATTCCTCGCCAAGGAGCTTTTCCCTGCGGTTTGCAGGTGCTTCGTAGCGACGGGTGTGTTGTGGTTTCAGGGGATGGTGCCGGCAGAACTGCCTTCCAGTGTTGCCTAAACACACTTTCAAATGAAACTCGTAAAGGTACTGCTTGGGGTGCCACAGCCACACTTGGCTGGCAAACTCTCTTTCCACTTTTCTTAGGCATAGGTAGTGATCCTGGCCCTTTCTGATGAGCTGGGGCGTAACAATAGAATAGCAAGGCAGAAATTCAAGTAGGCCACAAGGAAGAAGGAGAGAATCCTTCCTATTTATTGGATACATTTCACTGTCGTAGCATGGAGTCGTTTTTCTGCATACTGAGGTTCAGTCAGCTGGGCAAATAATAAACTTGGTTTGGAAGTAAGGAATATTACTTGCCTTTATTTAGTATACACAGAGAATTTAACTGTTAGATAAAATAACAGTAAAAATAATAATAATTAGATAAATAAGTAGTGTTACTTTATTTTTATGTATAGGGAAGACACAGGGAATTAATGGTACCTGCACTTGCTGCAAACTTTGACAGAAAGTCCCAGATTCTCTTGTTCAAGAGAAGAACAAACATGTATAGCTTGATTTGGAGGGGCTCCTGTGTCACCAAGCCTTGTCACACTGCACCTTTTTTGCTTTCATGAGTGTGTTCAATTTTCTCTCAAAATAATCAGTTTCCCCTGCCTTTTTTTGCTCTCAAGGAGGAATTGTAGCTGACCTCTGCCGTTCCAAGGGGTAGGGATCCTGTTTCCAGGCCAGGTCCTTACTGGAGTCCCTCATGGAGGCCCAGTGCTGTGGCTGTGTTTGCTGAGGTTATTTGCACTGCTAACACAGACTCTGCTCCTCAGCTGTGTTTTCCTGTTCCATGTTCTCTCCTGAGCTATAAATGTGTGCACCACTTCAACAATACGTGCGATGCAAAAGAAGGGAGTCAAAATCTGCTTTGGTGTTGGTATAAGTTCTTATTTCTCTCATCTGGTGTGAAGTAAAGCCTGCATGACAGCAAATTCTTTGGCTTTTTTTAGGGACTTCTAGGTGAGGATCTAGGGCTTTAAACTGGGGTGTGATTGGGTTTTTCCCATTTTCTGCAAAATAAGCACAGTTTGTGTAAGATCATACCTTGTAACATAACGCTAAAAGAATACCTTTCTGACAAGCAGGACCTAAATAATGATGAGTACACCCTTTAGTTTTTTTTTTTTAACGAGAGAGTATTCTGTAGGAAATAAATCTATTTAATACCAAACCCTCTGGCTTTAATTTTTTATTGAAGCTTGTTATTATGTCAGCACAGGCGTGCTTAATGAAATTACTGACAGGTACATTTTTTAAAGGATGGAAGGATGTGTAACTAAAGTTATACGTAGCTTTTGAAATTCATTATTGCAATAGACTTACAATTACGTACTTCTGTGATTAGATTTGAAAGCTAAACGGGATGATAATTTGATTTGTATCCTTTGTTGGTTTGCATGCAAAGCTCATTACACCTATTTTAGTCTTCAAAGCACTGCAAGACCTGGGTAATTTCCTCCACTTCTCCTGTATTTCAGTGGTGGGGTTCAGAAGTAGTAAGTGAAGGCACCCAAAAATTCAGGTGCTCTTGAAGCCATGGGAGTAGGCTGCTGCTTTGCCCCGCAAGGTCACATTTTTTTCCTAACTGTTGACAGTTATTAGTCACACACAAAAGCTGACCTGTATTTTCAACATCACTAGAGAGAAGGACCTCAAACCTCCTTCTCTAACCCATTTCCTAAAATAGGTTAGCCACTGTCACATTACTGCATTCTAATCTCATCAACATCTATAAATTAAACTGTTAAAAAAGAACAGAAAAGCATGAGTGTGTATTAGTAGAAGTTGATGCAGAAGTCGTGCATTTGCATCATCTGCATCATGCACATGCCCTACAGCAGGACATGAGGTAGTATTAACGGGATGCATGGCACCCTGTCTGTCCATAGGGATTTTGAAGCCAAGCTGTGTGCCACAGTGGAGTTCCTGACAGCTGTGGCATTGCAGTTGCCTTCTGTACTGGTAACTGTGGGCAGCTCCTTGTCTGGGCAGCAATGGGGTTTGGGTCCTTATAATCAAAGTAGAAGGCAATGACAAAATTCATGGTTGCTTCAGTGAGGCCAGAATCTCCACGCTGGTTTAGGATACACAGAGTACACAGTGCTGTTCAAGTGTAAAACCAAGGCTTCTAGAAAATGTTTAAGTGCAGAGTTAATATGTGATACACATATTTGCAAGTAGATTCATTAGCATAGACTATCACCTCTTCATTAACCTGAGTTTTTAAGCCTTCGGGATGTTTTATTATTATTTTGAACAGTGTTTTTTGGCTGTAAGTGGAGTATTTTATCTAATAGATGGCTTCAGATTTAGAGGTGCTGTTAGAAAAGGGGTTTGAGAATTGAGAATTTTGTTGAGGAGGTATGGGTGTCTTAACTAAGTTCAAGTCCTGAACTTTTTAAATAACTTTACAGTATCACTAGCATTTCTCCAGAATGGGAAAGATGAGCAGAAACAGAACTAGAGACTAATATCAACAGACCTGTGGTATCCCTTGTTTAAAATCTTCATTAGACTGTTGGGTGATTGTTTGCTGTGTTGCTCAGAATGGTATAATTTCAGACATAAGTCAGTAATGACCAGGAATGTTTTAAAATACACTCATACATGTGGAACTTGCAGTGCCTAAGGCTGGAAACTTATTTCTGATTTATTCCACACTGAGATAATCTGAAAATTGTAGGTTTCTCCTGCTTACAGTGGTTGGAATTTGTTCCCGAAAGTAGTCATACTTGACAAGGACGACTTAATCTCAAATTTGTTCTGGCTCTACAAATAAATTAACTCTGTTGCAGAGGTTCATAACTATGAAATAACAGATGATAACTTTCTTAAAAGCATTATTAAGTTTTCTGGGGTTTAACAGCATTTGAAGAAAAAACCCCCAACCCTTCAAACATACGTGTAGCACCTACAATAGACAGGATATTATGCTGTGTTTGAATGACAGGACGATCCCATTTTCTTAAAGAAAAAAGTATTCTGGAGAGAGAAGTGAATAGAAATATCCTCTCTTAAAAAGGCAAAGTAAAGGCTGTTGCTTTTCAGCAAGCCAGTGCATTTGGTACCACACTGAAGGTACGGGGATTGCAAACGTTTTTGCTGAGTCAAGCTGACCAGTTTTAGTGGGGGACTCTGATAAATGAAATCCAATTGAAATTAAGTGTCGCAGGTGCAATGAAAATATGGATTAGATATTACATTTGATCTAGTTTCTATGTAAAACTGCAGTATGGATGGAATCAAGTTACAGGGACAGTAGCAGGAGCATAAGAGTGTAAACAGCATCCTAAAGTTGGGAGAGAGAGGCAGTAGGTCTTGACATGGGAACAGGCAGGTTTCCTCTCCCACAGATCCTCCTGTGCCAGATTCCCGTCTTTCACACTTTCTCGTCTGGTGCTGCATTAGTGGGGAATTTACTCCTGAAATTATGCAACATTTTTTGTGTTAATCAAGGGAAGCCTCTATTCTTGAAGCTGTCTCTATTCCACCCATACACAAGTTAAAGTACCTGGAAAAGACTTTTCATCTTGTTAATGCAAAACCTCTCCTGGTATTTCATAATTTGTTCCAGCAACTGTTGATTCTAAACTTGAGTTGCTGTAAAAGCTAACTAAAGGGAATCTGGTTGCTTTTCTTATGTTGTTGCTTGTTTCTATAGAAACATCTTCTCTCAATTTTATAAATGATTTCTAGATTCTTGCCGTAAAATGAATGTTAACCCAACCTTTGGTGTGCAATCTTTTGTTTAAACTTCTTTTAAGTATGTCACTTCTATTGGTAGTTGCTGTAAAGGACTTTTGGTATTAAGAATTTTTCTAGTTTTCTTGCATTTGCTTTTTCTTTTCAGAGGAACAAGTTAAACCTAGTTTTTTCTGTCTTGTTTTTCATCTGGAATTGAGGTATTTTTTTTCTCATTTCCAAATCTATTGATCTTTTCATACTTAAATATCAGATTAAAATTAGCCTATAGTAATGAACCCGGTTGGTTGTTGGGTTTTTTTCACCAGACAGTTGAAATTAATTTTGTTATCTTAATAGTCTGTTGGCTGAATATCAAGATCTTTTTACTGTTTACATTTACAAGGTTAAATACTAATTGTTAGTTTTTTGCAAGCAAAGGATGCAAAGGGATACCATTCTCTTCCTGAAGTAAAGAGGAAGAAAATCGAAAACATTTCCAATAACATAATTAGCCTTCTTGGGCAAATTTCACTTTCTTTTAATTAAACATAAAGTCTGTTCTAAGTACAAGAAAGCAGAGTGAGATCCTGATCAGGTGCCAGGTGTTACTAGTAATGAAACTGTTTTGCATATGTGGAGGAGTAGGAGGCAGAAAGGCGCACCCACCCGGCCAGTGCATCAGCAGGGTTTGTGCTGCTGCCAGGGGTGAGGCTACAGTTGCCAGAGAGAGGAGGTCACCACCTGGGAACCTGCTGCTGGCTGCGAATCTCTGTGGCAATACTCTGGGTGGTCATATGGCTGACTACTGGCAAGACTGGGTCATTCATTCCTCCAGGACTTCCACGGCTGGCTACCCAAATATCAAATATTTGTAGCTGAGTGTTGGCTGGCATGTCCCTGTCTGCACCCAGCACAAGTCAGTCTGTTATTCTGGAGGGGAGGGGACTTGTGGTTTCTTCCATCCTGGTCTCTGTCATCTGCTCACTTTCTTCTCTCTTTTTCTTTTTTCTTAAGCATGTTCCTGAAACATTTTCAGTTTTAGTTTGCATCCTCTAAAAAAGATAACTCTGAGGCACTCCCATCTGAACATTAATGTCCTAACTTACTGGCAAATACTCCTATGTTTTTGAAAGTAAGCATGTTCTTGAAGTCGTATCTTGCTGGCTTTTTTGACATTTAGGTGTCTGGGCTTCAGATAGCAGACACACCACCTGTTCCCTGGAGTAAAAATAACCACGACTGGAGTAAAATAGATAGTGAGCAGTTAAGTACTGCAGAGAAAACTTCTTACTTGGAAAAAAAATGAAATGTGTAGATGGGTATGTAAATGTGATATCCCTGCATTTCTTTATTAGAGGGTGGGGTTTTTTAAATATCTCATTCAGAAGTCATACCTGCATTTCTTTATTACAGGGGTTTTTTGACATCTCATTTAGATGTCATTAAACGTGTGCTTGCTATGGAACTCAAAAGGGATTTCTTTTTTATACAATGTGGAAATAATTCTCATAAATATGCCATTCTTATTCTTTCTTTTATAACTGTACATATGATGAATTGTGATATGAGGTATGTCACACATTTTGGACACACTACAACTTTTCTGTGTTGGGGGTGAACATTGTGTATACCTTTGTGTCCTCTCTCATTGCATTCTTTGCCCAGCAGCACTTTTTTGACTGTGAAATCATAAGCTTTTACATGTAGAGTAGTAGAGAGTAGTTATTTTCCCAATTCATTGGCCTTTTATCCTCCATTGTTGGAGTTCAGTGTTTGTCTAATGCCTTATCAGGCAGTTGATGCAAGAAAAGAGGCAATTACAGACTCGTACTCAGTCTGGTGCTGTTGTTGAGTGTGGGGTGGGAATTTTTCAGGTAGTTTGAGCAAGAGAAGACTGATGAGGTTTCTTCTATTCATTAGTCATGACAAAATAGAAGAATACTGCTTTGCTTTGATGGAACGTGTACCTTCAGAGTAGCTGAATGGATTTTTATTTTCTTTTTTTTTAACAAAACGTCCTGAATCTTCATGTGATACAGGTTCCTTACGTTCATCTATTCCCTTATTCCACAGAGCAAACGCTGTTGAACTTTATCCAGTTATTTCACTGAAGACAGTTACTTAGGGGTGTGGTTTCCACACTCACAGAAAGCTCCCAAACTTCTTAGGCTAAGTGTGAAAAACTGTGGATCAAGCTGCTCTTTCGCAGATGAAATGCCTGAAAAACCGTTAACTATACCTGTTCTCCACCCGGCCACATCAGGGGTGAGGTTACAGAACTGAGACTTGTGGTTAGTTTAGAGTTGTTCAGTCCTCCTAGTAGAAAAAAACAAATGTTAAATCTGTACTCCCATGCTATTTTTGATCAGCCACAGGAAAATAACTTCCCAAGTGTATAGGGTAGCTTTGTGTCCCTCTTTGATCCATTTGTATTCTGAATCCTCCAAGGGCTTGTCAGACGTACTTGGTGTGATCTGCAAATGGTTAGGTGCTGGAACTGTGTGCTCCCAACAATTTGAGGGGAAAAGACCTTAGAGTGGCTACATTACACACAGGAGATGCAGACAGGGATCAGTCTTAGGCCATTTTGAAAAGTTCAGTGCTAACTTGATCCTTCTCTCCTAAGGAATAGCATATGACTCATTGCAAAGATGGCATCTTTCCGGGAGGAGGGTGTTCTGATGGGATCTTGTGTTTCACTGCCTGGTCAAAGGACCCTTTGATAGGAAGGGGGTAAGCAAGAAGAAGATTGTCCTGTCAGACTGGTGTGGAGCAGCTTCTGCTCATGATATACCATGTGTTTTCCTGAGTTTAGGAAGCAGTGAGTTTCAGTGAATGCGTGGAAGTTTGCCATAAGCAGAGGTAGTTAGTGGTCAGAACACAGGGAATTTTGTGTGTTGTGTTCATCACAGACATAACTGGAAAAGCCACAACCGGATGTTAGTTGGGTTCAGTAGGATGAGTAGGACTTTACCTTCTTTGTTGTTTTAAAGCTAGTCAAGGAAAAGGTTCAATTACATCTGGGATTTTCTTTCAGAAGCGCTTCAGGGATGTAGGAGCATCAGCTGTTCTGGAAGCAGGCAGAACTTGGTACTTAGTAGCTCCTCTGTACCTCCTAGGGTTTAATTCTGAAAAAAGGTGTTTTTATGGCATCCTGCATCTCGTCTGAGAGGGCCCATTGTGGTTCTCCTTGAAGCATCAAAACCCCTAAGCCACTTGGCCTTAACAGAGGGGAAAATTTAGTTACAAGTTTCAATATAAAAGTTTTTCAGAGTTTGGATCTTCAAGTTTTGACTTTCTGCCAGAGGAAATTAGGCGGTTGATGGGAACCTGCAGGTGCCAATGGGTTTGTGAAGGACATTGTTTGTGCACGGTGAGCAGTGGAGCAGATCAGATGCTTCCCTTAATGTTCCATATGATATCTCTGTTTTTAACTTTAAATTATTTAAAAATAAAAAAATAGAAACCAAATATGAAATTGAGTATGGAGTGCTGTAAGATCTGGAACCCCCAGCACAGGAAAGACAGGGACCTGCTGGAATGAGTCTGGAAGAGGGCCATGAAGATGCACCTCTCCTGTTAAGGCAGTCTGAGAGAGTTTGGACTGTTCAGCCTGGAGAAGACAAGGCTCCAGGGAGCCATTGTAGCACTTCCCAGTGCCTAAAAGGAGAGAATTGGAGAGGGATTTTTTTACAGGGGCATGTAGGGATAGGACAAGGGGGAATGGTTTCAAACTAACAGAAGATAGATGCAGACTAGGTCATACCAGTAAGTCTAAAATAAAATTATATTGATGTAAAATTAATTTAAATTACAGTAAGAAGTAATTCATTACAGTAATTTGATAAGAAACATTAGATTAGAAAATAAATGCAATCAGCATTTCTAATACATTCTGATTTAGACTTATTCACTTAGGAAAGCCTCATTCTGTTTTCTCCTTCAGGAATAATACCATATGTATATATTTGGTGAGTGTTTTACAGCCAGTTGGAGGAAGGGGAAAAGAGAATTCTTGTTTGGGAGGCAGTACTGCTGTTCCTCTCTTTTCAGGAGATGTTTTGGGCCTCCATTAATTTATATCCATCTAGATACCTGGCTGTACTCATGTTCCCTAGTCCTTCTGAATTTCTTCATCACTCCTGGGTTTCAAAGAGTGAGGAAAGGCAAACAATGAGCGCAGATGAAGTGGCCCTCTCTTACATTCCCTCCTCAGTTGTTGCAGATGAAGTCTGGGAGTGCCCCTGCATAGCACGAGTTGAGAGGAGCAGCTGGGGAGACCTGGAAAGCGTGTTTTCTCTGGGGCTGGTGCAGATCAAGAAATCCCCTCTGCTCCCTCTTGATTCACAGTTGATTGTTAAAAGTTATGAAGCCTAGTCTGGGGTTGTTGATTTCTAAAACTAGCAATTTTGAAACAGAAACTTCTGCTTTCACAGGAGGAAGCTCTGGTTTTTTAGAGGCGGGGGGTGCAGCTGCTCAGAATGGGTACATTTCTCTCTCCATATTTTGTCTGTTATGGTAGTGTCTGTCTAGCTTCAGGCTGATTCAGCAAGATTAGTATGAAAATAGCCCTATGAAAAAAGTTCTGTAAAAATTAAAGAGTCAGCTGGGAACTGCATGTTCACAGAAGACGGCCAATTTCTAAAATGGTTTAGAGAAGTATTTTTGGGGCGGGTGGAAAGAAGAATTTGTTTCTGAGGTTATGATTTGAGAGCTATGGCACATATATGGGACTGCATGCCATTCTACTGTTGTCCTCAGAGTTAGTGAGAGAAATTCTAGTTGCAATGTTAAAGCTTATTCAATATTGCTTAGCAATTTGGAGCATTGTAACATTACTAGCATTTGCCCTAAAGGTTCTGTTTTAGCTACACCTCTGAAGAAATGTATTTGTCCAGCATGTGAAATATGCAATAATAAGGAAAAATATGCCATCAGTGTTTCATGACTGATCATCTGTTCTCAGCTTCACTTGCTTTTTGCTGAGTTGCCTGAAGCAAGATCTACTTAGTCTGAATTAAGTGAAGCAGACTTTGAAGTCTTGAGAATTTCCGTGATAATTTTGAAAGGTTGTGTAAGCTATTGAAAAATATTTGGAAAAATAACTTGACACTTGATCTGTAATTAAACATACACTTGTCAGTCTCTGTGCCTGGCAGCTCCATGTGTGCAATCACTTTAGAATCCATGAATCTACCCTTGTTTGAGAAGATGATGGAGGGGTAATCAAAAAATCAAAAAGACCTGGACAGCCTAAGTGAGGTGGAATTTACTCTGTTTGCCTTGTTTAAGGGACAGTGTGCAACTTCTTGCTGTTAGCTTATCAAAGCAAGCAGGGCTGCAAGTGAAATGGCATGTCCAACACTGCCTCACACCAGGAGGGACGTTGTTGGCACGGACACGCGTGGTTAATCCTGCTTAGCCTGGTGAGAGCTGCAGAGGAGCTTGCAGACCTGTGCCTGCTGGCAGCCTCCTGGCCAGTGCTGCACTTGCTTTGTGTGAAGGCTTCCAGGACCTTGCTGAGTACCACTAACAAGCCAGGGGCAAAGAAGTGAGATGTTTGTTTTCCCCCTCCTGGTTGCCCTGGCCATAGCTAGAAAATGTTGTGATTTTCTGAGCTGTTCTCTTAGAAGTGCTCTCTGCACCACTTGACACAAGCTGTGCTCTGATCCCCTCCACCATCATCCATCATGTGCTCTCCCTGGTCTCTGCATGGTGGCCTGAAGTCTGGCCTAGAAAAACAGTATTGGCTTCCTTTGGTCTTTGCTGGATGTTTTTCTGTGATAATGGTAATTCACTTTGTTATTAGCTCTCTAATGGATAGCCTGGCACTGGTGTGAAAGGGGATTTCTGTTTCTCTACCAAGACCATCCCATGTAACAAGGGATGCAGAATAGATTTCATCTTTGAAGATGGAACATGTTTACTTTGAATCTGGGAGTAGACTAATTGCACGTAGAGCTTGTGGGCAATTTGTAGGACCTATTGATCAGTCAGCTGAATTATTTATAAGTACCTGCTGCATGTGTTTTCACTGCTGTTCTAATGGAAGCATTAGAAGACTCATGTTCATCATCTTGAAAGCATGTTTGCCCTGTCATACCCAAACACAAGGCAGTAAGGTTTTGTGCAAAGAATCTCTGGACACTGGGGAAGAGAGATGGGATCTCAAGCTCTAATCTAGTTACAGTTTACATGTTGAAACATTCATGTTTTCTGCAGTGATATTTACCTTGGCATCTTCATTTAAAGATTGCCGTCTGCCTCCCTGTGCATTTGCTCTGCCATTTTTTATTTCACACAAATTCCCAGAACTTGTTTCTCCTTCCCTTTACTTTTTTATACCACCACTTAGCATCTGTGCAGTCCTTGGGTCTGTCTTCCTTTGCCCGACCTGCATGGCTTCTTACGCCAACATCAGGATAGATGTTTGTCAGATCCAGTGCCCTTCTTTCAGCAGTGATTAGTAGCCCTTCTGTTTCTTAGGCTTCAATGCAAAATACTTCATAGTTCATGTTTAATAGTTTGATATCATTCTTGTGGTTCTGAAGATATTCTGGAAATAATTCAGCCAAATCCCGTCCCTGAAATTAGAGGTGTCTTGTTCCATTGTGGTTGCCCTGACAACCACAGGAAGGTTGCACAGACAGGTAAGATGTATGACCTGCAAGAGAGCTTTACACCCCCTCTAGAGTGGCATCTGGAGGGGAAGGAGGCTGTCATATATTTGTAGCACCACTTAAGAAGTCCCAGGTTTGGACAAATGACATCTTTAGCATTGTACCAAGGTCACAAGCTATGTAGCATTTTCAGTCTCTTGATTTAAGGAGTAAATTCATTGCATGTGTATCTTAGTTTTATGCATTCAGGTAGAAACAGATGAGAGACTTGTTCAGAATCACAGTTAATAAAATTGTACAACATGTTTCCTCTTTTTGTCTTCCATCTGCAGGTCCAGCAAGAGCAAAGGAACCACACCATGGAACCTGTGATAGATGATTATAAAAAGATGGGGACTCTCTTTGGCGAACTAAACAAAAGCCTTATCAGAATAGGCTTCACAAGGATGTACTTTGGAGAACGGATAGTAGAACCCGTAATAATTATATTCTTCTGGGTTATGCTCTGGTTTCTTGGCCTACAAGCTCTTGGACTGGTGGCTGTTCTGTGCCTTGTCATTATTTATGTACAACAGTAAAATTTTATAGATACTATTTGGAAAATGTATTTCAACACTGTCACTGTGTCAGTGGATTTATGTGTTTAAGTAAATGGGTGGTTATATCAAAAGCTGCAGTGCTTCAAATTGCTGAACTTCCAATGAGGGGAACGCATTTTAAACCAAATCAGCAGTGCCCTACTACATCTTTTCGGGGGAAGAAAGGAGATGTTTGTACATAGTGGTGTGAAATGTACTGTTTTCTGTTCTCTTGGGGCCTTAGCCGAAGGATTGGCTTTTCATTTTCCCCTCCCCTCTCCCTGTGTTCTTGCTTTGTACAGTGAAAATTTCGTGTCTGGTTTTAAAGGGACACTTGATGTGAATGTTCTGTTTCACTGCTGGTAGGGGCTTATGTGCTGTTTGTTCCTGAATCTGCATAATTTGTTAGTGTTTTGCTGAAAAGCTAAATCTGTGCAAGGGAGGTTTGGTAACCTGCAATGACAAACATTTGTAAGATGAATACAGTTTCCAGACACAAAGGCAACTTCGGTTAGTGTAGTTTATAGTAAACTCTCCCCCAGGAAACAAGCTGTACCAGCAAAATGCTCTTATACTAATGTTAGTTGTTGTTTAAGAGAAATTGCAGTCCTACATTGGCCAAGTGGTCAAATGTAGCTCTGCCTTGTTTTTTGGAAATGTACTCAGCTCCTGCTGCTATTTTTCTTTCTTTATTTTTTGTACTTGCTCTTTCCCCCAGCCCTCCTTCTTAAGATAAATATTTGGATAATTCATGGAGTTTGTAGGTAGTTCCAGCTGCAGTGTTGGACAGTTGCCATTCCAGACAGCAGTCCTAGAGTGTTGGTTTGCTTCCTCTGGGTGCTGTGAGAAGTGGCTGAACAACCAGATACCAGACCAGATCTCATTGCTTCACACATTTGCTGCAGTGTGGGCCCACACAAGCTAAAGCTTTGTGCACCTAAACAAACTGGATCGGTTTCCTTATGCAAGATAGGAATGGGTTTCAGCCAGGTGTTCATTTTATTTAGTGGTCTTAAATGGTTCCTTTCCATACTAGGCACCAGAAATGCCTGCCTATAGGTATATGTCATGGGCCACACAACCTAGAGAATAGGTTATGTATGTTCAGGAGCAGGTACAAAATTCACTCAGCTCCCCAGTAGCCACCCCAGGGGTGTGCTGGATATTTCCAAGTTCTCTTATCTCATGAAGAGAAACAGAAAAATGGGACAGAATCTTCACTAGTTCTACTTTACTACTACTGCTAAATAGGCTACCAAATTAATATTTGCTGTGCATTACTTTTAGCAAGGAACTTAATTGCAAAATTGGCTTCAACTGTGGCAGAGTGAAATTACATATTTGCTTAAAGAGATGTAATGGGAGATGTGAAATTTAAAGAAAATTACTTAACCTTTTGCAGTGACATTTTTCCTAAATGTTTTTACAACAGTAAGTTAGTTGAAGATGCTGTCTTATTCAAAGACTTCTAAAGCTAAGGGAGGATTCTCTATAGTGCCAGTCCTGCAGCTGGATTCTCAAGGCCATCTTTATGCATGGATAATGTTGTCTGTTAGGATCTGTTTCCAAGACTCCTGGCCCCAGTTCTTACAGATTTTTCTGGTAGGGAAAAACTGTTACTTAGGGCAGTAAACATGAAAGCCCAGCTTCTCTAGTCTTTTTGTACTGAAATCCTATGTGTAGATGTGTCTCTGTGCTTTTCTAATGAACAAGTAGTTTCCTTCTGACGAGGAAGGAAAGGTCACTTCTCTGGATCTTCAGATGATCGTGACTGTGGATTCAAGAGGCTCTGCTGAACCAGCAGGGCTGCAGGGCACTGGGAGTGAGGCCCAGCTGTGTAGTTAGATGGCAGCCTGTGTTGATTGCCACCTGGTTAGATAGTTATGCTGGTGGCAGAGAAACGTTGGACAGCAGAAGGTGTTTCTGGATACAGGGGGGGTTTGTTGTTCGCAGCCTGATGTCCCAAAGCAAACAGCAAGCACAGGTTGAACTCAGAGCCAGGAGCTCTATACTCAGAAGTGCCTAGGGGTAAGCTTTGGGTTTGTTTCACGTCCCCTAGAAGGAGAACATCTGCTTACATCTTTGCATATTTGTATAGATAGAATGATGGGGTCGTGTGTATTCTTCTCCTGTATAAGGGCTCTATTACAAAAGCATCCTGTTGTTAAAAGTAAAAAAAAAAAACAACTCTTTTCTTTCTTCCCACAATCCAGTTACTCTACAAAGGACTCATATAATTCCTTTCATCTCATAGGAAGAAGTGTGTCTGTGATATCCTTGTTGCAGTAGTTCTCTTTTGTAAAGATGCTGTGCTGTGAGATGGCATGTGGTATTTCCTTGAAGTGGTGATTTTGCTCTGTACATAAGGAAGAGGGAACAGTGAACCACGGGTGTGGCCAACAACTTCAGTGAGGGCATTGTTTATATGCATATGACCTTTCAGTATGAGCAGAACTGTGACTGTTGCACTCACAAATTCAGTTCAGTTGTTTGTTCGATGTTCATGTTTGTGTACTTGTACTCTGGGGAAAGGTAACTTTGGGGCTGAGATTGTGTTTAGTAAATGTCTTAGGTGGTTTCTCGTAAGGGTAACTATGTCTTGTCCTTTATAGAAATTTTGCATTTTTAAAAACCTGAAAAAATTGTGCTGGTGGTGTAAGTTTGGCTGAAAATGGAAAAAGAATGCATTGCATGGATAATCCCCCTCTCCTGTTTGGTTTCATACATTCCCTTGTATATAAGAATTTGTGCTAAAGCATCTGTCCTAATTTTGTGCTGTTATTGTACTATCTCCCTCTCATTTGCAGGGAAGGCAGGAGGAGCTAAGGAAGAAGGGGAACAGGGATAGAATGAGACGTAAAAAGTGGGAAGTGGAATGTGGTGAAATGATGTGTATATGTGTCCAAAGAAATCTGATCATAAATGTGTGCCAAAAGTGAGGGGGAAAATGGGTGAACAGTCCTTGCTTGTGTTCTTTATTCCATCCAGACGTAGTAGGAAGGCAGAGGAAGCACCGAGTTTTCAAAGCATGTCCCTAGCTAAAAAAGTAGGAGGTTAATTTTGAAAATGAGAAAAAAGACAATTTCACTGTTTTCTATGTAGTAAAAATTTAAAATGTTATTTATACTGTTACATATTATTATTGTTATTGAGAAAACTGAAAGCACCTTTATGCATCTGTGTGTAGGACTGTATGAAAGAATTGTATCCCTTAAATCTGTGTTAAACAACAACAGTGTCATTCCTGTTGGTCAGTGTGACATTGCAAGCGTTTTATGTAACCTCCGTTTTTTAAGGGATGGACTCTTCAGTACTGTTTCACACCTGCCAAATGCATAAATGGTTGAATAGTGTGTACAGAGAAGCTCTGCAGGAGAATCCTGGAGAACCCTGTCTGCGCTGAAACATCACATCAAAACTGTCCGCATAAAAAGGAGAAATCTTATTTCTTAAAAACTCTGTGTTGAATGAATCCTATGGAAAGCACTTTGTTACTCTTTCTAATAAAAAGTTTTGCCATCAATGAGATCTGTAAATTCTTTGTGGTGCTTTGTTCGAAGTTACTTATTTCCTTTCAAAATGTCATGGTAGGCCTAGATGAAATGGAACAGTATTCAGATAGCCACTGAAATCAGTTAACTGCCAGCTGGTGGAGAAAAAAGTGCAGTACAAGAGCTGAATAAACTGCATCAGGTCTCTATGCAGCAAGTTATGCTAAACTAAAAGAAAATAAGTAGTAGAGCTAGATGTTAACAAATAATGGCAATGTTATGGTGTAAAGTTACGGTGTAAAGTAGCTTTTATTTCACAGCATATCTGTTTTGCATCCAGAGCAGCGTCTGAAGGGAACCAGATGTAGTCAGGGGTGCGAAAAATCCTTTGAAGTGACAATTCCTGTGCCACAGAAAGGTTTGGGTGTTTTCAGTTTTTTTTTTTAGATACACATAGAACATTATGTGGTTCTAAACAAATCTACTTCAAACTGCTGTTTTGGTTTGCTTCTGCAGGTCAGAAAGGTGTTCATTCTGCCGCATCCACCAGACACTTAAATGCATCTGTGTTGCTCAGGATGCCCTGTGAGTTAAGCAGTTTATGGTTTTTTTCAAGTAGCAAAGTTGCATTTTTGTCCTTTAAACTCTTACTGGTGAATGTGCACAAAAGAAATAAGGCTTATTCCTGAATAAATTCAAGCCTTCAGGTTTTATTTCAGTTAAAGTACCTTTGTCAGGCCTTTTATAGGGTGTATGCAAATTCAAAACAGCCTGACTTTGATTCTTTCCATCCTGGACTTTACTCTAGGTTTTAGGGACTTCTTAGCCTCTCCCCTCTGCCAGAACTGACAGCTTTATCTGCTTTGTCCATTGCTCCTTTCACTCTGGCATTGCCTTCTCTAGGGGTGTTCACTTTGAACAGTCTTCCTCCGTGCCAGGGGTTCAGGCTTTTTCATCATTCTGTTGTCTTTAAAGCTTCCTAGACAGAAAATCTATATTCAGATTGGTGTTTTGTTTGTTTTAGTGTGTGCCTGCTTAACATCAGAGAGGAGGAAATTAGAGGTGTTTTAAAAAAAGATGTGTATGCTGGTAAGTCATCTCTTTTTTACAGTGCTTATCTGTTGGTTTAGGTGATGGTTACCAAACTGTGATTTGCAGTCACCAAAGAGATCATTGCAAATGTGTACGGTAAGGAGCTGTGGGGAGGCTGGCACCAGGATTTTTAGAATAGATGGGACAAGCAGCAAGGGGCTTGGGGTTGTTTCAAGCTTAAACAGGCAGGTGGAGTTGTAACTTCCCTTAACTCCTGCCAATGCCTCGGTTGCTTCTGAGAATGTCTCCAAATGCATATAATATCATCAGTATTCCTTCTACACTTGCTCTGGAGAAAACTGAGCTTTCAGCAGCTCTGTTTTACACAGAGTAACCAAAGGGGATGAGAATGGGAAAGGGGAATTGAACTAATAACTGCGTTTTAACTTGCATGCAGGCTTCTGGTCTTTTCAAATTCTGATCTTGTATCATCCAGATAATATTTGTGTCTTGTGTTCAGTTGTCACAAGTCTTTATCTCTCCCCAGCCTATATATGTATTTAGTACAGAAGTGAAGCTGCTGTGATAATACGTGCTTTTTCCCAATTTATTGAGAGCTACACACCCCCTTTTCCCCCCAGGTGTTAGCGGATAAAGCCTTTCTGGTGACAGGAGCTGCTCTTGCTGCAGCCTCAGGGGAGCTGTCTCCTTTCCAGGGTGCAGTAGGCTACCAGAACTATTGAAATACTTGGAGTCCAAGTGGCATGGAAGGGGAAGGACTGTTATACCACAGTCCGAGGGATTTGATCAGGCAGTGTTTGAGACAGAACTGTTACAGAGTGCAGTGTTCAGATTTTATGTTCATTTAATGAAATTTAATTAAGCCCCATTCTCTTGGCTTGTCCTGGTGCATCACCTTGTGTTCGGAATGAACGTTGCTTGTGGCAAATTGTTCTGCTTCTGGAACCCATCTGTGTGTGTCCAGGCATCTTTCAGTTGTACCATTTACTCCTAATTGCATTTTAAAACATTACAAGGGAAAAGGGCTCATCTTCCAGTCCTCATTTGGATGAGGGTTTAATTAATATATGTGAGAAGGGAGCCAAATTAGTCTCTGGCACACTGCTGAGGGCTTCCTTTCAGAGGAAAAAGTTGCTAACTGATGTGTGGGTGATGAATGCACAAGATACATGGATTGCATACTGTCCAGAATGGGTGGTGGAGAGTGACTATTCTTCTGTCCTAGTTCACAAATTAATTTTCTGGTTTTTAATGTAGCAATCTTCCTCAAGCTAGCTGGAACGTACTTCTTAGGTACAAGAACTCTGTAGCAAGGAAATGAATTATTAATTAAGGAAAATTTTCGTCAGTCAAAATCCTGGCCTGTAACAGGAAGTCTCAGCTTGAATAAAATTTGAGGCAGTGCTTTGGCTTATTAAATCAGTATGTTGAATATCTTGCCTGTTTATTGCTTTAAACCATTCTTTCATTCATGTCCTTTCTAAAAGCTGGTAATATCAGTCCAAAAATCTTGAAAGCCATTCCTCTGTCAATGGCTGTCACTGGTGGGGCTGAAGGTATCCTGTGAATATGGAATGGCAGGTCACAGAGCGAGACTGATTTGTCCTTAATGCTACCTGGCTGGTGTTACAAAGCCTGCAAGCAAGTTTTTGGCATTTCCTTTGCTGTCACTTTCTGTATTTATGCATCTTGTTATGTGCTGAATAAGAGCTTGTATTAGCCAAGTACCTGATTTCCTCAGGCATTTCTCTGAGCTTGTTCTGTGCTGCTGAACAGACACACACCCACAGAACTGGGCACCCACAGAACTGTCCTTTGCTTCCTGCTAAGAGTGGAAATACTGTCTGGCATCCCACAGTCATGTCCTCATTCTAATAAGATTAGGAAAAGCATGATGATGCAGTTTTACTGAGGGAACAAACATTTCTATGCGTCTCTGAATCTTCCCGTTGCAGAAAGGGAAAAAAGTTAACAGTCTTGAGTCTACTTTTGATGCTTTGTAGGTAAGAGAACTAAAGGCATGCACGGGTTTGAATAATTCTTTTTTTTTTTCATTTTCTTCCTAGTTTCTTCATTCCATCTGTGATTAGAGAGATAAGACAGTATTGGCTGAGCTGTGTTAGCAATAGAGTTTAACTTGGCTCTTAGTTAACAAATTCTTATCAACATGTACATACAAATAGCTGTAATTTTTACCTTTCCATCAGAATATCTATTTTTTATTGTTCTAATGAATTAGCTTGGCTTTTTTGCTTTTCTTTTTTAAAAATATAGAAAACCAAACATGCTTTGACGAGTCTCTATTGCTTGCTTTGGATATACCTCAGTGGTGGTGGGACTGTGGGACAATTTAGTATTTTGACCTTCGTTGTTAAGACCTGCCTGTCTTATCAGCTGGGCTTTACCAGCTGCAGGGGACAGGGGGTTAAAGTGTAGTTAAGGCTTGAGATTAATCAAATTTACTTGTGCACTGGTGGCTTTGCTTCAGTTTCCCGGGAGACTAAGCATGTGTTGTAATGACAGTGTTTTGCAAAGAACTTCAGAAACTCAGCTAAAGGTCCTATAAAAAGAATTGAGTCCTCATGAGTGACTGTTCTGGCATTAATGGTCTGTTTTTCCTTTGTTAACTAAAAAAAAAAAAATCAGTGCATTTTAATGTCCTCCACTTAAGTTCTGAGACTGGTAGCACAGATTCTTTTTGATGTTACCCTTCTCCCACCTTTTTTGAAAGCTTCTTTCATGATTGCCACCTTTTTTTCCCCCTCCAAATTCCTGTATAATACAGACATTAGAGAAGAAAAAAAAAAAGTTTAGCTATTCCCACATAAAAGGCACTTGCTTCCTGTGTAGAAGTAGTGCAGGCTGAATTTTCCTCCGTTAATGCTTCAGAGTTCTGGGGAAACTCAGAATCTATTTAATTCAGAGTCAGCTTTGCTCTTGTGTCATGTGTGTTGTTTCTTTTTACTTGTTTTGATGAGTAGCATTTAAAAGCAGGTTTGTGACTGAGCTTACTGGGGCCTGCTGCTGAAAACTCCCTTTGAATCATCACAGTGATTTCACAGAGAAGGGGTTCTGGATGAATTCTTAAAGAGGAATAAGAGGACAAGAGCAGTTAGAGCAGGACGAGGAGTTGCGCCAAGGGGTGGGAGATGAATCTTCCATTCCAACTTGAATTCGGCCCTGAGGACTTTTTCAGAAAGCTGAAAGCTACAAGATCACTGTGAAGATTCAAAGGGAGTTTTCAACCTTCAGTAACCTTCCCTGTAACACAAAGTCATGAAAGAAGTGTGCCAAAAATAAGATGTTTAACTGTCATGGGACCTGATAAGATGCAAAGGTTTTTATGTAGTTTTTCATAAAACAGTGAAGTAGTCGAATCTTTCATTCTTTTAACTTTCAGCACTTTTATTTCCTACATGCCTGGTGTTTGGGTTTTTTCCATGTTTGTAGTCAATGAATAGTAGAGTTAATTTTTATCTTCTGAGCTCTAACATTCTCCATCTTGACTTTTTTTGTGCTGAGTTTTTATTCAATCCATTGGCATTCATAATGAGCTGAAGGCTTGTTAGATGCTGCTGTTGACAAGGAATCCCCTGTCTACAGGGACTCTAGCCCTGCCCAGAAAAATGTCCTCATTTTGCCCTGTGTCAGCCTGGGGCCCAAGACGTGTTTCCAGCAAGGCTCATTCTGTGGTGGGTTTGAAGCAAACCTGCATCCTGGCTTTTCAGCACCATAGGGGTAAATCCATCAGGACTGTTTCATGACAGCAGTGTTCTGAAGGAAAACATGTTTTGTGACAGAAGTCACCTGCAGCTCCAGTGACCTTCAACAGGGCAGGCACATGCTGCCCCTCCTTGCATGGGCAAGGATAGTTCTGGCTCTCTCTGGGATTGTAGAGCATTCGCCTAGATTGCTGACTGATGGTTTAGGTGGATTCCTTTGCCAAGTGCATAGTTGCATGGACTAAAATAGAACAGGTTCTGCACTTTAAAAACAAATAAGGGTAGGTTTCTGATTTTCTCCTTTGAGGCTTGTTATAAGGAATACATAGAACAGTTTATTTCTCAAATAAAGAAGTGACATTTGAACTATTCTTTTGTAAAAAGAAAACATAGAGAATATTTTTAAATTACACTTCCCATTTCACCTCCCAGGACATCCTGGGGTTGCCATATGTCTGAGCAGTTGCCTGAAGAGCCGTGCCACAGCCTGTTTCCTTGTGGTGGCTGTGTTTCAGCAGATACCATGTGATGCCAGCTGAATGTGTGTGGGTGTCCTCTGGGTGTTGCTGAATCAACACTGTTTACTTGCTGAACTCAAAAGCACTTTATCATGAGGAGAAGAAATGGAGTTTACTGCATGAAAAATGTATACAGGCACAAGGGTCCGTGCCATTATTACTGTAAAAAAGCACTGAAGCATTCCATGGAAAAATTTCTCTGTTAATAGTGCCTTACATTGGGATGATTATCTTTGTTCATCTCTTCCTGCTTCAATGCATTTACTAACAGCAGAAATTTGCAAAACCATTCTATCTGTTACCTTCCCAGCTGGACAACAAGCTGTCACAGTAAAAAAATTATTAAACATTGGATTTGTTTCTTTCAGGAGTGTCCTCTTCATCTCTGCTGCTAATAATACACACATGAATGGAAACTACTGTATTGTTTAGAAAGTTGATGGTACAAAACCCAGTTTGAAACGTCTTCACATACTGCACACAGTACCTTAATTTATGTAGAATCTCATGTCTTGAAATGTAGGTCCTTCATCTTAAGCATCTGTGCTCCTTCCTTGAGCTGTGCCTGGCCATTCCCTGGCTCCCATTCTGGTCCCAGCCCCACAGTGAGTATGGGGCTCAGCACTTCTCTCTTCATCAGTCACATAAAATGCTGGTCTTGAAAAGTGTCTCTCAGGCACAAAACAAGCTTACATGAAGATGGGAAGGAACCATCAAATTCCTTTTAAGGGTCACAAAGAGGGGTGTTCAGCACTCAAAGGTATCAGCATCAGAAGGCCAATAGGTATTCAGGTGCCAGTTTACAACAGAATCAGCTGCAGACAGCTGCCTAGGACTGGACTGACTCCTGAGTTTCTGGCAGCCTGAAGAGCTATTGGTTGTTCAATTAAATTGAGCTTTTATTTGGTTTGTGTTTGGTCACTCAGGAGATCTCCAGCTCTTCCCAGCTACATACAGCTTGGACATGTGTGAGCCAAACTGCAAATGTGTCCTGGTGCTGAGAGACTTTCGTAGCAGACCTTTATAGTGCCCTCTCTGCATCAGTTCAGTCACTATTGTCTCCAAAAATTAACCTATAGCAAAGCTTTTTTTGAATACTTCTGGACTCTTAATGTGCTAAGCATGTTTCTGCTTTAGCGTGTTATTTCTGTTCTTCAGTGTGGCTTCCTGCTTGTTTGTGGTTAAGGGCAAAGCAGGGACCAAGCTCTGCAGTAGCATTAACTTGTGCAGAGAGGGAAAAAAGAATATAAATTATTTATATGCCTCATGGCTTACTTTTGAGCTGATCTTCAGCGAGCTCAGCTTTTTTAAAGCCTTTGATACTTTCATAGGTGAGCCTTCTTCTTTAAAAAAATTAAATAAAAATAGCTTTAAGCCTTTTCCTGTATTTGGCTTTTCCAGGAAGTTTAGCACAGTTGTAGCTTTTGCTTGGGTTTCCTATTTTGCCTTTTGAACAGTGAAATTGTTGAATGGAGCACCTGAAGCTCAGATTCCTTAGAGTTAGTGGGAAATTGCTGCGCTTTTCTGAAATTGCTCACTTGAGGCTGCCTAATTCCATACCAGGAAACTTACCCTTATGCACAAAACTACCTAAAATAAAACGTGAATTTATTTCTTAGAGCCATATACTTTTGGTGACTGATTTCAGAGCCAGGACCAATGCAGCAGATCTAGCCCACCTGTAAATCACTAAAGTATTTATATAATACAGGAATAGAAGTGTAATAAAACTTAATCTGAGACAAGGGAATGGAAGAAAAGCTGTCAGACTGGAAGAAGTTTTACAGGAGAACTCTTCACAATGGGGTCTGTACACCTACCTTGTTTATATTTGTAGTAGCGATGGCAGCACAAGAATTAGGCATGTAATAAACTTACAGAAGCAATAGGAAGGATTATGCAAAATGCCTCAATATTAAGGTCTGGAATTACAAAAAAAAAAGGGGAGAAGTAAATTTCATAGAATGATGTGCAAGATCCTATAGCTCTGAATTCATGAGAAGGCACTCTAAGAGCTCACATCTTGAAAGTGACAGAGGATAGCTGGAGCTTCAGTTGCACACTGGATGAACAGGAGCCAAGAATAAGATGTGGCTGTCAGAAAAAATAATCCTAGGGTGTTTTGGACGTTATATTTTTACTAGACATGTAATGAGTCATAGCATTGCATTGATTTTTTTTTAAAATCTTTTTTTAATATAATGTGGTACAGAAATTTTCAAACATTCTCATGAAAATCTTAATGCTCAATGTTTGTAAATGTAAAATGAAGTCATGGGGCAAAGCATAAATGAAAGTGTGATGCTGCCTGCAGGGAGTTAGGTAAAAACTGTTAGTAACCAATCCAAATATTAGGCAAAACCCTAATTTCAGTAAGACTCTGAAGGATTTACATCAGTGACAACAAGAACTGGAAAGATCTTTTAGGATAAAGCCTGGCTGTTTCCAAAAAGAGATGCTATGTGTTGTCTGCAAGAGTGGAAGACCAGACTGGCTCTGAAGCAAATTTCTTCCAGTTCTCTGGTACAGCTACAAATAAAAGCTGAGCTATTTCACTCGCCCTTGTCCAGAAACATCAGTGCAAGGGATCACTTTTAAGTCCTCTGCAGAGATTGCCTTTTTGCTCATTTCCTGTTTTGATTGTGAGCACGTTGCAGTGCTGTATAGGACTCACAGAGGTGATCTAAGCTTGTCTTTGCTCCGACGGTGCCTGGTTTAACTGAAAGATTCATGTCAGAGATAACAGTTTATATTTGCTTCATACTGTTCTCTGCCTCCAAGTATCTGCTTTCTGCAGGTTGGAGGAAGAAGTGATATTATTTCCTGTTGAGCAACCCAGCTGCTATGGTCTGTATTAGACCATTGCAGTGGAAGAAAGTAAGGAATTAACTGATTAGGTTCTTTAGTTATTGCCAAATTCTGCCACTTGCATTTGGTTTGCTCAATAAACTGTACATTTTAGCAATGTGCCCCCAGCACCCTGGGTTGGGCATTCAATTACTTGTGACCACAAAAACTGATAATCTCATGGCCAGTGATGTAAGCAACACTTCCCTTTCCTCCAGTTTAACAGAAATTGCTCAACACATACAGCACTTCCTGCCCTTCCACGTGCAGCTGAGCAGCACATGGATGCCTGGGCAGGCACAGCCTCCCACAGGAGCCATGGCACCAGGGAAGCCTTTTCAGCTCTGGCTCACCATGCTGAGCTAACCAAGCCAGCAGGAAAACCACAACTGCCATCCCCTCGGGGATTACTGTGGGGCTCCTGCAGTCAGACAAGATGACTCAAACACAGCCGGTAAAGCCCTAATCCACAAAGCAACTGCCACAGGTGGCATTGCTCAATGTACTTCTTCATCCAGTGAGCCAAAAAATGCAGGCTTATGGAAACATGGAGCCTGAATTGAGCTTTAAAGAAGGGGTAGCCCAAAGATTACAACTCTGGTTAAATTTTTTGTGTAACTTGGATTCATTTGTCCTTTCCTCTGTTGAAGGTGACTATCTCCCCTTTTGTAAAGGTGAAGGGAAGAAGGGCAAAAATAAAATGGGTCATTTAAGGGAACTTCAAAGCTAAGTGGGATGACATTGTGAGACCAGCAAGTTTATGCTGCTTTAACCTGCATATAATAGCTTTCCCTTACTATGAAGCTGTGCTCTTCAGAGTACAGAGTTCCCTGGAAAACATACCACAGTATTGCAGCCCTGTACTACAAACCTGTTGGTAGGTGTGCTTAAAACACATATGTTCTCTTTAAAAGCATGTACATATCTTCTTCGTGGCTGAAGAAAACACAGTGAAAAGATGTAATTTAAGAAATTTACATCCAAGTAACTTATCTGATACATTATCAGATGTCAGCCTAGGATCAGTGATCTCCCATGGGGCAGAGTTTACTACCACAAAGGCAGCATATGGTATTCCTTGTTTTCCATTAGTACCTGCAAACTTCTATGCATCTGATGCCACGAAATCCTGTTGTAAGAAATGAAAAAAAGGCAAAGAGTTGAAAACAGTAATTTTTGGAAATGGAGATACCAAGTGGTTGTATTTGGGAGCTGCGACTTGTCTGAGATCAGGGAGTCTGTGGGAGAGCTCAGAACCCAGCATGGCTCTGCAGAGGTCCAGTCTCAGATTTCCCCATGTTGGTTTCCCACTCCCACTTTTTCCAGAGGCCCACACTTCAGGCAGCAATTTCAGCATCTGGGAAAAGATCGGTGACCAGTCTGAACTCGGCTCAGTAACAAATTATTGGTCTCAGTTCCCGTAAGATAAACACATTTTTTGATTGGTGTGTATTTTCCCCAGAAATCCCACTGGAAAATTCCCACTTGGCTGCTGAACCTACTGGGCATGCACAGCCTGAGCTCTGCCTGCCTGGGCAGCTGTCAGCAGGATGCTGGGAGCTCTGCAGGAATGTGGTCCCAAGCATCCAACAGCACTTACAGCCTGTGATGTTGGCACTTTTGGGTTGTCCAGTGGGAACACCTAGAAATTATATTTAAGTGTTTTAGTGCACTAATGGACAAGTCATTATCTTTCACGTGGGAGCCTCATTCAAAAACACAGTTCTTGCTCAAAAAAAACAAGCTTGAATTCCAAGATGCACTATTAGGTAAAGCTACACACCCTCCAATATCAGTCTGTGGGACGTGGCTGAGATCAATGAGGGAATGGTGCTGGCAGGTGTGACATGAAGTAAAACAAAGTCTGCACAACCGACTGGAGAAAGGGGTGATGTTTACTGCGTGTTGAAATACAGCAGGAGCTCATCTGTCACACCTCAGTGCGCTGTTAAAAAGCCAACACAACTGTGGCTGCAGCACTGCTCTCTGTGCTGTGTTACCTTCTCAGGGGAGTCCAGATGCTGCGATGGAAATAGCACAGAGAGCTGTCCAGGAGCTTGAGGGCTTAACCTAATTGGACCATTTGTTTATATAAAGGTGAGACTAATTGACACCATCTTTGTGAATCGTATCTGCCGTCACTGCTGCCCCCCAGCGAATGCTACGAAAGACAGCTGAGTATGGCTGGCAGGATTTCTTTTTGTCTTCAAAGTGATTCAGGCAGGACAAAAATCGAGCACATCCTCAAATTTGCGTTTCTATGGCTCTTTTGAAATGAGACGTGTTGTCAAGCCATTTCTAAGAGAATACTTATTTCTTAGTGTTTGCTATTTACTAACTGGAAAAGATGTTGAGTAATTCCTGTTCCACCTGAAAATCTTTACCTTATTTAAATTTGTTCATAAAAGTCCTAGGCATAAAGAACTAGATATTTGTCTCAGCCCAAGTTCCATAAGGGCAGGTTATTTAAATGAAATACACTTTCTGGCAGGGCTCTGTTGCCCAGTGACCTGTCTATGTGGTACCCTGGTGCTGCAGGGAAGGATGACACACACACAAGGATTCACCACTGCCACCACCACCACCTCGTGAACGCCAGCAGGGAATCAGAGCGCTGTATGGGAGTGTCTGAAGCACCACATTCCAGGAAATTGTCCAGCTGATCTCCTCACCCAACTGCTCTTGCTAAAAGTTTAATAACCTTCTGGGCCACCAGGATGTTTTTGGCTGGTTACCTGTCCTACCACCAGGCTCCCTGCTCCTACGTGGTTTCTTTTCCCTGGTCCAGGGTTGGGGGACAATGATGGTGACAAAGAACATGAGGAAGATGGTGGCTGCCAGGATTCAGATGTGCTCAAGACTTCCCTGAGCCCCCCACTCCTCCAGCCATCAGAACAGTGCTGGCACTGGGCTGTGTGGAGACTTTGGAACTGCCTTTTGCCCCCAAACCCTCCCCAGGATCAGCCAGCGAGCCGCAGGGCTGGGACTCTGCTGCCAGCCTGGGAACAGCAGCACAGTCCCAGTTCCAGACCCCAAAACAGAATCACAGAACATTCTGAGTTGGAAGGGATCCACAAGGATCATGGAGTCCAACTCTTTAAGTGAGTGGCCCATAGAGGGACCAAACCCACAACCTTGGCATTACCAGCACCAGGCTCTAACCAGCTATATTCCAGCACTGGGCTCTGCCTATGTATCTGAGCACTTGGTCTCCTGTGTTCCAAACCCCAGATTTGACCAAGTGAGCCTCCTTTCACGCCCCAAAACTCCACCACTTAGTCCTCATTTCTGCATCCTCAAACCACAGGATTTAGCCTCAGTTTTTTGGCCTCTAAGTTGGCTAAATGAGCCTAGTTCCAAGTCCCCAAAAAACACATGACTTGGTGTCTGTTTCCAAGCTCAACAGTGCAGGACTTGGTCTCCAATTTGCAAACCCTAAAACTACCCAACTGAGTTGGTTTCCAAGCCCCAACAATGCAGAACTTCAGGACTCTTTTCCAAGAAGTAAAACATAGGACTTCATATCAATTTTCAAAACCATAAACTGCCCCAGATGAACCTGGTTTCAAATTTGCAAAACACAGGACATCTTTTGTTTTTCAAGCCCCCTCAAAAAACAGGGCTTACTGTTTCTGAGCCCTAAACCTAGCCTGTTTGGAGAATCCTTACTAGCTGCCTGAAGGGCAGACGAAAGGAGAAGGTAAATTCAGTTAAAACCTCATCTAAGCCAACTTCATCATTTTTAAGGCCGTGAAGAGAGGCAGGCAGTGTCCATCCTGCTGCTGCTCTGCCACTGGGATTCCTATTTCCTGCTTCCAACACTGCCTTCAGCTTTGATGGCCCTTATTTGACACAACTCCATTAGCTGCAAACTCCAGACCAACTTGCACAGCCTGGCTGTATCCTTTTATATGCCTGACCCCAACCTGACATTTCTGAGCCAAAGTCACTTGCTCTGGCATGGCTGGAAGCAATGCAAGGGGGAGGATGGAGGATCTCCTGATGTCCCCATAGAGGTGCACAGGTTTCCACCAAGCAGGCACTACCAGCAGGTCCCAGTGACAGCTGCACTTTTCCTTCTGGGCTGAATTGAGCTGCATTGAATCAGTATCATCTGCTGGAACAGGTCCTGCTGCTTCTCAGAAGGGCCATTAGGGAGCTGCTTGGTTCTGTCAGGTGGGACACACATCTCTCTCCATGGGAATTAGAGCCTTTGGCAGACTCTGAAAAGGCGAAACTTTTCTATAAGCCTGAGAGCCTCAAAGCCTGCTGAATTCATAGACATTTGTCCCTGTAGCTACAGCCCTAGTAAGCCCAGCCATAGAGCTCTTTCCTACTTCGTCTCCTCTCTTTACTAGGCTTGAACTGGAGGATCAGTTACTTGTCAAGTTCTTTCTTTCTGTACCACCTGATGGCACACTTGCATTGGCACACCACAGGCTGGAGGCAGCACAAATCAACCAGCACATCCTGCCCAAAGTTGTTCCACTTAGTTTCTTCTGCATCGTGAGCATACCTGTTTAATTGATTAAAGGATCCAACACTAGTGTTGAGTAAAAATAAGCAGGGCATACAGAATAATTCTACCAAGAAAGCCCTGTATTTTGCAATTTTTATCCCAGATAGTACCTGGATAATTAATTATCTCTTGATTTTTTTTCAGTCAGTTTGGTAAGAAACTTGCCATTGCCTTACTGAGACTTGCTTCCAAGGATGGCAGATTTTCCTTGCCTTCTGTTTTCTCCATCAGAAGGTTTGTAGCAGATTTGTCAATCTCATGTGTTACTAAACTGTGAATGGAAATTAATTTCTGTCCTTCAAGAAATATAATTATTACCTAACTACATATCAAAGAAACAATCTCCAGAGGGCTATATAAGAGTGTGAAGTGTTATCATGGAATAGTTTGGGTTGGAAGGGCCCTTAAAGGTCATCTAAGTTATCACATTTACCATGTACTGCTGGGTGGTTATCAATACATCAGCAAATGCTGCAGATGGTTACAGACCACAGGTAGAAACAACTTGCTGGTCTGTTGGATTTTATGACTTTGTGAAGAATGTATTAAAATATTTATTAGCTCTTTATATGCAGAGTCTTAATGGAAGATGTAAACAAACTGTATCTGAACTTCAACATCTCAGAGTGGGGGCTCTCAAATACATGTTGTGGGTAGCACCAGAGAGGTTTTGAAGCATTTCCTGCCTTGACTTCCTCCATTACCCACTGAATGGCATTGGCAGTGATAATTGCAGCTTCAGGAAAAACAGCTGCTAAACAATGACAGCAGAAAAGCCCTACAGACATTTTCTCAATTAAATTAAGTGGAAATTTAGTTCTTGAGTACAGCTTCTGAAACTGACTGAGCAGAATAAGAGCAAGCACCCTGGTGGCTTGGAGGATAATGAGGGCAGGAGAAAGACTGCTCATTTTGCTCTGTGACCACCCTCTCTATGCCCCCATTTGAAAAGTCAGAGGCCACCTCTGCCCTAGGGCTAATGTTGGCATGAGAATAAAACCAACAGATTGCCAGATTGTCTCTACTCTGATAGAGGTCCCTTTAAGCTGGTGAATTTTGAGAAGGGCCATTAGCATCTCTGCAGCAATGTTTCTCTTCTGGTTTTGTATTAGCAGCTTGTGTTTCTGCCATTATTTGTTTGTCTCAGCCACAACCTCTTGATCTCTGAAGGCTATTTTGGTATTGTTAGTATGCCCTTCCCACCTCATTTATTTCTATCCTTTCTGTTTATCCTGGTACTTGTGCTTTTATCAACACCATCTGCAAATGTCTCATATTTGTTACTGGTTCTTACAAATTAGAACTCTGTACATTCCTGTGCAAAGAAGATCTGGACTCATTTTCAGTAACAAAGGAAATATCTTTACACTCATTTTATGTAAACTACCCAAAATGAAAGGATGAAGCAAACAAGCAAGAAGTTTTTGCCAGAATATATACGACAAATAATGTGAATCCAGGAGATTTTCTTCAAATGATATCTAAAAGCATTTACTCCAGCCTTCATAAAGGAAGGGAAAGTGCCTTAATGAACATTATTTGGGATAGGAATAGGAAGGACAGTGTTTTATGGAAGAGAACAGCCTGCATGTTGATAAAGCCTTTTAACCTTTTTCTGCAGTGCTTAGAAACAACAACCCAAATATATAAAAAGGTTTTTAGCCAACCTTTACATAATACAGCTCTTGAATTGTTGTCTCAGATATTCTGGGGACAGATTTCTGTATCCAAATTGTTCTAAGTGCTTGGGAAAAAATATCTAAAGCTTTGGAAAGCAGCAAAAGCAGCACATGGCTGTGGTCTAAAAAATCTAGGTGCATTCACCTTTGTCTACCATCCAAAGCTTAACCACAAAATTGAATTTGTGACATTCTCCCCATAAAGTGACCAAGCTCTTCATGGTCCTTGGGTCTATCCTCAGGTCCCTTTCTCCCTTTCATAATTTCTTGTGCCAGTTCCACAATAGTTTTGGTGTATTTTGAGCAGCACTAGACCCCAGCACTGACAGGCACTTTACCAGTGTAACAAAGCATTTCTGTTCTCATGGGAAACAGAAGCAGTCATCTGTCAGAAAGTAGCCAAGACTTACTGCAGGTTGTCATGCAAAGTCAGAGACTGAGAAGAAAGAAATTGTCAGCTTTACCTTGATAAGCCCATGAGTGTGAAAGACATGTCACATGCAATTTCCATTACAGAGATCACCAGGATTCCTTGAGAAGCAAGAATGAGTGGAAAAATCAGGCATACAGAAAATTATTCAGACCAGAAACCTTGGACAGTTCCAGGTGTGTGTGTTTTCCATAGGAGTTAGGGGGATTCTCAACATTGTCTTGCAAGCTCAAGAGAAGATCATCCATTACAAAGTACATCAAGATAGCAAGGTAACATTTTCAGATTAACCTTCCTATATTTTTTCCCCCTCCAGCAAAAAAGATGATAAATCCTCTCACAGTAGGAAAGCAGTTTTTGTATCATCCAAAAATGCTTTAGTGCTTTTCCACTTAGAACCATCTTCCTGTTTCACATAAGAGCAGTGTACTACATCCTCCTTGCCCTTCCCTGACACTGGCAACTTGATCTGCAGGTACAAGCATCTCCCTTTGTGCCAGGGGAGGGATATGGACTGTTGGAGTATCCCAAGGTAGTGAATTCAGCTTTCAGAGGCAGAGAACCCCAGCTGTGCTTACAATGAGAGACCAGAAACAAGTTCTTGAGCAGCAATTTGAATTCTGTAAGCTGCATGAGTTGCTCACAGCAAAGGAAGTGGCAGGCACTGTGCCATCGCGTGGGAAGGTCCATCCAGGGACTGACTGCAACTGGGCAATGACACACACTGGCCATCAGCTGGACACCTGCCACTCCCTTTTCTCTTCCTGAAGCACAGCAATGAATAATGATCAACAGCAAATACCTGCACTGCAGTAGCACATGTCACATCCTTGAATTTAGGGTTTATCAGATGAGACGTCATCTTCCTGAACTTGGATGTTTAGTGCCAGCTGGGACAGATGCAAGGAGCCACAAAACTCAGGCATTGTTTGTGCTTGGTTTCCAGGCACCAACTTTGTTTTAGAGCTGATTACAGTTAAGGACGGAAACAAGCTTTTCTAATTTGCATTCACCTTCTCACACAAAACCCCTCTGCACCTAAAAGCTGGTAACAGCACAGCATATTTGTACAAGTTAAAAATACTATTTCACTTCAGAAAAATAATGCCCTTTTGAAAACAGTAATGAGTTAAAAAAATGGTGTAATATGCTTATAAAATCTTGCAGATCAACACTACCCCGGACAAAGTGTTTGCGCATCAATACAGTGCTAAAGTAGCATCACTGCAGAAGTTCACCAGCCTAGTTTTAAGAACTCAAGTGACATACTGGTTACTTTTGCAAGACAAGTAGAAGAAAAATCTTCTTGTGTCAATCAGTATGAAAATGTAATTTAATTCAGAGCAACAGTAATACCTTTTTTTCCTAGAACCTAAGATACTGAAAATTAAGCTGAGTGTGCAATATTTAGTTATTTGTACTAAATAACCTGGAATAATAATAAATATTCACCTGGAAAGAGCACAGTTCACATTTTTGTTACATATAATTCCTTCCTGTTCCGCTTTACTGCTTAGAAAAAGGCACAAAACTTTACACTGGCAATAAAAATCTTACTCCAGTTCAGAGTTCTTTTTGGCCACCAGTAGGTGGAGTCAATACTCTATCAAACCATAGCATTAGTGTCACCAAAGCAAGCTCCGCAAAAGGAGGAACACAAAACCAAAGTGCCTTAAAATAATAAAAAAAAAATAAAATAAAACCAAAATAAACCACTTTTCCCATCATCTACCTTCTCTTGAGAAGTAACAGCACAAGACACTCATTCAAACAGTTTTCTGCCCTCCAGAAATATGGATCTGTCCATCAGCATCATCTTGCAGTCCAGGGGCATCCAGGTCCCCAAGTCTGGGATAGGATCTCTCACAAAGCAACACAGATCTCTCTCTACCACAAACGAACTAAGGGCCCTGTGCCTTTGTATTGTCCTGCCCCGTGCATTTCCCCACTGCATTTCCCAGCCTTTCTCACCACACATGTCCCAACAAGGAGCATTTAGTGACCAGCTCCAGAACAAACCTCAGTGCCTGTGGCACGGGCAGAGCTCCTGCCCCAAGGGGTGTTCAGCCATGAGCACACAGGGCACTCACCTTGGAGGTGGGGGGCCAGCAGCAGGGAGCTGGCAGAGCAGGGCTGTTCTGCTGGGGAGGACAGACCAGGATGCACAGGTTACCATGCACAGGTTACCATGCCACAGCAACTTCACCACCACAGGGCACTCTGCCAAGCAGCACAAGCAGAGCTGGTGGCAATAACACGTCCCAGCATCATCTCAGCAACCATCAGACACACAAAGGCAAAGCAATTCCCAGGGCAGACCATGAAATCTGGCAGTGGGGTGAATGCTGGAGGCAGGAGGAGAGGCTGAGGGTAATTAGTTTATTAGCACCTTCACACTCTGCCAGCTGGCTCTCCTCAGGCTGGTTTGGGTCAAAGATTTACCACTGGTCCATGAGGCACAGAAACTTTGGTTTCTGAAATTCAGGCTGCATTTCCTCGGCTAGAAGAGTTTCTACTTGTAATCAATATTTCCATCAGGCTTCTGTCTCTCTTGCCTCCTGACCTGTTTTTGTGTTCACTTTTCCTGCAGCCCCAGCAGCCTGTGCACACTTCTCCCCAGCATGCAGCAAGGTCTGCCTGGTGACAACCACGCTGTCCTGCGTCCTGTCTGGGAGGGCTGCAGCCCTGATGGCTGTGAACCACAGTGGGAAGAGCTGTGCCAGGAACAGGGCAGCCCTGCAGGGTGCAAAGATCCCGTGTCTCTGTCGAGGTCTATCAGTATCTGCTTGTTAAATAGGCCTTGGCTGAACAAGCTCAGCTCTCCGGCCCAATTGAGCTCTGATGCTGCTGAAAAAATGCAAAACTTCCCACCATTTCTTGAGCTGAAAATAGACCTCCTCTGATTGCTGCCTGAGCAAAGAGAATTTTAACTGTGCCCATATTTGCACCATGTTTCATCAGTTGTGCTTCCCCTGAAGATTCTGCTTCTCTGGGGTGACAAAGGACAGCTCTGTAATGTGAAGGAAGTCGCTTTGGATTTTCCATGTCCCTCCACACTGAAGGTTATTGCAGCTGGGGCAGGAGTATTTTGGAGATGCTTCTTTGTCAGCCATTTCCCTCACAGCAGTTTTATTTATACATGTGCGTGTTGACAGACACCCAGCTGTGTGTGCTGGGGGATTATCACATTCCCCCAGAGCTGGCACAGCCCTCCTCCCCTGGCAGGGCTGCAGCTGTGTCCCTGCCGCTGGAGTGAGCAAGAGAGGTCTGGTTTGTCTCTGTAGATAAAACAAGGTGGGAAGCTGCTGGGCCACTGGGCAGGCATTTGTTTGTGCAAGTGCTAAGATAAGGTGAGTTCTTCCACCCTTTTCCAAGGTCCCAAATTGTCTCTGTGCATTTCCTGGCTGCTCTGGTCACTCAGCTGCTGCCCACTAGTCCCACCCATTTGCCAGCACTATTTATACCCCAGCTCTAGGGTTTCAGAGGGGGTGGAAGCTGAGCACCACGGCACCTCAGCAATAGGGACGCTTCCAGAGCCCCAGCAAGGAGGGCCAGAGTGAGGGAGGCAGTTGGAGGCAGCGAGTGCCCAGGGAATGCGTCCCAAGCAGCCCACGAGCTCCAAACCTCGACGGAGAGACGCCTGTGAGCCGAGCCCAGGCAGAGCTGGGCTGGGCAATGGGGCTGCCAGGACAGCAGGAAGAAAAGGGAGGTTTTGTCAGCGCCACACAGAGCGTGGTTTGATCCCACTGACCAGAGCAGACAAAGGACAAAAGGCAGCAGATGCCAAGGAGTAGGCTTTGACTGCCTGGGGAGCCTTCCCGTTACAGCTGAGTAACACTCCAAAAACGCAAGAGGCAGTTATAGGGGCTGTTTATCTTTTTATTATAAATTTGGTATGAATGACCAATGGAAAAATCACAATGGAGTACCAAGAACGTTTTATCAAAATTTTAGCAGCATTTAAACAGTAACAGATTCCCAACCTCCTCTGGGCACCCCTTGCCCTTTGCCTCCCACCCACAAAACAGTAACCTTCACTCAAATGTGCTTTCCAAAGGCCTGCAGGGGATGTAGCCAGCCATTTTCCCCTGAGTTGCCGTGAAAAAAATCTCATCCCAAACCTCCATCCACACAGGGCCAGGCTCATCCCCTCCTGGCTGCAGGCAGCACAGCAGGAGGCTGGCTGGCTGCGGCTGGGACGGGACTTGCCGGGGGGAGGCAGCATCTGCTCACATCCTTCCCTGCACTCCCGTGGGCGCCCATCACCTCCAAGCACAAATCCAGGGCTGAGCCCTTTCCCGCCCGCTGCTGCCCTTCGCTCCTGCACGCGGGGCTGCCATGTGCCCCACGCTCCTGTACCTGAGAGTGTGTGCTTGAGTCTGCATGGAGGGAAGGACAGGAGGCTGGCGGCCTGGCCTCCTGCAGGAATCCACAGCAGGGACACCGGAGCTGAGACTTGAAGGGGAAAGGTAGAAGGTGAGCGGTGAGATACTCAAGTATCAACACACAAAATGAAGTCAGTCTACTATCAGCTAACGTGGAGAGCCATTGGGCTGCCTACTAAGTCACGAGAACTAATTTTTAGTGTGCGCTTTTCTTTTTTAAAGTTACATTAAGACATGAACAGTACTATCCCAGCCTCACTGGCCGGAGCTTGGTGAAAACAACGTTGAATCAGGTGGGGAAACACAATACACACGGAGACAACAACATAGTATCAGCAAGCTATTCCCCTGCTTCTTTGGTACTTCCTAAACTTTCTTATCCAAAATATATAAGGGAAATGCACCATTTAAAAGTTACTGTTCATAAGTATTTACACAGCCATAACCATCACGCTATGATACACGAAGATCAATATGATATGAACAAAGTTATTTTATGAAAAGCACTTCTGCACATTTTATTTTGTTCCAGTATCTTAATAGCTTTAAAAAATTCATGTATTATGCAGTCCTGTACCTCGCTTCTTCTTATATCAAATGGACAAGAAACATTTCCTAATCCATACTCTTCTTCAAAAGATTAAAAAATAGCCACCAAAATGATACACTATGTACAAATTTTACTAAATATTAAGTTCTAGGCAATTATTTTCACCCCACTGATAATATAACTTAGGTATTGTTACCTACTATATGCATATATATTTCTTTAATATATAAGAAATGGCACCACATCACCATGTCACCAATATGACACATTGTTATGTACAGTAGATAAGAAGTTAGGTATGGAAGATGGATCCTCTCCGACTGCTTCTTTCACGGGAACGCTTCTCCCATCGGCAGTAGCTCGGCCATTTCCCCTTGTCCTGGCGTTTGAGGCTCCTCAGATGTAAGGCAGGATCCCGTACATCAGCAGCGCCATCACCCCGGCGCTGAACAGGCCGGCCACCGGCACAGTCACAAACCACGCCAGGAAGATGTTGCGGAAGAGGCGCCAGTCGACGGCTTTCTTGGAGCGGATCCAGCCAACGGCCACCACGGAGCCAACCTTGGGAGCGTGGGGAAGAGAGAGGGACACAAGATGTGAGGGGGAGGTCTGAGCACCTGTAACATGCCCATGGCCACACCAATGCCAGTCAGCTGATACCAAGCGATGCTCTGAGATAAGGAAGCCCCTGAGGATGACAATGGCTCTGTTCTGGTGTGGTGGCAGGAGAGTGACACTTCCAGGGTACTTAAACCTTTGTTTTTCAATGATCTCCTGTTTTTCATGTGTCTTGGGGTCAGCCAAAGGCAAATAAATATGCTGGTGAGCTTTTCTCTACCCTGCTAACTCCTACATGAGCCTTCAGTGCAACTGAGGCAACCCTCCACCTGACTCAGTCCATGGGGAGAGAGAAGTGTCCACTGACTCTGGCCTGATTGCACTCTACATCAGTAAAACACTAGGAAGGTTTATAAGGCTCTGCTGGAGAGCATCACCTGGGGCAGGCCAGGATAGCTAGCATGGCTCCTGTCCCACCTGCCTGTCCTCTTGCTGGTTTGGTCTGTTCACCCAGCAGCTGCTGAGCCTCTCTGTGCAGCTCACAGCCCGGCACACGGCACTGACTCAGAGCACCACATTCATGTTCCAATACTGTGGGCTACAAACAGCATGGCAGGGGCAAGGTAAAAGCAGCTGAGCCCACCCTGTGGCAGCGATAGGGGCTTGGCAGGGGGCAGACAGGCAGTGCAGGCTTAGACTCAGTACATCAAACTCATCAACCTGAGCCCTGTGAGGGAAGAGCCAGCCCTTCTGGACCAGCTAGCCAAGCAAAGCATCCAGAGCTAAAATCCTGTCTTGCAGACAGACACCAGCCTAATACTATGAGGCACACAGACTGCACAGACACCAAGAGGATGCTGGAGAATGGATAAATCACCAAGATATCCTTCAAAGACACTGCTACCAGGGCAGCTGGGTAGGTCAGTGGTTTTGTAGACAAAACACACTGTGTTATGGGCAAAGCTGCAATCTTTTCTTCCTTCAAAGGTATTTTCAGTTCATAAGCTCAGGTATAAACCCAGCATAACAATTTTTAAGAAAAAAAAAATGGACTGAGAAAAACATTTTCAATGAAAAATTATACCAAAATTTCAGAAGATTTCATTTTCTTTCTGCCCTGGAAGTGCTTTCCATGCTGTTAGCAAAAACAGTGTAAGTCTATTCAAAGTGCACGGTAAAGCAGCAAGAAATGTGGAAGGAATATCCTGTTTTGAAGGTAACTCCAAGAGACAGCTGGGCATGTGCTCCCTGAAGTGCCATCCCTGCCTCCCTGCTTATTTTCTTAATGGGAGTATCAGTCCCTGCCTATAGATCAAAAGATGGGCTGCTTCCCTTGTAGAGAGCCAGGAAAATGATAAGTGCCAGGAGTGCAGGGAATTAGGGAAAAACAGTATGGGGATATCAAATCTGCATATTTTGCCAACACCTGTTAAGCTTCTAACTACTGCTAAATGCTTCTTTTTGGAGAAGAGTCACTTGTGGAAGACCCTGTAACTCTGGGGTGCCTGTGACAGAACAAGGGAAAGCTAAACTTGATATTCTATGACCAATAAGGCCTCTGTAGAAAGTTTGATCCAGTATGGAAATCTGTTAGGTAATATTTCATCTGAATACTCCTGGAGTGCACAATATGCTATCCTGTTGTTTAGGAGGTGTAAGTGTATTTAGGAGGTGGAGGTGTATTTAGGTGAAGAGGAACCTCACACTTGTGACTACATCAAAGCATCGACCCGAGGAAACAGCATTTGCGTTTTCAGCAGCTCAGCTGTTAGGCTCAGCTTTGCATTTTGCATGTCCTTAGCACCCGTCTGTCATGCTTGCAACAAGGAGCATTACTTATTGAGCAAGCCTGCAGTCTACGTACGCTAATCTCCGAGTCCTTCCTGAAATTTAAATGGTATCAGCAATGATGGCATTGGCAATCTGTTTTAAACATTATTAAAGTTTAGTTTATTAATAGCGATTTTTGATGGACTAGAGGTTAGGAGAGTAGCTAATCCTTGGGTGTAGGCACACTACACCTTCTGTAGAATTTCAGATGGTATCTACTTTGAGATTGGTTTGAAAACAGTGCAGTTTGCCTTCAGTATGCTCTGCTTAAAGCATTACAGAAATGCCTTTGGCTCTCTTGTTCCTGTGCAATGGGGTATAATAAGAACACACAGACATGATAATTCAATCATAGCAACAGAGAATATTTTTCAAAACCGCAAAATCATAATGGCAAAACGGAGCTGACAGAATGACCTCAGCAAAGTCACTTTTGCAGAGGAAAAGCATTTAACTGCTGCAGTCTAATTTATCTGTATGTGAACACACTCCATTACAGCTGAGAAATGTTTGTTTCTAAATCTCAAATCTGAGAACAAATAACAGGCACTCTAAGACTCATTATGATCGCTTGCCCACCTGGGCAGCAGGAAGGGAAGGTTTGCATTCACACCACATCAGTTTTTCAGTGCTAAATTCCAGGGGAGGTTGAACTGGCAGAAGCCAGAGCAATGTGGCTACTGCATTCAGACCCACAAATTCCTTTGGAGGCTCAAAAGATTAGGTCTTTCCTCCAAGCCCCCTTGACTTGGAAGCTTTCAAGGGACTTTCCTCTCCCCTTGGACCTGTGGCAAAGACGAAGGCGCAGCTGAGGCTCACAGCAAGCACTAAGCATGAAAAAGCTGCTTGGCTGTAGATGTGGGACAGGCACATCAGGTAGTGACTACCTCATGCAGACCAAAGGCTCTGATTTAGGACCAAAGGCAGGTCCTGATCTGAGAGGGCTTGACAGACCTTCCCCAGAAGCTAATGCTTTTATTCCTGCTACCAACCTCCAGTTTGCCACCACATCTGCTACAAGACCTGAAAACTGCTGCTCAGAGCTTTCCTTCATCCTTGGTCTCCATTTTTCATTACAGTCTACTGTTTTCACCTCAAAAAGGTTTCCCTCCACCTCAGCTGTTTCATGCTGCTCCTTATTTGCCATCAGTTTATCCAGCTGCCTCCCATTCAGTTGACTGACACCCCGCCAGTAGGGCTCCCACTCAAGCAAATGCTATTTCACAGTGGAGCAAATATTGAGGAAAAGAATAATTCCCAATTCCTCAAACCTGTTCTCTTTTGGATTTTTAAGGCAAAATAATTTTTCTGCTGATTTTTAAGAAAGCATTTCTGACTCAGTGGCTGACAGTACTTTTAGAAAAGCATTTTCACATGGAGCAAATGATAATTAACAATTCTTTTATTCCTTCTCTGGGCCCTCGAAGAAAACAAGGAATACAGGAATACATCTGTTACAAGTGTTTGCTTTATCTTGTGTTGCTCACTTAGGATCCTTCAACTCAGGATCTCATTTTGCTGAAACAGTGAGTCAGTTATAATAACATGACATCCCTGGAACAGTCTAATCCTATTGCAAAGTGGATCTTCCCATTAAGAATGATCCATCTAATGAGATACAGCAAGCTACAGGGAGCAGACACAGACTAACCACATTAGCTGCTTTTATGGAAGTATTTTTTAAAAAGAACTATTTTGCTCTGCAGTTAGAAGAGACCAAGCTTTTAGCTGCATTGAGTGAATGAATACCCCTCTCATTAGCTTATGGCTTCCAAGACATTTTCTTTTTAAATTCAGTCTATTTGTTTGGACCAAAGTGTGTTTTCTCTTTTACAACAGTTGGCTGGAAGTGTTTCAGGCACGCAACTGGGATAATCAAAGCTGTATTATTCTCCCTGGCAAATTCTTCATCATGCATTTGCTATACTAGTCAGCATAAAGGGAGGTGGTTTCAGGCTAGCATTTTTAGAAGCGGATAACATTGTTATTATTTTTCCCCTCCCTGCTTGATTCCGAGGAACCAGAGTTCTGTCAATGCCAGGAAATCTGAACAGCCTTTCAGAGCAGTCAGTCTTGGCTGCTTCTCAAAGAGCACCAGGGTAGAAGAAATAAATGATTTTGCAATAGAGGAAGGCTTTCTGAAGAAATGGTTTTCACTAGAAAAAGGCCAATTGAACCAACTTTGGCCATTTTGCAGGATGTGTGGACTTCATTGACTCTTTTACTGGAAAGCAGGTCAATGTCACAGGCAAGGCTGCCAGGCTTCTTGCCAGCCCGCCTGCCATGCCACGGAGCAGTTATCCCCAGAAACCTGCCTGCCCCAGCCCCAGCCCCAGCCAGGGGCTCCAAGGTCTCAAGGGTGCACTACTGAATCCTACAAGGTCTGTCTTATTTTAGGGCTTGTTCTTGGTGGCATGCAATGACTGAGAGGGACTGCCATTCTGGGGTCTCCAATTTTGGAGGGGCTTCCCCACATCCTGCCAGAGAGTGAAAGAAACAAACAGCTCTGCACATCCAGGAGCTTGGGAGTCCATGGAGAAACAAAGGAAAAAAGACAGGATATTTGACCTGAGCATTTCCCAGGGAACAGAATTCCAAATTCCCATTATGTTCTTCCAGTAGTGTAAATGCCCACATGCTCCCTGATGTCTACAAGCCATATAAATGTCTTCATGACACAATTAAATCCTGCTCATTACCCAGCCTGTATCTATATTCCAAAGTGGTCTTAAAAAAAAAAAGCAAGAAAACAAAGTACCTTGTTCAAAGGACTAATTACAAGGGCCAGATTCTGTATTATAATGCACAAAAGTGAGGACAAGTTGGTTTAAAAGAAGAGAGATATTAAAATATTAGCTTAATGATGGAGCAGTGTTTTTCATACAGGTGGCTTTAAGATACACGTAACTGGGTTCACACAGACTACAAATCTACGTTATTTTAATGTCTATATTAGTTCAATACAACCATGTAGGGGTGAAAGACAGTCCAGACTTTTGTGCAATTAGTTATAATGCCGACTTTGCTTGGCTGTACTGCCTTTAAAAGTGGGCCCCGTTATTTTGCGGTCGCGGTCTGCAGGGCATGGCACAGTGAAGGCAATCTGCAACAGTTGGTATCTCCTGGATTTTGTTATGGTTTGTCCTAGTGATGTGATTTACTGATAGGATCACTGCAAACTCCAATACCTTGCAATGGGTGGAGCTTATTGGAATACCCACATTTGAGGCTACAAGTACCGTTAGCGCACACATTACTTCAATGCAAAATCCACTGTGAAGAAATAAAAAAAAAAAAAAAGACAGATGGAAAACCTGTAGTAAAAGAGTTATATGCAGGAAATCCCATGCCATGCACTTATCAAGAAAGTCAAGTATAAATGATGAATGGTGCGCAGCCTCTGAACAAGGGAGAAATGTTACCCGACCAGGTTCAAATGGCACCGTCAGAGGAAACCAGGCTCTTTCTTGCAATCATTTGCTTTAAAACTGAGGTCATGCTTTGGTAAGTGCTGTTTTTCTACACCAACAGCTATTGAGTTTATGCTGTGGCCAATTCCAGTGACTTTACTGTGACAACTCCAGTGCATTTTTTGGAGGCCCGATTACCTTCCCATGTTGCTGGCATGACCGAGATGTGCTGATGCACCCCTACCTAACCATCCTCTGTCAGCAGCTGCTTTCCCCTCACCCTGCCATTATCCCTGGCTCGAGCAGCACAATTTTAAGATGAATAGTCCAGACTGCCTTGACTGCAGTCGCTGGGCAAAGGCATACCTTGCAGTGTGTAGTACTGACAGGAAGTCCAACATTGGAAGCTACCACAACTGTGAACGCCGAAGCCAACTCAATAGTGAATCCACTGCGGGAAGCATAAGAAAACACTTCACAATCACTCTTTGCATCAGCTCGGACTGATACCATGCAGCGTGCCAAAGTCTTACCCGTGTCTTCTTTCCACTGTTTTATCTCCACCTGATTTTTTGCCATGTGGGTAAGTTAAGAGAACAAGAAAGGGCTGAATAAAGGGAAGGGCACAGGCTAATCACCTGCAGCACCCCGTCTGCACGGCTCATTGCGTCAGAGACCTTCACTACTCTAGGCTGCGGTGAATTGTGCCTATTAGTAATTCAGGTAAGCACCAGCAGAGGTCAAGTATGCATTAAAGATGAAAATTACTGTAATAAACACATATAGGTTTAATAGTCTGAAGCATACTAGGAAAGCCACTGTAATCTCGTCATTTCCAAATGCACCTTCTGCCACGCTAATCAGGTCATCAGCAGAAAACTCTGCTGCCTGTTCACGCAGTACTCTATGCCTTAAACACATTCAGTATTACAGGGTTATCTTTTTTCCTTTCTCTCTTTCTTTTTTTTTTCTTTTTCTCATGCTTTTTCTCCTTTTTCGCTTATTTCTTTCATTTTTATAGAAAGACAGAGAAGTCGAAGCCAGGTTATCATTAAAATCAAAGCACAGCAAATCCAGCAAACTGCATTACAAACAAAATACTGGAGCAGCAATTTCTCAGACTGGCTCACACACAAAGTTCACACAACCACGATGGACCTACCTTGATGGTGTGATTGGAGTGAGGTCTTTACCCATAGTCTGGATAACTCTTCTTCCCCAGACCCAGAGCCCCACACAGATCCCAACACCTCCATAAAACAGCAGCCAGATGGGAGTTGATGCTTCCTGCATGACAGCTCCTTGCTCGTAGATAAGCCAGAGAGCCACGAGGGGACCGATGGCATTGCTGGAGAAACAGAAACGTGGCACCTGAGTTATAAAAATGCAGAGAGCTGCCTTGAAAGAAGTCTCTTATTTCTGCTTGATTTTTCCTCATCATGGGTGCAGCTCCACTCTGACTTGACCCTACATGCAACACCCTTTCTCACTCGGAAAGTGTGCAGCAGGCGACTCTTATCATGTTGCTTTTTTGGTTGTCACTTCATTACTGATAACTAGAGCAAGTCCTGAAAGGAATTTCTCTTTTACAAATCGTTTCCTGGAATGTCAGAGTCGGTAGCACCTCATTATGTCTGTTCCGTGACAAAAATCAGTATTTTCAGTACTGCACTGAAACTATCTCAACACTTACCCATTCAAGGGCTGTGCATCTTTAAAAGTCAAGTATCAAATTACCTCTTTTTGTCAAAGAGGGGAAAATAATGAACAAAATTACCACCACAGACAAGAATATAGAAATATAATCTAGTTTGACAGCCTGTAAAGTTCGGGATATTATCTGGAAGGTGACTTAGTCATCTTCAAGCGTGTTGTAGAGTGAGTTGGACTGGATCAGAGAGCACCCTTTGGTGACACAGAGATGGCGTAAGCCCTTTCTGCTGCCCTGCTGCTGCTATCTGGAAAAACACTGGAAGTCAGCAACACTGAAGTCTCCACTCTTAACACAGGTCATCTGATATTGGTGGCTGGAGTCAGACTTCTGACTCTGTTTATTCTAAAAAAGCATCACATTTCTAGATAGAAACTTCTAGCTAGAAGAAAAGCTTGAAAGCTGGTATCCAGTTACTTTAGAGGCTTAGATACTAAAAAGCAGATAAGAATTTCAACATCCCTTTAGTTTCCAGCTCTTTTACTAAACCAAGTAGCTGCTTGCCTTGCTGAGCAGCATTTATTCATCACCCAAAGAGCATAATTAGTGAAGCAGTGCTGTATTTATGTCTAAATAATCACGAGAAGAGCAGAACAAACCTGACCAATGTCATTCCAAAAACCTGAAAACCATCAGGGATGCCCCCCTACTTTGTAAACCAATAGGAAAGCAGGTCACAGCGAGCACCGCGGGCAGGACTGACAGCCATGCTCGCCCTGGAGCCAGGACCTGCTAAATTTAGCTCCTGGTTCCACTCCAAAGCACGCAGATGGAGTAGGGGCCAGTTTTAATGTCAAATGTTGTGCAAACCAGGCCACTGTATCTGCCAGTTAATAATTTCCTTGAATCCCATCTTTACCAGATTTGAGGTGCCAGGGGCTGAGATGCCAAGAGACGAGGGTCCCCAGCAGTGCAAAGCTCAGCACCTCTGAGCAACACGAGACCTTCCTGCTTTCATCTGGCCCTTGAGAAATGGAGCTCTGAACCTGAGAAGTGATCCTGAAGCAGAGTAGTAAGGAAAAACTTTTCCCTTGTAAACACACACAGCAACATTCAAGCTGCAAGAGAAATGAAAATAGTTTAAAATGCTCTTTGATATAAAAAAGAATTAATAATTCTTATGGGTTTTGAGAAAGCGACAGAAAATAAATTCGTGAGCTAACATGAATAATAAAATCCAGTGGGTTTGAAGACGCTGGGTAGTACAATGAAGAACTGAAGACATTTTATATAAAGAGTGATTTCCACTGGTTAAAACACTTTAAAATTCTGGTCTGATACTGTGGCCAAGTAAGCACTCGATTTGTTGAGTTTTGGAAGGATAGCATGTGCAAAGTCCTTAGGGCCTAAATGCAAGAATTATTTTACTTCCATGGAAGAAGAGATTCTTGATTGAAGCATTTCTAATATTTTGAAATCGACCTGAAATTTCTTTTCCAGTGTTTTCAGGTGTGGATTAAATTACTTGAAGATTTAAATGCCTTCTTGGGCACAGAAAAAGGTAATTCAATGTACGAAGCTACATGAAAGAACTGATGGTTGATGAAGGATGGATGAAGGCAAATAATGCATTGATCAGATGAATAAAGGGAAAACTGATCACCCCTTTTTATAGTGCTGCATGACATGGAAAAAACCTCCATGTTGAAAATAACAGGCACATTTGGAGTGAGCTCAGGCACTGATTCCTGACTGTTCTAAAGAGATTATGGATATGTATTTGTCAGTCCCAACGTAAATGAAAAGGCAGAAAAGGCTTCAAAAACTGCAGCAGCAACCTATGCTTTTCCGTATCAAAATCCAGTTTTAATTATTTGCAAATGCTACATCTCTGTGAATCAACTAAGCTTAACCCTTGAAGAAAAGGTTCTGATTTGTGCCAGTGGAAGACAAGGCAACACTCTGCTGACTTCTACTCAGCCTCAGAGAATCTGAGTGGCTGATTCTGTCCAACAGATCAGAAGAGATAACACTGCTGCCCCCAGAGGCAGCACTTCTGAAGAAAGTCAAAGAGCACTGGATCCTTATAGGCTTGGAAAGGCAAAAAGGTAACTAACTTCATTTTCCTTTGTGGGTATCTGCATCACTGGTTATCTATACCAGAGGTACATTTCTCCTCTCCTAGTAAATCATGTTCAATGTGACTTAGGGACAGTGGAATCTCCAAGACTCAGTATCTGCAAGTGGCTACAAACAGCAACAACAGGGGCTTGAATCTAGCACCATCACAGCTCTCCAAAGGGCTCCTTCAGCTTCTAGATTTGTTCAGGAGGTCCAGTCCAAGAGGCTTGTGGTATCAATGCTCCCTATGCCAATGGAAAACAGCTCTAGCTCTAGCTAGGCCTGTCCTGTCACAAAACTTCCAAAAGCTCACAGCAGATGGCTCTGAATCAGGCACTACAAATACTATGATCTTGGTTCTGCAGAGGTAGAAGACAACCACTCCCAACAGGACAGTAAGAGAGGGTAAGAGAGAAACAACACATAAAAACCCTCTAGCAGCAAAAAAGGCATTGTTAGATAAGATAGTTTGCTTAACAGGTATCTCCTACAGCTGAGTAACTAACCAGATGAACCACAAGGATGCTGGCTAGACTGGGATGTGGCTTTCACAGTATTTCCCACTGGCTCTAGCTCATTTGATTCAAGACACGACTAGCAGGAAAGCAGACCTCAAATCTTCCGTACATTTGGCTAAGACTCATTTCACAAGTCTATTTTCAAGAAGTTATTTTCTCTTACTCTCCCACACAAGTTTCTGCTTCCCTTAACTAACTCTCCCTTATGCTGGAGCTCCAAGTCTTATTTGTGGTAGTTTAGAGAAGAAAAAAGCCTGAGATGGTAACACAGGGACTCTGAACACCCATCCACATCTATCTATATGTGCCCTCGGGTTCCTATGAAACTGAAGTGCTTTAGAGGATTTGCTGTATTATCTAGCTGTTGGGTTTAAAAGACAACATAAGGTGCTCCTGTCATGGTATTACTTTAATTTTGCACACCTAATACACACTTTTCCACTGAGCACAAGGGGATGGCAAATACGAGTTAATTTTAGGACGAGTTTATGAAGTATTATGGCACAAGAAGCCCATCTCCTGAGTCTGCCTGCTGCACAGTGTATTCTCCACATCCAGTACTTTCCCCACCTTTGCCAGGCTCCGCCAGCCCAGTTCCTTGCAGGGCAGCCAGGGTGCTGTGCAGGGGCTGTTTGCCTTCCCTGGAGGTGCAGTGCAGGATTTAATGGCACCCACAACCACACTTGCACTGGCAGATGTGCTCCAGAGTGGCTCACAGAAGGGCTGCTCCGTGTTTCCTGCAGTGCTGCCTGACCCTCACGATGATTTCGCCAGTACTCTCGGCTATCGTGAATTGGCACAACTTCTCTTTTTCTGCTCACTTGTGCCAGTTTAGAATCTGTCACACAGCATTTATAAAACTGTTGTGAAAGATTGCATTTGACAGTGAATCTGAACTATAAATAGAGTTGGCTTCTCCTCTCCCCTGTGAGACAGATAGTATTACCAACAAAAATAACCACCCCACATTCAGCTATCATGAGACAGGCTTAGAAAAGACAGTTTCCCATGCACACACACACACACAAGCAGAAATTTTTAGGTACCTTTGGGTCACAAGTCCAAGACCTTCTCTGGAGGAATAAGGACTAACACTTTTTTTTTTAGTAAAAAATAAGAGGCTTTTTTCCAGTAATTCAGCCATCAGCTGAATGCTCTATGGCCAAAACCCATCAAACTTGCCATAACATTTGATGAAGTAGCAACATTGCAATCTCCTCACTGTTGTTTGAGGGGAGAAGTGAATTGCTCAAAAAGAAAATCTAATTGCATTTGAAAACTACACTCTGAATATGCTTTGTGAATAATGTATAGACTCCTTGATGAACATGCTTAGATTCTCTGCTGCCTGAAAAAGGAGATTGCTTTTTAGCCACTTTTTCTAGTTGAATGAAAGAACTTTGAAATGTACATTATCAGCAATTAAAGCTGAATGATGAGCAAAACAGCCATATGAGAAATCTGTATTAGGTGTCCAATATTACAAGTATTATTACAAAATGTCCAGCCATTTGACTGTTTTCCAAACCAGGATTTCACAAACAAACCTTCCACTGGGAAAATCAGTGGGATGATATTTCTGAATAGGCTGCAGTTACGCCTTGAGACATTACCGAGCTGAGTAAGAGTGAAAGACACGCCTGTATGTAGCAACAGGAAAAAAACATGCCCTAATCTCCAGGGATGTCAGATTATCAGGAGACTTTTATCCTAGTTCTAATAGCTGGACAGCCTTGAAATAGTGTATCTACCACAACACAGTAGAAGTGTGCCAGAGCTGTGCCCTGTGAAGTGCAAGCTTTGGATGTGTTAATGAGTCAAGGTGGACATGCTTTTATTCTGTGTCCTGCAAGCACTGGCCCTGAAGCCCCACCTCCCTGGATCCTGGAGGGTTGGGTCCATCCTCCCCCGTGCCCACCAGCATCAGCTTTTCCCCTGGCAAGCCCAGCCATGGGCCCTGCTCACAGAGGGGTGGGGACGGATTCTGTTGCCCACTGGAGACCCTATTTCTTGCTGCTCTTCTCTGACTGGCCTGCATGGCACAACAAAAATGTCATGTACCTGCACAATTAAGGACACAAACGAAGATTCACATGTACTTGGGGCACAGGCTGGACTTATAGGATGGACTATTATTAAAAAGGGAAGAAATCAGAAATCAGGCTCCCCTCACTAATTATAACAGACAGATTAGCTTCCTAAATATTATAAGTGATCTTGACTGCAGCTCTCAGGCAGGAAATAAGAAATACCTGTTTTGTAATCCAGCCTTACTATAGCTCCTTTAGACTCCTTATTTAGCCAAGAGGCTGAATCCCACTAAGCTCTCCGTGTGCAGTGAGATACTGGCAGTGTTCTGGCCCTTCCCTCCTTTAATCCCATTGCATTTACTTTAGGAAGAGGGGAAAAAGGTGAATCCTACTGCTGTTTGTGCACTCTGACCTAAAACTCCAGTGAAATCTGTATGAAGGTGAGAGGAGAAAGCTCTTCTCCATGTATTTTGGGCAAGCACACATTTCCTAGCTTCTCAAACTGCTTTGCTTAGAAATTAATTTCCTATCTAGTAGCAGTCAGATTCCCTAAAACCACTGAAAGAATGTGTAGAAATATTAAAAAAATCAAATATTTTTACTATAGTTCTGGAATTGCTTTAAATCCTGTTGTCAGTAATGTAGCCTGTATTGTTTGGATAATGAAAGGCATTCTTTCTCAGACTTGTGCCATCAATCTATATGGCATAACCTGCAGACTCTAACTCCAGTGACCCCTTTTTCCTAATATCTAAGCATGAATACGCAAGGGGAGTCCTGAAGTCCTCCGCAGGAAATTTAATTAGAGCAGACACATTCAAACAATTTATGCAGCAGGAACTCAGGAAAACTGAGATCCTGTGAAATGGCTGCAGGCAGGTTTCTCTTCCCCACAGCACGTACCAGCCAAACCTCAGCACTGCCAGCCCCTTGGCACGCACAGACAGGGGTGGTGGCATGGTCCATGGTCACCCTGCTCAGCTGGGGCATCACGCCCCAAGCCACCGTCACGGCACTAAATCAGCCTTGCTCCATGGCCCGAGTCCACGGGCACAGGTAGCTGCCTGCTCACACAGGCCAAGGCACAGAGCTCGTTCTGACACTGCCAGGGTTCCTCCTGGGACAGCAGGAGTGATGGCCTGAGGCACAGAAGGAGGGTAGTAAGATACACAAGAGGTTGCCCATGTATAGGAGAAGGAATCTGTATGAGGAATGACTAAACACATGCACAGACAGGTGTGAAGGAGTACAAGGCTCAGGCTTTCTTCACAGCATAAACAGCGTATTTTAATCAGCAAAACTCACACTGACTTACAGCATCTCTCTGTGGGTCATCCTGCTTTGATTGCAAGAATTCAAGGAGTAACAAGCTCCAGAGATTGCTTGAGTCAACAAAAGCATCTTCCCATTTGCTAGGATAGGACTTTGAGGCCAACACACTCTTTGCTCATAGCTTTCTAATTCCCAGCCCAGTAGCAAAGCAGCCACAGCCACTGCTGTGCTGGACAACAGAAAAAACATGACTCCCTATTCCTTTTAAGCCAGGATCCCTGCTGATGTCAGCCTGAACCTAAGCCCTGATGGCTACAAACATCAGCTCCTACAGCAAAGATGCTGATTTCGTTATGAAACTAAAAAACATCATCTCAGAAGAAACTGGGGTTTAACTACACCATGCATTAGTTATGAACTAGTTCTGCAATCAGAGGCAAAACACTGATTTAACTCTTCCAGGTTCGTGGGTAAAACCTGGACAAGGAAACAAGAGAGATCTCCATATGATCTTTGTCCACTAAAATGCTGTCCAAACTACATGAGGCACTTCTGATCCATGAAGTTTTTCTGAGCTGCATCACGGTTCAGTCTGTACTGTATGCCTCATGCTTAAATATGCCCTAAACAAGTCAATCATTTACCTTGCAATCACCTGCAGTTTTTAAATTTCATATTAGCTTTTTGGGGTTAGCAGTCCTTTCTAGCCATGTCCAAAACAGCCTGCCCAACTGCCTTTGTTTTTGAGAAATAGTTAATTCAGATGTGCTTTCAGACTTTAAAACCCTACAGCTTCAGCAAATCTTCTGCTATTTGTTGTTACACAGGTAAGCTGCTGTGGCTGCAACACTGAGCTCCAGATCACAATTCCTGATGAATCAGCCTATATCTACAGAAAAATAAGCTCAGTCCAACTCAGCCATAGGTGCATATAATCCCAGCTGGCCAACAAAGCCCAGCCTCGCGGCCTCTCTGGAAAGCTGGCTCTGAACAAGCATTTAGAAGCTGGCAGTTCTCCTTGTGTCACGCTCCTGGCCCAGGTCTTTTTTCCATCCTGCCCTTTTTATTCTCCCATTGCCCTTGCAATGACCTGACGCACTCCCTTTGTGCTCGGGTGCTGAGCCAGTGGGACCTGCTCACTTGGCGCCGCTAATTAAGTTCAACAACAACATTTTTTTCAGCGGTTCTGTCCCAACACATTTAGTTGGGATTTTAAATTCTTTAGATTTCATTCAGTCCATGTGCATGGTGGTGTCACAAGGCTCTTGGCCTGGCTCAGCTGGTCCCAGCCCTGGAAGGGCTCCAGCACCCTTGACACAGTGCACATAAGCCTGGCAGCAGGGGCAGGAGGGGATGGTCGGAACAAACCAGTCACCCAAATAAGGAGCTACCATCACTCCTTGTTTCTTTTAACACACAGCTGCCCCAGCCAGCATCCCTGCTGATGTCAGCCTGAACATGAGCTCTGATGGCTACAAACATCAGCTCCTACAGCAAAGATGTCTGATTACGTTATAAAACTAAAAAACATCATCTCAGAAGAACTGGGGTTTAACTACACCATGCATTAGTTATGAACTAGTTCTGCAGTCAGGGGCAAAATACTGATTTAACTCTTCCAGGTCCATGGGTAAAACCTGGACAAAGAAACAAGAGAGATCTCCATATGATCTTTGTCCCCTAAAGTGCTGCCCAAACTATATGAGGCACTTCTGGTCCATGAAGTTTTTCTGAGCTGCATCACAGTTCATTTTGTACTATAGGCCTCATGCTTAAATATGCTCTAAAACAAGCCAACCATTTGCAATTTTTAAGTTTCATATTAGCTTTTTTTTTCTCTCTTTGCTCCTCTTATCTGCTCCTGTCCCTTCAAGGAATACCAACAAACATCCTGATGGAAAAGAAATAGAAAACATGGCACAAGAGTAAGTTCCAGGACAGGGAAAGAACATGTTGGAGTCAAGTCCAAAGAAAAAGATGTAGACGATGGAGGTGCTATCCTAAATACATGAGTGAGGAGCTTCAAACCAAATGCAGGGGAAAGCAGGATTTTAACAACAGGATTCAAGGCTGAGGAAAAAATTTAGAGAAACAGCTTGACAGCAGCACCTAAAATGAGCAGAAGGAAAGTGTGCAAAGGAGGGAGATGAAAAGATAGCAGTCATCAGTGAAGATGGACTGCCGGGGCTTATCTTTCTTATATAAATGTGAACAGAAAGCTGTGCTACTCACTAGGTTCTACTGCACCATTTTTTAAACAATGCTCTGCCTTTCGAGCTCTGCAGATCTTCATGCAACATGTGACAGAGCCAAGACATCTTTTGCTCCACTAGACAAAGACTGGCAAAACATCTCTGCTATATGGTCCACAGGATAGATATCTGCATTCCCAGAGAATTTTATCTGCTAAATCTTTTAGGTATACGAAGAAGTCTTTTATTTTATTGCTGGAATTCAGTACAATTGCAAGGATGGGTTCCTATCCAGTCCTACACTCATGACCATCTCCCTGCTTTTCTACCAGCTTTGACAAAATGAAGCCAACTTGCTCTTTAGTTTTGCAATTATATAAGTTCAGATTGAGAAGAGGTTTTGGAATAAACAGCATTCAATAAAAACATGTTTCCTGTCAAATTTGATAGGATCACCAACAGCAAGTAGGGATCTGAAAAACACTAAAAACATACGAATTTTTGGGAAATGATATTGCTACTGTAATAAGCCAGTCCAAATGCAAAATTCTAGGAGAATTAGGCTGTAAGATGCAACAACACATACAGCACAGAGTCCAAACTTTGTACTTCATTCTGACGCGCTCCTGTCAACACCAAATCTGATTTCTGAACTACCTGCATCCTTACAGATCACTTCTAACAAAATCAACTACCCCCTCCTCCTACATAACATGCAAGTGATGCTTGCATAAACATGTGAGTCCTTAAGCAGTATGTATAAGCATCACCTGCAGGGTATAAAGGAGCTGTGGCACCCACTGAGGTAGGCTGTGACCTTTCCGCAGTGGTACTTCCCAGGGTCCATTACAAGAAATATCAGCAGTTTTTGTCCTTATCCCTGTGTTCCCTACAGCACTCACTGCTGGCCACTTGCAGAGCTTGGATACTGGCCCCCATGGGTCTTTGCTCCTCAGAGCAGAGGTCTTTAACAACAGAGACCATCTGAGAAGAAAGAAAGCTACACCACTGCCCTCTGATCCAGAGGATGAGGGGACTCTGGACTCCTTCCCAGAACCAGATCCCTGTGGATACCAAAGAAGTACAAAAGGCTCTTCAGAAAGCCCTCTTCTGAATTCCCAGGATGCTGGACAGATGGGGAGCAAAGAAACATGTTTGTAAGTGTTTTCACTGTGAGCTACGAGTTAAATTAGGAGGCTGACAAGAGCGAGGAGCAATAAGTGTTCTCCTTGCAGAGTGGGACAGGGTTTGCTCAGGAGGCTAAAAAGGATGATGAAAATGATGAATGCTCTAAAGTCCTGCTGAAAACACAAACCTACACCATCAGGGCATGGCTAACATGGCAAGGGTCCAGCAGGAAGGGGACTCAGTACAGCCCCAGCCACAACCCAAATAAGGACAGCTGCTTCAACAAGCCTCTTGAGAGAATTTCTCAGGGGACCTCATCATGATACTGGAAAAAGCATCTATTAAATACCAAATGGATCGCTCCAGGTCTAGGGAAGAGGCAGTCCAGCCAAATCCTAAAGGAAAAATACACAGTGCTCCCAAGCGGCACAGCAAACCCACCCAAACTGGTCTTCAGCTACATGCCACTGAGATGGTGAGGTGCTGTGTGACGAGATGGCAAAAATAGTCCAAAACCTCTTGTCTGGTGAAAGTTTCTGATTTTGCACTTAAAACAGGCTGCAAATTCTGCAGGGCTGGGATTGTCCTGTTTGCTTTTACAGTGGCTGGCATGTTGGGGAGAGTCTCAATGCCTCTGAGGTTGCCAAAATTAAACGTAAATTAAACTAATTACTTCACAGTTATTTAGCAGAGAATAAAAAATATTTTACCCTTGAGAAGAAAAGAAACCATAGACTAAGCAGTGCAATTCCTGGAAAGCACCAAGGACACTGATGATGCACAGCCCTGATGATCTTCTACCTGCAGAAATGAATGTGCCTTCCAACCAGCCAAGCTGGCAAACCTTGCCCCACATACTTAAACTGTAGAATTGCTGGTTTGTGAGATCTCATCCTCTTACCTGACATCATTGCCTCCATGGGCAAAGGATCCAAAGCAGGCTGTTAAGATCTGGAGGAAGTGGAAAAGTAGATGGACCTGAGAAGTGTCTTTCTCTTCCTTATCCTCTTCCACAGGCTCAACGGGGGGCCGGTTAGGATCGGCGAGTTCAGAGGCCAACTTCATTTCCACCCCACCTTCCTCTGCCTCAATCTCTGCCTCAGCCACTGCATTGCAGTAGCTGGAGTAGCTGTCGTAGCGGACTCGCTTCTTGGAGTAGGAAACAGTGTCTCCCACCAACTTCTCACTGTCTTCTGGAGTAGAGGTGTCCGCTGCCTTGAAGGAGGAATGCACGGGCATGCCACAAATAGCAGCAGTGTAACAAGTGTAGCTGTTGTTGCGCCGCAAGAGTTTGTAGTTGTTTTCTGCGGTGGGCCTCTCATCGTTGGCCCTGTCCAGGTGTATTTTGTGGAGCAAGTCTTTGTATAAACCTGAGTCCTTGTGCACAGTGTGATAAACGTGGCCATCGCTCCTCACGTGGCCATCGAAGCTGAAGGTGCCATTGGAAACAGGTGATTTCACCGAGGTGTGCGTCACTGAAAATGCCCTTCCTAAAAAGGCAGAGATACAGAGGTTTTATTTACACAAAATGCCCCCTTCCCCAACACAAGACAATAATGTGGCCACCATCTGATAATACAGGACAAAGAAGACCAATTTGCACTACATGCAGTGAATAAGCCAAAATTCAATTTGTTGCAAAATAAAGTCTCTCATCTTCTGTGCAAAAAGAGCTTTGTTCCAGTGTTGAGTCTGCCCAGACGTGCTGTATGACCTGCAGCAAGCCACTTGGGACCAGCTATTTGAACAGGATACTTGATGGTTAAATCCTCATGTTCTTTGAAAAAATACATTTCCATAAAATTCCTTTCTTGTAAAGCAAGCTCTGCTTTTTCTGAGGTTTTGTCTACATTCAATAGGAATAATTAGGATTTCTGAAATGTGGTTTTACTGCAATTTCATACTGGGACTTAAATGTTTAAGAGACATTTCATTCATACTCGTTTAGCAGACATTTACACAGTTTTAAAAAATAATTTAAAAAAAAAAAAGCAAAAAAGTTCACGTTCTGCAGAAGTGTTTCCTCAGCTATTGCAACATTTTCTGTATCCTAGTTCTATGAACATGATGATGATTATTCCCACTGTACACATTTAATGTCAGCACACACTGTAGGACATACATCAAAAGGTATCACAGGTAATATTTCTGAAGAAACTGTCTTTTTCATTTCCTCACTTCCTGGATTTTCACTGTGCAACATTCACAATTGGGTTTAGCTATTTTTAAACGGGAAGCACACACTCTAAGGGCTCCACATCATGACTTATTTGATTTTGTAAGAACCAGTTGAATATATTAGGCATTTATTAACCAAATTACAGGGCTTTGTAGATGTTAGCAAAGTGATATCAAAGTCAGCAGACCGCTAAGTGGAGGGGGGTGATCCCACCATGTGGCAGAACAGAAAGAGCTTTATGCACACAAGTCTACTTCTTACAAATATATGTTCAGAAAACAATGTGTGAGATTTTTCTAGTGGACACGCTCCAAATGGTCATACATTTATCAGCTAAAGTCCAAATCTTTTCATCTCCTGTTGTAGTATGCTAATCATCTTTATGCTGAATTTAACCTTCATACATCAGCAATCTGTGTGCTCTGTATTTTTCCACTGCTTGAAAAGATGGAAACACCATTAAGAATACAAAGTAAAGCAATGCAAAAACGCAAGTAATTTTTTTTTCAGCTGTTTCTAAAACTAAAAAAACAGCCAAACAAAATGTAATTTATTTTACGTCCTCTCCAGAAAATGTCAGTTGTAAATGAGCATCTTTCCAAACAAGCACTGAAAAGGGATTAGAGATGGAAATTCCAAACACTAATTTACTATTTACAACAGAGACCTACTTGCAGTTAAGAAACCTCACTGAAACAGGAAGAAGACAAACCCTCTAAGTTGCCTCAGTTCCTTACCATAGGGTACACGTGGATGGTTTCCATTTGCAATAGTATCTGATGCCCCAGCAGCTTCTGTTACTGAGCCAGTAAGGGGAATCGTGCTCTCATCAGATGCTTTGGCACCAGGAAGCTCTTTAAAGACTGGTGTTTCTTCATCTTGAATTTTATCAAGACTTTCATCTGATATCCTTGACAGTGCAGCATCTTTCTTTAACCGGCCTAAGGAAAGAGCAGTACTGAAATTTTAAACCCAGCCTATACCTCTTGTTACTGAAGTTTCCACTGTTTGCATCAACAGCATGGTTTAAACTGGCTACAATAACCAAGCTTCATTTCATACATACACTATTTATTTCTAACGCTTCACTACAATCATGTGTGAAAATCCTACAACATCTCTATTTCTTCCTGTAAAATTCACTGAAGCAAAACACTGAGCTGTTCATCTAATAATGAAACCTAAATCTTTTCTCTGCATTTTAAACAATGCATTTGTTGAGAGTAGCAAAGCAACTAAAAGCTGTGATCAGCCCAACTTACTGTAAAGTTAAAAGTCGCTTAAAGATGATCATTCTGACAGGTTTCTTTCTCTTTAACTTTTTCTTAATAAAATATAAACCAGATTATATTCCAGGTTTTATTTTCCTGATTCTGCTAGACTCCAGAACCGAGCACTGCAATGGCTTGCCTAATAAGGTTTTGAATTTCTACCACTACAGCTTTTTCAGAGCACATTACACAAATACATGAGGAGTAGTTTAGGCACATCCTGCCTGTGGGTGGGGACTGGACTAGGTGACCTCTCAAGGGCACTTCCACCTCTGAAATGTAATATTCCATGATTTTATATCACTCACTCATTTCATTAAATAACTACTTACTTTCTATTTTTCTCTTCATCCAGGGACACACAAAAATCCAGACTAAGACAGCAAATACTAAGGACACACCAATTGATATTAGAGCAATGGCCCACATTGGCAGTATCAGTCCCAGTACTGTAAAGACAAAGAAATAAAACGCAAGCAAGCCATAAATTAACATGACTTAATTATCCCAGGCAGTGGAAGAGCGGTCTGTTGCAGAAAAACCAGTGTTCACAATGTATTCAAAACCAGCATGAAGGAGCTGATGACTTTTAACATATTACCAATTACTGCAGTATTTAAAGGTATCGTTGACACAGAAACACTTGCAGATTTAGTCTTCCAGTTTCCTGTTGCCCCACTGTGACCTTATTTCCAAAGGAGCTGAGGGTAAAACCCCCCTATCAGGGCTGCTGAAACAAGTTTGCAGTGCTTTAATACATGAATGCACATGAAACCACGCTGCCCATTAGGGTAAGTGTTTGCCTGACCTTTGCTCTGCTCCATAAAGCCCAATGCTTAGCTTGCTCTAAGCCCTTATTTGCTTACGATGGGAGCTTAATGCAGCACTCCAAAGCTGGGGCTTCATCCTGCAATGCACAGCAACATCAACAACTCATGTTTCTGTGATTATTCCCAACAGAGATCCTTGCACTTGTTCAATGGAAACAATCCGACTCTTGAAGAAAAAGCGTGGACTCTGATCTTTCAAACCCATATATATATTGACTATCTTGAAACCTATGTGATTAATTCATCCTTGTGAGTAAATGCTGCCAGAACAGAGGCCTTGCAGAGTAAATATGTATTTCCCCAGTATCAAAAATGGGGTCCCACCTTTTTATTCACACACTTTAGAGACTGCTAAGCCGAAACAGAAGGGACATTAAGATTCTTATTTCATTTATTTTGCTTAATGAGTCACTGCAGAGTGCCTGACCTACTTCTGCAGTACAACTAATGAGGGAATGTGAGTTATACAGCTGATTTACTGTGAAACATCTTGGATACGTAGCCAACTAGACTTAAGAGGAATAGTTATGTTACCTTCAAACTGAGAATGTCTCAAGTTTTTTCTTAATTGCAGTAATGCTATGCTATGGAGTAGGGTCTACCAACTGCATTTATCTAGTACATCTAGTGTGTTGGATCTTAGAGAAATATTTCCATTCAAAAAAAGGTCACTTTCTAAGCCTGCTTTCTTAATGCAGGGCCATGTTCAGGAGTCTATCTCCAATTGCTTCTTTGTTCCCAGCTCTTGGACAATAATCTAACCTAAAGATAACATATAATGACCAGAGTCTTCAACAAAGTAGTTGAGATTACTGAACATCTTTGTTCTGAACCCTTTTGCTACAAGTGCATGTTTAAATGTACACCACTTCAGTAAACGATAAAAATATAAATGCAAATACATAAACATAAACTGGGAGAATATAACTACACAAACATAAATACAAGAATATATAAAGTCAACTAATATAAAAATAAAAATTCAGATAAAAATATACATATGAATAGACACAAACATGTAAGAGCACATAAAATACACAAATATACAAAAATATAAATAAGGCCCTTCAACTTAATTTCCTTCTACTGAGCTGCAATCAAAACACAACACCAAAGAAAGAAGATGCATTCAATGAAGAAACAGGCTTGAGGATTCTTATCATGAAAGAGAAATAAAGAAGTCAATTTAAATAACAGTCTTGGAGTCAGATGTGCCAGAACAGTGACTCTGCTGATGCCAATGGAGGGACAGCATTACACTGAGAGCAAACAGCACCTGCTCTCCTGCCCTGCTCTGAACCTTCACTCCTTGATGTACAAACCTAGAACACTTTTGAGAGCTCAACATGTGCTCAGATTTACGAAGCCAAATCTGCATCTCAGTAGTTTCCCTTCCTTTAAAGGGGGATTTTTTGTTGCTGTGCTCTTCCCCACTAACCAGAGTGATCAGGAGGGAGTCACAAAAACACATGCACAGAAAGAAGTATGTGGGGAGGTGAATGATTTACTCTTGCCCTCATTAACTCCTAACACTGGCAATAGCATCCTTACACACTGTGGGCATCCTCCCTCCCGTGCCTCCCCAGGTCACTCACCTGGTGCCCCAGTGTACATGATGGAAAACACGTTAATAGCTATGGTAGCAGCATAAAACACTGGGAGCGCACGGAGACCATTGGGCACAGGGTCTTCCTGCACAGAAACCATGAAAGAAAGGAAATGTTAGTTGGATTTCACACCAGATTATTGTCAGCAAGAACCTCCATGTGGAAAACACATGCTCCTGAGTCAGTGCCAGGCAGGTGGAGCTTTTGGATGTCAAGGAAAGGATGGAGACCTGCCTGGTTACACCCATCCACAATGCTGGTCCTGGCAAGTACCAGCACTCTGGGGAAGCTTGACATTGTTAATGGGAACCAGGGACACATGTTATACTTTCCGGACAGCTGCAGACCTGCTGAGTGACGTGGGGGCAGGTTTCTTTCTGCAAGTGTGTTCTTACCTATTTTGTCTCCAAGATGAGGAGTCCCTTTCACTTAGCACGACTGAAGGGTGCCAAGCGGGAGAGGGCTTTGATGTTTTGGAGCAGTGCTACAAGCAGCAGTGCAATGCATCCACCTCAAAACCATATTTCTAAGCTCTCACTTCCTACCAGCTAACAGAAATCTCTGAAATCCCAAGTGTCTGGCTGTATTGAACAGGTAACACACACAAAGTGAGCAGGCAGTGTTTAGCAGGGCACCGTGTCTGCTGCCCGCTGTGCTCTCGGCACTCACAAGGAAAGACTCAGCTGACGGCGCAGCGGAAACGCACCGTGTGAGCCACGGACAAAGCCTTTGTGAGGGACTGCTTTGGCCTTTTGAGGGGCTCCTCGTGTTTGCAAAGGGCCTGGCAAAGCTGAGGGCTGCCTAATGTGGTTTTATTTCTTGCTGCATGAGCTATAATAGGGAACTGAGAAAAGGCTGTGGCCGCCCTGTGCTGTGCCCCGGTCCCAAGGCGAGATGCAGATGGGCTGCATTTGCAGGGCCAGCTGCTGTTCACACACACCCCCAACAAGGGCATGGAGCCCTGTAACAGGCCACAGACTCACTAGCTAGAAAACTGCTCTTTTTTTATGCACACACACAAGTCACTACCTGCTCATGCCAGAAGCTCTACAGATCTTACTGCTTTGTGAATGGCATAGCCAGCAGCTGGAAGGCAATTTCCTTAACTTGAACTTTCTTTGCTCTTGAATGCTTAAATATGTGGCTTTAACACCAGAGTTCACGTGATTTTGATGACTGATTTCTTAAACTGCTAGGCTTTGAATACAATAGTGGAACCTTTCTTCACTTTTATGCAACTTGAATTATTTTTTATTCAAAGCTGAATCTGATAAAATCTATCATCTCTTTTTATCAGTGACATTTATTTAGAGCAGAAATAAAGAACGATGAAGCTGAGGTTACAGGTGGTGCTATTTATAGCAAAGAATTAATCCCTCATCTATTTAAGTTCCCTGTATAACTGCTAATATAGTGTCCCTTATTTTAGGTCACTGTCATGCACTTCCCCATTTTAGCAAGTTGAATGGTGTGAGAGAAATGGAAAAGGCAGATAAAAGTGTTCAGGTTTCCAGTTCATGCTGGGTGGCCAGCAAGTCATCTTTTGCGCTGGAGATACATGGACTGATGTTACCTCAGGTCACTAAATCCCATTGATTCAGGTTTCTTGAGAACCCACAAAATAGGCAGATGCCCATCTTCTAATGTCGGATGTGCTGGAAAACCAAGGCTTAAAATTTCACAACTTTAAAACACCAATTAGAGTATCTCCAAGGGAGGACTGTTCTGTTTAAATTACAGTCAGAACGGCTATTGTGAGGCTAAGTCAATGCCAGCAAGCTTGTACTAATATAGAAGCAGCCTCAATGTACCATCCTCTGACCAAACAGAATATACAATATTAATTATCACACAGCACCTTCCAAGCCTCAAATACTTGTCAAATTACTTGCTGTGAGCTTTCAGAACTGCTAAGAGCAAGTATAAATCAAAAGGCTATTAAAAAAATGACTGGTCTGTCCAAAAAGAAGACAAAAACTTTCAACTCTGGAAATGCCAGCACTCAAATGGGAGGCTAAAACACTCATTATAATAGTGAGATTTCTTTACCTTGTTTAAAATGAAGAATCTGATCAGCACAAAGAGGATTCCAGACATCAAGCCAGATAACAGTGGGGAAATAAACCAAGAGGCAACTGTGTTGAAGGAAGAATGAAACTTGAAATAAACCGTATTCTTTCATAATAGTCAAGTACATTGTTAATGAGCAATAAATTTAAAACAGTTCTTGTACAACTGGAATGAATGTTCTATATGTTTACTTGCAACTGGTGCAACTCAGTGTTCACCGACACTCATTAAAATCAAAGTAGTGCTAGGCACTATTAGAAACGTCAGCCAAAGCATTTCCTGCTAATTTTGCAAGTTCAGCAATCAAACTCATCAGAAAAGTTTCTTGTAGTTTGAATCAGAGTAGATTAAAAAGTGCTGTAATTTCCTAATCACAATGACCATGAATGTTGCAAGCAAGTGGAAAGCAACTGCATCTAGCAGGATGCCATGCTGCTCCCAGGATAACAGTCTCAAGTTCCAAAATGCCACAGAAGCATCAACTGTGTATGATGTGTGTACATTTTTTGCAGGCCAGCACTGCAAGTGTCCAGGACTGATTTAACTGAAGTAGGTGGCAAAGCTCCCACTGATTTCAATAAAACTGGATTAGGGCAGCACTCTGGAAATCTCATCCAGAGTGATTTATTGTTCGCAGCATGGTTAACAGATTGATTCTGCTGTCACTGAAAACTTTTTACTTTGACAGAATTAAAAAAAAATACATGCATTGCTAAAGTTCAAATATATTACCATGCCTTCAGCATAAAATCCTTTTAATAGAGACTTTAGGCTGCACCTCAAGTTCCAAAGGCTTCCAAAACAATAACCAAGCACTCCATCACATCCCTGCTTGGATGTACTGATCTTGGCAATGGGAGGCTGTGAGTTAAACATGGTGTATGCCCTGAAGGTGGTGGGTGGAGAAACATGACTGTGGGCATTCATATGATAGCATTCACATTGTTGAGAGCAAGAACAGAGTAGTATGAGCTGCCACAAAAAGAGTTAGAAGAGGAGGAATGTCACCTTGAAGCATGTCTCTTGAGGGACAATATGTCCCCAGCTTACCACTGGAGAACTACAACTTTTGTCTTACCCCTTTCTCCACTGGAGACACACTGCAGCCCTCAATGAACATGGCACCAGTGCATTTTCTGAGTGACATGACTGGGGTGGAAAATAAATTAATGAGGGAGTGCTATCTGCACAAAGCAGATTTCTGGGAATGTTTTTCACAGGCAGCACACACTATTTCACATACCCTCACACATAAAAGGAGACAGCACTTACCAATCTTGACAAGCTGCATCCACTGGACACCCTGTGTGCCAATTGCCACCAGAGAAAATCCAATTGTAGCACCTACAATACAGTGGGTCCCTGATATTGGGAGTTTCAAGAACGATGCAATTAGCTGCCAAACAGCAGAACCTAGAAACAAATGAACCATACAGAATAAACAACAACAATAATGTAACGCAGAAAATTCTTTGCCACATGCCTGCATTCTTTTACAAGTGCTGCCTACACTCCACATGCATAAGAGAGCTCTTCTAAAGAGAGTTTTGTTCCTGTTCTGTCTCTAAAGGCAGATACTAAGACAGTTTAATAGCAGCTTTGAATGCTACATCTTACTTATGACTGTTTATGACTAACAGCTCCCTACAATTCTCAACAGCTCTGCTTTCAGTATTTACAGCCTGTCTGATTAAGTACTCAAACTGCTCCCAGTGGACATCAAGCTTAGAAAACCTCATTTTTGAGAACTGACACTGGAAGCCTTCAAGTGATCATCATTTCACTAGTGAACTACCTACCCATGCTCCTGAACTTGGATACTACCAGAGAAAGGTTCAAATTGAGGGGCAGAGAGATTTTATGCCTCATCTCAGTGATACACAGTCATCCAGTCCTCTATAGGAAAAATGAACTGAGGAAGGAATAAGGACTCTGCCGCTGCCTTCATTTGGAGCTCATTGTTGCACTGGAGAAACTCAAGCCTGCTGAAAAGGCTTCTGTTAGTCATGAAGAAGCCAAAGATACTCCTGGAGTAAGGAAATAAGTTCCCCTAACTAACCAAGGGATGGTGGTTAATGGTCTATAAAGTAAATGCAACATCTGGTGCTCCAACAGGACATTCAGGAAGGATGCTGGCCAAGAGTGCAGGGGAAAAAAAAGTACCCCAAAAACCACTTCCAGGAGTTAGATCAGACACAGCTGTCTACCCACTTTGCAAAGACCCACGATCCCTGCTCCTCTTGCAGCAGCGCTAACTTCAGGACACCAAAATACTTTTAAGAGTGACACAAGCTTCCTGTGGACATCACATAATATTAGAGAATTCTTACAAAGACCACGTCTTCATCTTAATACCTCAAGGCCTTACGACTAAATCTTCATGTATCAAAAGTCACTAATGGCAGCAGTCAGACTGCCATAAGAGATCCTGAAGTTTCTGGCTCGTGCCACCTCTCTTACCAGATTTGTGGCAGATACGGGTGATAAAGCAAGGTCACTGAACATACGCTGGCAGATTACCCAAAGTTTCAACCTCCATCCTCAATCCCAACATGAGAAGATGGTTTGAAGGTCCTGAAACAGTGCCATCTGCAAATGGTGATTTGCAGGTATCATATGTGGCTACATTTGGAAGTCAACCAGTTTGTAAAACTGATCTCTCCTGGCATGCTATTCCAAAACAACTGTTACTTCTGCTAGTGGAAATTCTAGATCAATCAAGGAACACCTGCTCTTTTTTGGCTTATTTTCCCCTGGACTAAAATAAAAATAAAAATAAAAACACTTTGAAACCTTTGACATGAACTTAGAGACCTGCAAGTGGAAGAGAGGAGAAGGAGGAATCAGGTGGTTACATCTGAAAGAAGCCAAATGAAAAGATAAGCCAGCCATAAATGTGTAATTACTAAATACTCAGTATAAAAAACATAGTGTCACAGCTGCACTACAAATGTCTAGTGAGGACTGGGGTTTTTTGTTGGGGGAGTATGGAACTATTTCTTGTTTATTTAACTTCACAGATTTACAGAACAGTTTGTGTGGGAAGCGACCTTAAAAAACCATGTAATTCCAAACCCCATGCCATGGGGAGGGACACCTTCCACTAGGCCACACTGCTCAATGTAAAACAAACAGGAGAGAAAGGAAAAGGTGATGGAGGACCAACCTGAGAAGGACAATGCATAATCTAAAGAAGTTTAAGGAAACACATTAAGGAACAGAAGAAAATACAAAGGAAGCCAGAGCAGGACTTTACTCTGGGACTTGCAGTGCTTTCACAACCTACATCAAAGCTTTAACTCCTCTTTAACATAAAACGTATGTTCCAAATTTTTACCTTAACAAAACTAACTTTGGAAGCAGGAGGCTCACTAGGCCAGTCACGGAGTCCCAAATTCAGACTCTTCATGCCTGCTGGCACCATGGCCCACACCTTTTCCTCTTGGTCAATATCCCCTAAAGACAGAGGGCTGGCTGCAGACTGCCCTGAGCAGGAGCTGCCTGCACCAGCTTCTGGCCAGGGTGCATTTCATGCTCCCCTGCTGCTGAAGGCACCTCATCCAGTCTCCTGAGGCTCCGGTGCTCCGTGCCTGCCGTGAGCCCCCATCAAACACCACACCACCTGCAGGACCAGATTAGTACTTGGCTCTGCTAATCCTGGCTGGGATGTCCTCTCTGTTGGTGGCATCTCCTCAGTCGCATCAGCTGCTGACTTCAGCTTGCACCAGAACCTCTAGAACAACACATGGGCGAGTTCTGACAATAACCTGACAATTAGTTAATGCTGGGCAAGTACTACAGTTTACCCCCAAGAGCAACAGTCCTTAACTTCTCATCTGCCTAATAAACAACATTTTAATATGCTACAAATTGCTACAAAATGTTACATTTAAAAATTTTAATCCCATTACTTCCTGCTTCCTTTTCTCTTAGGAGAAAAGGTTGACCTGAAAATTACATCTGCTGTTTGCTGCAAGTATCAAAGGATCTTCCACCAACATCTGGAAAGAGGATACAGTGACTTTTGGTCTCTCCCAGACTGTTGACTCATTTAAGCCTCATTGAAATTCAGAAGCTAAATCCATTTGCAAAAACATGATCATGAGGAATGAGAGAACAGGGTGGGGGAAAATGCAGAGCAAAAACAGAAAGAGGAAAAGAAAACATCCAAGAAGGCTCAGAGAAAACACAGAAAAAATATCATAAATCCAGAGAAAAGCAGGAGATGGATTTGAGGGAAAAAAAAAATTTGAAATCTTCATTTTGTAACTTGTGATTAATTCTGGGACTTAAAATGTGGAATTTCTCCTTAATGCCCCTACTGGAGGAAGGGAATGCAACTGGTCATGAAGTTCACACAGGCTTATGTAAATACTCATGCAAATAAGTTGTTTTCTTTGAGCTTCTGGCCAATTGCCTCTGCAGGGGGTATCTGAGACTTAAAACTTTGCCCTGCCAGGATCAGGATACCAGAAATAGATACAGAAAAGAAAACAGACCCTTCCTTCAATGGGAATCGTGAATATCAAGACCAGACAGGTGACTTACACTTCAGATGGTGTGCAGTGCTCCCGGCTCACGCCCATGGGAAAAGACAGAGCCACCTCAGCAAGCACAGAGGATAAAAGATGGAAGTGGAATGGTGCTAAAAAGCCACCCTACACCTTGAGGAAAAGACCAGAAACCTGCAGCTGATCTTGCACAGTATCAGGAAAGAGGAACTGATGGGGGGGTGGGGAACAACAAATAGCACTTGAGATGGTTTAAGGTGGGACCATCTGTGGAAGTGGCTGCTGTTCCAGCAGTGATTTCTTGCTAATCAACCCCTATTCCCCTTGGGCAAGGAAAGGTGGCCAACCTTCAGGAGGCTCAGGAGCAGCCAAAGAACCAAGGGAACCACCTCTGATGCACTACCCAAGGTGTATCTATTGATGGCCTTTAATAAATACCTACTTTATTCTCTAACTCTGTCTAGCCTCTGTTCTAGGAAGCCACTCCAAGGCATCACCTCCAGACTCTCAGGCACACAAAGCCACCTCTGACAACTCCAGAAACTGTCACTTAATGTCCACTTTTTGATCCATTAAAAAAACTTTTAAAAAACAATTAAAAAAAAAAAAGCTGAAATTTCCCCTTTTCCCAAAGGAAAACAGGAAAACAACCACACGTAGTAGATCTCTGCACAGACTCACCCATCTCATGTGCAGGTCTTGCGTAAAAAGTGTGATGAGGTTAGAAGGGATAGGTCGACATAATATTTAGGTCAGGTTTAAGTAGGTTTAAGGAAGAAAATCTTTAAGTGGAACATCCCTCTCAAGCAGAGGATGCTGTGATGCTTGTATAAATCACGCCACCCTGTCACGGGATGTCACCAACCTGCCAGACTGAGGTGGGAGGGCTGGCCCCTTGCCGGGGCTGCCTCTCCCACTGATAAAGGCTTTCCTCCCTGCTGCCTCCTGCCCTTTAAAAGCAGGTTTGCTCCTTGAGGGAGCTCTCTAAAAGCTAACAAAGCCTCTTGCATATAAACAAAGAGTAAATACCGTGGCTTAATGTTACTTACCTCAGAATACGCTGTTTGTTCTGAACAGAGATTTAGTTAACTACAAACACAAGCACGGGGGCAGACTCTAAGGTACTCCGACCTGCTGTGGTTTGGGTCAGAAAAACTAAAAAGACCTTAAATGTGTGGTTATCTTTACTGCTCCCTTAGTTTTGCCGTGGGCAAGGGTGAAGTGTAGGACTAATTGCAATCACTCAATCACTCAAGGCAATCAGTTTACATAAATGTGTTTGGATTTTCTGTAACTTTTTAAAAAAGGATTCCTTCTCATACATACTAATTGCAAACTTCTGATTCTGTAGGATCTTCTGTCAAGACACAAATGCTATGCTTTTATATTTTCCATTTATCATCACAAAAATCTCCAAAATATTTTTTCAGTATCTTATACATATATAGGATCCATTGTGCTAAACATTTCTTTTAATCTATTAGTTAAGTTGCTGAACAATTCAAAAATGTAAATTATTAGAAGCATTTTTAAAAAACATAAGAGACTTATAAAGGAATAGAGGCCCCTGCATTCACACAAAAACAGATGTGCAGGTCCAGAAGATGGGAAGACTTAATTAACAATGCTCACAGGGTGACACAGGGTTAATTAACAATGAACAGGGTGACAAATACACAACAAACATTACTTGGAACAGGAAAGTGTTACTTACCAACCATTGCACTCACTTCTCCTGCCATCAGCAGTGGGACGGTGTTGTTGTACAGGTTAACATCAATGATACCTTTCCGAATTGTTTCTCCTACTTTTGCTCCCAGTAACACTGAGCCAGTGGTTTCAAAAACTGAAGCCAAAATGCAAGCCTGGCGTAAAGTAACAACACCAGAGCCCACAGCCGTGCCGAAAGAATTTGCAACATCATTTGCACCAACCGAAAAAGCTAAAATAAAAGCAATGATAAAACCCACAATGACCATCCACAGGTACTCATCCATTGCCATCTTTCCCCAAACTGTAGATTAGTTTCCCCTTTGCAAATCGTTAATAGTCAAGGCTGGAGGGCACCGCAACGGATTTGGAAAGCAGATTTCTTGTAAACAATGAGTTCTCTCTGGAAAGTGCTGGGTAGTGTTAGAATGTGAAGAAACTGCTAACTGCTGATTTTCAAACTACTATAAATACTGTTCATTTGGCTGCCTTCGGTCAGCAGTGAAACACATTCCATATTTTGCTTCCAAACCAGTACGACTGCGATGTTCTGTCCTGCAACGGAGAAAAAAAAAACAAGAAAAAGAAAAAAGAAAAGAAAATTAAAAAAAACAAATGGGGAATACTCAGCAGAGCTCATAACAATGCGTGTTTTCAGAAGTAAACAGATGATTTAAACCCACTAATGGGGTCCTACTTCAGCATGTGACTGCTCTAATCATAAAGCAATTCAGAAGAGATTCAAATTAGGTCACCTCCAAAGCAATATGTTTCTTGCAATATCACTGACCAAGAAAATCTTTTGAGCAACTTAAAAGGATTAAGAAAGTTTGGGGATTTTGTGTTGAATTTACGAAGCAGAGCAATAAGCCCTCTCTCTAGCAGAAGGATTCCTCCTGGCTTTTTGCACCCAGTAAATATAAGACACATAGAGTACATAAACCATACCATACAGTCTGACTCCCAGCTGATATGTAACATCTAGCTCCACTGATCTCAGCAGAGCCCTCCATATTTTATCAGCAGCAGCCATGGATATGCTCCTTTGAAAAATTATTTTTTATATATGTCTGTCTAGGAAACACCACTGAAAATACTCTGAAGAACATTAATATTCATCTGTTGCTGTTATCATATCCCATGTAGTAAGAATACAACTTCCTTACAGCTTTTCAGTCACTGAAGCAGCACAATAATTTCAGTATTTCCGTGTGTCCCTACTGGTTTAGAGAAGTCTATGAAAAAGGTGCAACGAAAACATTCAACTCTGTTTTTTTCCTATAGATAGTTACTAATTACTAACAGTTATTACATTCAAACTATTGTCATAGATATCTTTGAGTATTTATTTTGACAGTTTCACTTTTATGACTGCTTTTTGAATTACATCTTTCTTAGCCCAATAAAACAGTAAGATCTTTCAAAGCAAAAAATGGACGGAGAGAAAGGGAGTTTAAAAATTAAAACCTTCACCATCCAAAAGAGTGTTAAACAGAGTGATAAGGCCCAAAGTGACATGAAGATTGCCAAAAGCTAGAAGCAAATTTTCCCAAACCACCTGCCTCCTCCAAGGGCTAATTCTCTTCTGTTCTGGCCACCACAAAGACGTCCTGTGGTCCTGTGGCAAGGGGTTAAAATGAACATTTAGCAGAAGATATGCCTCAGCCAACTCCACCTGTTTCAAGAAGCACTTCTAGAGAGCAGAGGATGTCAGATTAAAGCCCTGAGCCCACCTTCTGCTCACTCCCTATTTCCCCACAGTCACTTCAATCTCATACAATATTCCCACAAGCACAGTTTCAAGAACACGCTTAATTCCTTTCAATGACCCAAATGCAATATAGGTCCTGTGGTAGCAAGGAGGAAAGGTCTCTGAAACCCCTGAAATAATAGCAAGATTACAAATTAAAAGAGATTTTGCATGTTCCTGAGCTGCTGGATCCTTGAGAACAACCAAGAGGAAAACAACACCTCCATCTGTGTTTCCTAGAAAACTCCTAAATTGATGTCATGGATTGATGCTTTCTCTGCATAGACATTCAGCAAAAAAGATGTCCCTCTTTTTTTCTGCAGGCTCCAAAACTGGCTGAACAACTGTTGCTCCAGTCTTTTCCAGACATGGAGCAGACATCAATCCTTGAATGCCTCACACTCTAAAATAACATTTCAGAAGGTCTTAATGGCTAAAAACATTTGTGTAAGGATTTTTATACTATGAGATAACACGAGAAAATGAAACACCAAAGCATGTTTTCTGTTTGAAGACTTGTTGCTTTTTTATAATTCATGAACACTCAGCCCTTTGAGTGGAAAAGGACGTGACAGAAACAGAAAAGGCTAATGATATTTGGAAGAAACAATTATAGTTAGCACTTGTTTGCCTGTGAATAAAGACAAAACCCCACTAAAAGCATTTGCTAAAAAATTTCTATTATGCATATCAGATTTTTGCTAGGAGATGAAGTACTGGATGAGGGTCTTTCCTTGATCCTGGAGATTAATGATTAAATTCTTCATCCTGCATGGATTTCCACAGTACCTTTGCCAAGTTAGCCTCAGTGCTCCAGTTTCTTCTCCTGAAAATGGCAAAGCTGACTGAGGTCCATGCATGCATCCACAGACTGTGATTATAGGAGACCCATTTCTTTGGACCAGCTAGATGAAAGCACACCCTTACTCCCAACTGAGATCTATCTTTTCTCCACTTATCAACCAACCTACCAATTTATTGTGGTGACCCAATTCCTGAGATAAGAAAGAGCAGGGGGATTGTGACATTGCCCCACCACAACAGAATTAATGGGACAATGTTTGCCAAATCTGGCTCCTCCAGCCACAGCGAGTTCCTGCAGTTTCCAAAATAAACCACTAAGTCACAAGGTTGCCTTTATTAGCTTCCCTGGGAGAGGGTGTGGAGAACTCCTCCAGATGGTCCCAAGGAAATTAAGACTTCAAGTGTGTGTATGTGCTCCTAAATCGCCTCATGAAGGCCAAAGAGTCTCCAAGAGACTGTCAGCACGGCTTTTGGCAAAGGGCTCAGAGAGGCAGCTACATAAACTCCCTCCCTGTGAAATAGGATATTTAGCCTCAGGATAAAAGGATGTCTTAAGTAAGAAGTCACCCCTCCTGTCATTTTGTGCAAGGTGATGGTTCAAAATAGAGCTTCCTCCAAAACCTGAGAGGCTTGACTTGATGTCCACTGTGTTGGCACAAGCAACAGCACAGCAGCAGCCAAGCTGTGTCTTTTAGAAGATGGAAATCAAAAGGAAAAGAGGAATAAACACATGTTTAAAAATTAACATGTAGGGTGCCTTTGAATGGCGAGGTGTTACTACTTTCAACCTTAGAAAACAGTAAGAGACTTTAAATGCTTATAAAAATAAGGGGGAAAAAGGCACATCTCTGCTGAGAAAGTTTTCAGAAATGCAAAATATCCTGCAAAGCAGGCCAGTGACTAAATACAGACTAAATCTTGTAGCATGCTTCTTTCTAGAGCCCAAAATACATCTGGCATGCTCAGACACGCTGAGCTATGCCCCTCATCACCTAATCTAACCCAAGAGCCTGTGGTATTTCATGTTGTTACTGGGATGGAAAAGAAACTGGAAAAAACACCATGCAGGAGGGAATGGCAGGTGATCTGCTCCAAGTGTGACACCTGGAGTCACCAGCCTGTGTCTCTCCTGTTCTCAATTACATTTCATCAACATGCCTCTGTGCAACCCAAATACAATTCCACCTGACCTGCTGGATGTTGGGAGATCCTCCCGTTTACCTCTGGGACTGATAACACCTCTGCAGTCAGGTGTGCCACACTACCACAGCAGAATCAGGATGGAAAGGTACATTTTCCTATTGAGGCTTTGGATAACTCTTCCTGAACCAGCCCAGCCTGTCCTGCCATGCTGCAAACTCACACTTAGGCATTATCAGGGCAGAGGAATTGTGTTAGGACCAGGGAGCTGCAGGACCTAAAGCTGGAGCGTGCATCTCTTACTGGCTATTAGAGTGGAGAGAAATGCACAGATATATGATGTTTCAAGCTGTAAGAAGCTAATTCTGCATTAAGGCAAGTATTTTAGCTAACAGATTTTTCCTACTATAGGAAAAATGCAATTTTTTCCTACAATCCATACTTACCATACCGTATTTACGAGATCCTAGTTGAAGCCTTTTAAGTGGACTTAGAAACTTGCCCCTCAACAAGAAAAATTTGATTTTTGGAAATGCTAAGCACATCCCTCTGCCTCACTGGCAGATGATCCAGACACCCCCCTCGGACTGTATTTTGTTGTTAACTAAACAGCTTGTTATAACTCTGTCAACACAGAGTGCTATTTCTTCCCTAAGGGAGAGATGAGAACAAAACCTAGGTAAAAAAGCACCTTGATTCATGCACAATGACAAGTGAATCCTCAGGAAAAAGTTAGGATTTCGTGGTAATCGTGAGATCATTTTAGGACACATTTATATATGGACATTTACTAAGACAGGTCTCCTGGAAGCTATTCACAGTACACTACTAAGTCTAGACAAGTTTTGTGAAAAAAATAGTACTAAATTTGAAAATCAGAGATGTCGGGGTTTGGGGATTTTTGTTTCTGCTAAACAAATTGCTGCTAAAGAGAACAGAGAAGTATCTAACAGCAGGAATGAATGGATAAAAGTAAGCGCAGGACTAAGTTCAAATTCTAGGGAAGCAATCAGAGTGCATTACCCTCCAGCAATCCAACTGTGTGACATAAGGGAACAAACAGAGGTCCCATAAATGTCCTTTAATCTTCTCTTCACCAAAAATTAGGGAAGAACCTACAGCACTTGTGAAACACTGAAAGGTATGCAGCTCATACCATACATAACTCGTGCTGTATGCAGCTATCCTACCCTCAGAAGTTGCCCCACGCTGCAGCTGAAAATTTTCTTCTACTCTGGATGGGGCAGAGATTCTGCGACGTCCCCGTTTTAACTGATTTATTGTTGCCCAAGTATGAGCAAAAATCAAAGGACAGCAGCTAGTGTAGCATTTCCCAAAATAATTTTTATGACTACCCTGCTTTGCATTATGGCAAAGCAGACGAGGGAGGATAATTTCTTTTTCTCTGCTGTGCTGAAAACAGTAGACCTTTCATGACTGACAGCGGCACTGAATTTGTACTGACAGGCAGGTTCACTTCGAGTTACCAGTGGCGGAAAAGTCTGTCTAAAATGCTTACCAGACAGCAGCTTCTGGGAGGTTAGTCCATATCCTCTCTATTTTTGTATGTTGCTTTTTATATAAAACCGATCTGTCAGGCTTCCCACCTATGTATATAAACTCAGGCCAGATCTGGCATTCCAGTCTATGGGTACTAAACACAGCACTGCATAGAAACCAAGTCTGATTTATTACCAGAGCTAGTAACATCCCTCATATCAATAGCCCTTATCATTTCCAGTTCATGCTCAGGCCACAAGGCTCACTAATTATTTACTTTTAAGTTACTAATGCTACATTCATGATATGAAAGGTGGTATTGAACCAAGTGGTTCAGGACTGAGAACATCCCTATATGGCTCTAAATTACATGCACAGGACTTGTCACACGGCCAAACATTATGCAAGTTTAATGCTCCAATACACAAAAAGCACTCCCGACTTACTATAAAAAAAATCAATTACCACATCAGCAGAAGCAGGTTTTGTATCAATCAGTTCCTATTTTAATACTTTCACAATGTGTTTAAGTATACTTCATGCTACTACTTGATATGGAAACAAGACTGAAGTTGATAGCTTTCCAAGGATTCCCATCCAGTTTAACACTGCAGAGAGGGACTGTAACTGTCAGTTCCCAAAACTTCCAGAGGATGCTTCCTTTTCTTAGTCCCTATCATCCTTTTTTTCCCATCACTGAAAGGTCAAAAATGCATATAAAATATGTAGCATGAGATTTTGTTGCTGAAAACATTCACTAAAAAGACAGACAGCAGTCACTTTAAGCAATTCAACAAACAAGTAAGAAAGGTAAAGTATCAACAAGTTCTCATGCATTTGCTGATAATATATTTTTCTCTAACTAAAGGACAATTTGATCCTTCAGTGACTGAACAAAGTCTTTCTAATGGGCAAGTAGTTTTTATGACTCAATAGTACAGATTTTCAAGATCCACTCAGAGAAAACAAGTGTTCATGGTTACAGAAAACATGTTTTATAAAAGACAACCATGCAGAGAAGTCTTTAAAACTCACCCAATATTTAAAAGTTGTTTCAAGAGAAAAAGGAGCTAAGTTCTTCTAGCAACCTTCCCTCCTGATTGTAAATACAGGTTGAAGTCTAAAATAGGCATCCTGTCATTCAGCACAGTCACATCTGAACATGCAAACTTTCAGAGGGTAGAAAGAGGGCTGTAACTTACACCAGGCAGTCCGGGGATAAAATTCACTCCGGCACAGGAGAGCACACAAGACAACACCGAGAAGCATCAATGCGAGTCCAGATTCTTATTCAGTAGGTGAAAATCTGCCTCCTCTTAAGCAAAGAATTCTGCTGGGGGTGGGCACTGATAAAACACAACACTGCGTCACGACTGCACCAGAGAGACAAACCAATCCAATGAAGCTCGTATTAAAAGCAACAAAACGTTCCCTTCCCTCCCCCCCAGCCCCAGGCATAGGCATAGACAAGAAAGGAAATCTCATTTTTGACTGCCAGCTGGGCGTTTTGGTGAGATCAGGTAATCTCTGAGGAGTCCCAGATCTTCTATCTGCCAGCACACTTAAATGCACTTTTAATTCAAGTGCATGTGACAGTAGGGTATGTACATCCAATTTGGGAATGATGTTGCATGCTTGATACTTTATCCATGTCAGTAGAGGTCCCACAGGCTACACAGACTGCAGAAAGTTAAAGATGTGCACAAGTTTTGACTGGATCGATGCCTAAGCAAACAACTTCACTTTCAACAGTTCAGCCTAAATTACCCAATCCAGATTCCTTCAACCGCTTTCCTTTAAGTGGGAAACATTTTTGCACATAAGTCAAGGCGGAACTAATGTTTGCCTGAAAGTACTCGGCTTAGCTTATTATAAAATATTTGCTTTAAGACTATATAATGCAATTAAGCTATCATATTCAGCAAAAAGAAATCAAAATCAAAACTGCATTGTCACAGTTAAAAATCTGACAGACAAAAATTTATTTGGACACATTTACAGTTTATAAATTTATCTGCTAAGTTTTACTACATTCTGAGTCACTAAAAGGCGTGTAATGATATTTCGACTTAATAAAATTAAATCTGTAAATTTTCTGCATCCTGAACATTTGAGGAAAACCAAACCAATTCAGATTTGTAAAAACAGACTTGGAAAAATAATCCTTTCCTCATCTATTTTTTCAAGTTTGAATGAAGGATATTTCCTAACAAGAAGTTAAAAGTTTTCTGAGTTGGTTAAATTCAGCTGTACATCTGCAGGGATAATTTGGTAAAAGTGATCTTACATTTCTTAAGAAAACTCATATGGATTAGCAAGCCTACATCACCTTCTAAAAAGAATTAGGGCAAAACTCCAGCTAGAAATCTGCAATGAAGAAACGACATTAAAATCCCCCCCAAAAAAAGAATTATATCTATCAGGCCACAATTATTTTTAAGAAATGTTCATTCTTTATTTAAGGTTGATACCCAGCTACTATTAAGTCTGCGATACAGCTGCTACCTTTCTGAAAAGCTGCATCTCCTAAGTCTGCTTGTGATGTCTTTCCTTTTGCTTCTGTAATAGCTGGCAAACAGGCTTCCAATTTTTAGAAAACTGAGAGGCTAATACTTTCACAAGGGTTTTCCCTTATGGACAAAAGAAACATATTTTAACAGCAAGTACATTAATCTTTTCCTGCAGATTATATATCTTAGTACCTTTTTTTATTTTTTTTTTAACAAGTAGCATCAATCAGTTCAAGTGAGAGCCATCATAATTGTAAACATAAAGTCAGCCTGTATTTATAGGTCTGGATTCCAAAGTTTTAAGAAAGTGAACAAACAAGCACAGAAACTTCTTGTAGCACTTGTTTAACTTTACAAAGTAAAAAAAATTGCAAAATATTACTTCATGTTCTCTTTATAGCTGATGTCTGCCTCCAACCCAAAGGGTCCCAGTTAGGCATTAAATCCATCCCAGTTCTCCTTAAAGGACCATTCTCCCAGCCTAGAGGAACCACCACCAGCGTGCAGGTAAAAACACTGTCAGGGGCCACATTATTCAAGAGGTATCTATTTCAACTTCAAACCCCAGAAGCTGCTGGCCTGACCTGTGGGAAGCATCTCAGACCCAGGAGAGCTACAAACTGGAACCATTTGAGCGCTGCTTCCCACGAGCCAGCCTGGCCACAACAGTGGTTTCTTGTTGACCTAAGCTTCAGAGCTCGGTCTACACGCAAAGCAAAGGATATAATAAACAGCACAGAGAAAAGGAAGTATCTTCAAAGTTCTTGTTCTGCTAAATCAGCATTGTGGACTTCAGGCATGGGAAAATTCAAGCCAAGATAGGTTGACCATTAGAAAGAGTTATAATTTGGGACACCACTAAAGAAGCAAGCAAAGGAAAATTTATAAGACCACAGAATAAATTACGAGGATTGGTTTTTGGAAATGGCAGCACCAGTTTGGTTCCCATCAGATCAAATATTTGTAGAAATTATAAATTACAATCTTGATCCGATATCATAATTCAGTTTTAATTGTAATTTATTCTGGTAAATCCACAATTGATAGATCCTTGTTGGATTCAACAAACTCATGCTAGGCAGATTTATATTCAGGTTTAAATAATGTAATAAGACAAGCCAATTTAAATATTTAATTTTAAACTCCCTTTGTTTTGCATTTCTGCATCAGCTATTTTGTGAAAGATGCCCAGGTTCTCATTTCCCAGTGACCACTAAAACAAAGTTAATTTTGCAATTTAGTGTAACTTTTATATCAAATACAACTGGCCTTTTTTGCCATTCAGGTTGGAAGGCTACATATGTAAGTGATTATTCATATTTTAAAACACATACATTTTGAGTAGAAAATAATGGGGGATGAGTATAATTTTCTAACATAAAAACCTGTAAGAAATGGAACCTGAATACCTGTCAAATGCATTTAGTCAGGAACAGAAATACAATGAAAACATCCAAAAGCTGCAAGATGTTGTTCCAGTTACATTGTGCCAGCTTAAATAAGGTTACTGACCAGCCACAGGAGCTTCTGGGCTCTCACGTACCTGCTGCTACTCTAAAACTGGGAGCCATAAGCACCTGGAACTGGGGACCCTGACCCTGCCTGGAAACCTTTATTCACCCTCAATCTATAAACAAAGAAAATAAAATTAATGAGGAGGAATGAAAATGAGTGGCAGATGGTTGCCCATAGTATCTCAAAAACATCCAGCTCTTGTAACACCCTCTTCTTTGTGGCATTGAAGGCCCCCATGACCATCTCCACCGGGGGGCCTTGAAGCAGGGCACCACATGTCCATCATTACCTGGAAATCAGCCCTGAGGTCCTTGAGACTAACAGATACTTAACACTGCTCTACCAAACACAGCACCTCTTCTTGATGCTCTGGTAATTCTATTATGGCCAATGAATACCAACAATACTCTGAGCATCTGCTCTGCAGAGAGCTACAAACACAGTTTAAGTTAAAAAGAGCCAACAAAAGCACATCTGCTTTTGCATATTGGATAGCAAGCTCCAAAACATTCTGTTATCTACCAGGATAATCTCCAAAAGAGATGCATCCATGTTTCACTGCAAGAAAAACCATCTCAGGGACTCCCTGGAAAGTTTAATGCAGTAGGCATAAAAATTAAGATGCCATTTAGCATTCAGGGATGGAGCAACTCCTCTGCTCTAAGGAATCAAACGCCTTGGATGGGCTTTCTTGATGGCTCTGAACTCTGTCACCCTGTCATCCGAACATTTTTTTTTTCCAGCGAGCTTGCGGGCTCCCAAAGAGGACATCCCACCCCTGTTAGGGGACTTCCAGTGGTCGAGGTGAATTAGCTGTGCTTGCACAGGCATGCATGGAGAGCTGCCATGTCACAGCATGTGACCCTGCTTGAGATCACACTTGTCCATGGAGTGAGCGAGCCCTGGGAAATGGAAGGGAGGAACCCACAAGTGGAATTGCTGGAGGCCAAGGCTGGAGCGGAGGATGACACAGGCTCCGGGTGCTGTGTGGCCTGGGAGAGCCATGCTGACTCCAACCCCTACCACAGCACGAGCCCATGGCAAGCCAGGAGGAGTTCAAAGGCAACAAAGCAACTCTGGAGCAAGGCTTTGGCCAGCCCTGATCCAAGCACTGCCCCAGTTAATGCTGGGAACTGGACTTGGATTGCCTGTGACTCCAGCCTGTGACCAGAGACTGAGCATACCAGTGTCCATATTAAGATCAAGAAAAAGAGTGAGCTGCTGTTCTGAGCCACCCCGGGCTTAATTTTCCCCTCCCCAGACCCATATCCAAAAAAACCAACCAGCATGGGCACAGTATTATAAAAGCCCTGGCTACTGCCGACAACTCAAGGAGCATTATCCTGAAATACTAACAGACCTGTACTGACTTTACACAGAACATAAAAACTGCCCATGAAACACTCCTGTGGCAATCCAAAAATATGCATTTTGCAAATTCAGAGGCTTATGCAAAGATGCCCTTGGTAAAAAGCCAGAGTGTGGTTGCCAAAAGTCAACAATGCAAATTTTTTGGATAAAGGAAACCTGACACGTCCAGCTCCAGATTGCCTGCCATTTCCATTTCAGTTTGGGTTTCAGAGAACAACCACTGTGGAGCCTTCTGTTTGAGCCAGAAGGGATGGCTGGAGCTCCCTGGAGTCCAGCAACCCCCTCTCTTCAAACAGAGCTGGAGTGAGTGAGTAGCTATCAACATGCCAAACCACACCGGCTGGCTCTCACCAACAACCTCCAAAATCAGTGTGGCCCACAGGACAGAAGACCAAGCACTGCTGAAATGAGCTAGCTGAATGTCAAAAGGAGGAAAGGAGGGGTATAACCAAACAGAGGAGGGACAACGACACTCACAGAGGTGTCAACCAGGGTTGTGGGGGTAAATGGAAGTAGACGAGGCCAATACACTGTGGCAATGGAAATTTTCCTGGGTTTTCTTTTCCCTATGAGCATTGCAGTAATAGAGATATACAGGGGGAAACAGCAATAAAAGCTGTGACCTTGGCTTCATTTCACAGGAATAGGAGCCAAATATTACACCAGGAGACTGGTGATCATGCTTATGCTGCCTGGCGACCACGAAAAGCATGGCATCTGCCAATTAATAGGCCTGTTTCCCCCTCAAAGTCCAAAAGCTGCTGATCTCTGTCCTTGAGTCCATGTAATAGTCCACATCCATCTCCTGCAGCCTGTGCTGCTAGAGACATGAGGAGCATGATGGTGAAGCAAATACCTTCAGTTCCACATACCAGGCAGCATTAACGTCCTGGTTGCTTCACTGTAGGTTGACAAGACTACTGAAGCAAAGAAGTGGCCAACAGATTTGTCACATGGGCTAGGGATTAAATCACTGTCAGTGCAACGTGCCAAGAGTGTCCCACAGCTGGGTTCCTGGCTTAGCAAACACCTCCAAGAGGACTCACTAAGGGTGTGTGGTCATGTGAAGCAGGTCAAGAAAAGTCAGGCTTTATCTCTCATGAAGGGCTGGGGAGCAAACCCAGGGGTCCAGTGCCAATGTCCAGGTGGAGCACAAAGAGTCTTCCTGAAGTTCAGGAAAGATAACGGGACACATGGACTGACGAGCATATTCCTCTTCCAAAAGAGCTTGAACAACTAAAATTTCTCTGCTTGACACAGAGGCAGTAGGGAAGAGGAAGTTATTAGGCAGCAGAATGTATTTGAGAACATGGCACCAGCAAACAGGGCCGTGGCTACTGTGCCTCATCCTCAGGAAAGGGTGCTCCTAGCTAAGCCACAATGAGGACACTGACACATGACAGCAGCCCAATGGCTGCCCAGAGGAGAAAAGATAGAATGGATGCTGCTGAGAGGTCAGGAATAGCAAAGGAGATTCCCTGAGGAACCCTCCCTTCTTCCCTGGCTTCTGGTGTGAGAATCAGAGCTAGTCATGCCAGGATCCTGCTGTGCCCACCATGGCTCAAGCTGGGACTTTCTAGACTATGCACTTCCCTTGCAGGAAATGACCAACCCCACAACAGGAGTGGCACAGCACTGACACAGACCACTGCACTCTCCAAAAGCACTGTGAGGAGAGGCACACCATTCCAAGGAAGAGTGCAAATTCCAGAATTAGCTGAAAAAATCAAGGAGAAAAGAACAAAAAAAATTAAATAAAATTGGATCTATGGCAGCCACATGACAACCACACCATTGTTATGCATGTGACATAAGTCCTCTGAAATATGGAAGAACATTCAGAGCACATTTCTTGCAAGACCTGGAAGGGACCAAGGTCTACCTCTTCATAATGATAAGGAAAATTTACTCATTATTATCCATAAAACAAATGAACAAGTAGATAATCATATAAATAAAGAACACTGAATACTCAGGCAAAAAGAATATAAACTCTTTTTTCCTTTGAGAAAGTAATCAAGGAATCTATAATTAATAAAAAAATGGTTTCTTGTCACCAAGACCTTCAGAAGTCATATAAATAATTTCCTCTTCCATCTCTTCTACACAGAACTTAAAAAAGGGAAAATTAATTATGCCATTTCTTAAACTATCAATCAATTTCTCCACTTTGAATTAATCAGATATTTAATTAAATCAAATTAATAAAATTATGTGAGGAAAAGAGTTCCTCTGAAACACCAGATTACTCCCAAAATAGGCTTAATATTTCAGTCAACATTGTCTCCAAGCCTTTAACCAGATATCTTTCACAATTTGATTTTTTCTTTAAAACTTCAGCAGACACGAAGATATCTTAATCACTTAATTTAATACAATTAACTAAATAGATCACAATAAATTTGGGCTATATTACAAGTTTGTTTCTTTCAAACCCAAAGTACTACAGTTTTACGAGAAAAATAATCCTTTCTAGTTTTAAAAATTTCTCGATCAAGCAAGAAGTATTTTCCATTCTCTAAAGTAATCCAAAACCTGGACTATATTGTTCACTAAAGTACTTTCAATCTGGAATACACTGGCACACTAATTGAATGTGAAATTCAGGGGTGCAGAAGACCATTCTCTTTCTATTTTAAAACACTATCATCAATTACTGAAAACTCTATTTAAAATTTGAAAAAAATTACAAACTGATCAATCAGCTACTCTGATCCTGGCGTTCTGTTTTGACTGAGATTCTCCAAGGTTTATTCAGAAAATAGAGTAATTGCACAAACTCGGATGCACAGTTCTCCATCAAGAAAGTCTTCCACAAGAACATGCAGGAACCCACACTGAGTGTGCCTCATGGGCAAATACCATGAAAGGAGCAATGCTGGTAGAAACTCAAGGTGAACACAGAGGTACAGGTAACATGAAGAAAACAAATGTGCAGATTTACTTGTTCCAGTCAACAACAGTAGCTAAAGTTTATTGATTTCAGTTTCAGCATCTAAAAATCCATGAAAACATTCTTATATGATACAGACAATACTATCCCATATTCAAATTTCTATCAAAGTAATAAAATAGGCTAGGATTCTCTCACAGTCATTGTAATTTACTTATCAATTAGTACAATAAAACCTATTTTAAAATGTAAATATTATAAAGTGCAAATAGTTTTTGTATCCCATTGTGATGCAGCAGTTCGATCATATGGAAATATCTAAGTAAAGAGACTGAAAAAATATAACTGTTAGCTACAAAAATAGCTGGACACATTCTCAGCCACTGTCTCTCAGCTGTTCCCTTTATAGCCACTGTAAAACTGTTTCCAACACACTAATCACATCTATTCGGAAGAAACTAAAATTATATGATTTCAAACTATTTTCATTAAAAAAATAGTCCTTTAACAACTGCTTTTACTCTTCCATCTAATTATATACTCTTAAAGGCCAAATATTCAGCCAGTATACAAAAGTAACCATAGCCTTTTATTAAGGATAAGACACCAGATAGGAGTTCATAAGAAAAATAAAGACATTCTTTGCCTGCCTCTACCAGCAATACTTTTCAATAAAGGAAAATACATTTACTTTTAAAATTTTAAATACATATAAGTCAAAGTCTTAATACCTTTGTATCAGAGACTTACTACAATTAAGTCTGTTCACAGCATCATTAAGTTGTTGGGCTGCATGGTCAGTATTTCCTTCGAGATACTTCACGGAACAGCCAAGATGTTCAAAAAACTACCTCTCCAAAAAGCTCCCTCCTAACTCAATACTAAGTAATCTGCACTTATAAGCCCACAACCCTGGCAAGAAATCTTATCTAGAACATTTCCTGACCAACAGTCAGATAGAAAAGATAAAATTGATTAATATTTGATTCTGACGTCTGTCTAAGGACACCATAAGAACAATACATTATAAGGTTACTCAAATTAGAGGGCTAGCACTATTTTTTTTTCTTTTACCTATGTACCTGTCGTCATACTTTCTATGCAAAGGCTGTTTATTAAACGTAAGCAAAACCCCTAACTTCCTATTGTGCAATGGTCTAAGCTTTTCCATATTCAATGTATGTTTCAACAAAAAAAAATCCCAAATTGATTTCAAGTACAAAGCAGCAGCTATCTCATCCACAAATAAAAACCACAGCGATGTTCTGCTCTTCCTAAAACAAGCTTGAAGCCATGATTATATTAAAGACACAGATGTGAGGGGATTTTTCAACTTCCAAACAGACATGCAAACAAAGTATTACAGTTCAGGGGTGCAGGTAAATGAATAAGCAAGAAAACTACGTGACGTTTGTGCAGCGTCCTCTCAAATCCTGCAATCCCTTCTAGAAAGTCTGGGTCTACATCTCCCTCTTCTTTACTCATGTTCTTCTCGCATGGCTTGGTCTCAGAAACTTTCCATGCCTGTAACGGAAACTTGAGCCAACTTCTTAAATGTATGACTTCTTCATCTCCACTCATCATCCACTTCTGTTTCTGAGAAGCTCCTCATCATGACACCTGTATCTCAAGAAGCAAAACAGGAAACATCACAGGGATGAAGCAATGAAAGATGAATAATAATATGCCTCTGTGTCTTTAATAAAATCCCAACTTTGATTCAAGTTCCTTTTAGGAAATCAGAGTTCCTTTCACGAGTGCAAAGCTTACAAACCTAGTTTGGCAAAACATCGCGTGCCAAAAATGGGATAACCAATGGAATCTCCCAATCTGCACCTCTGATCCTGACACGATGAGCAGGAGAAATCCTGCACCAACTAGCCTTACATACTGTGGAAAATATTATCGGGTGCCAAGCTTGCAGAACTAGTCTGTGGCAGCCAGCTCAACTAAAAGAAACTGCTGACCCATCTGCTGACTTACCCGCTACTGAAAACAAGGCCAGTTATCTTTACCCAGGACTCATTAGTCCAAGTAGAGCTCTAGCCCACAAGTGGGATGAAAAACAAAGATGTAAGTAAGTCTCTCCTCTACTTTTCCCATTACTCCCTAATCTACACAACTTCCACAGCACAGAGTTTGTGTTTTTATATACTTATCAGGTACAAGAGGAGACAAAGCCTTCTCTGCATTACAGCAGCTTAACTACAAGTTGACGAAGGCCTAAGGTATTTTCAACCTGTCATAAAATCTGGCGTTGGGGTGGAGGGCACTCGCCTACACGTTTCTGCCACCCAAAACTTGGGATCAAGCAGGCCCAAAGCCAACAGCAGCACTGTTTAGAGTCTAACAACAAAACAGCAAAGGGATGACTCATCTGCAAAATGGAGACACAGCCTTCTTGTGTCCAAAGATGTGGCCTAAACCATTTGCCTGCCTTACAGTTTTGCCTGAATGCTGAATGAGGGGGTAGAGGAGAATTATTTCTGCAGCTGCCCCAGCCACGAAGCCTTCAGGGTAGATAAGCAGGCATCAAAACCATTCTGCCAGCCAACTTTCAGTGAAACAGAACCATGAAAGCAATTTTATCTCTCTCTTTTAGGGTTATGGCCATCTTTAAATAAACATTAGCATCAAAACCTCTTTGTACCAGAAGCACAGCAGACCCTACATCTTATCAGCTACCACCTAAACTTCTCAGAATTCCACATCACATCTAAAATCTTTCTTTATTCTGCAAAAACACTTGACAGTAGCATGCTCCGTGTGCATGAATCAGAAAGACAGCATAGTCCTTCATCAACTCCTCCCTGTGAAACACGGCGTCATTTTGGCTTTCTTACAGCAGAAATGAGGGACAGCTGTACGGACAGAGTCCCACCAGAGCACAGCCTCTTGGCTTTGCTTCTTGCATATCTCAGTCGAGAAGATAACTGAGCCTTAGACAGTCAAAGGACTCTGAGACTGCTCTGGGTGTTGAAGAAACAACAGCTTTTAAGCAACTGGACAGAAATATATTTGCTGTGCTGGGATTACATCTCTAAGAAAAACACATATTCCCTATATTCTGAACTCTTGATTAAGTCCTTACCCTCAAAAGTGCTTAGAAGACAAACAGTCCTGAAAGCTGTGATCATGCCTGCTACTGAGACATGCTGCTGCCTACTCAGGAAAGGTAACTATCACAGCTTCCAAGAGCTTACAAGCTTTCAAAAGCACTAAAGCTGAGGCAGCTACAAATGTCTGGCTGTCAGGACATCCAGAATGTGTCCATATACCATCCAATTACTTTACACCACAGCGATTCTTAATCTTTTATCATGATTTTCACTGTATACAAGAAACAGAAACCACGATTTTACTGTTCTGTAGTCACCATAACTCCATATTCTCTCTGGCAGCAGAAATTAACTGAGGACAACTAATTCAATCTATTATTGACATCCTCACTCGTTAATCAGACGTCTACAGTCCACATACACACCATACAGACTACAAAACATCCAGGCTGCTCACTGTTGCATGCAGAAAGAAGACTGCAGGAAAAGATCAATAATTGTCAAAAAGATCTGATGCTGGCTGCCACCTGAAACAACCGAGGAATTTTCAGTTTTCTTTTGAAGAGACAATTTACTGGCAGGCTGGTACTTCTAACTTTGATCTTCCTTCCTTTCCAACACCAGCAGAAGCTCAGTAACAGAAGTTCTGAAGCTTTGTAGCTCAGTAACAAAACACAGAAACCTCCCAGAATGTTAATTCAATTACAGTATTTTGGCAAAGAAGCCTTTCCCTTATACCTTGGGGAAAATCTTAAAAGATTAAACAGTGCATGTTTTAAAAGTACACATGCCTCAATTATTTGGTGTAACTCTTCATGCACCTAATTGCTTTGAGAAAAAAATATTCTACAGCAACTTGCTTGCAAGACTGAAAGTGTTCCTTGTTTCCCAAAGAAACAATGGTTGCACTACCACAAGGATTGTCCCATGCACAGAAATGTGAACTAGAAGGCCAATTTCAACCTAATTTCATGCAGAAGCAAAGACATTTCAGAGGTGCTCAATTCCTACAGCAGACTTGCAAAGTAAGTAACCAAGGCAGCCCCCCGAGCAACATGTCTGGTTCTCAAACATCAGGGAGACAGCATGTTTTGATTAAACATACCCAAGAACTAACTACAAGGCAGTGAGAAGCTGCTCAGGCACTGCTAACAGCACTGCTGTGTAATGGAATGAGAGAAGGAACAAAAGATGTGTAAGGTACTGCAGTGCCACCAAAACCAAGAAAACTGCAGGAAAGTCTTCACTAGATCACAGAGCTATCTTTGAATCTATGGAGCAACACAGCAATGCCTTATGAGCCCATCCCATCTTCCATCTCTATGTGGGCTGCTGCTGGCATGTCAGCAAGCAATTCTCAGGAATCATTAAAGGCACTTGGACAACAGCTGTCCTGTTTCACCAACAAGAATCCAGAAAAGCAGACATATACTGCAGCACAGGTGGCCTCAGAAAACCCTTAAAAAAAAAAAATGCTTCTCAAACCCTTTCAACAAGATCCAACCCAGGCAGGGTAGGCTAAGCACTGTCACGACAGCTCAGATTACTGGTCCATTTGTTTGAGAATCCTGCCTCCTGTGATCACGACCAGATGCTTCAGAAGGTGGAACAGCTCAGGTAGTGAACAATGATGTAATTCACCCAAAAGGGAAATTCCTTCCTGACCTCATCAATTAGCATGAAGGTTTATGTGCTTAATTCATTTTTAATCCTATTTACTGCAACTCTGGACATTGTCATTATATATATAAATGCCCAAGTCTGCTTGGAATCCGACTAAACTTTTGCCCTTGGTAATATCGTGTGGTGTATTTATGTACAATGTCATTTAAATATCCCTTTGTTCTTGCACTATGGGAACTAGCATAGCCATTAACTACCTCTGTTCCCCTTCCAAGAGCTCCAGCCTGCCCTGCGCCATAAATTTCCATGCCACACTATACCCTGTGACAGGGCAGGAGCATAATCTGAGGATCTTTAAGGCAACAACTGAGCAACCTCTATCAGATATCCAGCAACATTTCTTTAAGCTACATTTCTGGGATCTGCAGGAAAGTTGGAATTTCCACCAAGATTTCAGCAGGCCCTACCCTCTTGTAGATCTTGCAAGCTCACTTTTATTATGTTTTCCACTCCAGGGCTGCCACTCTTACAAGAGAGATGTTTTGCTCTATGTCGTGGTCTTTGAATACCCCCTTTAAGATTCTGATAAATTTATTTAGGACAGACAGCAAGCATTCTATGCTGGGCTTTTTAGGGCTGTACAGAAACCCCTCTGAGCAAAGAACTGCCCTCTCATCTCCATGCCTGAAAAAAGAACGGGGTCCAACCATGCAACACCAATCCCATTTTGCTCTTGACTGCTGTTCTTGTGGGCTGCAGGTTACCCTGCACAATAACTTTAGCTGATGTTGCTACTTTTGTTCCTTATAGATGAACTCATGACATATTCATCATCATTATTATTATGCCAAGTACTTATTAAAGCTTCAATGCTCTCTGCTGTTTCTGCTCATACATGTGCAACATGCATCAAGGTATAAAGCCACACCTTCATTCAACAAAAGTTTGGTGGGGAAAAAAAATTATATATGCAAGCAGCAGACAAGAAAGGGAGACTCTTAAAGCACACTTGATGTTCTGGATCCTCTTGTCTCCCCGAAACACAGTCCTGCTTTCAGTCATTACTTGAGCTGCATTTTCTTCTCCAAGCCTTTGAAGCTAAAACTTTGGACTCCAGGCCACAGGTTCTTAGTCCAAAAGTCTTCAGGAGAGAAAGAAAGAAAGGCTGGTATGTCATGGGAAGATGGCCCCCCAAGGAGATGACAGAGTTTTACAGCATATGTGAGAAATACCACACAGTCATCACTGTTTTACCACAGAAGTTGTTATTATGGGCTAGGGACTGGTGAGCTATGGTAAGAGAATACTTCTTTGCCTCGACCAAAATGAAAATTACACCATTTCATCCCTCTTTGGAACAACCTTCAGGCAAGCAAGAGGGTGAGAGAAAAAGTCTGTTCCAGCTTATGGTTTAGAAACAAATGGAATTCTTTAATTATCAAAATAGCACTAACAGAACTGGTAACAGGCACCACTTTCTCAACAGCTACCTCATTAAATACTCCAAATACATGCAACTTTTTTCTCTATTTGAGTATCAGAGACTGATTAGTCAATAAAGTGACAGGTCTCATAGTGGCAGTAAACTTGTCCTTTCACATATTTCTCAAGGACCTCTCCACGTGTTTAATACTTACAGCAGCCTTAGAAACTCTGGTTCAGAGCAAGGATCTGGACCCTTTCTTTCCAAGAGGCCATAAACGTTTCCCTATTCTTCTGTCTCCCATGTGTAAAGACAACATACTGAGCTGGGTACTTGCACAGTGCTCTTGGGCAATGCTCAAAGCGTGGTCCAAGCCACAAGGTTCAGAGCACTGCCATACCAGCACCGCCAGGACCTCTGATCAGCCATCGAGTGGTTTGCCTTTGGCATTTCAGAATGTGCTGAGGTTGAAAGGGAAGACAGTAATGATACAGAACAATTCTCCCATCAGCAGTGGCAAAAGTAATCTTGGAGGCACAGAGTGCAATGCTTTCACCACTTTGGGGTCATTACTGACTGGGAAGCCAAAAAGAAGTGATTTTTTCTGTTTGTCACACTCAGAAACAGACTTTGGGTAAGGAAACTTTTTCAACGGACTCAACGAAGGTATTTTTGGTTGCTAGAATTCTCAATCTGTTGTGATAAATTTAGCTTTAAATAAACGCACAATACAAGCAGTACGTACTTCGCCTAAGAAAAAAACCCGCTGGCTACTTACAGATCATGTGAACTCAGTTATTTAGCTGAGCTAAAAACATCAATTATTCCAAGCCTTATCTGACTCTAGATTTGGATCTGTATAACAACAGCACTGCCACATATCAAAACATATGACAACCCACAGCTCTTTATTAAAGCCAGGAAAAGTTCCTGCAAACAATGGTTGCTGCCATTCAACAACAGTCATGAAGAAAAGAGGTAAGAGTGCAAAACCTGCACCTCTGCCTCTATCCTTCAGACCTTTCCGTAGAAAGAAAAAGCAAGCCTTCCTCTTCTGTCAGTCCATCCTTCCTTCCATATTACAGCAGAAAGAAATGGGTTGCCTTCAACTATCACTCCCTGATGTACACAAACCAAAGCTATAATCTTACTTTTTTCTCCCTGCAAGGTTTCCATCAACCAGAAAAAGTTCTGCTCTGTTCTTTCAACTAGTGCCACAGAACCTGGCTCTGTTATCACCATGATCCAAGCAACAGCAAAATAGTGGTTCAAACATACCTAGTGCTCAGTGCTGGGTAAAGTTCACAGCAGCTGTTTGAGTCCCAGAAAGACATTTGAGAGAAGCACCATAAATAACGACATCACATGGAGTCTCCCATTGCTCAACCCACATACATCTTTCCTGCTCAGGAATTTACGCCTCACACCCTACGCTGTCAGTCAAGAGCATATTACAAACCATGTTTCCAAGATGATCCAGAGGATATTTTGGAAAGTGATACAGCCCTCCTGTTGGTCAAGTCTTTTCAAAATACCTGTTCTACTCCATTACGAAAATGACAAATGTTGTTATTATCTTATCAAAACCAGGGTCTTCCTCAGGAACAAGCTATAGATCCATGCGTACACTTTATGCATCGCTGATGTCCAAAACCAGTTCCAGCAAGTCTGGCAGCCTGGCAGAAACTGAAGGGGACTACTCCTTCGCAGACTCAGGATCTAAGTACTTCTTCAGATATGCAAATGTAAAGTTATTTTCTTGGACTACAGGTTCAGTAGATCCCGAATCTGAACAGCCTCTTTTCAAGATTAATTCATTTTACTGTGAGATTAAAATTAAACCAAATTCTCTTAAAACACCTCATTCCTGCAAAGAGAGAATCACTTTTCAAAGCAATGCCTGGCTATAATTCAGAATGAAGATATATAGCTATTTTATAAAAATGACTTTTTTTTTCCTGGAGTTTTGCCACAAATTGCCTTCGAGGGCTTGGTTCAGAAATTCCGAAGTTAGTTTATTGTTTTTCATATTGAGAACTAATTCCTTTTAGCAATTCTGTTAATCTTGGAGTTTGAAGTTATTTTTATTAAAGTAACGCCCAGAGTTTAGATATTCCATAAAAAGATCAGGAATTATTTTTATTAAAGTAACACCCATAACTTAGACATTCCTTGCAAAAATAAGGCAAAGTACCTTCATTCTTAAAAAGGTTCTTAGTCTTTTCAATGCAAACACAGAGATACCTGAGCACTGAGAAGTTTTATCAGCCATTTTTTATCAGAGAGCTGGGGGAAAAGTAATTAAGGCAGGATTTTTCTGCCTAAGAAAATCATGAGCCTCTTGCTCCTAACAGAAAGTGTGTCCTTATTTTTCCTCTCTTCTTGCCTTCTATTACGGAAGAAGTAGCACTGATTTCCACTCCCTGATGTCAGATTTCTCACGAGACATTTGTGCTGGCTCTGGGCTGTTCCGCCAGCAGTCAGCACCTCTGGCCATCCTCCGTACCTCTCCCTCAGCCAGCAGCGAGTCCCGGTGACCCAGGCAATGCCAATTTCTTGTGGAGCTTGTTAGACTACAAAAAACTGAAACATAGCCCTTAACTCTTATGCCACAACAGATGCAGGGCTGCGAAGTGAAGGCTCTTACCTCCATTCTCGAGGGCCTGAGGCACTGAAACCTTCTGCTCTTCAGCAGCAGCTCTGTCTCAAAGACGAGATCGAGTGCTGCCTTTTGTTCGAGTGACTGCCTTTTGTTCGAGTGACTACGTTAATAAACAACACCCAGGTTCCTTACCATGACTAAAACACAGTTTAAGTGTTCGGAGAGGAAAGGGAACGCCTTTTGATCACTACTTCTGATCTGGAGCATAAGCAACCATGACTGAAGACTCCAGTTTGTCAGCAAGCCTCCTGCAACTGCAGTTGCTCTTTAGGCATAACAGGCCAAAGACATCATGGATTTAATAACACGTTTTCTAACAAGGTGCTGCTTCCTTGTCAAAGAAGGCACACAACGACAATTTTCAATCTCTTTAATGCAGAAATTAGGGTTGGGGCAAAATCTTTTCAATTCCTCCGAAAGAGATATTAAGTTGCAACATCCCCACCTTTCTCCCTGCAGCGTGTATAATTTCAGCTTGCTCAATAGCAGCGGCACTCCTGAGTTCAGGAGGACTTTAAAAGGAGCGATTAAGCTCACGGAAGGAAGCTAACATGAATAAACTGCCCAGGCAACAGGGAAACATTCCAGAGCCCTGTGCTGTCACCAGGCTTTTGGCCAATGCTGCTTAATCATATTTGCAAAACATAAATTACAGAAATATTCATCACTGGTTAGAATATTCTCAATTAATAATTTTGCACAGCGCCGAAGAAGCTTCCCTGCAAACTGTCCTCAAACAAAAGCACTGGGATATTCTCTCCATTTTCAGAGCGTCTACCAGCATCAGCAGTACTCGTGGTACAGCAAAGGCTTCCTCTGCGGTTCTTCTCAAAGGATCAGGCAGTTTTGGAACGGGAGTTTGAGAGCAAGTTTAGGACCACTCGAGCATCACTCTGCTGAGATTCCTAACTCCTGTGGCTGCTATGAGGCACCATGGCAGCTGCTGCAGGACACGTTCTCATCAGGGCTCGGCCTGCACATACCAGTTCATACTATCCAAGCATGTAACACTGGACTGAAATTCAAAATCAAATGGCACGGAGGAGGATATTTTCACTACAAGGCCCTCAGAGTTTACGACGTCTTCTTTAAACACAGACATACTCATAGCTTAAATATTTAAGACCCTCTTGACCCTCGTCACAGAATTTATACAGCTCTATCCAAAAACCTTTGATCTTCTGTGCAGTGCTGCGTAAAAAACCTAGCCAGCCACATTTTTGGTTATGAGGAGAGAGATGACTTTTCCACCACTTAACAGAAGATTATAGTTTTCACATAAGATTATAGAGTCATGGTTGTAATGCCATCTGAAGACTGCATTTACAAAGATCTGACATTCAGCAGCTCACATGGAGACAACAGAGCAGTCAGATTCTCAAAAACACTGGAGTTATAATTGAGAGCAACTTTTTAATGGTTTTCTGCAGTATCTTACAGATGTGAAGTTTTAACTCTTTAGAAAGCCTTCCCTCACATGCATCTTCTGATCAGACACCACTAAATCTACACATCATAATAGCTTTTTTTTAAACAGTATTGGGTAAGCTATAAAGAGTTCCCCCTGTACAGCATTCTCAAAACTAAATGCAACTGAAGATAACTTTGGCCCAATTTTTGTTAGGTCATAAGCTTTCCCCATCCGAGACATCTAGAATTCTGCATGAACAAAGTTCCATGAGAGCTTGAGAATCTGCTCCCGTGCATGCCAATATGCCTGACTATTAAAAATGGATGAAAAAAAAAAAAAATCGATTGTCTCTCTACCCTACCTGCCTTTGCTTTTAGGTACTAATTTTTCACTACATGCAAAATCACGAATTAACAGGTAAAAATCAGTGTAGACATTCGAAGCAAAATTTCAAAAGCTGACTACGCCCTCTGTCCCAAGACATACTTGAACTGTACAGCTGAAAACATAAACGCCCCTACAGAACAGGGTGTCGTTTCACTGGGACAGAACTGCCGTGGCTGCCCTTGCCGGGAAACCAAACCACGACCTGCTCTTCGCTCATGGCTCAAACAGCATTCTTCGAACACCCTAGCACATGCAAAAGGCACGGGCCCTGGTAAACTTTCTGCTTTTAGTACCTCTCCTTACAAGCTTTTTGTTCTGGACAAGTAAGTTTGTGAGATGCTAGTAACCACTGCCCCAGGTCCATGAATACAAACGAAGCCGCACGCTGCTCCAGATTTCTAAGCCCTTCACAGTGCTTTCAGCTGAGCTGAGAGGCAAACTGTGAAATTATTATGTGCAGCCCGAAGGACGGCTGTGCTGGGTGAGCGGCAGGGCGCGGGTTCATTCTGCCATGCCGCTCCACTGAAGCGAGCGGAGCCGCGCCGGGCGGCTGCGGCGGGCAGCGGCGCCGGCAGGGATGCGCCATTGGGAAGGCTCCGTTCCCTGCCTGCCCGCCCGGGTGGGCAGGGCCGGCGGGAAGGAAGGAGGGAGGGCTCAGCTGCCCGGACAGCCACGAGCCCCCGTGCCGGGACATCGCTGCGGCGCCAGCGGCGCGAACGCGGGCAGGGACACGCGGGGAGCGCTCCCGCGGAGGATGGAGCGGAGAGCCCGCCCGGCCCCGCGGCGGCACGCAGCCCTCCCGCGGGGATGGAGCCGGAGCCGGAGCCGGACACCCCTTCCCCGCCCCCGACCGTGCTTTCTCCTCGGGCGGCCCCTTCCCGCCTCGCCACGGCCCCCGGCGAGGCGCCCCCTCCCCTCCCCTCGGCGCGGACGGGTTGCGGGGGGCGGCGGGGGGTCGGGCGGCGCGGCCCCACTCACCGCCCGGCGGGCGCCTCCGGCCTCCGAGCAGCAGCGGCGGCAGCACCGGCGGCAGCGGCAGCAGCGGCGGCAGCAGCGGGAGCTGGGGCGTCCCGGAGACGGAAGCGCGGGAGGAAGTGAGGTCGCGCCGGGGGGAAGCGGCGCTGTTTCCGGGGGGTGGAGGGGGATGCGGACCGGGGGCTTCCCCCGCGCCCGGAGAATTGCCGGACGTGGGCTCTGTGCCTCGTAAACCCCGCCGAGGGACGAGGACGCGTTGCGGAGCGGGGTCATCACACGGGCAGAGTAACCCACGTGGGAAGACACGGCACCGGCAGCCCCGGGCTCCGCGCCCTCCCCGCTCCCCGTGGCCGCCAGCCCTCGGCCCGCGGAGTGACCCCGCTGTTGTCCGCGCTTACACGCGAGGAAGCTGACACAGGAGGCCACCCTTCACCCAAAGGAGCCTTTTCATGGGGCAAACCCAGAGCCTTCTGCCACCGTATGTGCGTCCACGTTCACGTTTTTCACTCCCTACAGACACTGAAGTACAGATCGTTTCAGTCTAGTAAGAGTCGGTGCTCAAAGCCAAGTTTCTTCATAACCAAATGGAACCTCAGTGGTGCTCACTACTGCTCCAAGACTTAATATATTTCAGCGCAGAATAGGTGAAAACCTCTGGACGTACACTCCCAGCACGGTGCTAGTTGTTCATCACTTGGCTAACTCAAGTTATGTAACCTTAGGAATTATAGCATGATACATCTTCAAGTAGTTTTCATGATTAGATGCTTTTATTAAGAAGTAATTTCTGCAGAATCCTTTAAATTAACTGATTTTGAGATTCACCTAGAAAGAAAATGTAACTGCAGTGTGGTGTCTCTTCTGTGACCTGCTTATACAGATTTTTATAGACAGACCCATTCTTTACAGCAATTTGACTAAATCAAGCTAACCACCTTTGCTATTAACATTATAATAGTGGCTTTAAGTGTCTTCTAGATGTGTAGTTCACTGTGTACTTCTTAAAGTTTCTCCAGGAAAGGTTCACAGTATGGCACACACAACTCCCAAGTAAACAGAGAGCAGAACTTTTCTGCACTACCACCAGCAACACTCTGGGCTCTCAAAGCTGTTTACCCTCCCCAGGCAGTACGGGCACAGTGCCTTCATTCACACTTACTGACTGTGTTCAGCAAATTCAACAACTCATGATGAAGGAACACAAGGGTTTCCAGGCAGATAGGTACTGCCTTGCTTTCTCTAGGGTGCTGTTGCCAGAGAAGGTAGGAGCTGTTTTCCAAGGTGCTAGCAGAGAGAGAAACAATTTCAGACATTGGTAAGACTGCACTTCCCTGCCCTCAGGCTTCTCTGAGCAGGTCTGCCCTGTGTCGGATACTTTCATGCTGAATGTTCCAGTGGGCACTCGCTTTACCTAACGAGGGCTCAGAGAAAAGCTACTAAGAACAGAGTTTTAGGGACAGTCCTCTTCCTTTCCCCCTTGCCTTCAGCTATGTATCAATTAAAAAGCATTGAAAATAGCTCCACACTGACTCTTAAAATCGGCACTGGATATAAGTCCTGAGTTCCTACGGAACTGTGGGCTTCATTCCACTGAGAGCTGTACGCTTTCAGTCTGCTTTGGTGGCTGCTGCTGCTGCTGTTCATACTTCCTTGCTGAAAAAAAGAAACACCAATCAACACTGATTATACAATTTATTATATATTATTATTACTAATATTGTTTATTACATACATGTATAGATATGTAAACATACATGTTTTTATATATATTGATGTAACTATGACAACGATCAGGTGTAATATCAGAGAATGTCATTTCAGCCACAAAAGGGGAAGTTTCAGTCACCACGTGAAACTTCACCTTTAGTGCATGGCCTTGTAAATGCTGGACAGTAGAGTCACAGCAAAATGTCAGCAAATCAATGGCAGAGAACTATGAATCCATTCAAGTCCTTTCATTAAAATAATAATAAATAAAATTAAAGGCTATGGCTTCAGAAGTTCTATTACAGATGACCTGAGCGACTCAATAGTCACAAAGCTGATGTCCGCATTTCTCATCTCCTCCACAATATACAAGCCACAAGCTAACAATTAATTGACTTCAAAATTCATCTGGTTAGCAAGGCAGAGACATCAAAGAGTTGTGTGCAGTGGTACAAACGCCAGCAGTGAATGCCAGCAGGCATTCCACTGCAGGAAGAACATCCAATTTTGTTCCTACAGAATGCAATGGCCTGGTGTAAGAATCTTTACATCAAGTCTTTGCCTTTAAAAGGTGGTTTCAGATCACTGCGTGTTTTTCTGCCGTATTTCCTCTACGCATGCATGTGTGGCAGATGTGAAGCAAGGCCATGTGTTTTTCTGAACTGGACCACTGGAATATCAGGGGCATGGGGCTCTTTCCTGCCTCCATCCTGACCTTCAGCATTAAGATGAGAGCAGCAACACTTGTTGGTACAGTAAAATTCTCATTTATTTTCAATTTATGTGGTTGTATTACTCATGATTCCAAAGTCCTCTCAACTTTTACGAATCCGTCCACGTTTTGACACCATCCAGACCCTTCCAGCTCTTTCAAAGTGTAACACGGGACTCGTTTTGATACTTGCTTTAGGATAAGGGCACAGCCTTTCCCTCACTCCGTGCTTCCTCACGCAGCAGTCCCGCGGCCCTGGCTGCTGCAGAACCCTGCTCACACGGTGCCACAGGACCGGGACACAGGACAGATCCCCCTGCACAAGGCTCGAGGCCACCGCTTTAGGAACGCAGGCCCGGGGGAGCCCCTCTTCCCTCTCACTTACCGATGGAGTACATCTCCAGCTGCTGCCGCAGGCGGATCTTCTTCATGCTGTCGTAGAAGTTGGGCTCGGGCGGCGTCTCGGCGGCCGGGGGCAGGGTGAAGATGCGCATGATCCTCCTCTTGTTCCTGCGAGGAGGGGGCACGGCGGTGAGAGGCGGCGAGAGGTGTCGTCCCCTGCGGGAGCCCCCGCCCCGTCCCGCCCCGCCCGGGCCTGGTCTCACCGCCGCGCGTAGACGAGGAGGGCGAGGCTGGCCAGCACCACCAGCAGGTACACGTTGGTGGCCTCGTTCCACGCCTCGTGCACCGAGTAGTCGATGGCACCGCCGTCGCCCAGCGCGGCCGAGGCGCCGCCGCCGCCCGCCCCGCCGGCCCCCGCCGCCACCGCCGCCATGGGGAGCGCGGCCGGCAGGGGCGGCCCGCGGCCCCGGGAAGTGACGTCACGGCGGTGCCGGGCGCCATGGCGGGGGGGCTCCGAGGGGCGCCGGGAGCCGGAGTGAATAAACTGGGAATAAACTGTGAGGGCAGCATTGATGCCGCTGTTTGCCAAAATGTGTATGCAGTGAAAAATTGTCACAGTCGGCGCGCCTCATCTGTGGGGCACCACCGAGCACCTGGGCTTGCGCTACTGAAATAAATCACAGAATCAGTGAGGTTGGAAAAGAGCTCTGAAACCATCGAGTCCAACCTGTGACCGAACCCCGCCTTGTCAACCAGACCATGGCACCGAGTGCCGCATCCGGCCCTTCCTTAAACAGCTCCAGGGATGGACGGCCCATTCCAGTGTCAAACCACCCCTTCTGTGAAGAAACTCTCCTAATGCCCAGCCTAAACCTACGCTGGCACAACTTAAGACCGTGTCCTCTTGTCCTGTCGCTGGTTACCTGGGAGAAGAGGCCTGACCTGGCTACACCCTCCTTTCAGGGAGCTGTAGAGAGAACAAGCAGTCTCTCTCAGGTGTGTAATTGCTGGCTTGTTGCACAACGAGGGGCCACTTCTCTCCCAGGGACACGGGCACCAGGGGTCTTGGTTTTGCAGTGCCAGCGTCCAAGGGGAAAGGCACAGATGGGTGTGGGACCAGGCACCTGGCTGGGCTGGTGCTCATGCAGTGGAATCATGTGGAATGCAGTTCTGCAGTGCGTGGTGTCAAAAGAAAAAAAGTTTTTTTTTTTTATTTTATTTATTTATTTTTTTTTTTTTTTGTGCCAAAATGGGTGTTGCTGGATATTCAGGTGCTGGAATAACATAGCTTAATCAATGATCCATATGCTCCTGATATCAAAAAGCACAATTCTAGGATTATGCTTTGGCAGAGCAAGTGTTTCAGCTCAGAACCTTGAAAAGTTTTCTGAACTGCTTAATGGGATGCAGGTAAATTAGGCTGCTCTAACACTCACATACACACAAACTTTTTTTTCTCTACTGCCTGATGTGGAATGTTTGAGCTAAATGAGAGGTTAGGTGTGCTTTTTGCTAAGACATTCTGCTTCTTTCTAACCACCTCTGCCCCTGATACTTCCTTTTACCATAGCTTCCTTCAGATGCTAGAACTCTTACAATTTAGACATCAGGGATATTATCCATGTCCCTCTACTAAGTGTGTATTTGGGATGTGTGCTTGTGTTATAGTTATCTGTCTTCACCCTTTATAAGACAATAAAGGACCCAAGTATTTTTAGGGCATGATTTTTCCAACCTATGCCAAACATTCAGAATCATACCCCCTGTGCCTGGGAAATGCACTGAGCCCTTACTGAGTACACAGAGTCTAGACACCTCCTTTGGGTAGCACTTGCTTTGCAGATGTCTAATCAGCCTGAGGAAACTATCCTTTGTGGAGCTGTGTTCTCACTGCAAGATGTTCCAAGTCTTCCTCTTTCCATGGTGTGGAACAGATTCATTTTAAGAGGCCTTAGATCAGGACATAAAAGAATATGAGTGAAACTGACAATATAAAAAATAAAAACCTAAGGCACTGGTGTCATGAGAAAAGTTCCTTGCCCCACATGGTGTGGGAAAGGAGGATAGAACGGCAATTAGACATAATTCTAGGTCATTAAATTGGGATGGCACCCATGCACAGAACTGTGGAAACCACTAAGAGAGATAAAAAAAAAATCACTTATGCAACAGGACAAAAGACAGTTAATTAAGCATGGTTTCACAGGGATTTTGAGCAGTTTCTTGTGAAGTTGAGGCTTTTTGTTTGCTTTTTTAGTATGTTGAACTTTTCTGCTAACAAGCCTGACAAGAAAGCATTACACATCTTTGAAGAAAAGTGGAAAGAACAAATGTAAGTAACTTCGGTGCTCTTTCTATTGCATGACTGTCTCTAGACCTCAGCTGAGATCAGGCTCCCTTGTATAAGGAGAAGCTGTATTTAAGCTGTAACTAAAGGCACTTTTTGTATTAACCCTGCAGCTTGCTGTGGAGAACCCAGGAAGAGGCTGGAACACCCCAGGACTCTGCACGCAGCCTCCCAGGCAGAGGAAACCAAGGCCTGCATCCACAAAGCATGACCTCAGGTCCTGGGATTTTCTCTGCAGCCTCCAGCACACAGAAACAGACTGCCCTACTCAGCATTGCCCAACTCATTTGATTTAATGAAATACTTGATTTAAGACTTTGATTATCCACCAATACCTCTGTATGCTGTTCATGCATGAGGACAGAAGTTGTTTTATATTTTCTTATACTAAAGCTGTGTCTAGGGAAAGGGCTGTCATTTTGTGCTGTGCCTTTGTAGCATGTGAGCTACAGGATCCTGGCCTATGGCCAAAGCATGTAGGCACCAAACTAACAATATGTAATAGTAATATATGGCACTGGCATAAGCTAAACATAGCTCATGGAGACCCAAGCTTAGTGGCTAGATTTTCAACAGTACAGGCAAATAAGCATGGGGGGCTTCAGTTTGAGTTAGACACAACACCCCACTCCCCTTCCATCCCAGGAATGAGCTCTTAGGGAGAAAAACACATACAAATCCCAACTTTTATGGAGACTTTGTTCACTCCACAAAAATCCAGAGTGTGTTTGATAAAAGTACTCACTTTAGTCTCATGGATTTATCAAGAGAATTGCTGAAAAGGATCTTCCAGCTCTACAGGGAAATAATTCACTTTCCAAAAGTTATTAGCATCCAGCAACTACTAGAAATTTGACAGAGAGCTACTGAATGTTATCAGTTTTGAAAATCCAGTTACTGCATATCCAAAATGTGAATGCTGGAACAGTTAGCTTGGTCTTTTGAAAATGATGGCCAAAGAATCTGTTTGTGTGTGTCTATATATAAATATATAATTTTTAATGGATTTTGAGTTACCCAGAGCTAAACAGAATCAAAAATTGCTGAGACATAAATATCACTGTAATGTAAATATATTCACCATTTAATCCTGATAAATACTGGATTATAGACTTCTGAACAGAGACTGACAATTATTGGAAATCATGTGGTCATCTCAAGTATACAGTGCCTCAATTAAAATAAAACCACAAAATCCTTTTTCTTTTTTAAAAGTACCATCTAGCATATAATTTATTTGGTTGGACTCTACAAATATACACATTATATCACGCTAGAAGAACTTGAGAACCACTTTTTCTTGTTCCCAGGGTCTCTTGACTATTGGTAAGACATTACAGTCATAATGATAGAATCAGTTTACAGTTGCATATTCTGCCAAATAGCTCACAAATTATATTTGGCAAACAACACTGCCTCTGTTTCACAAAGATAATGATCTGATGTGTTGTTTATGTGGCACCAAAGGAAAATATTATTTTAGAGCTTGTGACAGAATTTCAAAAAGTTTGTGTGGTGTTCTAAACTTCTGATAAATTTAAAAGTTACCACTCTATTAAATACAGAATAACACAGATTTTCAAACTATCCTTCAAAAAAGAAAAAATCAAACAAATGTTCCATTAAATACATTGTGTCCATTTTATTTCTTCATTTCTGCAGAACTACTCAACAGCTGCCATAGATATTCATGTGCTACGTTTTATATCTGATGGTGTCAAACATACAGATGAGTTGCCATATAGGTTGCTCACTCCTATGGGATTTAGTGTTACAGGAGTGCTTTTAGGATGTAATCCAAAATCCATAGCACAAAATGGGAAATGCTCCATCTTGACGCCCCAGAAGATGTGCAGCCAGCAGGCAGTTTGGAAAGGAAAACAGCATAACCTTGACAGTGCTATTCTTTGGGTGGCTCCAAGGAGAAAATGAAAGGAGCAGTGGGCTTGAACTGCATCTGGGATTGTGCTCTGAGACAGGCAGTTTCCATTCTGCAACCTGCAGTACAAACCTGCCTGGTAAGGGCTAAACTTAAGTAGAAAATTCCCTGGGAATTTATTTTGGCAACAGCATTGGTGTACCACACCAGTAGTGGGCCCTGACACCAATGACACCTGCAGCCAGGCTGTCAGCACGCTCAGCTAGCATGCCCTAAGTGTCCTGGTCTCCTCCACTGCCAGCACAGCAGTGTCCCAGCAGAGTTCAGTCTGGGAACCAGGTGCTATTCCTTGAGTCTGCGAGAGGGCTTCTGCTTTGATTCTTTGTCTAGCAGCTGGATGGGCAGGGGTGGGTGAAATATGCTGTGGGACTGCTGCAGGGGTGGCAGAGGAGGCACTGCCCAAAAGGGAAGGGTAAGGTGCTTACACTGACCTCAGCAAAAGGGTTGTCCTGTCCCTTGGAAAGGGGCCAGACCCAGGGCCTTCTTCTTGGTGATGACAGCAAACAAAAGCCCTGGAATGACTGGGATCATATCTGCCTCAGCACTGACTACCAAGGGTGGTTTGAGGAACCTCCTCTGAAGTTTTCTGAAGGCGATAAGCACCAGTAGCTGTCCTTCTCCTTGTGTGACCTGCATCTTTTTGCAGTTTCTTTGACTGGACTTTTGGGATGGAAGTACAGGAAACATGTAAGAAACATGGCAATGAGCATCCCCAGAGAAGCACCTTTTGTGGGAAAGGACAGGGAATGTGGGACAGTTGATCTGAGCTTGAGGAAAGAACCAGCAACTGTTGTTGAGGTTAAGTAGAGCTGTGGCAGTGGTCTCAGCAGGGGAGGTCATGCCCACTGGTCTAGAGCTGACTGGAGAATGGGTTAGCAGAGAGGGACTTGGAGGCTCCCAGCTGTGAATGGGCCTCTTCCTGCCCTTCATCTTTTATGTTTTCCACTAGACAGACAAGAGCTGCTTGTACTGAGGCAGCAAAGTCCCTGAATGTTTATCAAAGGCTGTCATTGGTGGCCAAGACTGAAATGCCCAGAAAAGAGAACTGGAAAAAGGGAAGACTACTGTATGTAGGGCTGTCCTACCTCTTTTCCTCCTCTCTAAGATGGCTTGCCTCATCCCTTTAAGGGAAAAGAAGCTGGAAATGTGGGAATGACTGGATTCATGCAATCACGGGATTGCAGATGAAGTTAGCAGGGTGGGACAAAAAGATGAGAAGGGTATAAACATTTAGTTTTACTGAAAGACTGGGAGGAGGTGACATGCAAACTTGGTTTGATCCCACCAGGCTGAGATAGAAATGGAGAGTAAAGTACACAAATACCATGAGCAAGTTAAAGGGGAAGTGGCATGTGTGGTTAACAGGTCAGCCCCTATATCTATCTGTCTTGTTCCTTCAGATTCACTGAAGAAAACACAATGAGATCTTTAGGGGGTTTATGGAAGTTTGCTAGGAAAATACTGGCTGCAAGGCCAGATTCTGGCTGTCTGGGCTGAAGAGGCAGCTGCCAATAACTAGCGCCAAACTGACCTTCATGCTGCCATCTAGTGTTTCCTCAAAGACTGAAACAACATCCCAAAAAAGAAACTTCAGCTCCGTAATGCTGTATTCAGAACAAATCAGATTTATTCCTGCTGACATACAATGCTGGACAACACACAAGCTGAAGGAGAGGAAATGGGGAAGAGACGAGGAGAACCCACTGCTCAGGGTGGATTTTTAGGGAGACACCTTTTCTTAAAAAAAATTGTAACAATGTCATCCAGGAACAGATAGGGTCATCTCCACAGCAGGATAATTATTCCAAACCAGATTTTTTTTCTCATTTTTTTCACTCAGTGAAATTAATATAGCTGTTTGCAAGGTGCAACAGGGCAAGAATCCCAGCAGAAGTTTGTCTTAACGAAGAGAGACCAGCACAACACGTTGTCAGGTTCTTCTTGTCTGTCCTTGCTACACTAATGAAAACCCCTCTTGGAATGGTTGTTCACAGCCATCAGATGATGATTCTCCTTTCAAGTGTACATGATGGCTAACAAAAGGTAACAAGTTATTGTGGGGCGGGAACGTGCAAAAGATTTGGCTTTTGGCCCTTTAAAGCCTTATCCCTGGCTTCAAGGAGTTGTAATAGGAGACTTTTCCAACTGTTGCACATCCTGTATTCATGCTGGAACTGTAGAACTCTAACCCTAATAATAACAAGTCAAGAGTTCATGGCCTGGATGATGCATTTACAACAGAGCATTCCTTTTCCCAGGCTTATTTTAGGTATTTTGAGTCAAAGTCCAAATCAAACCTGAAGCATCCAAAATCATTGCTCTCTTCTGGAAACCCTGATTTCTGAGCTTTGTCTCCTGACAACTTGAGCAGGAAAGCTGCAAGGAAGGAATGGACAAATGAAAAATGGCAGAAGTCTAATTTAAGAAAACAGACTGCCCAGAGGGAAAGGAAAGGCATAATCAGCAGCTTTTAAAGGGCTCCTGGTGGCATGGCATGATATCAGGAATGAATTTACTTATTTGCAGGAAATTTTTCCCATTTATGATATAATTCTGATACCAGGATTTGAACATTATACATATGAAATGACTGCATATTCTCAGTGCAGTCATAACACGGCTGGTTTATGTGAAGAGGAATAGCAGCACAGAAAAAACAGAACCAAACTCTTCAGCAAAAAGGACAGTGTGCTTCTCTGCTTGCAAATCACCTCTCAGGTCAAAACATGGAAGTTGTCTCTTTCAAAGCTGCCTTTCAAAGATTTAGTCCACTGCACAGAAAGTCCTCAGGTGGACAATGGTGGAGTCCATGTTTCTCATTCATATTATTCCTGTTTTTTTACCAAGAGAACAAGTACATCCCAGATCTCAGTCCCACCAGAGCCTTCTGCTGGATTAAGGCATCATTATTATTTGTCTCCAGATCTTGGGTACCAGGCTGTTACATCCATGTAGGTTACCACAAGCTTTTTTCCTAACACACCGAATAACGCCACTTTTTAGCAGCCTTTCATTATGCTTAGTGGACTTTGAATTCAGACCCAATAGAGTTGTATGCTCTGAATAGAGGAAGTTTCTTTTCCAAAGCTTGTGTTTAATGCTTATTGCTGTGGAAGTCATATTCTCTTTCAGTTCCTTGTTCTTCTCCTTTCCATCGAATCATGACACTAAGCAAGGATAAGTGAATGGAAAAAAAAGATACACTTCAGCTCTCTTACAAAGTGTTCAGCATTTCTGTGGATTACAGAAGAGCAAGAGACTTGCATTCTACAGCTTTATCTCTGAAGAGCCCATCTGAGAATACCACGAACCTGTGTCTGTAAGCAGACATTTCAGGATCTGCACCATCTTCTTGCTCCCAAAAGTGGCCACACACTTGCTGGTGTGGGATACAGAGCCCACAGAGCCATGTGGCTCCAAAAACAACCTGTGCCCCATCCATCAGGGAGAGACTGCCACTATGGCTCTGGCAGTGGGGCTCACCAATATCTGAAGTGAGTTGAGTAACCACTGCTTTTACTAATGGGAAAGCAGATACTCTCCAGTCCTCTGCCAACAAGTTAAGGTAGACCAATATTTTTTAGCCATTTTTCTGTAATTTTTAAGGTATTTTTTGTGTAAATGTTGCAAAAGAAAATTTATCATTTCTTAAGGAAAAAATTTCCCCTGCACCCACACAATTTAATTTCTCTCACTCCTCTTCTTCCAATGGCATATTAAACTTGCCAATGGAAAGCTTGCACAGCGCTAGGATTGGAGGGATTTCTTTTCTTTCAGTCGAGGTCCAAGTTCAGTTGTTCTTTTCTTCTCAGTTTTGGGGACAGAGATTCTGCTCTTCAGGCAAGCTACATAAATAGGAGGGACATCAACTTCAGGATGTTGTTTGCCTCATGATTCACTATAACATTTCTCTAGTACCAGGCATGGCTGCCTCCCGAATAAGCAGAGTCAAAACTTTCTTGTAGGTGTCTAAGACTTCTTGAGCAGAGGGTCGTTCTGCTGGGTCCTTCTTCTTACACGCTGCATGGATGTCAAACAAATGCAGTCGTACAATGTCACTTCCTTCAACATGACCCAAGAAAAAGTTGGAGACATCTGGGATTTTCCAGATGTCCGTTTTCTCATCATAGGGAGGCATGAGGTCATCTTCAAATGGCACATCTTCCCCATAGGGCCAACGCTGCTCAGGAGCTACGAACTCACCCCGGAGCTCCCGGTGGCCACACTTCACCAGCCTGCCAGCACTCCTGTTCACAAGAGGCAAAGCATCCAAATCATTCACCAGGACGTGAAAGTCACTTGTTAGGAGATACTGGGAGAGAACCTTGTCCAGGTCATTCGAGTCACACATCACTAAGGTGCCCAGGGGGCTACTGTGCAGGTACCGAATGACGCTCACATAGTCTATAGCAAGCATCAGCCTGCGATGCCAGGTGTTCATGCCTTTGTATTTGGGAATGTGGAGAGTTTCATTCAGGCCTCTCAGTGAGCCAAGAGGATGGTACTCGGTGAGGATTGTGAACTGCTGCTCACAGTAGCCAAGCAGCCGGACAACATGCTTGCTCTGAAGGGCTTTCAGCATCTTCAGTCCATGGAGAAAGTCCTCCTTCAGCTCTGAGTTGGTGAGCTGTGAAAGGACCACCTTCTTTTCCTTCCACTCAGAAAGGAAGACCTAAGAACACACAAGAGACACATAAGACACGTGGAGAGCCACCTTCTATGAACTGCTACCAGCTGCTGCTGACCTCTTCCTGTGACTGGTTAGTCACAACTGCCAATTACAGTCACCAGGCATAATCAGCTGTAGGTAGAGCCAGGTACCTGTCACAGCAAGCCCTTTCTGACATCGTAACTACATCATGATTGCCTACGTTTTCTTCGGAATGGACAATGCAGATGAAGTTATTTATATCACCCAAACAGCCAGTCTTTCTCTGCCATGATTGTACCGATCTGTGATTTTGCTTGTGTAGCTGGATGTCGTTTGGTGTCAGAGAGGTGGCCCAGGTCACGCTCTCATACCTGTTGTGTTCACCTCATCAGTAGCCATGTGGTCCTGGATGCCTACAGTAACTAGCTGCTGAGAGGATAATCGTAACAGCAGTGCTGGCACTAATTAGCCAGCAAACTATGAAAGCTCTTTTTCCAGAGGAGAGAAGAAAGGAAATCCAAACTCACCTTTTTGACAGCACCTTCACCAACACACTTGAGTTTTCTGACTTCCCTATTTATGGCCTCGCAGGAAAGCCACGGGGAACAATTCTTCACCGCTCCGAATTTGAAATGCCCAAAAGGGCAGAGGCCGGGGTCCGTTTCGACACGTCCCAGAGAGTTGTAAAACTTGTTGAGGTACACGTAGAGAAGGGCATTAAGGAGCAGGACGGCCGCAAGCAGTAACGCCAGCGAGATGGATGGCACCTCTCTGGGAAGAAACTCCCTCCTAACGAAATGTGGTTTCTTTTCCATGGCCGTGCCTTCCGCATCCTCCGTGAAAGAGAGAAGCTAAGCAGGACCCTCTTCCCAGCGCGGGGATGAGCTCCTGTACGGCTTTTTCAGTGCCGGCTGCCCAGCGGTCCCGCAGACACCGCGCTCCGGAGCCTGCAGCCCACGACGAGAGGCCACGCGTGGCGACGGGACGTGCTAAAGGCGGCTGCAAGCTCGACGCTCGCCGTGCCGCGCATCCTCCCGGCTGCCGGCGCAGGCGGGCCCGAGCCGCGGGCGGCGCGTCCAGGGACGCCTGACCCCGGAAAACACCGGGAAACGCGGGGCGGTGGCGACGGCGGCCCCGCCCCGGGGCGGAGCGCGGAGCTCGGCGCGATGGCGGCGGCGGGGCTGGCGGCCGCGGTGGCGCTGGTGGCAGCCGTGGCGGCGGCGCTGGGCGCGCTGCTGATGGCGCCCGGCCTCTCGCAGCCCGGCGGGCAGGGCGCGCCCGGGCCCCGCGGCGGGGCGGCGGCGGCAGCGGCGGCGGCGGAGGGGCGGCGGCCGGGGCGGATGGACCAGGCGCTGCTGCTCGTCCGCAACGAGCTGCCCGCCCCGGGCCTGAACCTCGCCGCCCTCTCCAGCTCCTGCCACCAGGTGAGGGGCTGTGCCGGGCGGGGGTCATCCCCGGCCTCCGCTTCTGACAGCCCGGCCCGCGGCGGGGCTGCTCGGCTTTCCCCGGCGTCTCCCCGAGGCTTCGTCAGGGCGCTTCGCTTCGGTTTTACCTTCGAGCAGCACGCAGGGAATTCCCGCAGCAGGAGCTGCTCCAGCCCCGTGGCATCTTCCCTTGTCTTTGCCACCATGCGAGGCAGAACCCCTTTCATTCTCCTTTGGCACTAATGAGCTCCCTTCACCCTCTTCTTCCACAGTGCTTGTATCAGTTCCTGGCGTTTGTCCCACCAAGCAACGAGAGCCTGAGAAAACCAGGCACGGCGTCGGTAATGGTTGATACCCAGCATCCACTCACCCTGCAGCTCAACAGCTCTGTGGGTGACAGAGATCTCTGCAAGTACGTGGCCCAGCTCCAGGGAATACATGGATAGCTCTGTCCTATATTCGTGTTGGTTTGCTTTGTTGTTTTGTTTTATTTTTTCCCTTGGAGCCATGTGCCTCTTCACTGCCTGCTCATCGCCTCCTTTTTCCCAAGTGTTTAGACTTAGAGCTCAGTCTTCACCCCACTGCTGTAATGGTGGTGTACTTTGGAATTGTGCTGAAAGGATCTAGGTGCAAGCAGGAGCCAAAACGGTGTTCATTGAGGCAGCATGTGCAAGCACCTGGTTTCTCTTGCAGGGAGTCTCTAGTTCAAGAAGACAAATGATGGCAGTGCATGTGTGGTAAAGAATTGGTGTTGGGCTAGTGGAGGGTAATGCTCGGAAAAGGCAAGTTCCATGCAAGATCACAGTGTTGTTCCAAGTTTTTGGCTTGCCTTTCCTAAAGCATTCAGGCTTACAGCCCCCCTAAGTGCTGCAGTGGTACCCACATGTACTGGTGGTGGCTCACCAAGTTTTGTTTCCTTTATCATTTGCAGGATTCAGTATCATTTTGGAGAGTTTGGCAATTATTCCCTTGTGGTAAAGACCCTAAGTACAAGCACCCAAAATGTTTCTTGTGACCTAATCATCAATGAAGGCCCTATCAACAGCTACCTCCGTATGTAGTGCTCTGTTTTTCCCTTTTATTCTACAACATGCATGTCTCCCAGCAGAACCAGCTTCCTAAGAAGCCCGTGCAGCCACTCATGCTGTGCTGAAGAGTTGTCATGGGCTTGCTCCTTCTCTTTCTCGACATCTTACCTCCTTATGTTTTATACACCCATCTTGAGGCCCTGACAAAGATCAGGCCTCTTCATGTGATACTGTCTGCCCACTACCTTTTTTGCAGCAAGCATTAGTACAGAAAAATCAGTGGGTATGTGTCTGGAGGGGGATACTAGTTCCTGTTTCCCTGCATGTTTATATATATACACACAATCCTCTCTCTTCTTCCCTCTATCTTACTCCTCTCACAGAATGAGAAACAGTTCATACAGAGTTTGGATTTTTGTTTGTTGTTGCACTTTTAGTTTTAAACCTGACGTTTTTCTTTTTTTGTCCATCTCTTTTCCAGGACTGTTTCAAATTCTTGTCTATATCTCTTCCATTCTTTTCCTTTACATTACATTATTTTTCAGTCATTCCAGTTTCCTAACTGTAAAGAAAAATTCTCCATGCTTGCTAACTTGGTGTATTGCCCGTTCCTGTATTTTCTTCATGTTGAGGCTGTTTTTAAATCTCTAGTTTCTTCTTCAGAACATATCACAGCACATCAGCTCTTCTCTCACTAGTGTCTTGTGATGTAGTGCAGTCTTACTTTGCTTTTTTTATGCTGAGATGTGGAGTCCCTGAGCTGCACTTTGAAACTAGCCTGCTTTTGTGTTGGGTAGTTTGGGGGTTTTGCTGTGGGTTTTTGTTTTCCTCTGGGGATGTATATGGCATGGAGAAGGTGATATGATGATTGACAAGTTGGGCTTTGTGTCGTGTTCGTGTCACACCTGGCCAAGCCCAGGTCGCTGAATGGTTTTGTTAGATCATTTATAGAGCTGTGTTCCTCTCTTTTCATGTAGCTATTCTCTTCGCTTTCCTGGTTTACATGGGGATCCTTGCTATCCTGATTGCTGGGCGCCTTCTGATGAAGTAAGTCAACTTCCTCTGTGCACGTTCCACTTTAAGACCACACATCTCAGTGTGGTAATGCTTGGAGCCCCACTTGTAGCCCTGCTTGCAGATCAGATCCTGTTATCAGGTGCCATGTGCACATTGTGGCACACGTGGCAAGAAATGCAGAGTGATGCAATTTCACTCGAGGGATTTCTTGCCGCCTTGGCAGTTTTTGTGCAGAGCAGCTGATGTTCACTGTAAGCTCACACACCCTGCTGCACCCTCGTGTCCCTTGTTCCTTGTCTAGCTCTGGATCAGTAATCCAAGGCAGTGGGACCAAAGTGCGTGTAACAAATGCAACCTTCTGCCCTTTACTGAATTGCATGGGTCATCCTTGCCTGTAGGCAACCTGAGAATAAAACCCCCACACATGAGCTTGTGTCAGTGTATTTCCACAGCTGGACTTAATTGAGATCCTAGGTGCTGGCTGAATCTCAGTATTACCTGTGTGAGCTGTAAAAACAGACATAGGAACTGTCCAAACTTCTGTTTTATGCTGTATAATAGCTTCTATTGATGAAATTAACTATAAAGTACTTTTGGCTTTACTTTGTGTTTTAAACTGTTACTCATTTTCAGAATTGATCCAGTCAGAAACTGGGTTTACAAGAAACTGGATCCCAGAGCAACCGATCGTATGATTAACTCTGTGAGTGACCACAGTATCTTTAGTTTGCATTCTGTAGGGTTTTCATCTCTGAGGAAAACACACTATCTGGACATCTGGGGACTTGTTTATTACTAATCATCTTCCCCCTTGTGTGTCATCTTTCCTTTAGCAAATCTTGTGTTGATGTCAGATAGGCAATTTTACGTCAATGGAGAGTGCCAGATCGGGTATCCATGCAAGTGTAGTGGATTCCCTGCAAAGCTCTTGCAGGTGTTGAACATAGATCTTTAGTTTCCCCTGATGGTGAAAATGCTGTCCCCTTCTGACATAGTCAGTGGAAGGGAAATCACAGCCTTCATGGCTGCTTCCAGCACAGCAGGAATTTTAGCAAAAAAATGAAGCCAGAATTTCTCTGGCACCCCTAGAAGTGGCATTTCTGTGTGATGATCATTTTGTACTAGGATGTAGACAGTTCATCACAGTCTGGGCTTCATGTCTAAGATGTCCAAACCTGTCTAGAATCAAGACTTGGAAGCAGAGCTCTACAGCTAGTCTTGTAGTTGTTCAACTCTATCACTGGGATAGAGTGATACCTCCTTCTTTATGCTGTCACTGGGTCTGATCAGAGTGGTTTAGGGAATTCAGTTGCAAAGAAGCCACTCCTGTGTTTCAAAATATTGATTTTCTACTAGTTTAGCTCTTGAAACAGTCTCTCTGTGGTGTCAGACAAGTGCTGATGGGTTGGGGCAGGTCCTGTTTGAGAGTTGGCAACTGGATCTGCTCAGCTCTATTGAAAAGCAGTACTCAGAGAGTTGACAAGTCTCTGGCTGATTTGGAGGGGACCCACCTCTGATGAGTCTCAAGCACAGGCTCATTTCACTGCATTGTTGTTTCTACCTGGTCAAAGGTAGAGTCTGGAGAATCTGCAAACATTATTGCAATGTGGTGAACCCAGAAGAGGTTAGAAATAGACCAAAGGAAGACAGGGAGAATAAAGACAGAGTGTGTGTGAAAGTTTGCAGTTTACTGTCCTTTGTTCCCTGGTCATCTGGTGCAGCTGCTGACTTGCTCTTCATGTGTCTGGTTTGTTCCCGAAGGAGCTGGGATCTCCGAACACAACGGACTCCATTAACTGTGATCCTTCCCCGCAATCGTGGAGCTCAGGCTCCCGGCAGCGGCTGCGTTCCCTTGACACCTTCAGAGGGTGAGCATAAGAGCTTGCTCAAAAGCAGCTCTTCCAAGGGGAAGGAGATTTTTCCAGTGGCAGTTTGACAGTGCATGGCAGTATATAGCAGATGGACAGCTCAAGGTGGTCTGTTTTACTTGGAAGTTAACCAAGATTTTAATGCTCAGATTTTCTGAAACACTTTGTAATTGATCTAATTTGAGAAAACATTAAAGTTGTGGCAGTGGGTGGAAAAGAACAATGTGTTCAGTGTGGAAATTCTATGCAAAGGAGCTTGCTTTGGTTCACCACTACCTATGATTTTTGAAACACAGCTTCCTGGTTGGTAAAGCCGGAAACCTTGGAAATCATGCTTTAAAAATAAAATAAATCAGATCTCAGAGTTAGAAATGCATTAGTGGGAGTAGTAATCATTAATTTTGTGTTCATATATATGCATTTCATTGACACATGATACTTTGTGGTTTTGTTGTCTTTTTAGGCTCTCTCTTGTAATTATGGTGTTTGTTAACTATGGAGGAGGAAAATACTGGTTCTTCAAACATGAGAGTTGGAATGGTAAAGTACAGTTGAGACAGTTACTCTGGATTTTAACTGCAGCAGTGTCTAGAAGTGGTTGGTGTTGCAGCTGCTGCAGCGAGCTGTTGCTCAGCCAAAGAGTGGGATGCTGTGCCAGTTTGCCTCAGCAGGGGTTCTGCCTGGTAGATTAATGGGCAAAGCAGTGTATGGCCCTCCTTGTCATGCAGTGGCAGGATGGTTTCACACCACAGTCTATGTGTAACCTTTTCATTTGTGATACAGGGTCATACCTTTAACTTTCCTGTGTTGTTTAACGATCACAGTCAAGATGACATTACTCAGTGCATTATGTAAAAACATAATGCCTTGATTGGTAAGCTGATGGGGATGAAATTAAGCATTGTAGTGCCCTAGTGGAGAATAGAAAGGATCCCATCCCTGAAATCTTTCCCAAGGCACAGCAATCAGTTCTTACCCTGTTCTTGAAGATTGGTAAATGTAGTGAGGCAAGATGAGTAGCTCTTTGTAGGTTTTTTTAATAACATTTTAGATTTTGGGACATGAATAATTGCTAGCAGCCTGCAATTCCTCTAGAAAATCAACAGTAATATTGATAAATTTAAGGAGGGTTCAAGGTAAATAATGTACTCCTTCTTATTTCTCTGTAGGATTAACAGTGGCAGATCTGGTGTTTCCGTGGTAAGTTTTCCTGAAGAATAGTTTTTGTATCAAGTGATTCTTTATATTAAATGCTGCAAGTGGAATATTGTGTGCACCTTGCTTCCATGTGGAAATGTTTTTGAAGGGATGAATTTGTGTTAAACAGTTCAGAGGAATCTGTCCCTACAAATAACATAACCCTTATGAACCAGTAGAAGAGCCAAGTGATTTTGGTGCCCCACATCCTCCTTCCCACACACAAGGCCCGGGGTTACCCTGCCAGTGGAAGTGCAGTATCTCTGAGAAGCTCAATGCCATGCCACTGTGTTAAAAGCTGCCAATCTAGCAAGATTTGAAGCTGCACTGGTGTGTATCCATAGATAAGATAGCCAAGTAAATTTTGGATTAAGCTAATAGTTCTATAACCAGAGAATGGTCTTATGGGGAAGAAATTATCCCATCTGCCCCTAAAGTGCTTCTCTACATTGGCTGTGGTGTCTCTTGGAGGAGGGAGCTGGACTTGGACTGTGAACCTAATCTAGAGGGGAGGAGTAGGTCAGTTCTGAATTTGAATCATAGATTTGCAGCTTATGTTTTACTGCTCTGTTGATGCTAATTTCATTTTGGGTAATGGAATTTTTTGGTAGCATATGAACTGCTGGAAAAAGACCAGAATATAATTACAACCCTGTCTCAACTGAGCACTGAGAAAGGTAGAAGTGTCCCATAGTGCAAGCTCAGTGGCCTGGGAATTCTGAGGAAATAAAATCGCCCAGTTTTACTCAGCGCATGCATCTCCGTTGGGTCAATGCAGGCCACTCTGTCAGCTTTAGTGTTTGCTGTTACACACACATGAGACATCTGTCAGCTCCATTTCCCATCTGCTCTGTTCTCTAGGTTTGTGTTCATCATGGGGACATCGATAGCATTGGCACTGGGCTCCATGCTGAGGTGGGGAAGTTCCAAGTGGAAGGTGCTCAGAAAAATCGTCTGGAGGAGCTTTGTGCTAATCCTTCTGGGAATCATAGTTGTGAATCCCAATTACTGCCTAGGACCTTGTGAGTGGAACTTGCTGTCTTCTTTGCATTTCTGTAACTTGCTCCTGCCTCCTTGGCTGGGCTGTTGCAAAAACCATGCCAACAGTTTTGTGGGATCTTGTGGAGTGCTGTTCAGTTGTGCACTGATGCAATTCTGTGTTAAGACTCTTGTGCCAACCACTGTTGATTGTCTTAGTGCCTTTCCCAGGATTATGATGTACAGAAAACTGGGATGGCAAAGTGGAGGTGTCCCTTGTACCTGCAGGTGCAGAGGATCTCAGCTCTCCCTGGAGAGGGGTTTTGTATTTACACCAGAGCCTGTGTCTGCTCTGCTTTCACTTTGCTTGTATGTCTTCCAGTGTCCTGGGATAACCTGCGTATTCCAGGGGTGCTCCAAAGGCTGGGATTCACATACCTGGTGGTTGCTGCCCTTGAACTCCTGTTTACAAGAGCTGATAGTGGGTCCTGGGTGAGTTATATAGGGAGATGATAACTGAACTGATACTGGAGCAGGGTTTGGGAGCCTTTGCTCTTGTTTGGGCACAAAGGCAGCATAAGAAATGATGAGAAAACATGTAACATCTTACTTGATGTATAGTGACCTGGCAGAAATGTTGGGGTATGTGCACCCTTCAGAGTCCCAGTCTGCATTTTGTCACATGTAGCTTTACTGTATTTGAGGATTTCACCAAGCCATTCAGATAATGCTTAGAAATAGGCATTCCAAGACACTTTGATGACTTTTTCACTGCTAAGGAAGCCCAGGGACAGGCATCTCTATGCTGAATACTGTAGTCTGTGTTTTGTCTAGTTAATTTTGGCAAGGTTTTTCACAGCAGAGGAAAGTAATACTGCTTTTTGGCCTTTCTAGAGTCTGTTTTCCCAAAAGGCTTTTGTTCTACTCATGAATCAAAATTCTTTTTGACATTTTCCAAGTTAAAAAACATTAAGGGCTTTTGTTTTGATTTGTTCCTCCCCTCCTGCCCCAAGTAACTAAGCATCTGGAAATTGCTTGTGAAAATGAAAGGTCTTATTGGTAGAACCCAGTTCTGTAATGACATCTCCGTCTTGTATCTGGGGTACAACACTGCCTGCCAGGAAGTACAGGTTGGCCCCAAGGACATGGTTTTTACTTGCCATCTAAACCCCCTCCCTCCATGTCATGCAGGAAGGACGATTTCCTGCCCTGCAGGATATTCTCCCCTACTGGCCACAGTGGATTTGCATTCTGGTGTTAGAAACAATTTGGCTCTGCCTGACCTTCTTGTTACCGGTGCCAGATTGTCCCAGGTAAGACTGTGTACTAAGAAAACTTTCTGTGGGGTATCAGGTTGTTCCTCTTCTGCTGAGTAGAAGGTACATTTTATTAGCTATAGGGAAAGAATGAAGGGAAGACCTTTTAGGATAGCAGGGTTAAAGGAAACATCCATCATGTGAAAAAACTTTCTTTACTTTGGTACTAAAGTACCAGGTGTTACACAGCTTATGTCATTCTTTCTTTCTATTTAAAGAGGATTAAAATCTCCATGAGGTCTGTGTACAGCAATATATGATCACTGCAATGCCATCAATGTGTGCCTCTAGCTCTAATCAAGCATTTAGTGTGCTGGGTCAGTGGGCCAGCTGCTGTGCAGCTGGAGTACACCAACACTTTGTGCTATAACCTCTCTGCCTCTGTCCTAGGGGCTATCTTGGTCCTGGGGGCATTGGGGACTTTGGCAAGTATCCCAACTGCACTGGAGGAGCAGCTGGTTACATTGACCGTTTGCTTCTTGGAGAAAAGCATATGTATCAGCATCCCTCTTCAGGTGTAAGTAGTTTTTGGTTTGCAGCATGTCAGGAGGGTCGTGGGAATGATACATGCAGGGGGATTTACGAGAATGGTTGCTTGGGTGCTCTGTAACAGCTGTTTTCTCTCTAAGGTGACTTACCAATCAACAATGCCATATGATCCTGAAGGGATCCTGGGGACCATAAATAGCATTGTTATGGCATTTTTGGGACTGCAGGTACCTCTTTTTTCTTACTGGCTGCATTCTATAATGGGAAGATTTGAAGGAAACCTGGAAGAGGGGAGGCAACTGGGTTTCTTTACTTAAGGCTGAGACCGGTTCTAATAAAACCTTTTTCAGAGCAATGCTTTCACGATGACTTAGCCTGAGGTGAGTGCCAGAGAAGTGGAATGTAAAATGGCAGTAGCTCGCATTAGATACACTGAGACTTCTTCTCAGTTTTTGTAAGGGATGGACACAAGAAGCTTGCAAAATAGGCACCTGGAAACTCCCTTTGTTTTAAGGTTGGGCTTATGCTGGGAGTAGGCTGACTCTGCATGTTGGAAAATAAGGCTAAGAGACACACGAACTTCACAGCTTCATTGTAAGGGTTTCAAAAGTTGCAGCTGTACTTGTTCCCTCTTGCTGATTTTCTGCTTGGTGTGCAGTGATAGCCATCTTGCACAGGTACCGTGTGCTCACCTTCCCTGACAAGAGAGATGCAGGGGTTCCCATTGGTGTTACCAACACCAAAAGCTCACAGCTCACAACTGTTTTAAAATATGGCACTTTTTATGCAGCTTTGATGCTGGCTTTTCTGACTGTGCAGCAGCTCTGAACCAAACTGAAGTCTTGTGCTGGGAAAGGAATGTTACCACATGTAGCACTGGGTAAAAACTGATTGGGAAGGTCTGTGGGGCAGAGCTTGGAATAGAAGTGTGACACTGAGCAGTGAATTATCAGGACACATTGCTTAGTGGTGCATGAAAAGGAGCACATGCTCTGGGCAGGTCAGGGTGCAATGGGATGCTGTGGAGAAGCTCTTGGGGCTGGCTCTGGTGGTCTTCCTTCATGCAGTCCTTAGTGAGGGAGGGGGAGCTCAAGTTACGTTGTGTTGACTTAATAAAGATGCTTGTCCCCTTCCTCAGTGTGAACACAGTAAAGAAGGGAGAAAAGGTGCACCTCTACTGCTGATTGGGTTGCATTTACATATTTTCCCTTGTGTGTCCATTCTTTACAAAGAGTCCTCATTTTGAGCCTTTCAGCCACTTGGCTGGTAGAAATCCCATTCGTGGTCTCTGTCATAGGATAGGTAGCTGGTGGCAAATATCTCTGGCTCTTGGAATGTAGTTTGCATTAATGGGCATTAACTATTTTTTTGTATCTTTTTTATAAGGCAGGAAAAATTACCTTGTTCTACAAAGATCAGCCCAAACAAATTATGAGTCGGTTTCTCATATGGGGCATAGTAATGGTAAGTCTGATAGTTATGTAGCTCTTTAAAAGACAGTATTTTAATGCAATACAAATTTAGTATTTCTGAAACATGTTGCAGTGGTTCTATAAACTTTACCAATCTTCTATTTCAGGGAATTATTTCTGCTATCTTGACAAAATGTTCTAAAGAAGAAGGGTTTATTCCCATAAACAAGAACTTATGGTAAGCAAAGAGACGGAACATTTAGTATGATTTTGGTTAAGTACTATTTTAGGTCAGAGAATGTTTTACCTTTTGTACATTGAGATCTGCATCACACAGTTCTGTAAATATTACTCTTTCTACTGAAAATGTTTGTAGGTCAATATCATATGTGACAACCATGAGCTGCTTTGCCTTCATCCTCTTAGTGCTGATATATTACCTTGTGGATGTCAAGAAATGGTGGTCAGGTGCTCCATTTTTATACCCAGGTCAGTAAAATCACATCAGGAGACATATTCCTTATGATTCTTTCTGCACTGACACTATCCTTTTGTTTTCTGCACTTCCCTTGTCTGTAAAAAAGTAGGGATTTAGACTGAGGTAACCTGAAGGATTGCAGAATGATTGAGCAGAACCTCTGCATACTACTGGAACACCTGAGACCAGATATTTAGGAGAGAGGGACAATCAATTCTTCAGCTGAGGGCTGAAAGCTGCTATTGCCTTATGACTGTTCTGAGTTTGGTATCAAGTTGAGGTCCCAGTGAACAGCTGCCTAGTACCAAGCAGAATACCACAGCTGTTCAAAGTTGGTTTTGGAAGGGACTGCTGAGACTTGTGTAACCTTGAGTGGGAAATTTAAAGTCCTGTCAACAGAGCAATACCACTTCTGAAGATGTGGAAGATGAAATCCCCTGGGCAGCTGTGTAGGTTGTGTCTCTGTGATTTTAGATAAGCATGGTTCCCGAAGTATCCCACTGTGGTTTTAACCACACTGGGCACACAACGAACATGAGTAGAGAATGCAAAGCCACAGCAGAGGGGGCCTTTCAGCAGCTTTGGTCACTGGTGTCTGGACAGGAAAATAGGCAGGGTGACAGCAGGGTATCATACCTCCTACCAGAAACCCCAGAGCTTGGAAGGGCAGTCAGCATTTGTTTGTAAAGGCAGCAGATCTCACCAGACTGGTTGGCACTCATCCATCCTGAAAACAGTGACTGTTATCATTCTCATTAATATAATTACAGCATACTGATTTGGTTGTATTTTCAGTTTAGCACAGTTTGTATTTCTTTTCAATAACTGTTTTGAGGGAAAGAAGCCCTCAGATTGTATTGAAAACAGTGTGTAGCATCTTTGGGGCAAATGGCATTAGCTGTTGTTGTCTTGGTGCCACTCTCTTTTATAAGCCTGGCACACCTCTGCCTGCTTGCTCTGAAGCTAGCCCACACCTGCTCTTTCAGATGGTATGACCTGTGCTTCCTTTCAGGAATGAACTCAATCCTGGTCTACATTGGACACCAAGTGTTTGCAAACTACTTCCCTTTTAAGTGGAAGATGCAAGACAGTCAATCCCACGCAGAGCATCTGATTCAAAACCTCACTGCAACAACTATTTGGGTCATAATATCATACATACTTTACAGGAGAAGGATATTCTGGAAAATCTGATAGAGGTGGTCAAGGTGTAACAGGTCTAGATTCTGATGAGGCAAGTGGATTAGCCTGAAATACGGTGCGTTAGCCTGAAATACTGCCACTCAGGCTGTATTACTAAAAAGGGATACTAGTTCAAGTTTACAGTGCCATGGAAGTCATCATCAAGACTTTTATGTGACTTAAGGGACAGTATTTTCCTATTTAGCAAAAACTTACTAGCCTACTACAGTTGCTCTCTGTTTTCTGTCTTTTGTAAATATTTTACTAATTTCCCTCCTTCATATAGAGAAGCTGAACATACCCTAACAGTTGGGCAGTCTAAGACACCCTAATAGTGTTCATGGAAGGAACTGCAAGGCATGGGGGTGGCAACTGCAAGGGGTTATGAGAATGGGCCTGTGGTAACAGTCCCTGCATGTGACATAGAACCCGCCAATTCAGGTGGTCTGGGGGTTGTAGATATCCTTGGCACCTCTTGCATGCCTGTCCCCTCTGGCTACTGGCACACATTTAACTTGGCCAGCAACTATCTGGGAAAGCTCAGGGGCACCTCTTTGTCACAGCCTGGTGGTGCTCTCAGCTGACTGTACTTCATTGTATTGTTCCCATTTGGTCTTTGACCAAACCCTTAGATTTAGGATCGTGCTGAAGCCTGAAATCTCTTCTACTGGCTTATTAATCAGCAGGCTGCTCCTGCAGGTTGAGCAGCCCATCTGTGCATGTTCTATGCCTTTGTGTAACACACCTCTTGCATGGACGAGTCCAAGTTTCATGTGCTACACTCCAGGAGTGCAGAAAGGCCATTTCCTACTGACTTTGCATAATCACTTGGATATTACAAAATTTCAATCAAAACGATCCTCTTTCTACATGAATTTACTTAAGGACCCTGAATCTGAAAACCAGCAATGCAAGTAGAATTCTGCTGAGAAAGAAGACCTAACCGACCAATTCAATGTAAAATAACAGTTTTTGGAAATTCAGGAAATTCACTCATGCTGTGATTTCCAAACTAGTGCTAATAAAAAACCTGAAATACATTGCTATGTTCTCTGTGTATGTATAAAGATGGAAAGAACTGTGATACACATCTTAGTATAGGTTTTTTTGGGAAAAAAAAAAACCCAAACCAAATAGGATATTACAAAGGCTTCTTAAACAAAGTTTTATTTATAAAGTTTGATCTACTCACATAAGAAAACCAAACAGTGAACAAACACTGAGCAGTGTTTGTGTATTGCAAAACCTGGAATTTATAGGGAACTTCTTGACCCTGTGAACAGGAGATTTTCCACTGTTCTGCTGCTTGTTCATACAAAGAGCCTTCCCCTCTCTCCATAAAAGACACTGTATCAGAATCCAGTCCATTCAAGCAAGAGTCTGCAGCAGCAGTATTTTCTCATTAATGCAGAACCTGTGCAAGACCACCATGAGATTTTCCCCACAGCGCGAGACCTGGCGCTCCATGGCCAGGCGGAAATCTTCCTTCACTCCTTTAGTTATACCCCGGGTAACTGTGTGGTGCCTTAAGCCATGGAGGAAAGAGAGATAGACAAAATCAAATCATGGTTATCTGGTGAACTAGTCAGTTAAAAGGTACTGCATGTCACTATATATTTACGGTCCATATCTGAGTTTATTTAATGAGAGTCAAAGAGCCTGTGCTATGCTATTTTTTAAAAATCATGTGTTTAGTAGCTTACAAGTCTTTCAACAATTAGAAGCTGCACAGAAGTCTACGTTCTCACTGCTTTCACTATGACTGCAGAAGGGGGAAATAATGTCAGTCTTGTAGATAACAGGAAAATCTGCTCTCTTAACCCAGCAAGTACAGAGTTCTCCTTGCTTGGGGAAAGGAATTTTTTTTTCCTCTCTACCTTTGCTGCCCAGGCCACTTCTTCTGTGTAATCACTTCTATAAATGGCTGGGGTTGAAAGAAGAGTGAGAAGATGAACTTGCTTTCTCTGGATCACAGGTGCCACCATAAAGAGCAGAGGGCATCTTCTACCAATATCAAAGTGCACGAAGGAGCTTTATAATCCTGTGGGCACTGATAATGCTGTGACTAATGAAAGGCACAGTGAGCACTTCTCAAAACCCAAATCAAGCCAGGTTGTGAGTCTGCATCAGTAGAAGCCAGCTCTTATGAAGATACTAAACACCAGGCAAGGGGTTACATTTATTCTGAGCACAAGTTCAGGACTTATTTTCAAACAGAACAAAGGAAGGTCCAGCTACTGAGCAAGCTAAAGCACTGCTGGCTGGGAAAACTTACGGGATTTTGTCCTCTTTAAGGCCATTTTTATGAACAGTTCTTTGTCCTCACGCTGGCCTCAACACCTAAATCTTGTCCTTAAAAAAATGTTCTGCAGCACCAAAGCACTTTACTTGCACTGGTCTAGAACTGGGTAAGTAAGATCAAGACTTTGTAACATCTACCTGCAAGCCCTGCTTGGGAAGGGGAGAAAAAGACATGCTCTGAAATGAATGAGAGCCTTAACACTACTGAAGGAACCAGTATGAATTAATTTAGAGAGAAAAGCATAACACTAATGCTGAGACGAGTCCTGAGTCATGAGTAAGAAGAAAGAGCTGGTCTGAACCCAGCAAGCTCACTGAAAGACAGAAAGAAAATAAAAAATAAAGGGTAAGGGCATCTGTGCCCATCCAGAGATGCTGAAAACAAGAAAGGGAAACATCTCAGAATTACTCTCACCAACAATACCATCCAACTTTCATGTAAATAAAGAAGTCTGGCATTTGAGAAGAGATTTCTCTGCCAAAACAGTAGAGACCCTTGCAACACATGGGAAAGGCAAAGAGGAGACTAGCCTGGAGCCTACTGGGCAATTCCTCAGTGAGCTATACTATGTGAAGCAAACCTGCACTGAAAACGCTCCAGTATATTCAGAGATTATGGGATAAGTCCTATTTCCAGTCTTTATTGTCTAAAACACTGCTGGCAGCTAAGTGCTGGGCTCAGTTACAGCCTAAAGGAGAATATGTAACCTTCAGCTACTGAGTGAGCCAGCAGCACTTTGTAAGATGTGTGTTATGTTACAGCTGGAAAACACAAAATACAGTTTAGAATAACCTACATGAAGAAAAGGTGCTACAAATGGATCCAGGAACCAGTATCTTGAAAATAAAGGGTTATGCTCTTATGACTGAACATCAGTAAAATTTCTGAGGATTTCTACATTATTGTTTAAATTCAATAGTGATTACTAAATTGAAAGGACACGGATACTGGCAACTTATGGGAAAAAGAAAAATAAATGTTATAATAGAACAACATGGTTTGCCAGGCAATGTAGGCACAAATGAACAAATAAAAAAAAAAGATAAATATTGAGTAACAAATTGCTGAAAACCATGGGCACTAAAACATGTCGACAAAACACAGCACACTATGAGCAGGGTTTTTCCACTTGGTACCTGTCAGCAGTCTGTATGCTGGGCTGTAGCACAGGTATGAATTCCTGCTGCAGTAACCCCATGGGAGGGCTAGAAGTCCTTTAAAAAACAGCAAATAGCAGCATTCAAACACCCACACACCAACTCCCCCTCCGGTGCAAAACAACTCTCCAAAAAAGGAGTAACAGAAAACTAGGGTGAGCTCACACAGCACTATGTCCACCAAGCAGCCAGAGGGGTACAGGACTCTAACAGCACCAAGCATGCAAATATCCCCAGATTTTGTTGCAAGGCTGTTCTACAGTTGTGGTCTAAATACATACACGTATTTTTGGACAGTTACACCAGGAGAAAGGACACCAGCAGGTGCAAAACCAATACACAGTTGTACTACGATGAACTGTCACAGCTCTTCCAAGGAAGCATGTCAGTCAGAAAAGATTTAATCAAAGGAGCACTGCAGATACCACAGCTTCCCTCCAGAGCTGGCAAGAGCATGTCAGCAAACTGGGAGAGCCCACAGCTTGGAGTTAAGGGATTTGCTGCTGAGCCCAAGCCGAGTGCATGCACAGCGGGTATCGGCCAGGTTGAGTACATGGTGGTGTTTGTTAAAGGTTGCCCAAGTATCTTTTCATTAGCTCACAGATGGCCTTTCCCACCTTGACAAATTCTAACTGCCTACGAAAACAGCTGTTAGAGCATGGCACAATGCCAGAGCACAAATGCCCACTCAGAGCAACCTTCTATTTATGACCAGGGCCACATGAACTAACCACCAAAAGCTGTCTCAGCTGAAAGACAGTTTGTCTTCTCCAGGAAGTTAAATTCTTATCTCTCTTCCACCTAGAACCAGGTAATAACCTAACAGGTCCAGCCTAGAGCAATACCCCACCTATGGAGAAGACAAAGGAGAAATTTGGTATATAGGAGACAGGTCTAGTTTCTTAATCTAAGTCTCTTACAGTGTCACCTAAATCTTATTAGGCACCTGAGTAGTGACTGAACCATTCACCTCCAGAGAACTTGCACTTAGATTCCTGTAATGCTGACTTAGGTGCCTCCCTTCAGATCTCACAGGTGGGCATCTGTGTTAGTATCTGCAGCTTATTAATAGATATGGAGCTTATAAAAGTGAAATAAAGATGGGACATTTAACACTCTAATATAGCTACAATAACCTGAAACAAAATAGCCACAAAAATTATTCTATTAAGTGAGATCATTTTTCAAGAGTTCTTGGCATGAATAAGTCCAGTATTTGCAAAAATGTACATGGGAAACAGAAAATTAGAAGGACCAGCAAGATGTTATTGGTCCCAGAGTGGCAGATGTTTGCAAAAGGGATTCTGTGCAGTTGTGTCTTCACTACTGTTTCCAAGATCTGCAGTCAGAACTAAGCATTCCCATGTGCACAGAGTAAAAATTACACTTTCAAGATACTTTGTTTCACTTCAAAGCAACTCTCTCTGTCCCCAAGGAGAGATGTGATGGAATATGAGTAAAAGCAAGGACACAGCTTTCAGATCAAGTTTATGCAATTAGGTAGGGTACGATTAGATTAGAGTAAGATTTATCAAAAAGAGGAACAAGATATTAAGCAGCAATTTCTTGCATATTGCTCTTTTCCTCTTTATCCTCACCAGCTAACACTGCCTCTACTCACATGTATATCAGATGAACTCTGAAACTTAACTTTTCTAGAAGGGAGATCAAAAGCACTTTGTGGTGCTGGATTCAAAGCTCATTGAACATATTTTGTTAACACCACAAACAAAATGAGATGGCTGTATCACCAGTTAAAACCATAACCATGGACCTTCTCATTCCCACAGCAGATGGAAGCAAAGGGAAAGGTTACAAACTGTATATATATTTTGCAGAACCCAATTATAAGTCTGCAGACTACCAAGATCTTACTTCATCTTTTGAAAAATCACACTGCAGTTTGCTATACTGAGTTCAGAAAAATGCGTACCATTTCCTATGAAGTATAAAGTATTTAAAAAAAAGTACTGGAAGAAGAATGTGGAATTCACCTGGGGAGAGAATGCCCTGTAAGTCATCACACAAAAAGCAGTCAGTATAAAAGACATATAATATCTGCAATACATTTCCCATCCATTAAGATGCAGGATTGCTACATTTATGCTGAGAAAAGATCAAAGGAACAACTGCTTTATCTTTGGCCTGTTGTGGAAAACTCTTTCTGAGCATGAATGAACAGCATCTGAGCTGCCTCTGCTAATTCATGGGAGGATGGTGCAGCAGCTCATCCAACCAGAACGGGTGATGTTTTGAAGATGTGAGCAGCCTGCAGATACTGAGTCTACCAACCACTGTCCCAGGAAACAGGGCTACACTGGCACACATTATCAAAAACCCCAGCTGGACGAGGCTCTGAGCTAACCAGGTCAACACTGTTGGGTGACACCATCCCTGAGCCTCACAGCCAGTCCAGCAAAAAAAATATCAGTGGTACCAGGGGACTAGACATCACCTCCGACCAGCAGCCTACGCCCTGAACTATCCCTTCCATTGGCTCTCTGATTAAGTGCTTCCAGCCCTACACAGCCACACAAAAGACACTGTACACAGCTTTTCCAGCTGGACAGGATATTCGACTGTTTTGGCTGAGTAAGCACAAAGATATGGACCACTCTTCTACAAGCCTTTCCATCATTCAGGAAGTATCACTGATCAAAAGGAGGTCAAAGAGAGATTCTGTCCTGCTAGAAACACTTCTCGCTACCTCCTTCCTGACCGGGGGGGTCAGAACAGAAAGTAACTGTGGCCACACCAATCAAAGGGAGCCAAGAGAAACAGGACTGAACTACTGCAGTGAAATGGAGACAGCAGGTAAGAAGTTACCAGATGGAGTCTTCAGTGCTAAGCCCTTTGCTGGCAAAGCTTACTACTTATCACCATATGTGGTGCAGCATGTCCTGAAGCTTGTTTTCATACAGCTGGTTACAAGCAGTGAGATATGGTAAGGGTAAAAAGTTTGAAAATCTAGAGCTTAAAGGAGAAAATTCTCCATCACATAATTAAGCTTTTGAATTTCTACTTTTCCTTTAATTACACCTAGTATCTCATTTTTGTATTGGTTACCTAGAACTTTGGAAAAATCTACTTACAAGTTAAAATTTGGATCCCATTGTCTCATGTTAGGCTCCCATTTTGAAAACTTCAGCCCATTTCTAGTTAGTGAATAGCCAGAATACAATGACCCGAAGTGGAACTTCAACAAACTTTAAGCAATCCCCCTCTTAGGAAGCAAAACACTACAAGTTCTCATAAACAACCACGATATTCCAAAACATTCTGCCACTAAAGCCCTGCAGCAGATAGTTTTGAGTCAAGACTGAACAGGTAAGAACACCTAGGAAGTTAATCCAAACTATTAATTTACTTCAGCATCTCGTAATAAATTAAGCAGAGTAAGATGACCTGCTAATTCTAACAGAAAGGTTACTGGAGTGTAGCTGTAGTGTAATTTAATTTATATTTTATACCAAAGTTTTTCATCATTCAGTGGTCTTTCATAAATTTTGTTTACAAAAATAAGAAAAACAATGCTTTCTGCTCAGCATTACTCTTCAGCAAAATTAGTAACAACACCTTGCACTCATGCCTAATTATTTGAAGAATTCCTGCAAAGTGCAAGTGTCTACTTGAAAGAGGACAACTGTAATCACTTTAATATCAATCACTCTAAAGCAAATGCCACACTCAGAAATAAAGTCCTGTAAAAGCAGGAATTTAAAGCTAAGAACCCCCCAAAAGAATACACAGATCAGCAGGAGAATCAGAAAAAGAAACTCATGGCCTTGTTTGAACTCCTTAATTTAAGCTCAAAGACATGACAAACTATCCAGAAGATAACATGAAAGCAAAGACAACCAGAACATACTCCCTTTTTCTTTTTACCAAAGAAAACAGTAAATGCTTTTTTATCCTTACTTTATCAACATTGCTTGATTTGGCAGCAGTTCCAGATGAATTTTCCCTCCTTCCTGTGTTCTTAAATAAGCAAATTCCTCCAACATATCAATATCTGAAGAAAACGTTAAAGATTTGAGTAGGGAAACAATGATTGAGATCATTCTTTCTCATGCCTCACATCTGAAGCCACATTGCTGAAAGGAGAGTCAAACTGAAAAGCTATTGAAGTACCTCATTATTACAAGTGATAGAGAAGGTCACAGCATGTATTCCTAATCCTCCACAAACTGATGAGAAATGGCTTTTCAAAACGAAAAACACATCCGTTAGTTTTTCTTTCTTTGTTTTTTCATATGTAGTCAGAGGTAAAGAAAGCTGATCTCAAAATTCCCTGGGTTTCATTTCTTTTTCTGCACTGCAGGTTATGAAAGCAGTACAAACTCAGGCTGGACCTGAAGCAAGTGCCACCATGGTGGCACATTATCACCCTTTTTAGTTTTCTATTTTGATCCCTTATTTAGCTGCTTGTTTTGTTGGGGTTTTTTCCTTTAACACCAGAGCTTATTTAGTTGTTTCAGATAGGAGTTAGACCCCCTTGCTTCCTGAGGCCCAAGGCTGGATGTCAGTTTAAACATCAAACCGTCCATTTGTGTGTATGATGATCAAAATTTATGTCAGATATCTGAATAGATAGATCAGACGTGCTTTGCATGAACTTTGACATAGCTCATTATCTTACTCAACCCAAACATGTCACCCACAGAAAGCATTTCACAAACAAGAGCCAAAATCATTCAGCTCTGAAGCACAGGTACCCTTTGTCTTTTCTGTTAACAGCCTTGTATATAATGCCCCGCATTTCTCAATGAACAGATTGCTGTCGCTTGCATGAGCAGCCTGAGCTGCTGCTGCTGTTTTTCTGAATGGAAAGGCAATGTCAGTGTATTTAAGGGTACTCTCAAGTGCAGGTGTCAGGAGGCATATTTACAGTCCATTGTGTACTAAGTCTACTACAAGAGTCTTTCATGGTATGAAAATAAATACAATATGATTTAGGGAAAGAGCTGCTGTTGAAACTAACAGCTTTTTCAACGCTACAGACCAGGAGGTGAAAGACGTTCTTGGTTAGAGAAAGGATACTTGTGACATAGTTGAAAAAATTCTCATACTGGAAGTTTCCTTGCTGGCAGATTTTGTTGATGGCTTTCAGGAACAAGTTCTCACCCCTTGGCCATCATGCTGAAGCAGAACAACTACGTGGCCCAGCGCCATATCATCTCTGCTGTCTGTGAAAGCTCTGAGCTTCAGGGAAAAGGATTACATTCAGACAATCAGGAAACACGTTTCTTTCAAAAACATAGGATTCATCTATGATCTGTGCAAATACAGAAGCTCTTTTAAAGTATATATTAAAGCAGAATGAAATATGCTTCTAAATTAGGTTGGAAATTCCCAGCTAAAATACCAAATCCTCTCCTGACCTGTAAGAGAAGTCTGAACAGAGACAAAAATTTTGAGATCTGTTCTATCTTTTCTGCTCAAAACTAAAACAAATAGAGAAAAAAAGAGAAAACAAACCCTCTCCCACCAACACTCCACTCCCCTCTCCAAAAAAAGACCCTCCCCCAACCCATTTAGGTAAGAAGGATTGAGGCATAGCCCTTCAGTCAGCACTGGGATATGGCCATGCTGTTTCAGGATACATAAACTAGGGCTTAAAGACAAGAAGGCTCCAATTGACCCCATCTTACCTTGAAACAAGCTAACAACAGGTGAAGGCAGTAAGGCATGATAGCTCTACTGGTACATGGCCAAAGCTTCAAATCAGACCCTGCAACAGAACAGTTCTTTAGGGGTCTCACGACTGATAGGTTGAAAGAAATTGGAATGGAGCAAAACAAATCCAAAATTGCCACATCTCAGGTAATGAGGAAAGCTTTGAATGTAAATTACAAATTACTCAAAATGTGAAGTTAAACATTTAAATTTTTTTTCCTCATTTCTTTTTTCCTCTGGTATGACTTTGCCACCAATATACTTTTAATAGGTTCCAGCAAGCAAACATCAATATAAAACCAAGAGAAAGTAAAAAACTTCCCCCCTTTTCATAATACAAAATGGGAAAAATTACATACTCAACCAGAACATATGAACTAATATTCAGCTGACAGAGAGTTTAGGGTAATAGCACCTCCATACCTTTCCTGAATTTTGACTTGACTTTAGGTTGCTCCTCTTGTACTTTACCTCCTTCTTGTATTGGAAGTAAAATACAGCACATGAGGTCAAGCACTTTTTCACATGTTTGCTATAAAAAGAAGGGACATGATAATGCTAAATTTAAATTCAAGTTCTTAAAAGTTCAGATAGGTTAATAATGATTAAAAATTTCAGACACACCACAAAAGAAAAAAAGAAATCACAAAATTCTTTGCAAGAACTTGAGTTGACCTAACATACAGTATAGTTTGGCTAAGCAAAAAGATTTAGCTGTCACTAAGCAATCTCAGAGCCTACATACATCACTTTAACTGTGAAAAAATATGTATTGGCATTCTTCATTTCAAGAGGGTGAGATCAATATAATACATAAAGAATATAAAACTGCAATCAAAAATTATTAAATTATCTTGAAGGATTAAGTTTTCAAATGAATTCTTAGAATAGTTTTGTAAAATCTGTTCTGTTCACGGTAAAAATAGAAAGGAAAATGGCAATCTGACAGCATGATGGAAATTCAATTAATTTTTAATGCTATTTCCTAGTAAGAGATCTGTGGGGATATATGATCATATTTTCAGTGAAAAAGTACTAAAGTGGAAGGAACAAAAGCACCCATCTGGTAGTGCTAGGATGACGTTAGATCCTAAGAGACAGAGCCTTTATTGTCAGTGCTGACACTGACTGACCTCAGACCACCATGCACTCCTGCAATATTAGAAACACAAAACATGTATTGCAAGAGTAAAGCAAGTTCAGAGGTCAGGCCAGGCAATATTGTTCTGGTGTCTCTTATACTGTCAGTTAATAACTCTCTTCTAAGATGATCACAGAAGTTCCTTTACTTTTTCTTTGCCCTGCCACATGAAGCCTGTATCTGAAAGAATTTCCCCTCAATTTAAAGAACTAATTGAGTAAAGTTACAGAATTCAAATAAACATTACATTTACAAATGACTTAAACACGTCTAGCCGTGAAAAATCATAACTGCCTCCCCAAATCTTAACTATCAAACAGACTACACATATATATAGAAAGAGTTGCTAAGCCAGTCAATTTGGCAGGGAGTATAATTCTCCCTCTAAAGCACAGATTTTTCAGTAGACCCTGGCTTATGTTCTACATCCTGCTGAAAGCAGGCTAACAGGAAAATCCTAAGGAAAAAGAGAAATGGGAACCACAGGGCCAGCTGATGAAGGCCCAGTGTGTGGAATGCTGTACATACCCGATATTCTCCAAGGGCAAAGTGGCATGATGCTAACTGGATTAGCGCTCTCTGATTTTCTAAAGATCCTTGTCCTGTAATTTGCTGGGGAGAATGAGAGCCCTGAAGAGCTGCCAAGTGATGTAGGCTGCTAATTGCTTTTTTGTACTGCCCCTTTGAAAAAGAATATTAAAAAAAAACACTGTTAGGGTCTTTTCTATACAATAGGTAGGGAGATAGAAAAAAAATTCTCTTGTAGAAAGCTTTCAAAACAGTGTGTCCAAGTAACAAGCCTTCAAAATTTTAATCTAGACTAATACTCTCCAGAGACGAGTTGTATACAAAACTGTGGGTCAATCATTTGCAAGGCAATCAGAAGACAAAATTCTGCTTTAAAAAGCCAGTTTACAAAATCATATTTGTAAGTGAATCAAATAATTAAATTCTTGAGTTAATCATTACTTTATTTAGACCAATGAAGTTTGAAATAGCTCTTATTCTGGCACAAGTAGAGGCAAAAATAGAAGACCCCCAAAGGAAAAATAAAGAACAAGCTTTCTTCTGTAAATGGTATTGGAATGAGCACAGTCAGCCTAGTTTTTGTGAAGGACAGATGGTAACTGAGACATGCTAAAACCTTTTACTTTTTGAAAATTCTTCTCTTTGATTGTGTTCCAATATAATGCACTGACAGACTAATAAAATGCACTTATCTTCCATAACATTATGTATCTATTCATTGGTCAAAATACCAACATAGGTGTCTTTTCCACGTGCCAAAATTATCTGGACTCAAACAACAGCTATTGGGACAGGAATAACCAAAGCAGGGTACCAAGCTTGTGGTGCAAACAGTGTAGTTCCATCCCCAAGATATACTTTATACTTTAAGGTATAAAATGAGTAGATGCTATAAGCAGTCAAACTGGCTAATCAGAATTACTGTTTACAAGAAGAAAGTAAATTGTTATTTGCTAGAAGGAAGAGCAACACAATCGTGGTGTTTTTCCTAGCTTATACTGTATTTTTTTTTACCTGGTAGATGATCATGTCTGTAAGAAAGATTCTTAACCAAAGCCAGGTCTCTGTCTTCCATGACAAACAAATTCTGGTGAACTCTGTGTTAAGTGGTTAGAGAAGAAAAAGTTAAAGAGAACATGAAACATTTCACAGCTTTGGGTTAAAAACCAGTAATATATATAAAAAAGCTGAATTTAAAAAATGGAAAACATGGCACCAAAACAGTAAGAGTATGAAATCCTTCACATATAAAATACTCTCTTCCTAAACACTAATTTTTTGATTACACTTCTCTTCACAGTGTCCAACAAACCTAAAAGCAGCTAGGTGGTACTGTTTGCCTGCTTTTTAGATGAGAAATTTTTTTCAAGATTATCACATCAGATATTATCAGAAAAGGAGACACAGTAAAAAGACATGTTCTTAATCATGAACTAAAGCAGCCAGCAGCAGCACATCCTCACTGAGCACCATCAGCCCTACAACTGGCCAACTGGTCCAAGAGAAGTGGGGCTAAATAAGCTAAGATGCATCAAGAATGAAATGCAACACAGCAATAAAATATTCAGAAACACAATAACTGATAAAGCTTCTTGCTGGAGCTTCTATCTGAAGTACTCATGACCCAAAGCAATTTCAATTTTAAGGATTCATAATGGCAGGAATTCCATTTTAACAATAAAAAAAATATTTCTATGCAGCACAATGAAGTCTAAGTACAATTCTGCCTGCAGTTACCTTACCTTTGTCAAGTGATTCCAGAGAATAGAGCAGCTCCCAGCTCTCTCTTGCCAGTTTGAAACTCTCTAATACTTCAATGGAGTTTGCAAGATCAGCCTTGTTTACTGTAATGTGGCGACTTCTTGCCTTCCCAGAAGGATCCTCATCATCTGAGCTCTGCTTAGAAGTCAGTATAGAACAAAAATATTAACTTCATAATTTATACTTATTTTGAAAGACACTAAAGCCACAGAAGTTCCACTGAACACAAGACAACTATGTATAGAGGTGCCAAGGTCCCAGTTTAAGTGGCTTTAAGTGATTTTTCACTTAGCTTGTTTTAAGGTTAGAGCAATCTGGTTTGGTACCAAGAACTCAGTGGCATAGTGTGATGAGCAGTATCCCAAACAAATTTATTCTGTTAAATCTGGTGTACCACACTGAGCTTCAGCTAGATTATCTGTAGAAGTACATACACACTTTAGCACTCAGTTTAAGCCTACAGTGGCACAATGCAAAAGCAATCCTTTTGTGTGTATTCCTACCAGCAGAGATATTCTACAAAATAGTGTTTTTCTACCATTAAAGCAACCAATATATTGACAGTTCCAATAATGAAAAGTCAATTACTTTGGAAGTTTACCTGTAAAACATCTGACTGCTATAGCTCCCTTTTAAAGAGCCTCTGCTGAACTCCTTCAAGTTAAAGCATTCATAGCAGTACATATGTGTCTACAGCAATTGCTGCAAAAATGGTTTTATTCTTGCTGGCTTTTAAAAAAAAAGTTTGAAAATCGTAGTCATAAACAGCTAATTCAGGGTAGCTCTAAAAATATGTCTTTTACACCTATGTCAAAACCACAGTTGTCTAAACTCCAGTAGCATTGCCATTCTTGTTATGAATTAAAAAGTCTGGAAAAGATACCATTGTTTTTTCTCTTCCTTCAGCAAGTTTCCTCTTTTTGTGTATGTGTTTGTTACGATCAATGTCTGTATCCCCATAGATGTTGGGTACATCTTCAAGAAGAACCAGTGGAGTTTGGCTTGGAGCATTTGGACCTGGATTTAAAGATAAATTAATTCACAATTGCTCTAAACTGATCTGAAACGTCTTATGCCTACAGCTTGTTTTTTTCCTTCACAAGCAATGACTATAATGCTACAGAAAATAATCTGAAATTAAGTCACTTTAATTGCTTAAACTATGCTGGGAAGGCTATGGTTTCCTCAAAGCAGCCATACAGTGAAGGTCAGAGTGCATTTACCAGACATCACCAAAATCTGATTGAGAGTTTCAGAATATTTTTTAATCTCTTTCTTCTGGAGCAGTCACAAGATATACTCTGGCAGCAGGTGTTCTCTGATCAAGCATTATTTGCTTTTATATAAGTACAATTATTCAACAGATGAATGGCCCAAATGGCTCTGAAGTTAACAGCCACAAATATGGGAAAGCACAGCAATATTCTCAAAACATTTCTCATGAGAAACCAAAGCAGTATGTTGACAGGCACTGATCCCACAAAGAAGTATGTGTATTTTATGACAAGATTTCTCTAGTAGGATCACTCAGTGTCGGCTTTGCCCCCACTGATTTCAGTAAACAGAATTAAACCTTTAGTTTACTGCCAGAGCTTATCTTCACTCCCAAATGATAGAAAAGCCTCATTTTGAAACACAGAAAATAATTTCTACTTTCACTGGTGTCACAGAACATCCAGTGGAATCTGGTACCTGTTATTTCAGACCCCAGTGCTTAAGTTTCCTTAGATATAAAGTAAGAACAGTACTTCTTAACCTCAAACAACACTGAAATGTGATCACTACTGAGACAGCTTTCCTTCCAAAAACATTTTCTCCTTTTGCACAATCAAGTTGTGTATAAATGTGCAAAACTCAGTCAAAGAGAACTATAAAGGAAAGAGGAATCCTTTAATCTGTTTTCTCTTTCTAAATTTCTGCCAGGTAAGACAGTAGTGCAAACAAGTATTTTCAGTGTGTGCATTTCTTCTATCTGCTGAAAGATACAGGGGTAAGGGCTCATTCATAACTGCAAAGAACTAATTTGAGTTTAGTAGAAGGACAATTAATTTCATCTCGTGATATAAAACAACTTCTATTAAGCTTTTCCCATCTACTCAAAAGTGATGTGTAAGGAGACCACTGCATTAGTTTCTGTTAGAAGAAACAGCCCATCTGCTCTACTTAACAAATATAGGTCAATAAATACCACCATTGAAATGTGTCCTACACAAAGGCTATAAACACACTGGAATCACCTCTCCGGGACCATCATGTATTTCACTGTGTTGGAATCTAACCTGTGTGAACTGAAAATAGAGCCAAGACACAGAGCGGAATATTTGCATCTGTTTCTCATGGATGCAAAGTACCACAGCTGGGATGCTGGAAGGGTTTCCCCACTAGAACCTCAAGAGCTGCCTAGTTCTAACACCTAAGAAGAAAAAAATTGGATTTTTCTTTTACTCATACTGATATAAATTAATGCCAGCTAAGTGCTTTGCTTTCCAAACAAGTGTTCTCTTCCCAGCACCAGAAGTGCACTGCAGTCTTTACTCCAAAACCTCCATCCATTCTCACCCTTGAGTAGGGCTACAGACCTTCTCTTACAGTACTGAAAGTTACACAGCCATAGAAAGTGCAGCATTGTGTTTTTCTGTCTGAGCTCTAGAATCTAAGCTTACAGGGTTTTTAATTGTTTTCTAGCAGAAAGTGTTATAAATGAACCTCCAAAAGCATCAGCCCAAACAGCAACTCCTGCCAAGCCTGCAGGCAGCCTCAAAGTTATGAGAGGTGTGAATTGCCTCATTCATTTCTCAAGTCTCCAGCAAAAACATCAGCTTCAAAGAAACAAAATCAGAGGAGAAAATGAAACAAACATGATGCTCACCAAAGAGTACGAATCAACCCTAGGGATGTTGCTCATAACATCTGGTCTGTTACTTTTCTCTTTGCTAGACAATCAACTGCTGCTGGCCAAGGCTGAAACCACAATGCTAAGCTACATTGATCTTTGGTCTGATTCTCTACACAGTTATGAACGAATGTTGGTAAGATTTGTGGCTTGAGAGAATTAAAACCAGTTATAATGTTGCTTTCTAAGATGACAGTTTCAAATGACTAATGAGAAAAGATATTTAAGATATTAGCAATGAAATTATGAACAACTCATTACAGAAATGAAACATTAGAAACTAACCTTGAAAGAGTGATGGCTGGATGTTGCTGACATACTGAAAAGCATTTTTAAAGAAGACCAACATCGTGGAATACACTACTTGATTCTTGTATTTAATGTGGGCTTCACTGTCAAAGTTACTGATGTATCTGCAGAGATCTTTCATTCGATGCAAAATATCACCATAACTTCTGAGGGGAAGAGAGACAAAAGGAATTCAGGGTGTTACACAGACTCTGCAGCTAAAGAAAAGAATGCATAGTGAATATGAAAATCTCAATGTTTCTGCTAAGGGTCCGCCCCAGCATCAAGTCAGTGGAGGCTGGGAATACATGCTAGTGAAATTTCACAAAACATTTACCATGTTTCCCATTACTGAGGCACATAGGGAAGCTGATCCCACAGCGCTATAGTGCTTATGCACGACTTTCGTCATCAAAAATTGATTTTAGAAACTAATTTGAAAGTGCTCTCTAGAGCCATGTTTTTGCTTTACATTGTACAGTCTTGTAAGAAAAGCTGCTGCAAACTTAGGCAAAATTGTTCTTCAATGAGAATTGTTTTAATTAGGAATTAAAAAGCCAAATTCTCTTTGATGGGAAATACACAGAAAGGTACAGCTTTCTTACCTTCTTCCCTTGTCCATTTGCCACTCACACCTCATTCCCACCACAGACAATATTTTAAATAGCCTCTCCCAAGGATCTGTAATCTGGGATGATTTCTCTGTGAGACCATCTATTACATATTTCTGAGAGCTGCGCTTGCTTGGAGACATAAGATCAGAGGAATCTTGTGAACCTAGGAAACCAGTATATTTTTCTATTCATAAAGAAATCAAACAAACTGATTCATTTTCAAGAAGAAGACATGTAAAAATTATGTTGGAGCTTTCAGGGTAACCATACTTTACACAGAAGGCTAATAGGTAGCAGCAGGTGTTTCTGCCTCTTTGTACAAGAGCTGAATGGGCTGGATAAGAACATCTTGGATATCTTGTCCCACCTCTCATATGTTGAAGCACCATGAGCATCATGACTAAGTAGCTGAAGTACCATGAGGTATTTTGGAATCAAAGAACTAAGAAACAGTAAATACTACTATTACTCCTTGTCTATGGGATACACTACATTAAAACAATGCATTTTTTATTTATGGACATCACTTCAGCGATATTAAGACACATTCTAAGAAAGCTTAATTTTGTATAAATAGTCTTACCTTGATATTGACTCTCTGTCTGTGTAGATCTAGTTACATAATTAATATAAAATTCTGCTGCTTTATTCAGATATTTATACAACAAGCTGGCAGGAAGTCGTACATCAGGGTTGTTAATTATCAGAGGAAGAACATCACAAACTAAAACAGAAAACAAACAAAAAAATCCTTTAGGTTTGTGGGGTTTTTTGTTCTGCTTGTCCTAGGTAAGGTTTCTCAGTCAGCAGTGGGAGCCTTCATCTCTGGCTGACCATACACCAGGAAGAAGCTGAATGGCTCTAAGACCAGTCTGTACCATATGCTCAGCCTGAACTAACATGGCCTGATCCTCTTCTGACTAAAGCAGTTTTCAAATCATAATATCACGAAACAAGTTTACTGACCTCAGAACCTTGCCATACTGAAAAGTTGTATAGTAAAACAAGAGCATTAGTATTTTCTTACCAAATAATTTTCTAAAACAATTCACTGGAGATTCTTGGTCTTCAATACTTTCAGCGTCTAATAATGTTTCTCCAAGGCCTACCTGTGTGAGCAGAGGTGAAAATCAAACACTAGACCAGTGGGGTTTAGAAACTTTTTGAACTGCAATTCAATGGGGTTGAACAGTAATTCAGTAACTATTCTATGGCAACAACATGTGCAAGTCTCCAGAAGTATAGTTAAACTATCCACACTTAATTGCAGGTGAAAAGCAATGCCAGAAGATAGTAAAACAAGACCAAGAGAAAAACTGTGCATGCAACTGTGTCAGTAAAGACATGTACAGACAGGTAAAAGTGATATATGACTGATATTCTTTCATTTACAAAACAAAGGATTGTTTAATTTGCTTTCATTTGTTCTCTGCCCAATCCCTTCCTGGTGTAAGCCCAAGATACAGCAGTCTGAACCATTAGCCACAATTAAACAGGAATAAAAAGATCCACCCTCTCACTAGGCAAACAGATTTCAGCAAAATCTCAAAAAATAGAGTGGCAATATCCTGAATAGTTACTATGAGCTTCTCCTCTCTTACCCCATGTTGCACCACGGTCTCTGGGAAACGCCGCAGAAGTAGAAGGAGCATTTCTGCCCTTTCCAATGTGTTAAAGCATTGCTCTGTTGCCTTCAGGAGCATTTCACACTGGACCCGACCAGGAAGTGTCTCAAATAATCCTTCAAAAAGGACCAAAAACGTTTAACTTGTTGTGTCTGAATTGCAAAGATGACTGACAAAGTGTAGAAGACCATCAACATCTCCTTGCTATGCTGAAAAGTGATTTCCTTATGCTTTTTTCTGCTATTAATACACATACCTGAAAAAAGTCTGTTTCTTTCAGAGAAGACCAAATAAATATTTATCTGTGTTTATTTGGGTGGAAGGAACTTGAATTGACAAATAAGACTGCTAGTAAATGGAACAGTCAAAATCCTAATACTTATGTATTTGACATTTCAAGGTGTTTTTTCGAAACTGTTCATTTACTTTTTCTTACCTTCTACAATCAATACTTTCATTATTAAAATGTAGGGTTTTTTCAATTTAAACATCCAGTGAGACACTAAAAAGAAACTCACATATTCTCCCTGTATGTTTTATGTATTCACTCTGAAAAATAAACACTCCCTATGAAACATTATATGTTTGGAATATCCTTAGAGCTTCTGAAGCACATATTCAAACAGCAGATTATAGTTTGTCAGGTGTAAATCCTACTTTTAAAAATGCCTGTGGTTGCCAGCAGTGAATGCCAAGTTCTTCTGGACACCATCCATTTTTACAACCCTCACTACATAAGTAAGAATTCATCCTGTTTTATGACCATTCACTGTTCTCTACAATCTTTGGGACAATGATTTTTAAGTCCCATTCCAGTTATTTCCTATTCAATTGCTTTTCTATATGCTTCTTGTTCTGGCAGAGTAAGTCTACCCACATCAGATACAAAGCAATGGGAATCAGTTTGTCATGTCCCTTTGTTTTTCCTAAGCCAAGCACACCAAATAAAGTCTCTAAGGCTGAATTGAGGGGAAAAAACCAAACCCTGCAATCCACAGGCAAAGTTGTAAAAACTGACATTTACTTGCCAAACTAGATAAATGATCAGAGGGCTTATCTTTAGATTCCTTCAGGATAGAAACCTTACCTCTTAAAAACTGTGTCTGCTTGTCCTGGGAGTCATTCCTTAATGCTGATGTAATAACACTGATCTCCCTCCATACAGCAGGTTGGTCTGGAAAATTCACAAACCTGTAAAAAAGTTCAAGGCAAGGAATGCTCACTGATCTCAAAATTTGTCTCTAAGACAAAACCTTCCCATAAAAGTATGTGTTTGGGCAAAACAGAAAATAAAACCTTCCTTTTTCTGTTTATTCTTAATTAATTAGACCTTTTGTGCTTAATTTATCCACACGGATTTTCAAAAACCCTAAGTTTATATTTTTGGAAATCCCAACGTTTATTTGTCCAGAGAAGGGCAGTGCAGCTGGTGAAGGGTCTGGAGCACAAGTCCTGTGAGGAGTGGCTGAGGGAGCTGTGAGTGTTTAATCTGGAGTAAAGGAGGCTCAGAAGAGACCTTATCACTCTCTACAACTACATGAGAGGATGTAGCCAGGTGGGGGTCAGTCTCTTCTCCCAGGTGACCAGTGACAGGATGAGAGGACAGGGTCTTAAGAGGCACCGCGGGGGTTTAGGCTGAACATCAGAAGGAATTTCTTCACAGAAGGGGTAATTAGACATTGGAATGGGCTGTCCAGGGAGATGGTGGAGTCACCCTCCCCAGGGTGTTTAAGGAAAGACTGGACATAGCACTTGGTGCCATGGTCTGGTTGACAAGGTGATGTGTAGTCATAGGATGGACTCAGTCATCTCAGAGGTCTTTCCCAAACTGATTCTGTGAAAGAATCACCTGGGATAAAGGCAGAGTTCCAGCTCTGATTACTTACATGTCGTAGAGCAGCCTGCCTGCAGATGCTGTCCTTTCAGCATTTCTCTCGATAGTGTACATCTCATACTGTGGGATGCAAGAACAGAACATCAGCTTTCCCAAATACATTTATCAACAACATCAGTCCTTCCACTCTAAAAATCTGGCCCCGATTTGCCACAGCAGTCTGCATAACAGAAAATCAAAGGACTACAACATTTGCTAGAGAAATTAGAAGGTGCATTTAGACTACTTAATCACACCTTAATTTAGGCATAAAATTCTGCATGACAATATACTTAATATTAACATTATTAGCACTAACAACCATCTAATATCTGAAGGAGACTGACAGAGAAGTCAGAGAAGGACTCTTCATCAGGAAGTGACAGAACAAGTAGTAATGGGTACAAACTGAAAGAGGGAACTTTAGATTATATATTATAAAGAAATACACTAATGTGAGAGTGGTGAGACACCGGAACAGGCTGCCCGGAGAAGCTGTGGATGCCCCATCTCTGGAAGTGTTCAAGGCCAGGTTGGATGGAGCCTGCTGTCCCTGCCCAAGGCAGGGGGGTTGGACTAGATGATCTTTAAGGCCCCTTCCAACCCTTAACATTTCATGGCTCTGTGAACACGCCGACTTAACTTTTATACAAACTGAAAACCTGGAATTCAAAGAGTTCTTTGACCAGGGTTTGTACCCAGTCAAACGCAATGCGAAGCCCCCAAGCTGCTACAAAAGCCATAATCAGGAGAGGTACTTTAAATAGTAGTAGTAGTAGTAGTGGTAGTAGTAAGTAGTAGTTTCTTAACCGCGAAGTCACCGCGGCAGCAGCGGCCCCGCCCCCCCGCCCCATTGGCCGAGCCGCCTGTCAATCAGGCAGGGCCGCAGCGAGGCTCCGGGGCCCCGGCACCGAGCGTCTGCGGCAGCGGCGGCGCTCACTTGTATGTTGAAGTCTGCGGGGTAGAGGCTCCGAGCCGTGATGAGCCAGGCCTTGGCCGCCCACAGGTCCCCCGGCACCAGCTCCCGGGCCCGCTTCACCAGGAACTCGCAGTCCCCCTGCGCCGACATCTTGCACCGGGCCCGGCCTGGCTCCGCCCCGGCCGCCGGGCGGCGCGCATGCGCCATGGAGCGCCTCGAGCCGGGCCCGCCTGTGCTTCCGCCCCACCGTGGCGCTCGCTCGCCGCCATCTTGGGAGTGGGCAAGCGATCGGCCGTCCGCTGGGGCGGCCCGAGTTAAATCGCTGGTGTGAGCCGCCGTGAGGCACTGCCTTGCTAAAGCTGGTGTTGCTGCAAGTCAAAGCCCACTCTGAAAGTCCAAGGCATTGCTGCCTGGGCTAGTGGTTCTCAAAAGTTCTTACAGTCCACTACCAAAGTCACCACTGGCAAATGCCGTGGAAAAGCAGGAGCTTTCACCACAGGTGTGCACCTACCTTTCAGCAGCTTGGAACTGACTTTTGCTTCTTACCATTAGTTTTTAGCGTTAGGACGCTGGATTACAAACATAACCCTGTATGTTACTTAGTAGGAATTCTGTTTCTTTCTTTGTCACTTTCTTGTTTGCTCCTTTCAAGTAGCCTCTTCGTTTCTGATGTTGCAAGAGAGCATAAAGAATTGGCACTTAAGGACTTCCACTGATCAAATCCATAAATCTGCACACCCAAGAGTTGGTGCAATAATCCCTTCAGCAAATAGTTTTAACAGACATGTAACCTCTGTTACAGATAAAAAGCAAGGTGCTTGTTTTCCTGCTGAGGTGACTGTGGCCATTCAGACAGGTGACAAAGGCACAGCAGAAAGTGAGTCCCTCATGAAACAACTGCCTCCCCTCCTTCTCCTGCTCTTGCAATCAAACCACAAACTGCAGGGGGATGGCACAGGTCATTAAAAATGCCTTCACAGCCCTGCAATCCCCTGCAAGTGCAGCTATGTTAATCACTGGCTGGTTCGTAGGTCTACCCAGAGCTCTTCCCCATGTGCCTGTGCAGATTATACAGCCAATTTTGATTGAAAAATAAGAATAATTTAATAGTTTTGCATTGTGGGGTTGAATATAGTAATAAAGTTGTGTATTCTGTCTCTTTGGAAACTGTCCAGCAAGAGCTGATGGGCTGGTTGGGGTTCCCCATATGCAGCTTGTGAGGCCAGAGCCAGGATGTTGCGGGAGTGAAATGGATGGCAGCGGATTACTAAAACTTACTTTTGAAAATTAACAGATGTGTGAGGAGTCCCCTGAAAATTTGCTGGTGCAGAATCACCCCTAAGACATCAGCTAGGCAGAGAGATGGCAGTTTTTGAACCAGTTTCACAAGGTGTCCTGAAAGCAAGATGTTGCTGTATTTAATCCACTAGGCAAGGGGGAATACTTCCAGTGAATCAGAAACACCCTTTTATCTTTTCTTTCCTTGTGTGTGTGCCTGTGTGTCCTCTGGACATTGAATTTTTTAAAATTTATTTTAAAGCTGTAAATCATCTGGTTTTTTTTTTTTTTCCTCTTGGGGAGATTTGTTGAATCCTTGCTTCTGCATTCCTTAATGCTCCATGTGTTTGCCAGTCGACTCGGCAAGGAGGAGTCAAGAGTCCAGTTTTGCATGACACAAACAACATAACTTGACAGAAGAGAAGAAGTCAGAAGGGGATGTAGACAAAGGTAGTTGACGCTTGAAAGAGTTTAGACCTAAGAAAGAGCTTATATTAAGGCTGCCCAACCCATGGACTTAGAAAGTAAAACTGTTTGCTCTGTGATCCTCTCATAGATACAAGACAGCCAGCAGGATCAGACTTGCAGAGGACTGGGGCAAGTAATGCCAGTGAGCAAGCAGGAAACACCACCGATATTTCATTTGTAGATGGGAGGAAGAGGAGCACTGTGGTTCTTCAGGATATGGGCACTGTGACTACAACAGGTGACAGTAGGAAGAGTATTTGAACATGCTTGGAACATAAACTACAGTTTTTAGCCGGGCTGGCTGTTTGGAGCCATTGCTGTACTAAACTTGAACTACTGATGTGCCAATGGCACTGCATGCTCATCTCCCATTCCAGGAGCCAAGCAGGTGGTGGTGGGGTTGGGCTATGCCTGTCAGGGTCTGAAGCTTCCTCTCCACTTAAAGTGGCATTCCTGAGTTCTTGCCCAGATTGTGCTGTTTTGATTTCCAGGGTGCAGGACATGCTGAATCTCAACATTTTAGCCAAACAATTGGAAGTGCACACAGCCTCCTTCCTGCAGGAATACAGGACTCAGCTGAAATGCCTACATGAACTTTGTTTGTCAGGAAGAGGCTCTGTGACCATCTATAGCAGGAAAGAGGCAGCATTGACCTCAAGGCAGTTGAGTCATCCTACCTTGTGAAGGATGATTTTTCCCTGGGAAGATTGTTCCATTCCTTGAGGAAGGCCTGTGAGTAAGAGTGATAATGCTTACTGTGGATTCAGGCAGTGGAGCTGATGCAGCACAGGGACAGATACATGATGTATGCAAAGGCCAAATTGTAGACCTTAGTGATAGGACTTCAAATTCCTTCTGCACCACAAATCCAGGCACCATGAGCCAAGAGAGTGTTTGGAAGGCTTTAGGTTGGCACTTGGCAGTGGCAAAGGGCTTTGGATGTCATTCTCCACCTTCTACATTTCTGGATCAGTATAATCCCAGCAGATAGCATCAGTTCTGTGTTGGCTTTCCTGGCATCGTGCCATAGGCTGCTGTCACTTACACAGGACTAGTACATTAACAGCAAGCCCTAAGGGCACGTAGGTTGGGTTTTAGGTATGGGATAAAGCGGTCTGCCATGTGGCAATGCAAAGGTTGGGATAACTGCTGTGCTAAATGGGGGGGGTTTGAATTGATAGCCTGGGAAGCAGGAGTTGATGTCTGGCATGGGTAACAAGGAAGCTAAAGCTTTGCATAATTCTGAAAAGATTTGAAAAGGGTCATCTTCTTAACATCTCCTGAACGAGGCCTTGGAGAAGACAGTCTGTGTTGAGCTAGCAGTGTGGTGGAGTCTACACAAAAGCTAGGGATCGTGCAAAAGGTTTTGATGTTTTGTAGGTTTTTTTTTTTTTATCAATTCTGTATCCTTTGCTATGGGCAGAGAAATTTCTACAGCTGACATGAGTTGTCTGGGCTTTCAGTCACTGAGAATTCTCAGTGTCTTCTTTGTCCCTTGCAGCTGAAAGACACTAAATTGAGATTGGATGACTGGATGACGAATAAGAAGGAAAAAAACAAAAGGGGATTGGGAACCAAAGAGTGGAACAGCAATGGGTGTGTGGGAACCAATACAGGCCACTCCATAAAGTGATATCTGTTAATGATCTCATAGGTGGCAATATCAGTACAAATGCTTATGTTTTATGTTTCAGCAGATCTGGTAGCTTCTCCCAAAATGACTCTGAAACTGCAGTTGACAGTCAAATCCAAATTATGGCTTCAAAACACTGAAGTTGGCCACAGTCCACTTAATTTCTGTAATAGCCTAAGGCAGCTTTTAATAATTGACCTCATTTTCACAGAATCAAAATAGTTTAGGTTGAAAGGGACATCAAGACATCATCTGGTCCAGCCACCTACTCAACATGCAAATAAATGTACTTTTATGATACTAGGATAAACAAAAAATCCGTTTCAAGAAAACAGCAAATATTACCAGTTTCCTTCAGCCTGCAGGTTTACAGCGATGAGTGGTGGGGAGTCTGAATTTATAGGAGGAAACATTTAGGTAATCTTATGAGCAGGTATTATGATTATTATTATTATTATTATTATTATTATTATTATGAGATGTGTTAAAACACCTGCCTAGCTTTTAGATCTGGGAAACTGAACCAGATTGTAATTATCTTCCACACAGCACAGACAGAATTATTAATCACCCTACTCTCATATGGCCAAAACTGTGCCCATATGACTCCAGTGACACTACAGCTGGGGCTTTGGACACAGTGAGTTGTCTGGTTTTTTGAGAACACAATCAAGCAGCACACTGCTTGGTGCACAAATAGGACCTTGCATTAAATTTACAGGGCTAAAAGCTTAAAAAATGCTGTATTTCACTTCTAAGTTGAAGGTGCTTTTAGCTGAAACTTAGTCTGTCATTTATGGAAATACTTTTTAGGAGAGAAATTCATTTTCACCTGGAAGGATTTCAAGAGAAGCTGTTACACCAGTAATTTTTCCATATAGAAGTTTGCTAAGTAGAGAAAGAACACAAATAGAGAGAATTTAACTCCTGCATATACTTCCTTTCCTTCTGCTGCCTTCCCACATATTCAGGCTTATAATGTCCCTGTGGCAACTCTGAAAGATGTATAAATAGAAGAGAAATTCTAAATTAACCAGCTGCATATGTTTGTCCCCGCTTTTTATTCTGCAGTCATGTTGAAGAGTGCATTCCACAGTTTGTATTTTCCCTTTTCTATTCCTGTCCCTTACCAATGCCTTTCTTCGTTGCAAGCTCTTTCTGCGCACGTTGCAGGCATTCATCGCCTTGTCATTTGGAGTGGCACTCATCTCTAAAAATGTTGCTGTCTGCAGCCTCTTTTTGGGAAAGCCATCGTGGGTTCCCTTTGTAGTCAGTGAAGCCCAGAAGACAGTTCAGCAGACCAGATGCAGGTTGGAGTAGGTTGAACTGTGCTCTGAATGCCTTTGCTTAGGTCTCCATGGCTTGTAAACAGGATGCAGGGTGGTGTCCTCACCTGCAGAGATCTGTGTGGCAGTTTCCTGTATGTGGTGATGAATGTGGCTTTACTAATGTTTAACCAGGTTGCTCAGTGTCCTTACTCCATTCACTGTATGTCCACAGGTTCAGCTTCTGAAGATGTCCTCAGTAATGGAGGCATCATTCCCAGGAGGAGCAGTTCACTCATCCCATGTAGCTGCAGTCTCTGGTGGCTCTTCGAGCTCTCTGCACTACACACAAAGCTAGGCAGCAGCATGTGACTACTGATTTCCTTTAATCAGAGAGCACTGCTGGGGCTACAACGTCCCAATGGAATTGCATTAGAGGCTTCCTCTCTAAGTACTGTGCCTTTCAGGGTTGCTTTCCAACAGCACACTGAATGGTCTAAGTGGGGAAGGGAGTTTTAGCAAGCAGTCAGTCATCAATAGCATCCTGCTCTTAAGCAGAGGTAATGATGGCTAGTTTGAGTGTGTCTGCATTTTCCCCAAGTGCGTGCAGGTCTGATCCCTGAATGCAGGTATGTATATGTGTGCAATTGCCCTCATCATGTGCAGCCAAGCCAGGAGAACAGCATGTTTATAGAAACTGTCCTTAAGAGCGATTGCCTCTTGAAGGAGCAGCGCCCATATAAGAGGAGTGGGACTGTCTCCAGCCAGCCCTGGGAGACGATGCTGAGAGCATATTGAAAAGCTGTCTTCAGCAAAAGCTTGCCAGTTTAACAACTCTGTTCACTGTTCCTATTGCACAGTGGGCTCTTTGACGCAACAGAAAGAGCTGCCTTTTTTTTTTTTTTTTTTGCTTCCTCTTAAATCCGCCTGGCCAATTTAAAGCTTGTGGATATTTCTTCCCCCTCGGGGAAAGCTTATGTGAGGATTTTCTTTTTTAACAGTTCATTCCGTGAAACCATTTTTTTTTCCTTGTTTGCTGTTAGAAAATGTTGGAGCTGAACATAAGGCTTTCATTGCAGGTCAGTGACTGAACTCTTGACCAAAGCATTTAACATCTGAGTGTCTCTTTAGCAAGCACTGTAGTTTGGGAGGAAAAAGCAAGTTAATAAGGTTGTATCGTGTGAGCCCATGTGTGCCTACTACTGGAATAGGAATCTTTTTAGGTCTTCAGTGTGTGGATGAACTTACAATCTTCCTTTTTTAGACAAATGTACCACATGAATATTTTAGTGAGAATTGAGGTGATATCACAGTTAAGTCTGTATTATCTATTTCCTGAATGTCTCTCCCTTAAAATGCAATAAACCATACTGTGAATTTCAAATACAAAGTTCTTGTCTTTTTATTTTGCAAGGATTGTCTTTTTGAGTTTTAATTTTTTTTTATTCCTTTTTTACTTCTTTTCTGCACACTTTACTGGGAAGCATGTTATTCTTGGGCACATGCTCTCTGAAGGGAAGGTAGTTATTTGCTATTTTGTATTTCTTCTTAGATTGCTATCAAGGGAACTAAGAAAGGATATGGGCATATTGTTAATGTATCTCTTCGAGCTGTATTTGAGGTAAGGCAAATTTTTATCCTTATCTCTGAAATTAGAATATGAAGTAGATGCAGTATTTATTTTCTTTATAGTTACTAAGATTATCCTCTTGCTATTTGTTTTTCTTAATGATAAAGTGTGTTTATAATTGTCACAAAACTGTTCCTTGTCTATGTGACATTTAAAATCCTGTATTTTTATTTCAACAATATCTCCTATACATCTGCATGTTCCTATCAGCTTGTGTACTCTGGATCAATGAAAGACCATTTTTGTAATTGCTTTAGTTTTCTCCTCTCTGCTTATCACATTGTGTGGGAGTGAGTGGATTTCTTGCTCTGGGTGGGCAATTCCTATGCAAACTTTGTAAAACTGAGTTTCAAATTGTTTCCACTACGAATCACTTTCCGTGTAAGAGGATGACTTTTATGGTAATGTTTAACTGGAGTAGAATTGATTTCAAACATATACATTGTATTTTTCATATATTCTTTTTTAACAGCAGTCCAAATAAAATAGACAAATAGTTATTCATATCAAGCTGTTTACTTCCTTGTCTGCTTAATGCTGCCTCTTACAGGAAGTATAGACCTTTAAAAGGTTGAATCATTATTTATTAGCATCAGACTAGCTGAAAGGTGTCACTGCAACATTGCTGAATGCAACAGCCTTGAAAATTGATTTGTGTGGGAAACCACTGTTGGTGAGTTATGATTAGTGCATGGGGAATTAGAAAATACTGCTTCTTGTTCATGTTTCTTTTCAAGCAATTTAAAAGCTTGCCATTCACGGGAGGTTAATTTTTTTTTACCCTTTAATGTATGAGGTTACAGTTTTTATAATTCAAGATTTTTGCACTTGCTTTCTATAGTTTTCTCATTATTTCAATCAATCTCTCTGAATATTTGGGGCATCTCTTGCGAGGGGAGTCTGCATGTTTTAAGGCATACATGCTGTACTGCAGGTCCAGAAACACTTTTGATTTAGCAAAATGTGTTAAATCTGTCTTGCTTGGCTCCTCACATCTCTGCAGCTGTTTTAATTCCACCTAGTGTTAGCTCCATTCAGGAGAAGTGTCCTTTAACAGTTTGTTGAGAGGTTTTTCACTTGGGATGGGGTAGGGAATGATAGAGGGTAGAGTTCCAAAGTTACAGCACACTATTTTTAATTCATGTTTTCTGGCAAAGCAATGTCCACAGAAACGTCAGCACATCATGGTGGGATTCTGGTAAGATTGTCTTTGAAAAGCAGGACTGGCTACCTCACAAACCAGAGATCAGAAGGGAATGAGTGCAGCCCAGTACACTCTCTGCCAGTGATGGTGGATCAGAGATCATATCTAATTTTTTCAGAAAAGGGTCCAGAAAACATGGCAATTTACTGGCAAGAAGGCATGGAACAATATGCACTCCAGCAACCTTGGAACTGTGTGTAGAAACCCCTGGGAATTGTTTCTACTGGAGATGGTTGAGGCAGCAAGAGGTCTCTGGCTTGGTGTGTTCTTTGGGATCTTTGGAATTGATGCAGTATCTTACTGGATTCCATACTTCTTGTTTCCCAACAGTTACTGGAAGGTGTTTGTTTTTCCTGATGTTTGTGGTGTCAGCTTTCTACCTAGTCAATGTAGCAGAGCTCATGGCTTGCTGTATTTCTCCTTGCATGCCCTGGACTGGGTTCCTGTTACCTGGTTAACTGGGTGCTTGTTTTCTTACCCTTGTGACCTGGTCTGTGTCTTGCCAGTCTAAACTATGCACAAGTCAAGACAGGTTCAGAGGAAATGCACTGTGAGCTTTTGTTTGTAACAGTTAAAATCAGTTTTATAGCATTTACAGTTCTGGATTTCTGTTTCCATCATCAACAGGTTTATGTGCTTTAAGCTAAACTGTAGTATGCTAACCCTGTTCCATGCCAATGGGAATGTTCCTAAGAGTACATTAGCATTGAACATTATTTAATATAATCTAGTTCCAACCCCCCTGCCATAGGCAGCGACACCTTCCACTAGGGCAGGTTGCACTGCCTTGCTAACAGAGAAATGTAACTCCTTCACTTGGACATGGGCATCATTCTCCTAAAGTAACAGAACAGTGATAGAAACTCTACTGAAGTTAAAGCCTCAGAATTTTTTTTCCTTTTTCCACTCTATTGTGTGTCTGACAGTGGTTTGGCAATTTACTGGCAAGAAGGCATGGAACAATATGCACTCCAGCAACCTTGGAACAGTGTGCAGAAACCCCTGGGAATTGTTTCTACTGGAGATGGTTGAGGCAGCAAGAGGTCTCTGGCTTGCTATTTCTTAAAAGAATTTTTTTTATAGCTGAGGCTATATATAGTTGACAGTTCTTAAATTGAATAATCCCCGCTTCCTGTCCAGGATAAGAAACTGGATCAAGATTTTCAAAGCCAAAAGTCTGCAGCCCAATATATCTATTAATCATCTGCTTGTAATGTTGCTCAGATTTGAGTCAATTCTCTTATTGTTCCTGTTTTGTGTATGGTGAAAAGACTCATATGGAATCTTGCCAGTGGGCCAGTGGCAGAACCATAAGCTAGACATAAATGTCCTGCATTTAAGCTCAGAGCTTTGCCTACTAGATTATCTTTTACTGTATAGCCATATTTAGAAATTAGAATCACTTAGTTTTCAAACCAGTTGAGCAATCTGCAACTCCACCTGGTTTACTAAGAGATCATTTCTTCTGAAAGTCAGTTTAATAAAGAATTACAGGTCAAAATGTTCAAACCACAGGAGTGATTGAATATCCAAATGCCTCCCAGGCACAAGCACCAAGGCAGTGAGTTTCAGAGAGTTTCATGTTACCCAGGCCAGTACTGGTGGTCACTGGTTTGTGTTGCACTCCCATCTTTTGCTGGGATGTGAATGGTGGAAGATAAGGAGATGTTATGTCACCTACGCTGCCATTTCTGCTTTCACCTTCATCTGGGAGAGCTTACAAGGCAGAACATTTCAGTCTTGAAAGTGGAATTTTAGTACATGTGTAATTTTTTAGCATTTCCCCTATGAATTGATCTCATAGAAAGTAGTTATGAAAGTGCTGGCCATGATCATAACAGAGTTAGACAGAGCTACTTGTGCCAGGGATCAATGGTAATAACTCAGTGAATCAAGTGGCTTCCAGTTTTGAAGGGTGCATTGTGTTCATTTTTATTGTTTAGCTTTTGTAGCCAGCCACCCAACCCCTGATAAGACAGTAAGATTTCAACTCGCCTAGTCCAGAGTATGTCTATATTTGGGTTCTTTGCATTCATGTATCCTACAACTGATATTTTCATTAACATTTAAAACTACCACATAGGTACTGACTTCCTTCACAGAGGGAAACTTTGAATTGTATTGATTTTGAAAGGAAGAGCTTTACATCAAATAGTCTTTCCCATGTATGCTTTTAATGTGGAGCCAGTATTTTGGAAAAGCATTCCTCTTCAGTTAAAATAAGTCTGAAAATAGAGGTAACAGTTTTGAAACACCCTTTGTACGGGAAATTTCATATTATTTTATTTGTGAGAAGGTGAAGCCTCTTGATTTCAGGGAAGAGATTTCAAATAAACTTGGGGAAAACTTGTAAAAAGCTATTAGCAAAATATACAGTGGTGTGTATTGTGAATCATGTTACCTGCACTGGTTTTTTCTCATCATACTGCTATTAAGTAAAAAACTATCTGAAGGGAATATGTAACACATCATAATGTTACCTCTAATCCTAGCAAATTTAAACAGAAATATTTTAGATTAATGAACTTACTGTGAAAGTAGTGGTTACTAGCTTAGAAACTGATATGGAGATTTGTCTGAGTCACAGGGGTAGAAAACACGCCACTGACCTTTCAGTTTACAGGACACTGTGAGGTGATTTTATGAGATAAAAGCCAGTGGTGAAGTTTTCTGATGCTTAATTGAAGCATGTATATAAATTTATGAATTAATAAGCTATTCCAAAAATATAGCGGCTTTCTCTGAAAATTGTTCAGGAAATGAAAAGCACTTATGTAATGTTAAAGGAATGAAAGGAAAATTTCTTAGCATTAGGGAAAGGAAAATAAAGCTTCACTTTAAAATCCTTAGGAACTAACTACACTAAGAAACTAGATCTCTGCAAATATAAGGTACACGCAAGGCTGTTTTGAGAGCACAGAACCTCTTTAAGAGCTCAGGACCTCTTAAAAGTAGTGTCATGAATTGGTAGCCCTAGTTTTCAGATGGGGACAAAAAAGGTTTAGAATTCTACGTATGTGGATGTTTGCATTTGTCCAGTGTGGTTTAGGCTTCATTTTTCTTCCTTGCTATGGGATCTGCCTTTTGCTATGACAGCCAGGTAGAAGAAGCTGAAGAGGGTTGCTGTAACACACCTTGTTTGCCAGCAATTCCAGGGAGTGACAGGAGAGACAGAGATATATGGGACTCCTGGACATGCCTTGTACTCCAGTTGTAGGAGTGTGTGGGAAGCAGAGCACTTCAATTTCACCAAAGCACCTCTTACACTGAAGTGCTGGTTCTTCCTGGTTAGCACAGGTGGGCAAGTGAGCCACGTCCAAGGAAAATGTAAGCTTTTTTTAGAGATTTTACAGACATATGTGACAGAATTTTTCCAGTAAGTTCAGGGCTGTAATTTTCTTACCTTCTTTGCAGTTTGTCTGCTTGAGTTAGTGAAAGCAGGCTCATCTGGTGGTAAAGCTTTTTGGTTTTCCTAGGGTACTTGTCCATTTCTCATACTCTGATTAGAATCTTCTGGGCTATTAACTACTACTAAGGTCAAAGCTTCAGAGCCCAAGTCAAAAAACTTGTCTGGCAACTACTTAATAATCTTTTAAACCTATTAAACATCAAGAGCAAAAGAGACACAAAGGTGTAGATTAAAGTTATGAATTAGGATTTAAATAAAATCTGTTTTACCTCTTTCCTAGGAGAAAGGAGCCTGTAAAATGCATTGAAAAGGCTTTGCATCTCTGTTGGAACCCTCTGGCATTTTACTGAAGTAATCTTCATTTTTTTTCTAACCTCTGTCACTGATATCAAGGATTTTTCACTTGTTTAATATTACACTATGATTTCACTTTCATGCAACTCCAGTATGCCCTTTATGTGGGTCACATACTTCTCGTCCTCCTCTATATTGGTCTAGGATTTCCAATTATTTCCATATTCATGGAGCTCAGTCACTACACAGCCAATCGAAACAGGCAGGCTGCTCAATGTCTTTTCCACTCCAGGAGTAATTTAATCAGGGAGTGACTGCATTATTTTTTCAGAGAGCTGAGCTGTGCATGCCAGGTGATCTGCAGCGGAGAAAGCATCATTATTAAAAGGCTTAGACGTTCCATGCCATTTTGTGCTTCTGCGACTTGTAGTGCAGCTAACGGTACCGTCCTGATGCTTTTTCTCATATGCATGATTCAAATGTAGTCAGTTAGAGGAGGTAGAAAAGAGGATGGATGAATCAGGGGACTGTATTTATGCTGTATGAGAATGAGTTTCAAAGATGTTGGTTTCTGTGAGATCCTTCATCACCGCCGTGTTTGTTTTACAGAAGTGCTGGTCCTCACCGGGCAGATTAAGTGTATTTCTTTAGTTTCCCTCTGAAGTTCCATCCTAGAGTTGAAAAATCTTAAATGGAAGTTTGATATTGGTACATTCCCACATAAATATTTCAACTTTCATAAAACGGCAAAGGAGACATTTGGCTGTGAGCGAAAAGTCATCAGGGAGTCCTTGCATCCATTACAATCTTCATCTGGGCTGATTAATGGGCTAAGACAACCAGAGAGAATGGGTCAGCCTTGGCTGTCACAGGGAACTTTGGATCCATGAGAATTTCCTTCCACTGGGAAGAGCTAAATGGATGTCCCTTGCTATCAAAGGAAGTCCGGGGGAAGGGTAAGCTCTTTTCCAGAGTTACCAAGGAAAGAGAGAAGGTGTGGGTGAGGCAGATCACAGAGTGCTGGTGTCATAGATAGCTGTGCTGTGCCAATTTCTTGCTGCTGAGGACTACTATTTGGATGAACATCAGGTAGAGGTGACAAATACATTTTTCTTTGGAGTCCCTGGGCCAGATTACAAGCTTGTGGGTGTGATTTCGTGCTGATAGAATGGCACAGGTGAGGTGAGCATCACCTTGGAACTTCCACTGCAAAACTGTCCTAAGGTCCCCTTCCAACCTGTTATTCTATGATTGTATGATTGCTGAGTAAGACTTCTGTTGCTTCTTTTAGGAGTTGTGTTTTCACTTTTATATTGTCTTTCAAAAAAATAGAAATTGAAAAAAAAAGTCTATGGATTCAAACAATTAGAGTCAAATTGTGTCCACAGCTCCTCTCAGCTGAGCACACACCATCATTACAGTGATTAGTGATAAAATCATCTGACTCTTAGAGAAGTCTGTCTAACTGATACATGAACCTTTACAGTGGCATGTTAAAAGCTTTCTTCTTTAGTTTCTTGTTTCCTCACTGAAACTGCCATGGGCATTTCAAGTCTGGGCACATATTCCCACTCCTATTTGAAGTAAACAGACCTTTTCCAACTAATATCTATGATAACGTACCTGTGGAGAGGGAAAAACCCCCACCTTCTAGAGGATTCTGATATTTCATGTTAAGATTTTTGGAGAAGTGGTGTTCAGCATACTAATAATGATGCTAACTCTTACACTGGTAGGGTTGAATCTGGATTGTCCAGTTCCGAGTGCATTTAAGTTCAGTATCTTGCTAAGCTTCCTTGACTGAGTTTGCATGACAGTCAGTGAAGAGAAGAAGCCACAGCAAGTGATTTCATCTTAAGTACATATCCACTTCTGTTTATTTTCATCATCTTATCTAAATGCATAACACAGTGGGCATCATCATTATTGTCTTTGCTACAGCTGGAAATACCAAGAAGAAGACAGGGAAATGGCTTGCATGGGGTCATCTTACCTTCAGGAAGGAGACTTGGCTTGCATATGCTGCTGTTCAGTTCTATAAAATAATGACAAATATATCTGTCATCTAGAAATTGATCAGGACTATCTTCCAGACCAGTTTCCAGACTCTTTTTCCTTTGGAAAGATATTGGAACCTGCATGTGGTGACCTACAGTAGTGTTTTGGAAAGTTCTGATGTGCTGTGCGCTAGTCACCTCAATGCACTGAAAGCTTTTGCTCTTCCTTACAGTATCCTTTTGTTTTTACTTCCATGGGCTTTTTTTTCAAGAGAGGACTTATTTCCCTATGTGACGGCTGTAGTGTACATTTGCCTGCTGAATGATACAATTTCTGAGCTGTCACTGCTCAGCTTATGGTACACACTTCCTACTAAACCTTTGGTCTTTCTCATTAAACTGATGTGTATGGTCAGTAGTAGTTCAAGGCAAACATTTCAGATGTCTTAGGACTGAAATAACAAAGCATTGAAGTGTGTTTTTGATATGAAGTGAGTAAAGTAGGCAAGAACTATTCACAACCCTTTACTGACACTTTTTATATTGCATGGGGCTATTTCCCTTCAGCTATGCCTATTTTCTGGCTAAATCTTTATTTGTTTTCCTTGGATATTGCATCTTTTTCCTAATTTTGATCTCTTTTTATTTTTTTATCATCTTTTATCTTGCTGGTGATCCAGATTAAAATTAAGCATTTCCATGCGTTCCTCAAGATTGTTTCACAGTAGAGAAGAATTTCTAAATTGCATTGTTGCTTTTTAGATCAGAAAGCAACTGTGACATGAAGACTTATCAGTAGAGAAGATTTGTTGCAATTCACAGAGGAAAAAGCATCTGATGTCTCTCTGTTGTGATACCTTTGTCAAAATTAAGGCCTGAGTCTGCATTTGATTCCACATAAGCTAGAATTGGATTTTTGCCAGTCTCCCAAGATAAAACTGACATGGAGCTGCATTTGTTTTCACAAGTTTCCAAAATAGCTGCTTTAAAATTAATCCAGAGGAGGCTGAGGTGATACAGGAGGTAACACAGAAATGAAAAGCTTCTGTCTTGCCCAGTGTATAATTCATCAAGCCTAGGATACCAAACCAGGCTGCAGTATCACCATTCTGATATATTGACGCTATTGTCAATACTGCACTTTTGTGTTCTCATCTATTGAACAATCCTATTTAATGCCCAGAAATGCCAGTTTATACTGAAATCTGATAGGTCCCAGTAATTTAATTTTGACTCCTGTTGAGACAACATCTATTTTATGTTGTTAGTATGTTTCTGCATTTTTGGTACTTCATACTTCATGTCCTCATACCTGTCTCCAGAATACCGTCTCGTATGCTGAATATCTGCTTTGGTCCAGGTTTTCATCAAGTGGACAGCCTCCCTCTTAGGCTGGCCTAAATTGTGAGGTCCTTACCACAAAAATTTTCATCTTTCCTCAGGAATTTCAGTGTGTGCAGTCCTGACAGCCTGTACTTGATGTCTCTTTCCAGGGTTCATTTGACTTCCATTTTTTCCTCTGTCTTGACGTCTGATTAGTTTGATACGGTTTATATAACTGTATTGTGATGCTAACTGCATTCTCTCTGAGTAATCCAAGACATGCAGACCGACATTTGATTTTGATTCCACTATTTGTGGAATAGTAACTGGAAAAGAGGTCTGGTTTGTCTTCACAAATATTATATTCAGATGCAACATACGTTGTCATACATTACTTGTGGCAAGGATAGGCTGAAAAGCTTCTGAAAGATGGAAAATAATAATCAATTCCTATGCAGTGATGTTGGGGTGCTTGGCAAAGCAGTGCAGATATGTGCCATGGACCATATGCCACGGTGGAAGGAAACACAGTGAGGCTGACACAGATCAAAGAAGTAGCGCTGATAACCTATAAGGAACTACCAAGTTCCTCTTCAATTCCCGCAGAGAAATCTGGGTTCAAGCTTTTTAGGGATGTTTATTTTTCTCTGTCCCAGGAGCTCAGTTAGGAGTCCAGAGTGCTGAGCTGATGTGTGCTTTCGGTCAGAGAGCAAGCACATATTTATACCAGAAATTTCCTCAGAAAATGATCCTTCCATATGGCTTGTGGGAGATATTTAGGCTATGTTTTGACCTTATATTTCAGGCTCTGTTGCTGGCTCACCGTGGCAATGGGAACATAAGTGGGGAAATGCTGGTCGTAACTAAGCACCGATACGTTTGATTCAACTGCATCACAGGACAGGTGACTAGGAGTGCCTGAAGTGCAGAGTTATGGGTCTGGGGAGAGAGGCAGACAGCCAAAAGTATATGGGGAGGCAGAAGGCCAGATAGCAGCATCTGCCTAGCGTCAGAGAGAAGGACTAGGCTTTCTAAGATGGAGATATGTGGGGATGTGTCTTTTCTGACACGGTTGGGTTTTTTTTTCCTGACCTGGTTTATAAAGTTCCAGTAAACAAATAAAATATGTTCTCTTCTTGATGTAGCTTGTCTGAGTCACTGCATTTCATAACAGTCAGAAGTGCCCAGAAAGTTTGTTGTAGCTGGATTCAGGCCCATTGGACTTGCTCAGATAAATATATTTGGTGAGAAGAGTAGTGTTAAGAGCTTTCTAACACAGCCTACCTTTGGGAAGAACAAAAGCTGAAGTCTCTTGCAGGTAGAGGCTCCATAGGGAAAACGAGGGAGTAAATTGAATAAGGTTCCCTGTGCACTCACCACCCCTTCCTGAGGTGTGGTTCTCATCCAGGCCCTGTTGAGCTCTCTAATGCTCTCCTGATGTTCTGTGCAGATATGTACATCTTGAACATGTAGGGAGTTTTGTTGTTTTGTTGGGGTTTTTTTCCCAAACACATTTCAGAATCCAAGCCAGCTGCTACAGCTGCTTCCCTTCAGCAAAACCGCTTCAAACCATGTTGAGGTTTTGTGGTTCTTTGTAGCTGCAAACCTACTCACAGCCAATTTCCTCACATTACAAGGTTATTTTAGCAACATAGTGATTCTAAGTGGTTCCACAAATAACCTCATCTTTTGTCTCCATTTGTTTATTCCTCACTTCTTTCTTCCAAACATGTTTTTCCATCCCTTTAGCAAAGCAAAGTGAGTCCTATGCTCCAACAAGGGTCTATCAACACTGATGGAGGAGACTGGAGGAAAGCTTGAGGACAGCACAATCTACAATTTAACCCAGACCTTTCTGATTCCTAGGATGAAGGTTTCAGGTTTAAGCAGAATGGTTTGTGTTCTCACAACCATATGGCTTCTTTGCATGTATGTGGTCTGACATTAAGCATCAGCAGTCAGCTTGCAAACAGCTTGATGCATTAGGAGATCTAGACTCGCTACTTGTTTACTTTGAGTATAAATGTCATCTTGGCAAGTGATCTCCTGTCTTGCATACCCAGTTTGTAAGATGGTTGCTGAGCTTAAATGGCATAGGCTGGGTAATGAATTTTAAAGTTGCTGTTTCTATTCTTTAGTGACCCTGTGCACATGACATGAAGGTGCAAAGCACCTCTGAAGCTCTTTTTGAATGTTCCATTTCAGTGTATGAGCTGATCAGAGGGATTTTTATATTGGATAGATGAACTAAGGACTAAAAAAAATAATATTGTAATTTTCAATGAAGTCAGGGCATGGACTGGTCTGAGTGACGGCTCTGGTAAGATGGTCTACTTCCAATGTTCATTAATAGCAGTTACTACTCCTGTACTGATGTTTTGGACTGACAAAATGCTTTACAAAGAGTCAGTACCAATTGACATTCAGCAGATAATACTGCTTTATGCCTTGAAAAGAACATCCTTTTTTTTTTTCTTTAAAATGAAACTAAAACTCCCACAATAAATCATTATGACATTGGTAATAACTTAGTTTTTCCATTTAGGTGATACATCGATACTCTTCACATTTTTTTTCTTCCAAGTAATTTGGGAAATAAGAGAAACTCAAAGAGTCCTGATCCCCAATCACAGTGGCATTCCAGAAAAAAAGGGAAAAATTATTGAGAACATGCCAGCTTATAGGGTGAAAAGTAGCAAAAGTTAACTAAATGTATCCAGCTATAAGGCTCTAAAAATAATTTTCATGTTGTGTCTGCACCTTTGAAATCTATGAAGGAGGCATAAAATCAGGTGTGTGAAAGGGTTTGCTTTCCATCACTACAGCTGACTTGCTTTTAGTAGGAAATTACAATTTGTAAATTCTTTCTCATTTGATTTCTCAGTAGTTACTGAAGTCAACTGTGTGACTTCCTCATGTTATCTGACAAGTGTCAATAAACTGTAGTGTCAGTGTTCCTGATGTTATGTTTCTTTGAATACAGAGTATTTTGTCTATGGCACAGGTAAGTGTGTCTTGATTTCCAGTTACAGTAGAACTAGTACCACACATTACAAATGTTCCTCTTCTAGTATCATGCCATCATTACCTTAACTCCATGTGGAATTTCCTTTTTTTCAGAGGAAAAAAATTTCAGCGATCATCCCAGTAAGATCCTTTATGTGAGATTTTTTTTTGTTACATGTTTCTCTATCTCTGTAATGAAATGCAAAATTGAGCTCTACTTTCACAGTGAACCATCTCCTCTTACTATTTCCTTTCAAGTGGTCTGTGCACTGTTTTAGTTGTGTGAGAAACCTTATCTAGATACCTCATTGCTGCCCTGGTGAAAAAAGCAGTATGTTCTTTAGAAAGCCTTCTCAGTGTTCCCGGGGATGGATGCAGTGTCTCCAGCTGAGATTGATCAGGTGTTTATTACACCAGGAAATGGTCATGCTGGGGTCTTCTAAATCGTGCACTTCTGGTGTAGAAAGTATTTAAACTGTACAACTGGGCTGTCTTCTGCAGGTGTTTTCCCACCATTTTGTGATTTTTGTGGTCAGCTTTGCAGACTGAAATGGATCAAGCCTGAGAACTGACCTGTCTAATGAGTATAGCCTGCATTTTGCAGTGTTGCACCAAAGTGTGGGTCTGAGCTGAGGGATGGCTGTGTTTTGCCTGTGCTCTGGAGCATGAGCAGTTGAACTTTATTTCCTTATGGGCCATAAAATGTGTTCACAAATGCTCTAGTGCATGAGCCTCTAGTGCAGTACGTACTCATAGAAAGACTCCAAGATTGAACTACTCTGGAAAAGGAGGCTGCCTAAAAGTCTTCCCACCCATTACATCTAGCTGTGTTTACCTTGCTACCTTTGGCTGGACACCAGGGACCCATATCTAGAGGGACTTCCACATGCAGTTCAGCATCTGAGGAAGCCACTTCTCAGCTGCTCCTCTAGTCACTCTTCAGGCTGGGAATCCTTTTCTGCCTGTGCTAGTGGATACAGAAGGCTCATCCTATACCTGCAGCCTGGAGATCTTGTGCGTAGCTGTACTCCTTAAACTGCAGTTTTCTGCTCATAAAGTAGAATGTGCTTGCAGGGAGTGAATTTCATGGGGCATCTCCTCTGGAAGTCGAGAAGGAGTGTGTAGAGCCTCCACCCAGCAAATGGTGCACACATCAAAATAGTAATCCTGAGGGTGTGCCCTTCTTAAAAGAACAAAATGCAAAATGATGCTGTGAGATCACGGCCAAGGTATTTACCTCACATTTGCTCCTCAAATTCCTCCTAGCTGCTCCTGTGTGACAGATTGATGTGAAATTCCAGATCTGCCAACAAATGAGGAATATCACTGTGTAGCTGCAATATGTGCACAGTATTTAGTTTTAGGCTCCTGATTTTAAAGGTTGGATGAGATTACAGATTTCTAATTTCAAGGTATTTACCATTTTCATACTCTTTTTCTCTGGGTTGAAGTCATAGTTTGTACCAAATTTAAAGTTTCCAGGCTGATTGCCAGTACTAAAGTCTCATTTCAGTAGACCAGCCAAGTTGGTTCTGCCAGGGCCTCAGAAGTGGTCTGCACGTCTGTTGGGGAGAAAGAAGAAGCTATGAGCCACCATCTGGTATTTGATACCTTGCTGTCACAACAGATTCACTGGGGGTCCAATTGGACCTGACTTCACTGTGCAATGAACAGCAAGGAACTATTCTGGAAAGGTTTGCTGTGGGTGGATAGAAAATGGGTAGAAAAAAACCCTAAAGTGCTAGGAAACTGTGTAGTTTTCATCTGGAACAGACTCCTGGGAGCCTGGACATTCTGAGGGGAATGCAGCAAGACCCCATGAAGAGCAGTTGGCTCTACCATCGCTGATAATGACAGCAATATTTACCTCTCAAAGTTGGAATTACATTGCTTTATTTCTTTAACCATCTGAAATAGATTTTAAATAGATTCTTACCATCTTTTTTCTTTTATCCACAGATTACTTTTATATCGACATGACACATTTTGCTATTCTAAGAGCTTCTCAAAGGATTGCTATTTTTAGACTTGTAATAATGGATGTGTGCATGACTCCTCAGCTGGCAAGCAGCTTGTTAACTCAGACTGGTGCCTGGTTCTTGCGTCTTTTTATATTTCAACTCAACTGTATGTTTTGAGGTAGAATATCTGAAATAAAGCAGAAGTAGTTGTACAAAACCAAAAGGGAGGCCAAGAACATCTGATTTTCATTATATTTTTTCCCTTTTGTGCTGAGTGCATCTTAAGTGTGTTGGACTTGCTGGAGATACACTGAACTATTGCACTGTACAGGTTGGCTGATATCTTGTTATCCTGTAAAAGTGACTGAAGTTAGAAATAAATTTAATAGGACACTGGATTAGTCTTACAGGGGGCAAGTCAGTGTGTAAAAACTATCAGGAGGGTTCTCACTCCCTGGCATGTTACCTCAGTTGATTTGTGGCTTTCTGCAGTAATGAACACACTGTAATTATGTATAAGAAGTTAGTTGGTATTATGTGATGATGGCTCTTCTGTGAAATAATCATGTGGACTAGGTGGTCTGGGGGAGCAATTGCCCCAGCCACCCACAGACAACAGACTAAGTGGTTAAGTTAGCCAGGTAAATTCCCTGGGCTACCAGCAGGAATGTGGGTTGATGGAGTCCAGGGGATAATTGAGGAAGTAAGGGCAGGAGCCTGACTTTAGGTAATGTAATAAATGAGATCTCTCAGCATGCATGTCTCTTACAGTAAATAAGGGAGAGTTCTGCCTATGATTGTCTATAAGATAATCATGTTCTTTGAACTTTCAAGTTACTTACATATAATACACTTTTCTTTGTCCCTTTTGACTGCAACTTAACAGAATCAAGTGAAGTACTGATCAAGAAGAGTAGCTATTGAAATTGGTTGTCTTCTTTCAGAAAAAAAATCGGTTGTCTTCTTTCAGCTAAAAGCATTACCTAAACATGTAGCAGCATGTGGCTTCTCTGACAAGGACATGGAAAAATACCAATTTTGAAGCAATGGAAGTCAAAATCATGGTAAAAATCCAGAGGAGTAATGAAGTAACATTTCCCAAACAGGAGAATTGTTTCTTGTGCATATCTGCTACAAAATGCAAACTTATGCTTAGGGAATAGATTGGTCATCAAAATCACAAACATTATAACTACTTCCCTGCTATACAAGATCTTTTTCCACCTTCCAAAGCACTTGATAGCTCTCAGGCTATTACATAGATGGCTGATATCATCTGCTCTACCAGGCAGCTTTTCTTATCTATATTTCCTTTAAGGGCATAGGGATTTCCCTCAGTTTCTCCAGTTTCACTGAGTTTTTGTCATGCTTTCAATGCAAAGTCAATCCAAGTTTGTTGTCAAGGGTATGTGCCAGAGGAGAGAATTAAACCACCAAAATCCCCTGTGCATGCACTAATCTAATGCTTAAAAATTCTCCCTCTGTGTGAGTTTTGTTTAAACCAGGTACGGCTTGTTTTTTATCATGTGGTCCACATCCTACATGCTGACACCATTTGCTCATATTTCATTCTTTCCTGTAGGAACTTTCAGCTGCTGTTTTCCAACTAACATGTTCCACCAACAGTTACTTTCCTTCCTCTTTTAGACAAAAGGCTGTTAAATTCTCTTGATATTTGTCCTTAAGATGCCAGTTCTGGAAAACTCTGCCTGTTATTTTGACTGCAGTTGGGAAAAGGAGATGCTTTTATGTCCATAGGAGAATGACTTTTCTTTTAGGGGCTAATGAACTATTTGTAGTGAGACATTTCACTGCTATTTCTAATAGACCTTGTTAAATCCTTGTTCTGTGATAACAGAACAACACAAGGAAAGAAAGTAGCAGAGATGTAAGGAGTTAAATGGAGTTAAGCTGCCACAAGTTGTTGCTGACAATGGTATGATTTTAATATTACACAGAAAACTGTATTAAAAGACAGGAAAGTGAGAAAACTGTAAAGGCACAGCAGCAATTTATTCTTTTTGTTTCATTAGTTTACATAGCTGCACCAGCACACGTACCAGCCAATCTTTGTTAAAATAAAAACAAAACCCTGTCACTTGCAGACAGGTTTCAGTGTGGAGAGAAACAAAGACTCAGTAGCATGAAGCTTCATCTTATAAGGAAATTTCTTCAAGTATTCTGGTAGGTTTTTTTTTCTGGTAGGAGATGACACTTTTTCTCCTATTCTTGTTTTCTGAAAAACGTTGCACCTAAGGAACAAGGGTAAGCAGAAAACTGTTTTCTTTTTAAAAAAATTAACTTTCCTTTAAAAAAATTATGTTTGCATCAACTTTGATACAAAGTTACATCAAACCAAGTCAGATGCTTTTGTGGTACAATGAGGAAAAATGCTACAGAGTAAGATCATATTGTGTGCATTATTTCATAACTTCACATGAAATGTTTTTACTTCTGATTGAAGCCTGAAGTTCTTACAAGGGATAGGCTTTTTGGAACCTTTCAGGAAATGCTGACCTGACTGCAGGGTGTATTTCTCCTGTTTAACAAAAGGAGAAAACAAAGATAGCTTTTGCTGGCAAGGGAAACTGGCTTCATTTGTGTCATCAATCAGCTCTGTGTTAGAGAACCAGGATGCCTCTTGAGTGAACTGTTAACATTTAATGTGTTTCTGTGGGTTTGAGAGCTATTGACAATATGCAATAACTGCAATTAAAATCTCCTTAATAAACTACAGTTTTAATCCCAGATACCAACAGAGTCAATGAGGGAACTGAAGTTTCTTTAGGACCAATGAGAAATTATGTTTATGGCTGTAATTTGGTATATCAGAGAGCTGTAAAATAGAATATCAGACTGCTTGTTTGAATTGAAGTGTCTTATAAAGAAATTGAAAGATAGATTCCATTTTCAATATGATTTGAGGATCAGAGATGAAAACTTAGCCAAAGTAACTGTGACCAGGTGTCTCATTAACACTTGGTTTACTTAACTAAAAGATAGAGAAATGTGTATGCCATTTTTCATAAAATTAAAAGAATCTTTTTTCTTATAGCCATTTGACTAAAAGCAGTTTTCTGTGGACCTGTGTGCATTCTGACAGCTTCAAAGATACAAAACCTGACAGGCAGTGGAAATTTGAAGCACTGTGATTTGTTAAGTTAAAGCAAAGTAGGCATTCTCAGCCTATTAAAATATTTTATTTAAAAATGAATCTATATAAGTGATAAAATATCATACAATGATAAACATCTTCATTATGTTGAAATCAATTGACCTGAATGAAAGTTTGTAGATAGCTGTGTTTTGCAAGATGGTTCTTTAATTTTTGGTTGTCCTCAGGTTTGGGGTTTTTTTCATTCCTTTTTTTGGAAGAAGAATTTCATGGTCAAGTGGATAGAAGACTGTATAATATTAAATATAAAAAGCCTTCCTTTCTTTTCATCTCTGCCTAGACCTTTTCTGTAGAGACGTTGCTGTGATTTATCTTTTCAAGTTCCCACAGTAAAGAATTGGCTAGTTTAATGATGAAGGTGAAGTCAGTGAGATTCAAGTATTATGAGAGCCCCAAATAAAAAAATGAAAAAGGTAGTTGGAAACTTTTTCTAGAAAGAGAAAAACTGTTTTACTGAAATAACTGAAAGAGCTTGGGCTTTTCAAAGAATTACTAGGAGATTGTCTCCTGGTATATCAAGGAAATGCTGGGTCTTTGACCAAAACCACGTATCAAAACAGTGGTGATGAACTAAACGAGACCTTGTGGCATTTTGTTTCTGAGTAAGCACTAACCTGGAGGAGGAAGGAAATGGGGGCTGAATCACGGGCCTGGCCTCTTCCTGTCGATCAGTACAGACAAGGCTGACAGGGAAATGCAGATCAGTGGAGTCTGGGGGCTGGTACATGAGCTATGAGAGCTGTTAATGCTGCATGTGTTGGTGTTCTGTGCAAAGCTTGGGCAGCTTCTCTAATACTGAACCAGGCTGCAGTTGTTTTCTGGCGTCCTGCTTATTAGTTTGTAGTCTGAAACTTGATTTTCTTCTATAATGTAAACCTCAGATGAAAAGTAATCTTGGTCAACAAAATTAGTCCCTATCCTGTTAATTCTTGCTCAGCCTAGATAACCTACCTAATCCTTAACACCTAGTCTACCAAAATGTTTTTTCTGTTGTCCCCGTTGCTCTTAATTTTGTTACTTGAAGCCCTGTATTGATACCACACTACCCAGAAAATTTCATTTCTGAGTACAAGGAGCTCAAAATTTAGGGCTCTGCATTACCGTAAGAATACAACATTAGACTTGTGGGAGCCAGATGTCTCTTCTCAGTTCCCACATGCTGGACTCAGGAGGGAGGAAACCCCTTCCACTGCCAACTCTGCTGGAGTTAATGAAGTTCAAGTCCACTTCAGAGCATTCTAGCTGTACCAGGGATTTCTGGCAAGGAGAGGAAGACATAATCTCCAGGTCAGGCTGGATTATTCAAACATCTTAAAACTCTATTGCTACCTTACAAGGACTTTGACTTCAGTCACTGTTACTGTGCTTTATCACCTCACAGCTTTTCTCAAAGCAGGGGGCTTTCACTGCACTGTGCACTTGTAGCTGAAGGGCTGGTCTGGTAGCTAAACTTATAAGAGGTTTTATAGCCCTAGTTAAATACTGGAAGACACACAAACTGTTTTCCACCCTGCAGCTCAGCCCAGCTTTCATGAGCACTGAGACCACATGTAACTGGATGGTGTAACACAAGTACACATGGAACTCAGAATTCAGCTGAAGTGGCACGGCAGATAAAGTTACTGCTTTACCTGGATAAGAGGAGCTAATTAAATTAGTAGAAATGAAGTCCAGATACTAACAGAGGCAAAAGTTAGGACTTCAGCACTGGTTTTGTAGCTTCCAGACTGAGAAGTCTATAGTAGTATCTTGAATATAAGCTGCTTCTTGAATGAAGCAGCTAATTCTCTGTTCCCTTACAAGAGGAAAATATAGTATTTCCAGGACTGTTAAAGTTTTGAGGGTTTTTTACACAGTGCACTTGTCTTTCTATAGGACAATGTAAGTAAGATTTTCTGTTGCAGGTGACTCTGGAATCAAAGATTAGGAAATGAGGCGTTTTACAGTAAGTTGTCTACTGTCTCCAAGTACTAGCATTTAGCATTTTCATTCTGGGTACTATTTCTTACTAATTTTTTATTTGGACTGAAGATTGGAAACCAGATGTTAAGACTTTGGGTGACTTGTTTGGGATATGTGAGTGTCAACCCAAGAGGGAGCAGGGGATAATACAGGTAGGTTAAGAAGGTGCACCCAGTCAGTTTATCAGACAGGTTTTTTTCTTTATTCAGCCTTTTGTTTAATTCAGCCCTGGGCAGATGATCTTGGCTGAGAAGTAGTTGAGAAATCATGATCTCGCCATAAGGAGAAATAAATTGTTATGTGGACTAAATTTTAATCCCTATGACATGTCCTATTCTGCTGAGTGTCTTGGATTTCTGTCAAGAAGCTAAGGGGAAAAAAATCTTGTTCCTAACATTTAAAGCAGACTAATTTGTCTGCAGTGCTATGCACAGTCGTTGTAATTAAGAAGTTCAAGGCAAATTACAAGTGGCTGCAGAATGTCTTTCTCTATTTTTGTAAGGCACTTAAAGTCTGGGTGAAACATCTGTTTCCTCCTCCCCACAGCTTATTTCAGAGATTAATATGATTCTAGCGAAATCTCACTCTGACATGTGCTGCTATTCAATGAAGATGTTTCAAACACCTACACAAAACCTAATTGCAGCTTCTGCCACTTACTGCCTCTATTAAAAAAAAAAAAAAGAAAATAAAAGGAATTTCAAATTATTTGAGCTAAAATGGGAGATGCCAGTCTGAGTTACACCTACAGTAAAAAGCTGGGGCAGAAAATACTTTGGCACATGGAATTATTTGGCCCTGCTCGTGCCACGTGTGTTGAGAGATCGCTGCCTCGGCAAATATGACTGTGCTTTTGCCATTCATTTGTCTTCAACATGAGAAGTGTGGAAATTGAGGTGCTCAGAGGGGACATATATATACAGAGATACTTTGGTTTGAGTCCCTTTCTCCTGCACTAATTCTCAGTATGGTTTTTGAGAGTCAGAAATTCAAACTTGAAATACATTGTCAGTTCTGTGCATAGCTGAATTTCCCATATCTCTACAGTCCAATAAAAATTCAGATGTTGGTGAGAAGCAGTGATGGGTGTGTACCATCTGAAATTTCAAACCAACCAACTTGCTGGTTTTAGCCACTCCCTGTGATTGGGTGCAGCACCCTCCACTGTGCAGAAATGTTTACACACTGCTTACAGTGATGACAGAATCTGTTTCTGTATTTGGATAATTTTTGGGCCCAGGCTCCTTGAAAGCAAGTGAAAAGCACCTCTGTGAGCTGGGCTGACCTCTGGCTGGGCTAACAGGTTGAGCTGAGGTTGAAGATGTTTTTGCAAGTGAAGGCTTTTTTAGAATTAATGTCCTTTTCCTCAGCCACCAGACTAATCACTGCATATTTGTTACAGCTTCTCTTTGCAAAGAGACTAATACTACTTGATGCAGCTGACTGCTGTGAAATACAGAGGCGTTTTTGTCAGTTCCTGGAAAAAAACCTGACATTTCAGTTCGTCTTCTCTTCATCTCGGTGTGAAACCGTGTTGGTCTGGTGAAATCAACAGAATGGTTGTTAGGAGGAGTTACCATCCCTGGCTTTCTGGTACTTGTCTGTGCAGCTGAGATGCCTTAGCTGTGACCGCCTTTGGTGTTGATTTAAAGTAATCTGCTTTTTTTGGCATTGACCTGGTTTGGGACTGCTTTCACAAGCATGCCCATGAGATAGTAGTACAGTAACAGCTGTATATTTTAACGTCAGTCACTGAAGCTATCAGTACAATTTAATAAGACAGATCCAGAGGGCAAGCAATGAAAGCTTCTTGTCAGGATGCCTCCAGTCATGATGGTAAAATCCCTGTGAAGAAGGTTAAAGTCCCCATGGTCTCAATTCCTTACTATGAAAATGGTGTTTGAAAGGACAAAGTAGCTCTGTTAATTCACTATCTTGAAGCGTTTATAAAGATGCATCTTTGATAGGCGAGATTTCAAAGCAGAAAACCATATAGAAAAGCAATAGTACCCTGAAGAGAGCCATACTATGTTTTAGTGAAGATAGCTATCTATATACACATATATTCTAAGGTCAACATTTGAAGAGCTCTTTGCCCAAAACTCAAATCTGCTGCTGCTTATAGAAATGAAATAGTGTGTTTATCTAAGCCATTGAGATGTAATTTCAGTTTATACCATGTTAGCACAACTAATCCTTTCACTGATGTTCAGCTTCTGCCAATTCAGTCAATGGACTAATTGTGTGAAGGGAAGCATACAAGCACAGCAGTGTTTTATGTACTACATCTCACCACTTCCTGACCCTGTCTCCCTGCACACTACCTTCTTGCAGTCTTCTAGCCAGATCTGTTGTACAGTTAGAAATGCCCAGATTAATTTTCCCTGCTTTGACAAGCTCCTTTACATTGCAGGAGACCAACTTTTTAGTGCATCCATAGGAAGCGTCTCCACTACAGCCTTTCACCACACGAGAGACAGACTGAAGATGTAGGCAGCTGACAAATGTGAAAGCAATGAAGAGGTGTTCTGAGGTTGACAGCGCTTTTCATAGCACATGCATTTTCTGGGAAGGGTATAAGAAGGGAGATAAACAGGCGATTATTTTGGCAAGCTGAGAAGAAGCTGTAGCAGACCAAGATGTTCCAAAGAGAAGATCACATCAAAAAGGTAAGGGTGCCAACTTCATCCTGTCCTTTTCTCCTGCTGCTTGAATATTTTCTTGAAAATCAGCAATTCTTCCCTTAAAAATGCTGACATTTTCTGGAGAATCCTATAAATGCTATAAAAGTAATTTAGCATTACTTTGAAAAAAACACAGTACTATTTTTATGGCTCATTCTAGCCCCCTCAATTCCTGCTCAAAGTTGGGTTTTTTCCCAGAAGCTCTGCAAGCTGATAAAATAATAACAGTCCAAACATCAGAAATATCTCTGAGTAACTGCTGCACATGGAGTAATCGTCAATCAAGAAAGCGGGGGGAAAGCCACAGAGCAGTTAATAAAAAGTCCTACATAAGACTTTGACTCGAGACTAGAAATAACTGAAAATAACTGTGAAAGTCTTATTCTTAGTCAAACTGCTTTTACTTACGGGTGTGCCAGCAAGGATATATGCCTAAAAGGACTGTGACTCTCTCTGCCAAAAGAGTGTCATGATGTCATTCATGCATCCAAGGTGAGAGCATCAAGGAGTTAATTTGATTGTCTGACAATGTGTAATCTAGGATGTTATCCTTGACCTAAGTGTACAGTCAGCTGAGTAAATGATGAAGTTCCTTGCACCAGCATGGGTTTGGGCCAAAACCCAGGGATTTGGAAAATTCCTCTGGTAATGTTCAATTGTTTTAAGGTATCTTATAGCAAGATCAATAATCAACTTCAATAATCTAATTTTTTTTTCCCCTTTTCTACTTGAAGAAGTTTTCTTAAAAATTAAAATGTTCCCAGTTCCACCTTCTCTGTGGTCTACAGTCCTGGGCAGACTGGAAAACACAGTAGCACTGTACATTTTTGCATGGCTTTTCATAATGTTATGAGAAACAGAAGAGGGTCTTGAAATGTTAAAATAGTGTGCAATGATGACAGCCTTCAAAATTGCAACAGAACTTCTGCTGATTTCAAATAAAATTGGTCTGAGTGTTCCTGGAAAATGTCCTCTTCCTTGTTATTTGGTTTTTATGGGAGCATCTGGTAGGATATGTCAAACAATTATAGTTGCAATAATTGGCCTTGATAACAGTTTTTAGTTTTCTGTTTAGCAAATTACTGCTCCAGGTTAGGTTTCATATGTCCAAATGGACCATATTTGTCACATGGTGTTTTCGAAAAAACATGCCTGGAAGCTAAAATGTATGTGGTAGCTGTGGGACTGAGCACCTTCCTTTCAAAACTTGAGTGAACACTTCAAGATTTGAGAACACCTGAAGGGCCATCATTGCTTGGATGAAATGAGCACCTTAGCATCTGACCACTGGACACTTCTAGTAATTCTGAAATGTGGCAGTCTTTGAGGCCTGGAATAGTTTTTCATTGGCAATGGGCCAAGTAATGTTATTAACAATGAAATATGGGATTTTCCACATAAGGGTCTTGGCATCTTTGGGATTGTAGCCCAAGCACTTCACAGCTTTGAGATCTACTAGAGCAACTGAGAAACAAGGTGAATTCTTAGATCACTCTAAATGGTCTGGTCTGAATGACCAAATTCTAACTTTTCTGTCTTTGTTATTTATCTTTCAGGTCCTCAGACTCCATCAGCCACCATCTGATCGCATGGCAACAACACAGGTATTGCCATGAGGATCAGGAGGGGTCCTGTCTGCTTCACAACTTGTCTTTTGGTCCTGCTGGGTACACACCAGAGAGAGCTCCATATAGAGGCAAAGCACACTTTTCAAGAGGGCTGACAAACCAGTTCCTGCACATACATGCATCTGTGTAAGAGTACTCCAAGACCAGAGGCCTCTGTGGCACTGCATGGATATAAGAACCGTTGCATGTGTGGGGTTAGACTCTGCTTTTTGAGATATGATGCTCCGACGAGGATTTATTCTGTTTCTTCCCCGACTTGTAGGCCTGCTGGTGGTGGCCTGTTGCTCAGTGTCTATTGTTTATATGTTGGCTTGCACACCCAAGGGTGACAACCAACAGCTTGCCTTGCCCAGGGTGCACAGTCCGACTGTGAAGGAGGGATATGAAGCAATTCTACAAGAGCGAGAAGAGCAACACCGCAATTACATCATCAGCTTGAAGAAACAAATTGCCCAGTTGAAGGCTGAGCTCCAGGGCAGGACCGAGCAGCTTAAGAACATGCAGAACCAGTACCCAGACTCCTTAGACATTCGGCTTGACCACAGTAAGCCAGAGAAGGCCCAGGCCAACCTGTTGGCTTTCCTCCGTTCCCAAGTAGACAAAGCAGAGGTGCACAGCGGCGTTAAGCTGTCCACAGAATATGCAGCGGTGCCCTTTGAGAGCTTCACCCTCCAGAAGGTGTACCAGCTGGAGACAGGGCTGACACGGCACCCAGAGGAGAAACCCGTACGGAAGGACAAGCGAGATGAGTTGATAGAGGTGATCGAGTTAGCAGTGGGTAGCTTGAACAAGCCAGACGGGGTCAGGAAAGCAAAACCCCGTGTATACACTGCTGCCGACTTCGTTGAAGGTTCGTATGCAGAGAGCAGGTTAGAAGGTCCATGTGGTGCTGGGGAGGAGTTCTGGTGTGACTGAGTTGCTGAAAGAGATGGGAGCTGTGTCAGAGCACAGACATCTGGGATGGTGTTAGTGCTGTGACCTAGCAATGCTGTCTCAGGCACAATTGCAAAATGGCAGCTTTCCTGGGGAACAGGACTTTGTGGCAACAAAGCCTGCCAGTCTCCTGTAGTGACACCAATGTGCGCTCACAGCTCTCTAGTCATGCACTTGCCTCAAAATTGACAAAGTAAGGAGTGCCTGACCAGGCTGTAATCCCAGATCTATTTCCATTGGCAACTGCAGTTCAAATTCATGCTGCTGTTCTCCTCCTTTCTGTTTGTTGTTCAGTTTATCTTTTCAAAATATGTTTCTACAGTTTGTTATAGGTGCTCAACAAGCATCTATGACTGTTTGGCACCAGCTCTTCCATGCGAGAGTGTGAGGATCTAGGAGACGTTTCCTGCCACACATTGCTTGGTATCAATTAAGCTGTGAGCCTGCCTTTATGCAGGGGAACAAGTGCAGAAAGGTGGGGGGAAGAGATACATACTAGTGCTGGCTCTATGGAGGTTCTTCATGCACTAATGGTCTTGCTGTCTTTCACACACTGTGGTGAAACACTCCAGTGGGAGGAAGTCCTTCATGTGACTCAGAGCTCAAGAAACTAGAGGCCTGTGTGCAGCTCAGTCTGAGCTCAAGAAACCTTCTTCATGTCCTCCCCTGTGGGGCAGCTCCTTGCTTCTGTAGGTGCAAGGGAACAAATTCTAATTCTCACTCATCCATGCAGACTGATTTGTTTACAAATGCAGGGATCCATGTATTTGGGCTGAAAACAAAGAGACTTGGCAGAAAATTTCCCTGCCAAATTCCTTTGGAGATCTCTGTCACTTCTTGTCACCCTCTTTTTCCTCAACACCATTCTCCTGAGAGTGGCAAAAACTGCCAATTAAAAGACAAATCTATTGCTCTGTGTAACTTCAGTATGTGTAGGGAGGACTGAGTTTTCTGTTCCAGTTCTGCATTTCAAGTATACTTTGGACTCTGAACTTGTTTTGGAAACAGTGCTCTGCAGGTGCTACTGCCTACACAACAAGTGAGTAATAAGCTGGATTCTATCTCAGCTTCTGGCAACTGAGTGTAAGTCCAGCAACACAGTAACCATTAGTACATTAACCCAGCCACCAAGCCAGCTGTTTTCATCTTCTGGAACTGACAGAAAATGAAAACAGGCAGCTGGAGATTTCTGGGAGTGCCCAGATTTGCACTGAAAGTAATACCACTTAACCCCTAAGTGTTTTTCAGCTGCTTTAGCAATGACAGCACAAAAAAGCTGTGTTCCTCTCTTACCTTAAATGTGGGGCTACCCCTCTCATCTTAAGGTTGATCAGGTGGAGACACATGCTGAAATGAAAATCAGGTAATCAGGGCCAGAGACAAGTTTTAAAATCTGAACTGGTGCTGTCAGTATGCAGGATTTGTGTCTTTGTTTCCATTCTATTCAGCGATGCCTTTGACACCAGCTTTACTCAAGTGCGTTGCTGATCCTGAGTCTTGCTAGAACATAGAGTTGTACACGGTAATCTTGTTTTCTTGGGCCTCCTGTGTGGATTTTTCTTTTCTTGTGGAACACATCTGGCACCTGCTATCACTTTTTTAGTACTAGTTCTTTGCTACCATATGCGAGTAGGCAGGGTGGTAGTGTGGGGCAATTAACTCAGTTGGGGTCTGTATCTCTTCCTTTTTTAAATTTTGTGCATTTATTCTTGTCTGTGCAGAGGGAGATGTTTCTTCGACACTTCTTGCATTTAAAGAGAAACGTTTTGTCTCTGTGGCTGGGATATACTTTAAAATTAGTGTTGCATTCTCTGCAGTTTCTAGACAGAATGACTTGTGCGTGGGAATTAGACTATGACCCTAGTACCTTACATCTGAGTTAAACTCCTTCTCAGCAGATTTGCTGTTACATGAAATTTGGATAGAATTCTCAGTTCTCCTTCCAGAGTAATAGCTGACATATAGTGGAATTTTCCATTTTTTTTCCCCCCTTAATCAAAACCAAGAGAGCCACACCTTCTCCCTGAGCTCGAGATGTATCCATCTGGCTGCTGCTCTGCTTAGCTTCCCTTGACAGAGGCACTTGTGCTGTTCAGCCGCTATAATGCTCCTCTCTCCCCCTTATTCCTCCCACTTATGTACCAAGTTCACTAGCTTTCTGCCAAGGAGAGTCAGTAAGAAACAACATGGGAAAAAATCAGAAATTCCTGTGCATTATAAGCAGGCAAAGGACTGCTCTATTTTCAGTAGAAAGCCAGTGGCTCAGAAAGCAGGATAACAGGTCTGGTCATTAATTTATGTAAATAGCAACAGGGATGAATAGATCTGGGAGTCGTTCACTTTCTCAGAGATGGAGATAATAATTTGGAGACTCTGACAAGCCTCAATAGTATGTTCCATAAGTGAATGGAATCACTGCCTGGTGATATTCTTTCCTAATCTGAACAGTTCCAGAAAATCCCTGGATTGCTTAAGAAATGCCCTGCCATAACGCCTTCAAATATGCTGGATCATAAGTTTTCCTACTTGCAGTATGTGGCTGTCTAGTGACTGGAATTTCAATCAAGGTCTCAGAGGAAAATGAAAAACAAGTAGGTTTGCTTTCTCAAATGGGCAGCTACTGGTGGTGACTTATCTGATGGAATTTTGTCATGGAAGCTTATTGGGAGAAAGGAATGACCGTTTTCATCAAAGGATAAGATGCTGTATTTTACTGCATGTGAAATGGAAAGATCATTGTAATCCTGAGTTAAAATGGGGACAGTGAATGCTGATAAATCCTCATAGTGGCTCCTACATCATCTAACAGAAGGGAACTAATGAGCATGAGTCCAGGGAGTATTTCTAGTGACACTGGGAGACTTGAAGCCTGTAGTCTGTGAAAATGAGGCTAAAATTGTCATCCACTTGACAGCATTTTGTTAAGAATGCATGGCTGTTTGCTAGTTATGTGTTTCATGTAGATCCATGTAGGCGACATTTGTTTACCTGTCCTGCTGAATAGACTTCAGGTATTTTCCATTTCTTTAGAAAGCCCTGGGAATTGCTGCTCTGAAGACTGATGACTTACTGCTCTTTCATCAATTCTTCAGCTCAGGACATTTTTGTTTCTCACTTGTTCTTTTCCTTCATCTTAGGGCCATTCTATCTGCTGACACAGAGCTCCTGTTTACTTTTTTACACTGGGTTTCCAAAAGCTTTGACTTTTCTCTCTGCCCCTGAAAGGAATGGTGCATATTCTGAAATGTATCTGCTGTACTGGAAGCAAAAGATTATCAATTAACCTTTTTTTATCCATATTGAATATCTAGCCTTTCCAAAGCTTTCATTTCAGGAGCAATCTTTTAAGGAAAAGGTTTTTTTGTTTACTTTTTGAGACTACTTTTTTCCTCTTCCTATAGTTCATATCTTGGAATTGAGGCTGTTTGACACATCTTCCTGAATCACGTAGAAAGTCCTGGTGGCACAAATAAAGTAGGGCCTTTGGAAATGGAAAGAAATTGTCAAAGGCAGGATGTTCTGCTGGGTGAGTCGCCAGAGTGACTCAAAACATTCAGACTCATTTCCAAGGCTCAGTGCCTGCCCTTGGGCAAATCACTTTGTTCTCTCCTTCTAAAAAGAAGATACTTAAAAAAAGAAAGAAGATGCTTAAAAATTGAAAACAAATAGTTTAAATATGCATCAATAATAGCCATACTTAATTATAGGCATGAAACTTGCATGCAGTTCTCTTCAGTATAAAATGTTAGGATCATAAATTCTTGGATTACCATTTTGCACAAGGGAACCTTGCCTTCACCTAAGATACTTGTTTTCAGCCATAGTAGAAGTACTGAACAGGAACAAAACTACAGAGTTAGAAGCAGCCCCTGTGTGTATAGCCCTAGGAGGGACCCCAGTCAGGTCACAACTTGCATTCTTCTTTAAGGTACTTCTTATTTGGCAAGGCTTGCTTTATTGTATAGTACATCTCTCCAGGGAAGTGGTATTTGTGGGGTCATTGTTTCTTGGCTGGGGTAGGTAGAAGAGAATGTAAAAGCAAAGACTGAGATGTTGCGTGGTAGATACTATTAAATTTATTAATTTAATTTAGATCTTTATTATTATGAAAAAATGTCAGTTCACTATGTTAAACATGTCAAACAGTCCTATCAATTTCTCTCTGAAGAAAATGCAAATCAGATTTAATTTAGAGTTTTGTTTAGCTGAATGTCAAGAGATCGCCTTAACCTTTCAAACACAAACTTCCTTGGTAAAACCTGTGTTCAAAAACTGCCTGAGCAAATGAGTGCACCCAACAATGCTCTTGGATCATCAGCAGGCTTTCTGTAAGAATAATTCTGCAGAATTCAATGGCCCAGGTTTCTATTCTCTGGCCACCAGGAGGAGGAAATCAAGGGACTACTAGGTCACTATTCAGATGATCTCCAGTTCAGTAACACGTGTAGCTCATGGTCTGCAGCTTGGATAGACTCTAAGAAAAAAAGCTAGGAGGAGTCAAGGGCACAACTTTAAAAGATTAGTAAAAGAAAAATGGAGCTGCTATCCCCCTAGATTCATTTGCTATGCTAGAAAGAGGATTGGAACATTTGTTGAATCAGCTTATATTAAAAATAAAACTTGAAGTGAATAATAGATCAGTAAATCTGCATACATTATTAACCAGCTGAAGTGTTCATTAAGAATAAAACACTTAGAGAATGATAGTGAGGATAAGACAGTCCACAGAACTCTCTCCACATAAAATCACACCTCATTAGTCTTTTGATTACACCAATGTAAAAGCTGCAATACAAGATGAAGAGATTATGTCACTTTGCTCTTTGAAGAAAACTTTGACCCAGACCTTCACAAGAAATACAGACAGAACTGACAGTCTGTGGGTCAGATGCCCAGCAATGTTACCCATCAGGGAATAACCAAGATTAAAATAAAAAAGCAAGCCTTATTTTGGTCTTGTTTTTCATAACCAGAATAAGCTATGCTTCCTCACCAGATGGAGAGGAGAAAAAAAAAAAAAAAAAAAAGAAAAGAAAAACAAGTCAAGGGGAGGAGTTTTTTGCAGACATTTGTGCTTGTCTCTTTAACTTCTGCAAGAGATGGAAGGCATTGCAATTAAACTCTTGTACTGATTAAGTTGTTGAGATGTTTACAGTGGCTTAATGAGTAGTTAGAATTAGCATTAAATTTTCTTTCTTAAACCTACTGGATCTGCCAGTGAAAAAGCTTTATTTCAGTATACACTGTAGGGAGTGAAGTATCATTTAGAATGGGTAAAATCTATAGCCTTCTTGCCAATTTGGTCTCATTTAAGATACTATAGTATTTCAGTGGGAGATTATCAAGGCTTTTATAGCTCATGCTGGCCCTCAGCATGAACCAGACCAATTTCACCCATCAAGTATGTTAAAAGTTCCTTCCATATTGAAAATAAATACATGCTTGTATGAATTAAGTATCCTGGTCTAGCCTCTGACAAACTGTACTGTCATCCTTGCAGACTATTACTTGACCAGGAGTGGGCACAGCAGTTTCTTGAGAGCTGAGTAACAGGAGAGTTTTGTCCTGATTTGCAGTGGGCGAACTTGATGGCTTTTAGGGCCTGGTTGCATAGTTTTATTAGGGGACTTTCCAGAGAACCTTCCAGTGCTCATCAGGAAATTGCTTTCCTGGGAGATGGCCTAATCCCTCCTGTTGCAGAGAGGCAGGCTGCCTTTGCAGTCCCTCTGCAGCCCATTACCATGCATGTCTGTAGTGTGCAATTGGAGCAGTCTGAAAAATAAGGGCAGTATGTCTGCTGGGTTATACTGAGTGTGAGCAGTTGGTAACCTTCAGGAGTTTGTAACTCAGCCAAGCCTTGGAATGTGCCTGCAAGAATACCAAACAGCTTCTGCAATCCAGAGCCGTGTCCCTGCCAGTGACAGCCTCCTCCGAATGATGGTGGACTGTGTATTGGTTTAAAAGTGAATATCTCATTGCCTCTGCTGCATTTTCAGCTTAGGTGTAGCAAATGAAGACTTTATCCTTTTTTTCCCCTAGAAGCCCAGCCTTAATCCAAAAATCTCTTCTTTTTTTTTTTTTTTTATGCAGGGATCTACCGCACAGAAAAAAATAAAGGCACATTGTATGAGCTGACTTTCAAAGGAGATGCAAAACATCAGTTCAAGAAGATTGTTTTATTCCGGCCATTTGGTCCTGTAATGAAAGTGAAAAATGAAAATGTCAATATGGCTGACACACTTGTTAATGTCATTGTGCCATTGGCCAAGAGAGCCAGCAAATTTCGGCAATTCATGCAGAATTTCAGGTGGGTTTCCTTCAGTGCTGCCTTTACTTTTTCTTACTTGGAAAGTAAGATGCAATTTCAGGATATCAAGACCTCACCCACTGCTACTTTTACATAACAGTTCATTGTGCCACTAAGTGATTTTTGAGATTACAGACTGAAAGGCATTTGGTAGTTTAATGCATTGAGATTAGCAGTAAAGGCAATTATATTCCAGTCATCAGAGTTTCTGATTTGCATGTACCTGACTTAAGAGTCTCAATCTGTTTGCTGGGCAGATACAATTGTGGCAACATGAGAATTTAATGGAGTAGTTGCAAAGGAGCATTTCTAAGGAAAAGGGAAAACTGTTCCCAGACACATTGCTAGGCTTCATTAAATAAAATATTAAGGCAAAAAAGGCAAGAAGTAAATGTATTTGAACTTTCAGCACAGTTACTCTTAAACTTTTCATTTTCAGCACGGAGATGGTGTTTGGATGGAGAACTCAATTGAGATGAACTTTAAATAGCTGCCCAGAAAAGGCTGTGTTATCAACAGATACTAACTCTTACAATGGGATCTGTTTTGTCTAATTACAGCCATCTAAAAATAGACTCCTTGTCTAAATTAGCCTTCTGATTAGTATTCTGATTATCTTGTTTTAGACTGGGAGAAATCGCCCTCTGGTCATGCTGATCTCTGCTGATTATAGATGAACTCTTGCTGACTAAATAAACTTTGTGCAAGTGCGGCATGGTTCTAGCATTTGTTCAGATCAGTTTTACCCTTGGGCTACATGTTTTATCTCTGCTTGATACTTAGTTTCAGTAAATGCCAAAGATCTGAACTCTGGAATAGCTGCTACAAAAACTCAAGGTTATGAGGTAGGGTATTATAAAAATCCCCCTCCTCATATTTTCCTGAGTGCTGAAGTTATTGCCTACCTGATCATTCTACCTGGGGCTGGATGGCCTCTTTTAACAGTGTCCTATTAATATAACAAATGCTGCTTTGAGAGCTTGTACCTAATCTACCTGAAAGATAGACTTTTGTCCCTCTAAGGGAGATAGTGAGTTGCTTTGTCAGGACAAGGATGTCTGTCAGTGAATCATGTCCCCAGGAACTACTCTGCCTTCCTCAGCTGCTGTAGGTTATTGAAGGAAGCTAACTTCTGGGACAAGTCACAAATCTATCTCTGTTCTCCAGGGAAATGGGCATTCAGCAGGATGGGAGAATTCACCTCACTGTAGTGTACTTTGGAAAGGAACAAATGAATGAAGTCAAATCGATACTTGAAAATACCTCTAGGTAAGTACCTGAACATCGGCGTGTGCTGTTCATACACAGCAATCCTATGTGGAGACTTGATAACCCAAAACTCATATTTGTGCTAAAAGGTTCTAAAGTGCGTTGCAGAAAATAGCCTTCTTTTTGTATCAAATAAAAATGGGGTTACCCAGAGAGTCCCATATCTGTGGGTTTGTCACATTGGCTTTTAGAACTGCAGAGCAGATTTTAACTCAATTTACGTCAGTGCAACTGCTTTCTTTTTTCCTACCCCCTGCCACTGGTAACTTTTTAGTTCTTTGAAAGTGGCTTTAACTGTTAGGACTGAAAGCTGACTTCCAAAGATGGGTGGAAGACAACTTCATGCTTTTGGCCAGTTCTGCTCTGTTGAGTTTGGTTGCATAGCTGTGTTTGTCAAGATCATGTTGCACTGCAGCCTTTTGTTTGTCTTCTCCATGTAGGAAGAAGACCCTTGTATAGATACAATAATGTAACCACAAGTAATTGAAATTTGCATACTGAAGATATTTTTGTTAATCTAAGCCTTGTTGGGATTTTTCTGAGATCTGCCCAAAGAAAGTCTGTAAGAGGAATGCTAGTGTGAGAGTACACAAGTCAAGCTCTGAACATAGACAGACATAGTGGAAATCTCCTTGAGTCAAACAGAACATTTCTCCCCTCCAGCTGCTCTCAGAACTGTGATACTACAGATTTCTAGCTTAATTCTTTCATATGGGGTTTCCATCCCCAATTTATATTAAGAGCTGGATGGATAGGGTGCGTTGCTGAATATTTTCTTCTAGGTCAGCCAACTTCAAGAACTTTACCTTCATCCAGTTGAATGAAGAGTTTTCCAGGGGCAAAGGATTAGATGTTGGTGCTCGATTTTGGAAAGGAAACAACGTTGTTCTCTTTTTTTGCGATGTGGACATATACTTCACAGCCGAATTCTTGAACTCCTGTAGATTGAACACACAGCCAGGTACTGCTTCTCATAAAGTTCATTGTCTTTCAACAGGCTCTACCTATTATGTAAAATCCCTCACTAGAGTATTCTTGCCTTTGAATTGGTAATGAAGCTACTGTAAATCAGTTGTAACTGTTCCTGCTCCCACTGTGATAGAATCTCTTGCCTTCAGCACCTGTGCTTTCTGAACAGGATCTTTTTACTAATCATATCCTCACATTCACATTCTTGTTGAAAGAACGTAGGCCTAGTGCAAAATTTGTGTGACTTTGTCTGGATTTGGTCAGGCCTGGACTGCACCTTTTAAGAAACAAGTGTGTTTTATACAGCTTTAAAAAAAAAAATAACCCATTGTCATTTCCAGGCAAGAAGGTGTTTTATCCTGTTCTCTTCAGCCAGTATAACCCCAGTATAATTTATGGTGACCATGATTCCATCCCATCTTTAGAACAGCAGCTGGTAAGTACATGCTTCTCTGAATGCCTGCTTTTATTTGAACAAAGCATTTTTAAAGGTACATGTGCTCTTGGATAGCATTTTCCTATTCCTTGTGCACAGTGACCATCACACAGACAAAATTAACTACAACACTCACCTTACTGTGAGTTCTGCAGGCATGTTTCACTAGGAAGTATCTTGGTGCCATTTATTTCAAACCTTTTTGAAGTTTTTACATGGAAACTAAGAATTTTAAAAATGTCTGCTTCTCTGCTAGAAGAAATTTCCTAACTAGTGAACAGTTCCTCCATGGTGTGCTATCTTGGTGTGACAGTCCTTGACTTGCTTTGATTTCTTCCTTGCACTGAATACTATTTGCATTTGAAGAACTAACATTTGTAAGAAGCAGAGCTGTCCTCAGATCAGTCAATGAAAAGAGAATTCCAGGGTCTGTCACAATTATTCCCCCACTTACTTGAACACTTTACAGTGGCCTTTCCCATCCCACAGCTCATGATTAAACTTCCTCTGAGCAGACAGTGTGTTTCTGAAGTGTCTGAGTCAAGTCACATGCTTGGAGCTGTCACCTTATTCTGGCACTGATACAACACATCACAACTCCACCGATTTTCATCTCACCTGCTTATTTTTGGTGTGAGAACAAAGCAATATTTTTAAAAGCATTGCCATAAGGCATATGATTAAGACATATATGAATCTCCTTGATGAGGAGGGAGCTGTTGTGTGAAAGAAAGAGCACACAGATTCACATGAATGTTAGTGACCGAGCCATTGCTTGGCACTGCTGCAGACACTGTTCTCCATTCTCCTGTGCTCTGGTGTTGCACTGTTGTTGAACTTAAAGGCCTGATAGAAGGGAGTCTTGCTTCTCTCCAGAGTCAGTGGGTCACACTCCTCTGCCCAGTAGTGCTAAGTGGCTGAATTTTCAAATTGAAACATAAGCCAGCTATGCAGCTTCATTCAGTTCCACTGGGTCAGGTCCTAACCTGCCACATCTGCCTCTCTTTCTGCCAGGCACTGCACTTACTCGGGCTCATCCTATCCCAGCCTGGACACTGTCCCCAGAGCATCCCAGCTTCTATTGTTATTCTGGGTAGGTAGGAATTAGGGATGGTGTGAGCCCAGGGACAGTCACAGCTGAAAAAGATCACTTGGGGTCTGAGTCCAGCCTTCTGTCATCACTACCCCCACCTTGTACAGTTCCTCTCTAAAAATGAAGAATGAGAGTTTGAAAAGTCCATTCAAAATACTTTAAAGTATTTTTTGTCTACTGCTCTCTGTGTCATGAGACATAGCCAGAAAGTCTTTTACTGAAGAGTCTGGAAAATCCGTTCTGTTTTTTTTTGTCAGATGAAACTTGTTCTGATCATACCATGGGATTCACATAAGCTTTTCTCTCTTTGCTCAGAGCCTGTCAGGAATCCTCAAACTTGTAAGAATTGTGCTTAGGGAATGAAACAGAGTTGAGCTCTCAAGCTAGCATAAATTCCACAAAGTACATTGTCAGGATTGTGAAAATATTTATAGCTAATATTTGAATCATAAAATGTGATGCTTATGTCAGAAAAGCTTCTTGATTTAAGGAAGTAGAGCCAATCACATTTTTATGTCTATTTTTATATTTTTAGCCCACATTAGTTGCCAGGCAGAAGGCCAGATCTATGCCAATTAAACAGGACAGTGTTAGCTCTCTGTCCTGGAACTTGGGCTGCTGAGGAGAAAAAAAAAAAAGCCTTCAGAAATCTTTGATAGAATTTGATTTGTGCAGTAGCCACTTGCACTAATGGGAAATAATAATGCTAATGCACATGAGTAGCTTGCTGCAAGGGCATCGTGATGGAGACTTCTTGTTACAGTGCAGGTCTGACAGATACAATCTTGTTTCCTTTTAATTGGCTTCTGCAGTGACTTGGCTTTTTCAAGGAAAGGAGAAATGAGAAATTAAATCTATAGCAATGTGAGCAGTAAAATAAAAAAAGAAAAAAGCATTTGAAATGACAAGTTATGAACAAAAAGAGGAGGCATAAATGAGAAATCAGTAGAGACAATATTGGAAGAGCATTTCTTCATAAAGGAAATACTGGGATTTGTAAATCCAGAAATGGAAATTCTCTTTCCTAATCTTCTGAAATTCCATCACAAGGGAAGTCAAGATTTTCCAAAGCAGCTGCTAAGGGATAGGTTTGTAACCAGACATTCAAGAGTGTGAAGTACTGCTGACTTGCTCAGAGGATTTAAATGCCTGTCCCAGTCCTGTGCAGCTCTTGGGTGTCTCACCAGATTGGGTTAGGTCACACACATGCATAAATTATGGCCTTAGACATCTCTACTTGGATATCTGCTTTTCAAAACTATAGCCATGGTTTCTCAGTGCTGTGCTTTTCTATCTGTAATACATAATGTTTTCATTGTCCCTCTGAGGAAGGCTGACCATTCATTTTTACAAAGGCTTTTATGGGGCATATATCTATCACCTAACTTTTCTGGAGTTCAATTTTAGGTGGATATAGCAATTCTGTAATGGAAAATTATTCTTGTTACTCAAAATTAACGTAACCAAAAAGCTGTTGGTTGTGTGATCAGATTAGAACCAGTGTTTTCTTCTAGAACTCTTGTGGTCCACAATACAGATGCCACCATGTGCTCTGACATCAGAGTCTGGCTTCCCTGGTTTACCAATGTTTCTTACATTGGGTTTGAATCCCACAGAAACTAACAATTTTGGAAGATGCTTTGCCTGCAAAGAAGTAGACTCCAGAGGTGTGATAGTGTTCTATTTGGTCTAGAACAGGAGGAGTGGAGCAAACCTAACTGTTCTGGATCAGGGGGGTTATCCATGATAGCTAAGAACACAGCTGTTTGGGGGGAGGGGCAGATCTATGCAATGAGTATCTACAGAAACAGGTTCAGGACTAGCCATGAATTCACACGGGAAAGAATAAAAGGGCAGTTGCTCCTATTTCTGACCACATTCAGGTCAGAATGCTCATTCTGAAAGCATTTCTGCTTCCTTGTAAACATTCCTTTCCCTCCATACAGATTATTAAAAAAGAAACTGGATTTTGGAGAGACTTTGGTTTTGGGATGACTTGCCAGTACAGATCTGATTTTATCAACATAGGTAAGAAAAATACACTCCAATGTACCTGCCTTTTTTGCTAAAACATAGAAAATTATGATCAGCCTCCCCTTCCTTTGCCAATATGTCTATGTCACTAATTTGCACCAGTACTGTGGTTAGACGTTTGGGCTTTTCCTAGATGCCATAGAGGTTACTAGAATCTAAGCACTGCTTACAAATAAAATTACAAATAAAGAACTTTTGTCTGATAGTGAAAGATTTGAAGATTGGCAGTTTGATGTTCACAGAAAGTGTGTGTATGTTTTAAAAGGCTGACTGGAGCCAGAAAACAGCTGCAGTGCTATTAAGAGCATCTAGTTTGCCGATATATATTTATAGGTTTTTTTATATTTTGTTTCTGTCAGGTGGCTTTGACCTGGATATTAAAGGCTGGGGTGGTGAAGATGTGCATCTGTACCGCAAGTACCTTCACAGCAACCTCATGGTGATCCGAACGCCTGTCAGGGGCCTCTTCCATCTGTGGCATGAAAAGCAGTGTCTGGATGAGCTGACTCCAGAGCAGTACAAAATGTGCATGCAGTCCAAGGCCATGAATGAAGCTTCTCATGGCCAGCTTGGGATGCTTGTTTTCAAGCAAGAGATTGAGACACACCTGCATCGACAGAAATTGAGCAGTAAGAAGACATGAATCCAGAAAGGGAGGTTAAAAGCCTCTGAATTGGACTGTAGGGTGTTTTAGAAAAGCGTTTTTAACCAGAAAAGTTGAAATGACACTGAAAGAGGATGGAGATTCCAGCAGGATGGCAGCAAAAGAAGAGGGAAAGCGTTTGTCCTCCCGACTTTTGTTTTTATTCTGATGGGGCTTTTAAGTACTCCCTTATCCCTACTGTTCAGGCGCTTGCTTCTGGGGAAGACTTGAACACTTGATGAGATTCAAGGTCACATCACAGAGACAATGAACATTATGTGGTACTATGTGGCCAGTGTGGTATTCACACTAACAAATGGATGTGCTTTTCCTTTGAAATGTTTGTAAGATGTGTACAGTTATTTAAAGGATTGACCATTTGGTGGGCATATAATTAGGGGTTATTTTCTACATCTAACTTGACATATCTAAAAAGGGCTATTTTTGAATAAGTACAGACTCCTGCTCTGAGAAGGACATCTGATTGTTAACGATGGTAAAGCTGGAGTGACCAAAAATACTTTTCCCTTTAGGGGCTGGGATAGGGGAATGGCAACTGTGCACTAACACAGCATTCCCAGTTCATCCAGAGAAAGAGGTATCTCAGAAAGTGCTTTCTAAAATTCTGAAGGAGAAGACCTTACTGGTCGTGTGATGGTTCAAAAATGCTGGAAGGTACTGTTTGTCCTCCTCTGTGGACAGTGAATCAAAAGCAGTGAGCCACATCTGTGTCATGTGAATCAGATTATGTATTTCTGCTTTAGAATGCTGTATTTATCTCAAGATTTATTTTAAAATGAAATTTGTTTGGCTTGGGAATTATTTTGCCATACTTCAGGTTTTCTACTTCTGGCCTTACAGCCTTCCAATGCTTGGAAAATGCTCTGTACATCTGTGTTCCTGGGGATGGGTTCAGGTAAGTGATTTTTCTACACCGCCTGGGCACTGAAAGGCAGAAGCTTTACTGTGCTGAAGAAAAGGAAATACATATCAACTTGCAGTACAGATTTAACAAGAGGCTTTAAATTCTGAATGCCAGATACCAACAGTGATGAACATTTTCTGACTTTATACCAAAGTATTCCTTCTAAACCAAATACAGAGTCTTGCCCAGGGTATAGAAAGCTTTTGGTAATTAATAAAATAATTTTTTGTGATGGATTACTGGACCCTGCAAATTCTCTTATGATAATTATAGGTACTAATTGTAAAAATTAGTCATCTTAATAGGTTTTGTTGCAATTGCCTAAAACTTTTGAAAGTCTGAGTTACTGCTCATATAAAGCATTTTCTTTTAAATGCTGACTGCTATTTACCATTTTAATATATACTAGCCAACAAAAACTGCATGGGAAATCCCATTTGCTTACCTAAATGTTGTTTCTGTGAGCAGTCTCTTTGTTTTATGGATTCAGATTAATTCTGAACCTATAACCTATGAACCAGATTCTAGTTTGGTTTTTGGCTTGTAAAAGCTGGGGGGAAGAAAGGTAGCATTGAACAATGAATGAACCACTCTTTGCTGTGCGGCTGTGCAGTAGAAAAAGCACTATGAACCTCTTTTGAAAGCACTGCATGCAGGATCTGCAGACAGATCCATGCTGCTGTAAGTACCTTTTCCTTGGACATGTTTATATGTGCTTGGCTTTTGTTGGTACAAAGCATCTGCATTGCACTTGCCCTGCAAATCACCAAGTGTCCAAAACACTGCAAAAGTACAAAAAGAATAGAAACTTTATATACTTTAAAACCTCAACCCCAAATACATCAGTTAGCATAGAAACTCCAGCAATCACTCAAGTAGATCCTCCAAAGAACTGTTTTGTTCCCAGAACACAATAAATTATTTATAAAGGGCTTTGTACTGATGAAGTAACTTTACAAATATTATGCAATAGGAGGACACGGGTATGGCTTGTTGAGTGCATATGAAAGTTTGGTAATGCAGCTGCTCCAAGGCAAAAGTTGTTCCTACAGTCCCACTTAAACCTGTGTTTGAAACTCAGTGTCGTATACTATAAAAGTTTCATAATCATAGTCTACCTCAAGCCTCACCTTACCTATTTCCGTGATGGTTTTGTTCAGTCTTCCCTGAGCTGCTCTTGTAGAATGGGACTAGACCAGATGATCTCCAGAGGTCCCTTCAAACCTCTATTAGTCTCCAGTTCTAAGCACTGGGCAGTTGTAAATTCAACACTTCATTACTTGGGGTACCTTTGCAAGCACGTCATCCAGATCCTGACTGAGTTTCGCAACTTACGTTTTTAAATAGCACCCTTGTGATTTTCATGTATGTCCTTTTCCACAGAGATGCTGTTCCTCTTGCCAGGAATAATAGTGTCTCTGCAGTTTCCGTTCCTTGGCTGCAGAGGCCAGTTTGGCAAGAGCTGAGATGGTATCAGTGGTGGAGAGATCCAGCCCACAGTCATTGGCCACGTCAGTGATGTGCAGGGCAATCTAATCACAGCAGAGACTTGGCAGGGCTCTCTTAGAAGTGGAGACTGCACTGAGAGGAGAGGTGAAGAACAGCATGAGAAAGGAAGGCTGTTGTTACTTACTCTTCTGTGAGCCAAGTGGAGCTCTAACAGGTCTTCCAGCCCACTTAGACAAAGATGAAATCCAAAGAAAGCAGCCAACAGAACAACATATTTTTTTATTAAGGTCTCTACCTTTCTTGTCCCCAAACCAGCTTGTGATCTTTCTCAGAATGACAACTGATTGGATCTTGGTTGAGGAGGTACTAGAGATGACCTTCTGCAGGTGGGGAGGCCATCCAAGGACTCCTTGCTTTACTCTGGATGACCGCAGCATGCTCTGGCTAAAGGCATTGAGCAAAACAAATTGCCATGTTCCTCCAGGATTCATGATCTCTCCAGCAAGCAATTTTCAAATTGATACCTCTTGTAATCCTTGCACGGCGTCCCCTGAAGAAGGAAAGATTCTACAGAGAAATTCCCAATGACATCTCATCACCCTTGATTACCGACCACTGCAAGACACCCTTGCTCCACAGACATTCAGGGTAACTGGATTTTGGAGCAAGAGAAGAGCCAGTCTTGAGGGCATCTGTTCTAGCAAGGTAGTTGCCTTTGCAGTCAGTGCAGTAATCTAAATGATCATTTATTGCCTCACAGCAGAAAAGTGGGTCTTTGAAAAACTGAGGCATGACTCAAACATGTGGGATGATGTGAACATGGGTAGTGGTTTTCCCTGGGCTGTACTGAGGCAATATTTGCAAATAAATAGTTTAATATAAAGGCAGTGAATCTACTGGTCCACTTGTCAGCAGGTCAAATCCTGAGGAGTTTTACTAAAGATCTCAGAGCTAAAATTGTTTATGTCCTGCTTTGTCCATGCCAGATCAGCGTGCATATTATTTTGCAAGTTAATACCATGTCCCAAAATGCCTTTTAGAGGATACTTTTTCCTCTGTCTTTACCTGCCCATAGGTCTGCAAAACACCTCATAATTTGTCTCCATCAGGATATCAGCTATGGCACATTCTTCACATGAAAACAGATGTTTTTCTGAAGGACCTTTCATTTTGACCATATTTATAAAAGAAACAGTTCATAAAGAGGGAAGGAGGGATGTTTCCACCTCTACAAATAATCTAATACCCTTCCTCATGATTGATGCAGATTATATTGAAATTATCTCTTTGATATATATGATATATTGCTGTAGAAGCTCATTAAGTCATTTGCAGTGGCAGAGCATCATTATGTTCAAAATCTCAGTTTACATTAAGGTTTTATTTCTAGCAAGTGACACCTGCTGTAACTGGAGTGCAGTTATCCCCCCTTTCCTGGAACAGAAACCCCCTCTCAGCATAGTGATACATTTTAAGACCAGATGATCACAATTTCTTTAAATCTGTATTCTGCAAAACCCACACTAATGTAAGACTGAAAGTTTTGACCGCTTCTTCAAGTTAAGCAGAGGAGCCCTGATCTAACAGAAAACAGGGAACAGGTAAAAACAGGTAAACAACTGAAACAAGATTGACTCTTGTTCACAATTTGAGGATTGTGCCTCTAAAAAATGATGTTTGCAGATTCACACCACAACATTCAGCTTCAGCGCTTGTCATGTGCAACAACATGAGGGAATCTGGATGAAGACTAATTTGTTACGTGATTCTGTCTGGCCTCTCCCCCAACCTTCTGAATGACGTATTTAAAGAGCATTGTAACAGATAAATGAAGAGAACATTAGGTTGAAAGGAAAAGCTCTATGATGAAGTTTACACCAGATGCATCTCAGTAACTGGGAAACAACTTCCAATAAATAGCTCCATTTTGGAAAATAGCATTCTTTACTGGCAAAAACTCTTCTGTAAATGGTATTAATACTGAAATAGGTGTTCCTTCTTACATTTTTAGGCTTTGTACACGTGGCAGTCATTCATACAAATGCCTATGTCCCTTCTCCTTTCCTTTTCAAAAGGATAATCCCTCTCAATGCAGAAAGGCCTGTGTGGGAGTTAAATACAGGTTAAAAGGGTAAGGATCTATAGTCAGAGGCTAGAGGAGTCTAAAAAATGCATTCTTCATGGAAATCTCTTGTCACAGAGAGCACCTTTCACTGAAAGGCACTCAGAGTTTCTTGGATGTTTGACTTGAACATCCTTCATTCCAAGGACACAGCATTTTATAGAATTAAGCTTCACATTATGCAAATTGCATATCAAGATCGATTGACCTCTCCAAGTTGCTTTGTGCCTTCAGGAAGGTATAATCTCATTCAACTGTAGGTACTAATCTATCTCCCAGACAGCACACAACCTTGCATTCAAGAATAAAAGGCAGCTTGAATACAGAAGTCCCCCAAGAAACCTACAAAAACCCACTGAAAATCTGTGGCAGTATCTCCCTGTTCAACTGATTACTTCATCAACTCATTCTCTCCATCTTGAGGGATGTATCCGTGTGCTTTGCAGCTTGCTGGGCTGATGCATCCTGTAGTCCACAACAGTACTTATCCTCCTACTGCTTTGTTGTGAAGGATACAAAATAGAGGCACTTATGGTTTCAGGTAGGTATCAGCAGCTCTAGTTCCAAGTTCAGTTCCAAGTTCTTTGTGAATACAAGTCTGAGGCTGCCCAGTGAGATGGTGAGGTTCACTCAAAGAGAGAGATGTAATCTGGCTCTTGGTCCTCTTGGCCACATGGGTAAAGCAACAGCTCCTTCCCCAAGGAAGTGATGGGTTCGTCCTGTTGATACAGGATATGATCAAACACCAGCTTTCAAACAAACCCTGCCTGTCACAACCACATGAGCTGGACAGCAGTCTCCCTGCCTCTGTTATGGCATTTCATGCTGAAGCTGGAAGTAAGCAGGATTTTGCTTTAACCCAACTTGCCAGTGCCCCTTAACCATGGAGAAAATTGTACCAAAGAAAGGAGCTTGCATGAATATGCTATCACCTCTCATCAACCTTTCTACTAAGTAGCTTGTAAGTAACTTGGGCCCTGTGTGCAAGGTGTTCTGAGTGCTTGAGGGTGAGTGAGTCAAATCTGAGATGTCTGAGATGTATGAGGTTGCCTGAGCTGTACCAGTCAGACTGACATACCCTTCTGGAGCAGCACACAGGATATCCAGGAGCAGTTAAAATGGGTCTAGTTACCTACTTCAAAACAGCTGAACCTATTCTTTCTTATTTTGAAGTGCGCTGAGGCATTGCTAGATATTCACCTTGTGGTAGTCTACAAGGTCAGCCAGTGTTGAATGTTGCAGCTGGTCCACTCCAAGGAAGCTGTAGGAATCACTAGAGGCATCGATGAGGAAATGTTTACATCCTTCCACAGACCGATAGGAGAGCACGTAGCCTTTGATTTTCTCACTGACACGGATCAGAAAACTCCCTGGTACTGTTTTATTCAGAAGCTCTTCTGCTTTCTTAGAAGTTAGGATACCTGTTCAAAACCAAAACACAAAACTGAAGGGAGAAGAGCATATGTGCAGAACTGGACAGAACAGTTCTCACAAGAAATCTGCTCTAAAACCAGTCCATGGCACTTCCATCCCTTTCACTGTTTTCTTGCCCAGTAGCCCAGGAAGAAGAGTGCTGCCATTGTTAGTAACAGGCCATGGCCACATGCCAACTGCTCTTTGTTAACTGTTCCACACTTGGCCAACAATAACTGACAAACGTGGAGGCTCAAAAGGACAGTTGCTGTGTTATGAAAGAGAATGGTATTGCAGTTGTTGTATGTTGATTCTAGAACAGAAGCTTTACTCCCAAGCCCAGCCTGTGTTAGCAGCCATGTTAGCAAAAAAAACCTCCTTAATCAGTTGGGTTGGGGTGGAAATGCCCAGGACTCACCATGGAACCAAGGTGCTATTGTGTCTGTGGTTTTCAGATAGCCAGCTCGGAGAGGGAATTGCTCCTCTTTGAACCACTTGATTATGTTCTCTTCAGTGGCATTGGAGATGGTCCTCTGGACTCCCTCTTTCCTATTAGAAAAGACCTCTAGTTTGTTCATCAGGTTCAAGCAACAGGTTTTGAGTCCCTGTGCAGGACTTATTAGGATCTTAAGAGCAGCCCTAAACAGGCAGCTTACACCAGTTCAGCTGTATGGAACACAGTTTTCAGTGGACATCTGGCATCATAGGGACTCTATGTGCTCCAGGCTTAGAACATTCGACTAACTAAACCTGTTACCCTCCAGGAATGAACACTGGCAGGCCTCATCACATTCTAGGCTGGAATATAGCCTAGGCTCTGTATTTTTCCCTGCTGGGTATCTCTTCCACACAAGGGGGAGAGCTAACCATTCCCTTCTCAACCATCCCGTGCTAGAGCAAAAGAATCTCATCCCTTCTCCTTTCCACAGTGCACAGGGATTTTCTTACCTAATCGCTCTCCCATTTGCTGTTGCAGGAGGTGGGAGTTTAGGCTTCGGGGGGAGAGGTGGATATTGAATTGGTCGCCGATCTCCTGCTGTGGCAGCCTTGGAAATATCGGCCCGCTTCCCTCTGTGGATGCCCTGCAGTGAAAGCCTCCTGTAGTCATCTCTGGCTTGTCGGGCAAGGGAGCGTCTCTTCTCGTCTGCTGCCTTGGATTTCCGCACTGGAATGAAAAAGGAGTCCTACAGGAGCGAACAAGCAGCAAGTTTAAAGCTTGCTACCCTTTGGCCACCTTCCTGCTTGATGAAATGGAAAAATAACCCATTTCACAAGCTGAAAGATTCACTCAGTTTTGAGACCATTTGCCACATGTCTCCCACATGTTAAGTGGCACAGTTTTTATTCTTTTAAGAGATTAAAAGCCAGGTTTTTTCCACTACAAGATTAAAAATCTGTGTGTTTTTTCATGGTACCAGGTCCCTTTGTACTTAGAGACTTCTTGGTTTTGTTTCAGACACTGACTCCTGGTTCAGACATGGATTTCTGTAGTAGCTTTCATGCAAGCTGGTGGGGAGGGCAGGTCTAATTGAGTTAAAGCTGCTGAAATGACCCCAAACCAATAATTTGAAGGATTTGAAAGTGCTAAACAATTCTGGAGGGTGAGAAGGAGTTTTGCTGAAACTATTATGGAAAATGGAGAACTTGACTGTGTTTTTGTTTGGGTTTTTTTTCCTGTAAAACTGCCTTGATTGTCTAGGTCCACCTCACCCTGGAGCCTGGAGTCTGTAGGAGTAATGAGCTCTCCAGTCAGCATTTCTTTTTATCAGCCAGAAAAATAAAACCCCTAGACTGAAGTGGAAACAACTGGTGGTACAGCATTGCCATCTACTGAGCAGCAGGGGAGGAACTGGGAAGAAAAGTGCATCAGGTTCTCCTTCAGGAAGCATTTGGCAGCAGTGACGGATGCTACTGCAAGTCTCATACTGTTTGCCATTTTCCTTTCTTTCATTGGGATTCATTACATGAGACAGTGCAGCAGGGCTTTACTTAGTGGGATCATGCTTGAATGACAGGGAAGCCCTTTTTGATTAACCCCTGTTACCCATTATCCTTGTCCTCAAGAGCAATGTTACTGCAAAGTCCTACAAAAGGCCAGATTCTAGTTTAAAATTAATTGCACTGGCTATAGTCATGTTGTTCCTATTTGTTGCTTGTTTTAACATAGTATCAGTTGGAAAAGTTTTCCATTCTCCTGTCCAGTTCTAGTCTCAGTGCTGCATGGACTCAGAAATATTTCTGATAATACAGTGCTGTATTTCTTGGCAATACTCTCCCCCCTCTGACCTATTATTCAGCTGTAGTATGGCAGAAGGGCTGAGATGACCCCACAGAGCCCTAGGATTTCTCAAGCCTTACAGGAAAAGGTCGTTTTAAGGTCTTACAGAATTCCTGCCATTCAGGCTCATTCTCATCCGATTTCTGCAGCGTTCTCTGGCTCTCTGTGCTGGAGTGGCTCTGTGGTATTGGCTCCTGGGGGGCTGTGACCTCTTCTGAATTCTTCCTCTGTACTTCCTTCATCTATGAAAGAAACAGTATGTTCAGCTTTGTCTCAGGCAAGTTTTAGCCCTGCTTTTTAGCTAGCCTGGAAATACTGGGAGCTTCATTCTTTACGGTGCATCCCTCCAATTTCAACAACATACAGACCCTCTATCTTTACTGCAGGTGACAACTGAGGCAGGAAGGGAAAGCAGTCCACCAAAAACCATCAGAAGCATCTCCCTGTGCTACTCCCCAATCTGCAGCCTGGCCTGCTTTGTATCATCTCCAAACCATCCCACCATACATGAGGAGCATGGCAACACTGGATAAAACTGGTCCAAAGGTGAGAACATTCTTGGCTCACATGAGGCTCTGAAGCTGACTGAGACTCTGGGATAAAGCCTTGACCCCATACAATGTGTTAGGAGCATCATAGGTTGCCACTTACCTGTTGGAAGCTATGCTTCCTCACATGGCAATCTGCCAGCATCTGGTGAACATTTCTGGCTCCCCTCTGAGCAAAGCAAAAGAACGGTGAGAAATAAATGTGACATTAGGTCAACTGCTTTTTTTTTTTTTTTTGTGCAATAGGTGTTTAATGTAAAAGCAGTCATGTGACATTTGTCAAATTTTGCAAGCCTGCTCTGACAAACACTGGGGGGGGGTTCCCATCATATTTGGCCAAACATGCCATGGGAGGAGAACTCAGGGGTGTCAGAATTGCCATAAGCATGTCTAGATTTGCTCAGCAATGCTCACAAGTGCTCCTTGGGAGCACTCCCTTTCTTCCCTTCCTCTAAAGCAATCCCTTGCAGAACCTGCTGTCTACAGCTTTACCTGCCTGTGCATGTTTGCAGCTGTGGCTGTATTGCTGCAAACTCCTACTTGACAAACTGATCCAACTGGATGGATATTTTGTGTTCTCTCTTCCCTGAAAACCAGCCCAGCTGCCCTGCCAGCAATCCCTAGCTGAGAGCTGCTTCTGCAGACAAACTGTTAGGTTTGGCTTTGAGTAAACACCCACCCCCCTCCCCATCAGACCCCGACTGCCTCCCATGGCACGAGTGATGAGTTAACTGTACTACTCTGCTTACCAAGGACACACTTCCTTTTAGCTCCATCACCTTTTTAGCTAATATTTAATATGAACATGGCTTTACAATTTCCCTCTCAACAGGAAACTAGGAACTTCAAATGTGTGTGAAGCAGCTTTTTTTCTTAGATCAGCTCTATGCCCTGTGGCACAATCCCTGGGTCTCTCAGGTTAAATGGGAACTAGATCTCAGAGTAAACATTTTAATGCAGGAGATGAGAAAAAGCACCTCTCCAGGCCTAGAAAATACAACAGGGGACTTCAGTCTGAGGCCCTCCTCCTAACAGCAAAAGCCTCAGAAACCTGGGAAAATTTACTAATATTATAATGACAGAAAAGAAAGGGAAATATACAACCCCCATCTATTTCCATGTGCAAGAGTTTGAATAGCAGTTAGATTTTTGATGGTAGCTTGTTTGGATTTTGTTTTTTGAGGTTTTTTTGTAAGCTTTGACTAGTAAGTTCCTTTGAAAAAAAATATCTCCCACATAGTTGCTCAACTTCAGCAAACAGTGCAGAGAAAAACCCCATGTGACTCAGAGGCTTTTGATAAAAGAGACAGTCACTCCAAATTCCATTCACTGTTTTGGTAGCTGTAGGAGAACATTTTGCCAAAACCCAACCTTCTGTTATCATAGTCTTTATACCAAAGTACAGAGTGGCTGTACGATAAAAGAATATACACATACAAGTTCATTCAAGGCTGAATGAAAACTGCTGAATGAGATTGGACTTCTCCCATTAAATTGGCAGGATGTTCTGTTCAGCTGTGGTTGCAAGGGTAGTTAATTTAACTCTTCTTTTTTTCCTTTCTCTGCAAGTGGCTTTTTGTAGCCAGTTAAAGAGCACAAATGTATTTATTGCTGGAAAAAATATTTCTGAAATGAAACACCACAGGAAAGCAGACACAGTATTACTGCATTTGGAGTTGTCCTGTGCTGTCAAGGTCATAAGCTCTTTTCTATTTTAGAAGACAAAAAACCCCAAGAACCATCTAAAATGTGCATGGCAGATGATGCTGGTAAAATTATCTTCATTTGGTCTTTTATGCGAGTAAATTATTTGTCTGAGGGCTGTGACCTTGCGTGTACAGATCCTGGGATAGCCTCCCTGGTCTTGCCCCAAAAGCCATCCAAACCAGCCACAGTGCAAAAGGGAAAGTACTGCACCCCTTGTTTTACTCACAGAGAATGAAAGCAAAGGAATTCAGAGTAATTTATTCATTGGTGCAGAGCAGATCTATCCTGGCTGAGAATAGCACATGGACCTCCCAAGTCTTAAGGAAGGATGTAACAACATGGCTTATTCTCTGACTGTAGAAGAAAAGCTTTAACAGATAGATGGCTTTTCCTTTCAGATTTGTATTTACAGCAACCAGAATTTGCTGCACTTCCTAGACCTCAAAAAACATGTATCTTACAGTTATGGGAAAATGGAAAACTACCTTTGTGAGCTCGTGGCTTTTTCCTGTTGTATCAATATCAGTCATTCTTCTCTCATGTTCCTCCTTTTTCTCCACAGTGGCTTTTTTATTCCCACAAAGATCTGTCTCAGCCAGAAGCCCTGGTTGTAGGTGTGGAGACCATGTTGAAGAAGAGTCAATCTCTCTGAAATGCAAGAGAGAGAGGACTTAGGAAGGAGTCACTTTCTGCTGTCTGAGCATCTTGTGAGGAGGCTACACGTGAGCAGAGCAGGGCTGCAATGAAGCCACATGTGCATAGGCAGTTATATCTCCAGATCAGGTAGGTGAGTAATTAAATTAATGACCCGTGGTGAGTAACTGTTGTCCGCCTGCACCCAGGCACCTGCCGGTGAATCAACACGATCCGAGCCCGTCACCTGCTGCAGTAACGGCATCAGCATTTCCTGTGGTCTGCAGAGGGTCCCACGCAGGAGCCATGCCACAGGAGGCTCAGTGAGCCAGGGCCAGTCTCAGGCTGCAGCTGCTCTCTACCAGCATTGTGTGTCCTCTCAGAATGCCAGCCTTTGCCTGTGCCTTTTGCCAGCAAGGCCAGGGTGACAGTGGTAACCACAGCACCTACAGAGAAGACTCTGTCTGTTCCTAGAAAAGCCTTTTCCTCCATATCTGCCCACCGAGTCCTTCAGCTGAAGGGTGCTTACCTGCCCTCCTGGCCTTGCTCTCTTGCCAAACGCTTTGCTCTTTGTGCCTGGATCTCTTCACAGATGGCTGCATAGGATTTATCTGAAGGATGCTCGCCCATCACCCAGACCCACACTTCATTGTCAGCGCCGAGTTTCCATGTCACTGACTTCCTGTTGGCTGGAAAAGAAGCAGCTCTTTGGCAAATGTTGTTTGCTGGGTAGCTCTTTGCAGGGCCCATGTTGCACCTGCTGTGCCCTAGCAGCTGCTATTGATGACAGAGCCCCCCTAAAAGCAACTGTACATGAGGAAAGCTCGACCAGGATGCAGCCCACACTTCCCAATTTTTTTACTACTTGAGCCAGGCCAATGAAGGAGGCATTTCTGAGTCTGGGAGCAAAGGAGAAGGAAGAATCACCACTGTTTCTTTCTTGCTTTAATTCCTTACCACTGTCCTCCCCAAACTGTGTGAGAGTGAGCTACCTGTAAATAGAGCACATGGGGGAGACCTAGGAGAAGCATGCTATCTTCCTTGCAGCCGGCATGCTGTGTAATCCTGGCAAGGGAACTTCAGATCTAAAATCTCAGTGGGAGCTCCCCATCAGATCTGCTGCCTCAGGACAGATATTCAAATCCATGGTTATGTTAAAGGCGGATTCAAAAGCACCATTTAGTGGGAAACTTAATGAGATGCATCTCCTGGGGGCAAATAAGCCCTGTCTTCCCAGTTAGGGGAGTTGAGCAATTTGGTCAAGGACAGAATGTCTGGGCCAGGGAGTAAAAACCATTGCGCGTCTGGCCAAAACTACCCCATTGCAGGTGGATTTAGTTATGTTTGGAAATAAGTCTATGCCATGTCCCTTGGAGAAGAAATTGTTTTAAGAATACATTATTTCCTATTTCTAGGAAGCAGTTGACTAGGCCAGATATATGCCAGAGGGTAAAGCAGCCAGGAGGCAGAGACTTACCTTTTCTTGGCAGTGACTTCTTTGCTGAAATCTTTTCTGCAGCAGCTTCTCTTTCCTCCCACCGTCTGATCTGTTCCTGCCTCATCTTGAAGAAGAGGATCTGCTTCTGCTCCTCGCTGAGTTCTGCCAGCAGCTCCGGATCGATGTACATGTCTGATAATATCTGTTTCAGCATGGCTGCAGGTTTCACTTACGCGCGTTCGTGGCAATGATCTTCAAGGATCAGGTCCTCTTCCTGGCTCCGACAAGAAAGAGTGCCTGCCCGTCTGAGACTGAAGTAGGAATGCAGGCGTGCCAGAGCAATTACACTTCTGTCTCTTTCTTTTTTTTTTTTTAGCTCAGACTTCCTGCGCAGACCAAAAAAAGTAAATAAGTAGCTTAAAACCTGCTGTTAAGATTCCCTGGAATAAGAGGTGAGCTCGGCTCTCGTGCAGCCCCTGCCCGCTCTGCAGGGAGAGCTGGCCAGAAGGGGCGAGGCCTAGAGTGGGGAGGCTGTGTTGATACTCTGATAAACCCAGCTGATAGTATATCAAAGAGAGAGAGCACTGCCTGTTAGTCATCAGAGGTGCAGCTTGGCTGTGCCTCAGCAAACATTCCTGCTGGGCAGGGAATCAATGAACCCATGACTAGATGGCTCCTCCTTCTTCCAAACAGGAAAACTTTGATGATCAAAAGCCCAGCCTGCCTCATTTTACCAAAGAAAGACAGGGAGGTCTTTCGACTCTGCTTTTGAGGTGGGAGTGGGAATCTCGGGGTGCTCCCATCCATCAAAGTCAGCCTCAGGAAGTCAAGGGAGCACAAGGGGTGCAGCTGGTTTGAAGAAAGGCTTTGGATAGCCAGTGTCCAAGACAGTTCCTGCTCTGACACATCTTGCTGATGCACCTACCCACGTGGTGAGTCTGGCATGGGACATCTGTGTCTGACAGGATGAAGCTGATGGGGAGAGGGGGCACCCCTGTTCCTGCCCAGGATACTGGCTCGTGTCCAGTGCACACTGGTGAGGTATTAACACCTGCACAGCCTTGCTTTGTGCTCATGGATTTACATTTACAACAGGGATTTCACTGAAAAATCGGAAGCTCTCCTGTCACTAGGGAAGGTGACGAATGAGAACGTAGAAATGTGGACTAAAGACCTTGAAAACAACTATTTTCTTTATCTTATCTGGATAAGCTCGTGGAGATCAGGAGATTGGTTGGCATGCTTTGGGTGACATGGGGAGACTGACAGCCACATGTTGAGTGCAATACCAGAGCAGGGTGGCTGACTGCTCAGAGGTGGCAGGGACTTTCTGGACAAATTCTTGGGAAACGTTGCCATCAGACTACAAGGAAAATTAAAGTAGTGGGATTGTTCATGTCCTTCTGCACAAATCCTAGGAGTCTAAGGAACAAACATGCTAGAACATTGCACAGTAGGAGGGAGGCAGAAGGTTACTGAGGCAGTAATGTGGAAGTACAAAGAGCACAGACATGGCAGAAGGACCTGTGCCAGGGTGAAGTGGGACTATATATTAAATCAAGTTAATGGGGTCCAATCAATCAGCCATCTTACAGGAGAGAGACTGGGCCTCTAGGGACCCAAATGTTGGAAGAAAACTGCTGGGAGCACCTTCAGCTTCACCTGGCTTCTGACAAATAAAATTACAAAGAAGGAGGTGGTAGAGGAGCCAGCAAGTGCAATACTGAAGCTTTCCAAGGAGCACACACAGAGCACACAATTATTTAGATGAAATGGCACAGCACAACAGTAGCCTTCACAAAGTCAGACTGTCAGAACAGTATACGCTACATTGGTCCACCTTCCTCTGTCTTGCAGCCATGCTGAGAGCAAGCAATGTGTCCCAATTATATCCCTTCTTCTGAATATGGCTTGCCTTAAGATTGCAAGAGACAGAGCTGGCTGGAGCCCCACTGCAGTGAAGTTTCTATGCACTTTCAGCAGGGAGAGCTTGAAAGGAACAGGGGGAGGAGCTGTAGGCAGGGAGACAAGTTGGTCCTCAAGGACCTCAAGGCAACAAGAGAGCAGATCCATGGTCCCAGAAATGCATTGTCTGCAGCAGAGGCCAGGAGCAGGAGCAAGAGTCCTGAGGAGGATGCAGTGACCAGGAGTTGGTGTTAAGCCTTCTCATTTCTGCTTTGTTTCTCTGACTACTTAATACTTTCCCTATTAAAAATGCTAACTTCATTCTAGAAGGAAACATGAAGCCACTGTTCCAAATCTGTATGGATTTTTTTAAACCAAATTATGTCCTTGATTTGAAAAAAGGTTTTTTGTGGAGGTGGTCTGACTTGGGCAATGCTTTCTGAGCATCCCGCTGATGGCAGAGTTGTTCCAGCTCAGCAGCCAAAGGGTTTTGGGCTGTTCTTAGTGATGGAGGTGGCATCTAAAGAAAGGGAAGAGCTTCCTGGGAAATGACACATGAGAATCCATCAGCAGAATGCATGCAGCGGCATGCCCAAGCTGCTCTGGCTTCTCAGGAGTGGGAATGGCTTTGCTATGGCATTTACTTAGGAGGACATGATGTGCTCTGCCATATGCCAGGGTGATAAACTGGTCCCTCTCTCCATGCCTGGGGACACAATGTGTTGTCAAGATAGAAAGGTGCTCAGCAAACAGGTTTCACAGCACTGATGCAGTTTTCCAGAGTTGGATCTCCTTGTAACATTGGTTGTAAGAGGAGATTTATAATGCTGTATCCCAAAGGTACAGTTTAAAGCACCAGCTATTTTAACACTGGGAAATGACATAAGCATCTCAAGAGGTTTGTGATATTTCTGTTTTAGCAGACACTTCACTGAAGATCTAGGAGCTGGAAATCCTTGTAATCAGTCATATACTGTTCCCAAAGTTTGAATCAAAGCCATGTTACTGACACCTGGCTGGAAGTGGTTTTGCAGATGCTGTGCCAGCTGTAAGGAGTATATTTACAGCTCAAACTTAGTGAAGCCAAAGACTGCAGTAACGGCAGAGGGACCTCCAAGCAGGCAACTTGCAAGAAAACTCTGGTAGAGGTCCTGTTAAACTTTCTACTATTTGCATTTTTTTTCATGGGAGTGGCAGGTGGGAGCTGGTTTTGTGGAGGAATAGAGATGGGAGTCACCAAAACCAGCAAAAACTAAGTGGGGGGATGTGGGACAAACCAGGGCTTTGGGACTCTGCCACTCATATATAAGATAGTCAGCCTGAAACCCGTAAGGGTAAACACAATTCAAAGGCTAAATGACCCTTCAAAATGCAAGGTCACACAGCATTTAAATCTGGAGAGCAGCCTCTTCTCTGTGATCCTGTAAATCATCTACCATTAACAGGGGAAACAGGTCTATGAATACACATGAAAGTGCCGTAGCTTTGATAAGAACTGGCACGAGCTCCTGCTCACGTGGGCAGCGGGTGACACTTTGGATGCACAGGCTCACAAGACACTCCCACCTGGCCATACTAGCCCTGGTCCTCACCATCAGTGCTGCCAGTGGAGGGAAGGTTTCTCCAAGAAAACAGTAGACAGACATAGAAAATCACAGATATGATTTTCACCAAAAAATCAAACAGGATGTTGTAAATATGCTCATTTTCAGGGAGGCAGCTTATTCAGCCTGCTGCACACATCTCCACTGTAAATGTGACAGTAACTGTAAACTAAAAATAACCCCAGAAACCCAAAGGTGAGGAGAAAAGAGAGCACAAGAAAGACTGCTTTAGGGTACAGCCTAAGAGGATTTCTATTGTTATAGTTTTCCCTATAAAAGGCAGATAAGACCACATCGATCAGGAAATGGTGTAATTATATTATGTTGAGTCCAGAGCTTCTCCTTGGAGCTGATTATTTGTTTAGTGAGAAGTGGCTTCAGAGACACCATTGGGAATTTTCCCTGATCAAGAGGCTGGGCTGTAAGAATGCAACTGAATTTCCTCTCACTTGCCAAACTAAGCCCAGCAGCACTAGGAGACTCAGGTTTTTCTGGATTTCCCCAGCTCCAGCCACTTCAATGCCATCAGCTCTCTGTCAGACTTTATGAAGGCATTTCTGATTTTTTTCAGAAGTAAAGCAAAGCAGAATTGCAAAACTCACCTGAAATTAGTGCAGCCAAAAGTAATCGCCCCCCCAAACTTGCTCTGAGTACACAAGCCTTCATGGGTTAACTATTACACATTGGTTCACAACATGCACTTGTCTCAGAACACATTTATGTTAGCAGCTGCACCAGCAAGGTTAGTACCAAAATAACCTGTGCTTTGGGGTTTGGCTGTTCTTTTGTTTGTTTTGTTCTTGTTTGTTTCGGGCTTTTAAAAATCCTCATCCTGTTCTAAATAGAGGAGTGATTCATTCCTCTCTTTCTGTTTAATTTTGCTTCAGCCTACTGTTCTTTTTGTTTTTTTTTTTTTTATTTCAGACGGAAGGAAAAGTTCTAGTTTGAGTATAACAGAAGGAAAACACAACTGCACAAGCACAGCCCCCAAAAGACAGAACCAGACCTGTCTGTATCTTAGAATCACAGAATGGCTTGGGTTGGAAGGCACCTCAAAGCTCATCTAGTTCCAACCCCCGCAGCCATGGACAGGGCTGCTGAACCAGGTTGCTCAGAGCACCACCCAACTCAGTCTTGAACACTTCCAGGGATGTTCCACTGCCTCAACACCTTCACAGGGAAGAATTTCTTCCTGGTATACAATCTATACCTGCCTTCTGTCAGTTTGAAGCCATTGCCCCTTGCTCTATCACTCCATGCCCTTGTCCAGAGCCTCTCTTTAGCTCTCTTGTAACCACTTTATGTACTGGATTCTGCGTAAGGCTGGCATATAATGCTGGAAATAACAAACCCAATGAAGTCACCACAACATAAACTACCTTGAAGTTACCGGTAGCCGAACTGACTTGTCCTATAGGTCCCTGATATTGCTGGAGGAGGCAGCAGTTATCTTATAGCAGGTATGAATGGATGGCAATGGCAAGAAGGAAAAATAAATTGATACAGCAGCAGCCACTGAACACAGTCTGAGGCCACAGGGCTCTACTTTCAAGGAAAATGTATCTTCCCTGATAGAGCAATGTGCAAACATTTCTTGGATCAACTTCCTATATCAAAATTACTGAGGGAATTAACAGTGTGGTGAAAAGGCTGAGAGCTTCTAAAACACACAGGATCAGATACTCAACCAAACTCAGTCACTGTAAATAAGGAGATTCCTCTAGCCATGACACATAATTTGATTTACAGTTCTGTGCAGAAAGAGATGCTGGGTGTTAAACCCCAGAGCCAGCACCCCAAGGCATAAAAAAGCAGACCTACTTACAGAGTTACAATATTGGCCTATAAATCTTACTTAAGTCACTACTTGGCTTAAGCTGTTATTGGCTCGTCCTTTTTCTACTTCAAATTAAAGTCATTGTGTCCCAAGAAATCATAGCACATTTTGGTGAGTGGCGGTCTTTTTGTAAGCAGGGGCTGCCTGAGCCAGGGTGTGGTTTTTACTATTATGAGGGAAAAAAAAAGTTCATCACTAGGGCAAGTTCTCACTACAGAACTAGTCAAACATAGGGATTTTTTTAGTTCATCATTACACATCCTGGATAAGAAGGGTGTTATCTTTCTGTGTTTTCCCCCTTCAAGAACTTAGGCCATCAATTTTCTGTCTTCCACATTCCTGTGGTTATTGTTTCCATTGCTTAACTACTTAGTTCTTTACCTTGTTTGGAACTTCATTCCCATTATTTATCAAGGTGGTAAGAGGAAATCAGTCTTAATGTCTCTACTAACTTTGGGCAGCAGGTTTGCTGCAGAGCCCAGACAGCTCTGGCTTCTGAAACAGACAAGGGTCTGCACAAGCCTGAGTTTCTGAGCTTTGGGGTAAATAGTAGGTTCAAGGGGGGAATATGTGGTAGGCGGTTTGGGAAGGTTGTACCTTCCTAGACCTCAGCTAATGGGGAAAGGAAGAGGGCAACATGGGGCTGGGAGTTTAGGGTAAAGGGAGGCTGTGCCCTCTGAAACCTCGAGAGAGAAAACCCTGCGGGCAGGTGCCCCAGTGCACTCTCCCTTTATTCGAATAGAGTTGCAGGACTCCTCTGTCTCCTTTATGGACATAAACCTCAGGCGTTTGTGGATTCTCCTGACAGTGGGAACAGGTATGGAATCCCACTGAAGGTTGAGGGTCCACTTGCATTGGTCTAAGAAGCTAAGTCCATCTTTAGACAATGTACAGTTATATCTGTTCATATTTAAGTTATGATAGTGATTGACTTGTGGCCCTGTCAAAAGCCAAGATAATTGGAACAAGCACAAGCTGTAATGACCCAGAGCAAAAATGAACTGGAGCCACAGACCAGCCGAACATGAAAACAAACGAGCTGCAAATAAGCTGAAGCCGAAATGAAGCCGCGGAAGGTGAAACCAAATTGGAGTCTAAAACATGCTGGAGTCATCTATGAGATGAACCTGCGACAAACTAGGGACAGAAATAAATTACCTGAAGCTGCAAATGAGGTGGAGCAGAAACCAGAGAGAGCCTTCCCGAGCAGGAGTCGCAAAGGAGCTGGAGCCGCCAACTCCCCGCAGCATCTCTGGGCGGGCTGAGCCGGAGGGCGCTGGCAGGGCCGTGCGGAGGGCAGGCAGCAGCAGCATCGTCCTCGGTGCGGGCATCCCGGCGTCTTCCTGCGGGATCCACACCCGGCGCGGGTCGCTCGGGCACGAGCGTCCCCGGTTCGAGCTATTCTCCCGGGTTACAGCAGAGCCAGAGCGGGGCAGAAGGGTTCGTCCTGCCGGCAGTGGCTCTGGAAAAGAGCTGGGGAGAAGAAACCAGGTGAGGCCCGGTGGCAGGAGGTGTCGCCGGGGGGGTGACCTGCGGCTGCTGCCCGGGACGGGACCCCCGGCAAGAGCCCCTCAGGCTCCCGCAGCCCCGGGCGGCGGCGCCCCCTGGCGGCCGCGGCGGGGCCCGTGCGGAGCGGCGGCACAGCGCGCACCTGCCCCGCGCGGGGCGCCGCCTGGCGGGCGCGGGCGGCACCGCAGCCCCGGGAGCGGCACCGGCACCCTCGAGCTGCGGCTCTAGGATGTGCAGCAAGGCTCCGTGAGGGTAAGGCTGGCCATCCCCGTCCTGGAGGGACGCTGTTAGGAAAATTAATCCACGATCTCAGTGGTTTATGCCCAAAGAGGAGACAGAGGAGTCGTGTAACTTTATTTGAATAAAGGGAGAGGCCATGGGCATTTCCCACCGGGTGTCTCAGATATATGGGGGACGCTGCCCCCTTATTATCCTAACTTCCTGGCTGCATCAACCTCTTCCTTTTCCCCACTGGCTGAGGTACTCAGAAGGTACAGACTTCCCAAATCGCCTACTCTATACCCCTCTCTAATATGCACCCCCTCTTTTGTTATATAAAATAAAGAAAAAAATAGAGCTATTCATAATTCTATTAAATCTTTGTTCTTTTTCTCTAGGTTCAGGAATTTAACACGGCCTTGGCAGAGCAACAATCTGTGCTGATTAGTAACATTTTCTAGAACTAATAGTTTCTTCTGTTACTTCCCTATCTGTAAGTTCTTAGCCCTATCTACAAGCCGATTCACACGGTCTGTTTGTAAAGACACATTCATCTTGCTCCTTTCAGATACCATGTCTGGGATGGACAGCGTAGCTGGAATATGGACACTATAGTTTGAATATGGACACCATAGCTAAGATACCATGTCCCCATACACACCCTGAACACGGCAGAAAGACCCTCCCACCCTCTCACCCCCTCCCTTCAACCCACGAATAAAAGACACATAAAGAATTTGTCAAAAAACATCTTTGCCATTGAAGACACTTGAGGCAGAAAACAATATTTCCATGGCTGGAAAGGTCTCATGGAAGAGTCTCACGTCTCCACCCAGCCATGTCCCTCTCCATGTCCCCTGTGCCAGGCACACACTCCTCCGTATGTCCCACACAAGACAAGCACCTTTCCATGCTGCCCCTGGCCATGTCCCCCTGAGCCATCTCAAGCCACATTTACTGCCATGTCCCCTCCCAGCCATGTCCACCCCACGCCCAGGGACACACACTCCCTCCTGCATTTAGGTCCCAAAACTGTGCTGTGCTGCCACTTCGAGCCCCCGTGCTGCATTCCTAGAGTACCAGTACCGGAATGGCCACATCAAGGGTCCCCTCCCGTCCTATTTAAAGAAGTTTGTCCTGCTTTAAGCCAGCTACTGTTTATGTTGGGGGACAGAAGGGGCTTCACCGCAACCCCGGAGCCAGGGCTTAGGCACTGTGAGCTGGGGAGGGTGGGGAGTGTTTGTTATACACTCTATTAACTCCTCCGGGAGAGAGAACAATCCCGGCTCCTGACCTGTGAATGCACTACAAGGCAATGGTGGCTGTGGGGGATGTGTGGGAAAAGGGAGAGCGGTTGGCAGGGACGAGGGCTGGAGGGATGAGAGCTTCCCTGGGGAGCTGAGAGCTCAGCCAGGGGCAGGGGAGCTGCGGCGGGGACAGGCACTGGCTCACTGAGAGCTGTCCCTGCACGGGGGGCAGCAGCGAGGCCCCGCGGGGGCAGGGGCTGACCTGGAGCCGCGGCAGGCAGCACGGTGGGGGCTCAGAGCTCTGCCCAGCTCCCGGTGCCGGGGCAGCGTGGCCGTACCCACGGAAGCAGCCCGGGGAGGGGAACACGGAGCAGGCGCAGGAGCAGGAGCGCGGATGGCTGCGGAGGGCTCGCCAGCGCTCCCTCAGGCGGGACGGCGCCTTCGCCTGGGCCGAGCCCCGCGGCCTTTCCCCGCCCATCGGCCTCTCCCCGCCAATCAGCTCTCGCTGCCCCCGAGCCTTGGCCAATCGTGATCCGCCGCCTGAACGCTCGGGCCCCCGCTCCTCCCACTGCCCACCGCGGGCCTCTCCTTCCGAGCCAGCGCCGCCGCTTCCGGCGCGCCGGGGCCGGGGCCGGGGCCGGGGCCGGGGCCGGGGCCGGGGCCGGGGCCGGGGCCGGGTCGTGGCCATGGTCCGGGCCTTCGTGCTGCTGGCGCCGGGCGGGCCCGCCGGCCACGCCCCCTGCCGCGTCCTGTACGCGCGCACCTTCGGGACCCCTCCCGGGACCGCCCCCGGGGGCCCCCAGCAGCGCCTTTGCCGCAAGGAGCAGCTGCTGGTCGTGGCCAGGTACCCGGGACATCTCCCTCTGCGGGAGCCCCCTTCCTGTGGATGTTGGGCTCGGTGGGACACCCGGCTCGGTGTTCCCTCCGTCTCCTGAGCCTCCTTGATCTGGGACACCGCATCCCTCTCCCTGGGATCCCCACAGCCGTGATACGCCCTTTTTTATGGGAGGGCTCCTGGGCTTTGCCAGACCCCAGGGCTGGGATACCCCTTTGCTGTGGGACACCTTCTATTCCTGAGGGGGGCCTGTGGCAGCCCCCTTTTCGGGGGGCAGGGCTCAGCGACATCCCCAGGTCCATGCTCCCCCATTCATGGGATCCACCCTTCCTGGAGATGCTGGGCTCGGCAGGACACCTGGGACCCTGTTCCCCCAGCAGAGGGGTCACTGTCCCTGGATGATGCAGGGGTCCTTAACACAAGGGTCTCCCTTTTTTCTTCCAGGCAAGTGGCCTCCCAGTGCCAACTGCTTCAGTCATCCTTGGGGCGCCCTTCCTCCCCACAACTCCCCCAGCTACCTGATGAGCCAGTGTCACTCCAAGATGCTCCAGGGGGTCTTTTCCAGATGCCCCCTGGAGACCCGTTCCCTGAGCGGGTGACAGTAGTCTGGTTATCAGTGCTGGCCCTCGCCTTCGCCTTGGTTTGTGAACCCCAGGAGAATCTGTCGTTGGCTGAGATCACCCTGCGGCGCCTGGCTCCCCGCCTGCTCCTCTCCCTGCGCCTCCTCGGCTCCGGTGCTGATGTCCTGCTCCGTCCTGATGCTGCTGATGGCCTCCTGGACCGTCTCCTGCCCCATGGGCAGATGCTTTTTCTCAATGAACGTTTCCTCCAGGCAGTGGACCGGGAGCTGGGCATCAAAGCATCCCGCTGAGCTACAGATGGCATTCCTGCCCAACACCCCCAGATACGTTTTGGGGATGAGAGATGAGGGATCTGAGGTGGTCGCCAAGTCCCAGTGGGATGGATGAGAAAAGTAGCTCCGGAATAAAGAGCAAAGAGCCAGCTAAGAACAGGGTTTTAATCCGTTTATCCCCTGACACTGTCATGGGAGAGCTAATAGACCCCATAAATCCACCTGGAGCTGGGACAGTGCCAATTTCCTGCACTGCATTCCTGCACCACTCTGTGCACATGACAGCAAAAGAAGGTTCCACGTGGCTATGAATGGATGCTAAAAGAGTGACCCTGAATTGTGATTACCCTGGCTGAGCACTGTGGGGCAGGCAGGGGATCCCTGGCAGGGGAGGCATGGCTCTGGGATGGGACCTTGCTGTGGGATGTGGGACAACCAAGGGTATGCATCCGGCCCTGGGGCATCGGGGTCTCTGTGTAGGGGATCAAATAAACAGGCAGCAGGGCAGATGGTGCTGCGTGGGGCCAGGGGACCCGTGTGACACCCTGGGAGGTGGCAGGAGCTGGCACCCACCTACCCAGCTCTGCAGGGTGCAGTGTGGAACAGTGTCCTAGTCTAGCAGTTTCTGGGTGCTGGGAAATTCAGGGAGCCAGGACCTGGAGTGTATGGCTCTTCTGCCAGTGTGCCAGGAACAGGCTGGGCACTGCCTGGCCTTGCAGAGGGGCTGTCATGGGGCCAGACCCCAAAGTGCACCACTTCCCTTGTAAGTGCACCACTAAAGCTGGAGCACCTGAGGAAGGGTGCTGGGCACTGGACTTCAGCCCTGATGGGTTTCTGGCAGTGCTGGGGGATCTCATTGTGCTGGAGGTGTGGGGGCATTGGAGCCCACGGTGGCATCCTACCCTTAAGGAGAAGGGAGCACTGTCTTCATCTTCCCATGTGATAGCAGCTGTCATATACTGCACCCACAACTTGCCTTGAATACAACCAAAACCCAAAGAGACATTAGCCCAGAGTGTCTCTCACTGGAGTTTCAAGTGGAATCTGAATGTGTGGGCCATTATTGTGTATGCACTGATAGGGTTCCAGTTTCTGGATTTCAGTATCGCCTGGTTTATGGCCAGAATTTTCTTGCAAATCAGCCATCTGAATTAGATCAAATGGGGTAGTTATTTGTATGTGATTTTCCTCTCCACTCTGAGTTCTAGGAGATTCAGGGGGAGTTGAAGGAGATAAAGAATCATCTTTTCCCGATTCTCTCTCATGGGGATCGCCCTGTATGTTTCCGTCTTGTGTAAGTCTGCTAGACTTTTCCTGGAACTTTGAGGTATTGGTTGCCATATATGGCACTTTTTTAGTAGCAGTTTGCTGACCCTGACCATCATCTGTGTTGCAGTTTTAATGAGGGATCATTATGTTACTTCATCATCAGATGACAATGCAGATGTTACATGTAATTTTTTGTCAGGGTAACAGACCTGTTTACTATTTTCCAACTCCCTCATTGGATACAAAAAGTCGGAGTTGTGAGATTGTATTTCTGCAAATGGTCCAGATGCTAAATCCTTCACTGGTGCCTCCTTTCCCAGAGACCCCACTGACGTGGCCTGGGCCACATGGCTTCTGCTTCTCCTTGATCTCCCCCTGGAGCAAGAGCAGCACCTACTCCATCATGGCGGGTTCCTGTACTGCACAACCTGCTGAATCACATCATTCAGGATGGAGAAGATCAGCTTATTCAGCCCTTTCCTAAAAGAGGCATCAAAGGAGCACCCAGGAAGGCAGGGAGGGAAGCACCGGCTGCTTGCAGCACCCTCAGCCAGGTCCTGGCCAGTCTGGTCCCCAACCAGGACAAGCAGGGACACTGCAGGACAACACAGTGCTCATGGAGTGGTGAGGGGAGGAAGACAGAGCCCACTGCAAAACCATCCCAGGCCCAGCTGCTGGCACTTTGAACCTTCTTCACATCATCTGTGCACAGTAGCCAAGCTGGTTCTCATTAACCATTATAGCTTGGGTGTGACGGGAGGGTGGAGGTGCCGGGACTCGTGGGCACTGGAGCACATGGAATCCTGAGAGGTACAGCTGCAATGGGGGCCCTGGGTAGCAGAGCTGCCCCTGTGGCCCCACAACCCTATGGCAGTCACTAAAGGGGCTGTAGCTGAGGGAGAAGTGCAGACAGATAGCAGAAGAGGTTATGCTGGGCTCCATTCCCAACCCCTCATAGCTTGTGCTTAGTGCATGGCCAGCATCCATGTTTTCAGGGTGGCATTCTGCCAGGGATCAGGGCATGGCCCTGTGGCACTGGCAATACCTGTGCCACATGTGATCTGGGCTGGACTTTGCCTGATGGGGCACTGCCCCGGACACAGTCCTAGCACAGGAGCCAGCCAGTCCCAAGGTTGTGGAGGCTGCCAGCAGGGAAGACAGCCAGTGCTCTGAGAACCTGCTGTCAGCCATGGAGCAGGAATATGGGATTAGGCAGGAGCTGGGAAGCCTCCATGGCATCCCCCTCTACAAGAGCTTCATCGAGGGCTGGCCACAGGTGAAGGCTTTCCAAGCCCGTCCAGATGACCTGCTCATCTCCACCTACCCCAAATCGGGTAAGTGGTCCTGGGGAAGACTGCAGGGGGGATGGGGGGACTCCAGCCTTTGCAACGCTGTCCCTGTGCTGCAGGCACAACGTGGCTGAGTGAGATCATGGACATGATCTACCACGATGGTGATGTGGAGAAGTGCCGACGGGATGCCATCTACAACCGCGTGCCCTTCCTGGAATTGAAAGTCCCTGAGAGTCCAAGTGGTGAGCTTCCCCAGCCTGGTTGCCTGGCTTGGGTGGAGAGGGAACAGAGCCAGAGTGGGGGTGAGGATGCTGGGGCTCACATCTCTAAGTCCCCTGTGCCACAGGTGTTGAGCAGCTGGAGAACACCCCATCCCCGCGGCTGGTAAAGACCCATCTCCCAGTCCAGCTCCTCCCAACCTCCTTTTGGGAGAAGGACTGCAAGGTAACATGGCAGTTGCCCCCTATCTCCCCATCTGGGTTGGTGGGGAGGAGGCACCTCTCTGTAGCTCCCAAACATGTCCTTGGCTCTCTCCAGATTATCTACATGGCCCGCAACCCCAAGGATGTTGTCATCTCCTACTACTACTTCCACCAGATGGCCAAGATACACACTGACCCTGGCACAAAGGCTGAGTTCTTGGAGAACTTCATGGCTGGCAGAGGTGTGGGCTGAGCCACAGGATGCCCACCCTGAAATTCCGGTGGAAAGAACATCCCCCACTACCCCACTTTGCAGCTAATCCCTTGACCATATCCCACAGTGCCCTATGGGTCCTGGTACGACCACGTGCGCGGATGGTGGGAGAAGAAGCAGGAGGCAAAGATGCTCTACCTCTTCTATGAGGACATGAAGAAGGTGAGGATGGGATGAGGGGTAAGGAGGCCTGCTTGCCCCCCCCAGCTTTCTAGGCAGCCTCCTCATGTCAACCACCCTACAGGACCCACGGCAGGAGGTGCAGAAGATCTTGCAGTTCCTGGGCAAGGAGTTGGCAGAGGGAACAGTGGAGAGGATCCTGCACCACACCTCCTTCCAGGAGATGAAGAAAAACCCTGCTGCCAACTATGAGACCTTGCTCCCCACCCAGATGGATCACAGCATCTCCCCCTTCCTCCGGAAAGGTGGGTTCGGCTGGTGGTGGAGGATTTGGGAGAGATGTCCCTGGATTGTATTTTAGCCCCCATCTGTGGCTGCAAATATTTCATGTGTGTGAGGATTTACCCCACTTATTTTCTTGCCCCCAGGGATCTGTGGAGACTGGAAGAACCACTTCACTGTGGCCCAGAATGAGCGCTTTGACCAGCACTACCAGGAGCGCATGGCAGGCTGTGACCTCCACTTCCAGATGGAAGTGTGAGGGGCTCATCCCCCTTCCTAGGAGGACTGTGCTCCTTGTGGGGAGGGTGGGTCCAGATGGAAATTCTTGCACTAATTCACTTTTCCCCCTGCAATAAATTGTGATAAATGGAGGTTGAGTTATTGCTTGCAGGGAGAGTGAGGGTGGGGGCTGAACCCCCTGAATTCTGGGCAGTGTTTGGGAACCCCTTCATGGTCATCAGAAGAGAGGGTGGGCACACTGGATTTTTAGCTAGTGGTGGTCAGGAATCACTAGGAGTGAGTACTCTCTCAAAAACCACCACTGGCCCCTGTCTACTTGGGCTTCCCCAGCCTATCAAGGTGCCTGGAGGGAACAAAGATCGGTGACGAGTGGAAAATCCCCAGAGCACCAGTGAATCCAGTGCTGCTGCAGCCCTTGTGTGCACCAGAGCTTTCATGCCTCTGGGTTGTGGCAAGTTTCTTGACAGAGCAGGCAGTGGTGAGGCTCTCCTCGGCCCAGCTGGAGCTTGGCAGCCCATGGTCTGTGGAACAAAGGTGAAGGGAAACAGCTCCCTGCTGGCATATGGCCAGGCTCAGCAACATCACTGTCCTTGCTGGATAGGGAACACACCCCACAACCTCCAACCTGGCTGCACCATGCCCTTGCTCTAGGATGGCTGGAGCAAACCAGTCCCTGTCCCACTGGGGGCAGGGGTGTGCTTTGGTGCACCAAGTTCCCCGTTTACACCCCATTCCTGGCTAGCTCTTGAGTTTCCAAGATTGCAGCTTTTTGGCAAGACAGCCTCATGGGGTTGTTCTATCCCCAAAGAGATGCAGCCTGGATCCGACTGCTAAAGAGCAGCAGTGCTATGAGCAGTGCTATTTATTCCTGCCTCACAGGAAAAAATCCTTCCCACACATTCATTTAAATGCCACTGGAGATGTCTTCCCCCTGGAAGCTGTGCTTCCCCAGCTCCTGGCTTTGCCTGCCCTGTTTGCACACACAGCCAATTTTGCTGGCACATGGACAACAAAACACCTGAACACCTGCCATGGCATGGCTTATCTCACCGGGAACTTGGCCCTGGAGACAAATCAGGGACGTTCGTCTCAAGGCTGCCAACAGCTGAGCTGCTGGCTCTGCCCAGCTGCCATCTCTCCTGCCTTTCTCACTCCCCCCCCCGCCCCGGCTCGAAGATCTGCGGGAAGCAGGCAAGGAAGAACATTTCATCACCATCGGCACCTTTAAACACTTTTCCCAGAAGCACTTGTGTTTTGCAACTCCACAAACTTTGGACCCGTATTTGAGTGGAGTAGGGGTACGACCAAAGCCTGAACCCCATATCCCGCTCGCAAGCCCCACGTCAGTGAGAGGAGCTGGGGACGTCCACGTAGGTGACTCTTGGATCAGGACAGGGTGATGTTCAATCCCCCGGGATGTGGGCTGGGATTTCCTCCCCGTGTTTACATCTGTGGGTGGAGGGGGAAGCTGTGATTTCCTCTCCCACTACCCGTGTGCGTCCCGGCGGGTGCTGAGCACGGACAGCTCATCACAGGCATCTGGGGACCGTCCCCACTCGCCCCTTCCCTGCACCCCTCCCACCGCAGCACCAGGACCCGCTCGCTCCTGGCTTCTGTCCCGGCTGTCTCCCCCGCCTCCCTGCGCCTCCATCTTCCAGGCAGGGGAAGGAAATTAAGAAATCCCGCCCCGTAAACGGTGAGCAAAGCTTTGCCTCCTCCCTGCCAGAGCACCCGGAAAAGAGGCAAGTAACCGGGGGGGGGGGGCTTTGGCCTCATAAGCGGAGGGCCTGCAGGTGGGGTACGGGGGCTCCGTGTCCCCCCAAGTCCCCGAGAGATGAAGCAAGACACTAAGCCTCTGTCCAAAAATCACAGCATGGGGGTTTTGCGGCTGGCATATCCAGCGTTTCCATCCTGGCTGGTGGGTGGAAAGGTTTCCAGGGGAGAGTCCTGTGAGCCCTGTTCCCCATTCCTGTCTCACTCAAGCCCCCTAAATGCAAGGCTTTCCGTGCTGCCGTACAACGGAGAGATGGGGAGCAAAAGGCAAAGAGAAAGCAGCCTGCAACTCCAGCCAAGAGTGCCCCTGAGATCTTTTACACCCAGGCACAGCGCTGCCAGCTTGGTACGGGCAGCTGCCCACTGCCTGTCTGACCTGACCCCCCCAGAACTGGCCGTGCCACCTCCTGCGATGCCAGCAAACAGGGCATGGTTTCCTTCCTATGGCCAGGATGGCTGGGTTCAACAGGGATTTTGGGGCCCCCACGGAAAGAGGTGGCCCCATGATGTTCCATGCTGCATCAGCCAGCTCTGCCACATGTCCCTGTCCCCAGTAGGATGGCCGATTCTGACACCTACCTGCGGCAGCCCTGGAGCACCGTGCATGGCATCCCCATGGTCAGTGCCTTCGCCCTCAACTGGGAGAAGGTTGACAACTTCCAGAGCCGCCCTGAGGACATCGTGGTGGTCACCTTCCCTAAGTCTGGTGAGCATCCCCAGGCACCAGAGAGGGGCCATGCTCCAGAAGGGAGGTTCTAACCTGAAGATGTTTGGGCTGGGACTGGGGCCATGCCAAAAGGCAACACTGGTAGATGGTGACCCTCTGGTGCCTGAGATGGGGCTGCAGTGAGAATGGCATCAGCTGGACACCCGACCTCTCCCCACCAGGCACCACCTGGGTCAGTGAGATTGTGGACATGGTCCTAAAAGGCGGTGACCCAGAAAAATGCAAGCAGGATGACATTGTGAACCGGGTGCCCATGATGGAGTTTGCTGCCCCTGGGAAGTTGCCAGCAGGTAGCAGGGTGGCAGAGGGTGGTGGGTGGCAGTGGGTGCTGGATGGGGGCAAGTTTGCTTGTGTATGGGAGGGCACTGCAGTGGGATCACTCCTGGGGGAAATCCTTACAGGCACAGATCAGCTGGAGGCCATGCCCTCCCCTCGCATCATCAAGACCCACATCCCAGCTGACATCTTGCCCAAATCCTTCTGGGAAAAACGCTGCAAGGTAACAGACTGGAGTGAAAACACTTGGAGGGATCCAGCAGACGTAAAGGGGCTGCCTGCCCCGTTGGGACCTTGCAAGTCCCTACATGCCATCAAGCTTTCTGCAGATGATCTATGTTGCGCGCAACGCCAAGGATGTGGCTGTCTCCTACTACCACTTTGATTTGATGAACAAATTCCACCCACACCCTGGGACATGGGCCCAGTACCTGGAGGAGTTCATGGCTGGCAGAGGTGGGACAGGGCACCCCTGGGTGCATGCAAGGGACCCTGTGGGGGACTGTCACCCACTGGCTGCTCTCCCCATGCAGTGGCGTATGGTTCCTGGTACAACCACGTCAAGGGCTACTGGGAGCGCAGGAAGGATCACCCCATTCTCTACCTCTTCTACGAGGACTTGAAGGAGGTGATGGAGTGGGGTGGATGGTGGTGTGGGGTGTGGGGGTGGCAGGAGGGGTGAGTGTTGGCCTGTGTCCCACAGGACCTGCGCCGGGAGATTGCCAAGGTAGCCCAGTTCCTGGGGCAGAAGCTGTCGGAGGCGGCGCTGGACACCATCACCCGACACACGTCCTTCGAAGCCATGCGGGACAACCCTGCCACCAACTACAGTAAGGTGCCCTCCGACCTCATGGACCACGGCGTGTCCCCCTTCATGCGCAAAGGTGAGCGGCTCCGGGGACCCCCAGTGCACTGTCCCCATTGCTCCTGCTGAGCCCCATCTCGTCCGGCTGCAGGCACCACCGGAGACTGGAAGAACCACTTCACTGTGGCCCAGAACGAGCGCTTTGATCAGGACTATGTGCAGAAGATGTCAGGCACCGACCTGTGCTTCCGCACTCAGATCTGAGGAGACATCGCCGGACACTCCCCAGATCCTCCCTGTGCTGTGATGGCACTGCTGCAGTTCCTTCTGCTCCCCTGGGGCTGCTGGAGAGAAATAAAATGTGCTCCCTAACCCTGCCATGGGGTGCTTACTGCTCTGAGTCTGTGCTGATCCCAACCCAGCTGTCCCCCTGGGGCTGCTGTCCCCTTCATGGGCTGGGGACAAGCAGGTGTCACCCCTTAGCCACTGTGGTGGGAAATTGCCAGCAGCAGCTCATGGGATTGCAGAAGGTTTTGACAAAACTGCCTGTGGGGAAGGTGTTGGGTGGGTGTGGGCAGTGAGAGGTGTCCTCCCCACCTTCACACAGTGGGATGTGGCCTGGGGCCTGTGGGGGAGAGCAGGACTGGTGGGGCTGGAGATGTCCACTGTGGCCCTGCCTGCAGGTCAGTGGCTGCCGGCTTCTCCCTGCACTTGCTCCTCCCTCTCTTTGCCAGCAGCTGGGCTGGCAAACATTACTGCCCTCAGCGCCCTGCCTCTTTCCTTCTCCCTCCCATAATAACCGCTGTGAGGCCCCGAGTCTCCCTGTCCTCTGCTGTCACCCTCCTGGTGACACTGTCCCGGCGTCACTCTCCCAGCGCAGAGCAGCAGGTCTTAGGTGAGACGGATGTCCTGGGGTACCCTGTGGGTGCTTTGCCCATGCTCAGCTGCACAGAGATGCATGTGTGGGGATCCAGGGTGGTGGGTTTGGGGCATTTTGCATTTGGGTGCAATCAGCAACTGTAAACCTTCCCCTGGTCTGGGGTCTACTACAATAACCCTGGGGACTCAGCAGGGAACTCCCTGCTTCCCATGGGTCCTGAGGCAAGGGGAGAGGTGCTATTCTAGTCTAGTCCCCTAGGTCTGGGTAATGCTGGCACACTGTGAGCACCCCTGCCCTTGCTAGGGCTCTGTGTGTTCTCCTGTCCCCCACAGCTGGGACCCCTGTCCCCAGCAGTGGGTGCAGCGATGGCCGTGGTGACCTCTGGTCTGTGCTCTGATGCTATCACTGCCGCTCCCTGAGCAGGCACAGTGCCAGGTGACCAGGCTGCCCTGGCTGGTGGCTGCCCTGAGATGGTGGCGGGGGGGCCTGCCCTCATCAGCCAGCCCTGCCACGTGTCCCTGTCCCCAGCAGGATGGCCGATCCGGACCCCCATCTGCGTCAGCCCTGCCTCACAGTGCACGGCATCCCCATGGTCAATGCCTTCGCCCACTACTGGGAACGGATTGACACCTTCCAGAGCCGCCCTGAGGACATCGTGGTGGTCACCTTCCCCAAATCTGGTGAGCATCCCCAAGGCAACCAGATGTGCTGGTACTGGGTGGGCAAGTGTGTTGTTCAGCTGGGACCCACTGCCTGGGGGCACGCAGCACATTTGGGGGCTGTCAGGACAGAGTCGTGTGGGATTTCCATTTTCCTCCATGGACTCTGGTCGAGGTCTGAGGGGTTGTCAGTGCTGAGACACCCGATGCTGCCCTGGCTGCTCCATTTGATGCATTTCTTTCCCCAGGCACCACTTGGGTCAGCGAGATTGTGGACATGATCCTGCAAGGTGGAGATCCTGAGAAGTGCAAGCGGGACATTATCAGCAAAAGAGTGCCCATGCTGGAGTTCTCTGCCCCCGGGAAGATGGCAGCAGGTAGTGAGGTGCAGGGGCACTCCACAGGGGTTGAGTTCCAAGGGTCTTTGCCAAGGGCCCACTGAGAAAGTGCTTTGGGATCCCCCAGGAACAGACCAGCTGGCCACCATGCCCTCACCCCGTGTGGTGAAGACTCACCTGCCGGCACAAATCCTGCCCAAATCCTTCTGGGAAAACCGCTGCAAGGTAACCCCCAACCCTGATCCCTGCCCTGGGGGGTATTGCAGCTCCCCTGTTCCCCTGAGACAGGACTCCCCACTGCTCTCTCCAGCATCCTAAGCAGTCATGGGAGTTCTAGGAGCTGGAGCATCCTCCCTGTTGGGGGTCCTGGGGCTGTCCCTCATACCTCCATGGCCGATCTGCAGATGGTCTATGTGGGGCGCAATGCCAAGGATGTGGCTGTCTCCTACTACCACTTTGATTTGATGAACAAGTTGCTGCCACACCCTGGGACATGGGCCCAGTACCTGGAGGAGTTCATGGCTGGCAGAGGTGGGACAGGGCACCCCTGGGTGCATGCAAGGGACCCTGTGGGGGACTGTCACCCACTGGCTGCTCTCCCCATGCAGTGGCGTATGGTTCCTGGTACAACCACGTCAAGGGCTACTGGGAGCGCAGGAAGGATCACCCCATTCTCTACCTCTTCTACGAGGACTTGAAGGAGGTGATGGAGTGGGGTGGATGGTGGTGTGGGGTGTGGGGGTGGCAGGAGGGGTGAGTGTTGGCCTGTGTCCCACAGGACCTGCGCCGGGAGATTGCCAAGATAGCCCAGTTCCTGGGGCAGAAGCTGTCGGAGGCGGCGCTGGACACCATCACCCGACACACGTCCTTCGAAGCCATGCGGGACAACCCTGCTGCCAACTACAGCAAGTCCATCTTCATGGACCACGGCGTGTCCCCCTTCATGCGCAAAGGTGAGCGGCTCCGGGGACCCCCAGTGCACTGTCCCCATTGCTCCTGCTGAGCCCCATCTCGTCCGGCTGCAGGCACCACCGGAGACTGGAAGAACCACTTCACTGTGGCCCAGAACGAGCGCTTTGATCAGGACTATGTGCAGAAGATGTCAGGCACCGACCTGTGCTTCCGCACTCAGATCTGAGGAGACATCGCCGGACACTCCCCAGATCCTCCCTGTGCTGTGATGGCACTGCTGCCGTTCCTTCTGCTCCCCTGGGACTGCTGGAGAGAAATAAAATGTGCTCCCTAACCCTGCCATGGGGTGCTTACTGCTCTGAGTCTGTGCTGATCCCAACCCAGCTGTCCCCCTGGGGCTGCTGTCCCCTTCATGGGCTGGGGACAAGCAGGTGTCACCCCTTAGCCACTGTGGTGGGAAATTGCCAGCAGCAGCTCATGGGATTGCAGAAGGTTTTGACAAAACTGCCTGTGGGGAAGGTGTTGGGTGGGTGTGGGCAGTGAGAGGTGTCCTCCCCACCTTCACACAGTGGGATGTGGCCTGGGGCCTGTGGGGGAGAGCAGGACTGGTGGGGCTGGAGATGTCCACTGTGGCCCTGCCTGCAGGTCAGTGGCTGCCGGCTTCTCCCTGCACTTGCTCCTCCCTCTCTGCAGCAGCCACAGCATTGGCAAACATTACTGCCCTCGCCTCCCTGTCTCTGCCCGTAAAAACTGCTGCCGTCACCCTCCCGGTGTCACCCTCCTGGTGTCACCGTCCCGGCGTCACTCTCCCAGCGCAGAGCAGCAGGTCTTAGGTGAGATGGGTGTCCCGGGGTTCCCTGTGGGTGCTCTGCCCATGCTCAGCCACACAGAGCTGCATGTGCGGACGTCCCGGGTGGGGGTTTTGGGGTACTTTGGGGTGCAATCAGCAACTGTAAACCTTCCCCTGATCTGGGGTCTGTGACAGAAACCCCAGGGACTCAATTCCCTGCTTCCCATGGGGGCTGTGGGAAGAGGTGCTTGCTCTGGGTGATGCTGGCACACTGTGAGCACCCCTGCCCTTGCTAGGGCTCTGGGTGTGCTCCTGTCCCTGCAGCTGGGACCCCTGTCCCCAGCAGTGGGTGCAGCGATGGCCGTGGTGACCTCTGGTCTGTGCTCTGATGCTATCACTGCCGCTCCCTGAGCAGGCACAGTGCCAGGTGACCAGGCTGCCCTGGCCGTGGTAGCCTGCCTGGTCTTTGCCTATCTCCTTTCTGCCTAGATTAGCAGCAACCTCTCCTGCTAATACAAATCATTGGCAGGCTGACTGGGAAAGTCATGGGGAAAGGCTTGCCATGGGAGCACGAACAGTGAACATGCATGAAAAGGTGGAATGGAGAGAGCAACTCCTCCTTTTTTGGGCTGGTGAGCCATTAGATGAGTCCCATCGTGTCTATACCTATGAGATTTGCAGATTTGCCCATCATGATAGCATGCAGCTTTCCCTGGGAGGCTGGACAGATGCTGGCAAGACAGGAGTGTGGCACATCTGCAGGGAGTTTGGCCAAGTCTGCTGCTGCTCCTCACTGTAGAGCTGACAAGGACAGGGTGCAGCACCTATTCTTCCACCAACAATGCAATGACACCAAGCTTGGCCTGAACCTGCTCTCATTTCTTTAATGTTTTGGCTTTGCAGAGTGGAAATGGCTCCAGTGCCAGCCACCCTGATGTCTGTTTTTTACATGCCAAGGTGCCCCTGCAGGCATTTCAACAGCAGTGAAGAGAGTCCATAAAATATTAAAATGAATAAAAAAATCGAAGTGCAGTGCCATAAACCTTGCCGCTGCTTTTTTCATCCTGTGATAACAGTGCAGAGGTATAAAGATACAATTTATACAAGAAAGATGGTCATGGTGAGGCTGTTTTATCTCATTAACTTTTCCTGGAGTTTCCCTATACCCTGGGGATTCCAAACCTTTTACTGAGCACATGCACATGTGACTTTGCAGAATTGCTCAATTCTGTCACTTCTGGGTGTACTCAGGGATGACCCAACTTTGAAATTTTCCCAATCTAGTGTCCTCCCTTCCCAACCCACCACTGCCCCCTGCCCCACCCCACCCCCCCCCCAAAAAAAAAAAAAAAAAAAAAAAAAAAAAAAAAAAAAAGTAAAGACTTTTAACTGTGCTTACAAACCAGAAGTTGCTTCATTGCATTAAGTGAAAGGGAAAGCACAGAGTCATTTGGTGCTTCTTCTTCAGGGCAAAAGCTTCGATTTTCTACCCTGGCCCTGAATTTTTGAGGTGCTGGCTGACATGGAGGTTTTCTAGAAATCAAAGCGTCGTACACACTGCAACCCACAGCCAGCCAGCACAATGGTGAAGAGACCCGTGTGTGGAAAACATCAGTTTGCATTGCCTAACTTTTGCATGAGGGCCTTAGCCTTGACAAGCGTGTTGTTTTTTAACAAGGCTGGAGGTTGCATCACTGTCTGCAGCACTTCTTTTAGTAATGTTAGATGTGTGAAATACAGGCACTTAACACCATCTACTTTCTTCTGCCTCACTTCTCTCTCATTTGATGGATTTTGTTCTTTAATCCTCTCAAAATGCTTATCTTCTCTGATCTGAGTATCATCTTTAGAGCTGGCCGTGGGAACAAGAAAAATTTAACTCTTTTGTTCCCCTAGCAATTGCTCTCGTTTGCTATGGAGGAATTTGATACTAAGGAGTTGGAAACAAAAAACAAGTTCCCATCTAAGTTTTTATCCAGGGAAGTGATCCCAGCACCAAGCCTGAGAGAGTTCAAGAAGCATTTGGACAATGCTCTCAGGCACGTGGTGCAATTCTTGGGGCTGTCATGTGCAAGGCCAGGACTTGGACTTCAATAATCCTTGTGGGTCCCTTCCATCTCAGGATATTCTATGATCTGCTCTAGCCCACAGGAACATGGCTTTTCAATAGTTGCTGGAAAATTTTAGGTTTCTTATAGGACTTGACAAAAGAAGCTAAATTAGCCTGAAAAAGAAATCTTACTGTGGATACAAAGGTCTGTGGAGAGACTGTAGTGAAATTTCTTGCTGTAAGGCCCAATTACTGCATAATAGTCCTGGATTCTGAGGGTTTAGATAAAGCCCTGTCGAGTATTATGGACAATACTTAAAAATCATTGAGATGCACTTTCAGATTCCTGTATTTTCAGATTATTAAATATCTAGATCTCCAGAACCAAGGGCCCTAGAGCCAATACAGGTAACATACCAACTTTTGAAAACCTCTGCAAACAAACCACAAGATTCACTATGTGCTCCTGTTCACAATTTATAAACAAATCCACTACCTAACAAACAATTTTGTTTTGCCACCTGGGACCCTAAAGGGAATAAAAAAGTCTTTTTAGCAGTCAGACACCATATTTCATATCTATAGGAAACAAAGTCCTCCTGAGAACCTGGCTCTTGTAATAACATAATACATCCTGGCAAGGGAAAGACCATCTCAACTCTTAAATTCCTAGAGCATAACAAAGCAAGAATAAACACAGAATACATGCCTTGTTGCCATTATCCTGTATTTTATTACTTCCTCCTTTTGGAACCCAGTTCAGAGGGTAACTTGCTTAAGCTCCTTCTGCCTGATAATCAGTCCTGCTGGAGCAGCCCAGGCACAAAGGAGGGGAGCAGCAAGGAAAAGCAGCAAACTGGTGTAGCAAATTGCACCTTGCAACTCAGAGCACGATGCTTATGTACCTTGGAAGACTCTGTTAGGTAAGAGTTTTTTGCTGCATGATATTTGTTCCCCAAATTGTGATGGATCGAGTGTATCATTATATGCCTGGGTTTTAGCTGTCATTTTGTCTCCAGGTGGTTAAAGAGCTGCTTCCAGGCACAGTGTTTATATTCAAGGGACAACTTTCCAAGTGAGAGCCATCCCAGAACATGTAGGTTTTAGCACCTTTACGGCTCAGAAGAGGCCCAGACCCATGTTTAAACACCTGAACTGAGCCCACAACATGATCAGGTTGGTGGTGATGTGCTGCAGGCAGTAGCAATGGACTCACTGTGTTAAAAGTTGTCTGGGAGCAATTGGAAGCTACCGGTGACCTATTAGAACAAAATGCATGTTGTTATTGGCATTATCATCAACCAAACGAAGGATTTGTTGACTTCTCTTAGCATAAGAAATATCAGCACTTTTAACATCTCACTTTTTAAAAGGATGCAATTTCCAAGTCAGCCCCATGGCCTCTCATTCCTTGGCCTGCCTCTGGCATTGCTAGTTCATGGAAAAAATGCAAGGGATTTGTTTGAGTCTCAGAGCTGGCATCCAGGGGACTGGCTCCTTTGACAGCAGAGAGGATTGCTGTCATCCTCCTAACAATAGAACTCCCTCAGTGGGAAGCTAATAGGGTAGAAGGCAGAAAGGGAAAAATCAATCACCAAACATCTTTTTTCTCTTTTCAGAGCTCAGATGAAACACGGGTTATAAAGGCACTCTCACTTCTGCCAAGAGCGCTAGCAAGGAGCTATCAAACAAAACACAGAGGTGCAGCACTCTCAACTGGAACAGAAAATTCCCAGACTATCTAGCCCTTGACTCTGCCATGGCCATGAAAACAACTGGCTCAAAGAGATACCTCCAGCTGCTCCTTTTTCAGGTTGCTCTTGTAGGGCCTGTCTTCTGTGGGAAGATACTGGTCTGGCCAACAGAAGGCAGCCACTGGTTGAACATGAATGTAATTATACAGGAGCTCATCCACCGTGGGCACAGCTTTACCATCCTGGTATCCAATGCTACCCTCTTCATTGAACCCAGGCCTAAGGCCACAGAGAAGTTTGAGACCTATTATGTGCCCTACAAGAAAGATTTCCCTGAGAGCCTGATTAATGGAATAGTGGATCTATGGCTCAACCATAGGCCAACCATCTTGACCTTCTGGCAGTTTTACAAGGAGCTGGGAAGACTGTCTGTAGGCTGGCAGGAGATGAACAAGATGATGTGTGACGCAGTGCTGACCAACCAAGAGCTGATGGCTCGTCTGCAGCGGTCTGGCTTTGACCTGCTGCTGTCAGACCCTGTGACCCCCTGTGGGGAGCTCCTGGCTCTCAAGCTGGGCATTCCCTTTGTCTACTCGCTACGTTTCTCCCCAGCCTTCACTCTGGAAAGGCACTGTGGCAAGATCCCAACCCCACCATCCTACACACCCGCAGCCCTGTCTGAGCTCACTGACCGCATGTCCTTTGTGGAGAGAGTGAAAAACTTTGTGTCTTACCATCTGCAAGACTACGTTTTCCGGAGCTACTGGGGACATTGGGATATCTACTACAGCAAAGTCTTAGGTAAGCCTTCTGATACTTCACTTCTCATTATACGTCATATCCTTATGACCTGCAGAGCTAGGAACTCACCAGGGTTGCAAAACCAAGGGAGAGGTAAGCAAGAGGTTTGTCATTATATCCCTAAAAAGAGGCTGAGCCACCATCAGTCAGGGTGCTGTGCTGCTATGCCATTGTATTGAGACAGGATCAGGGTCATCTCAATTGACAGATTTTACTTTTGTCATAATTAATTTTAGTGTGAAGTTTGATATGACTTTCACAGCATACAGGGCACTCAACAAGAGTGACTGCTTGCACAGAAAGCAGCCAAGAACAGAGCCATTTTCTTCATCCAGAAAAGGATAACAAGAAGGGGGGAGCTGGTGAATTACAAGCCAGCCTTGTCACCTTCAGTAGCAATATTTAAGTGCATTGTGGCTTTGTAATAGAGACTTCACTTATGTCACTGATCATATAAAACCAATTCTTTCTGCACAAAACAAGTTTTATTTAGAACATATCCTCCTACCCACAAGCAAACAGTGAAAACAACAAGTCTTTCTCTGCAGGCTTTTCTTCTGACTGTTTTGAATTATTACATAGAAAAATATGTTTATTATTAATCAGATGTCATTTCTACTACCTTCACACTGAGCTTTTCAAAAAGACCTCCTCCAAATCCCTCAGGATTCAATTGCCTGCAAATACCTTGCATGATGCAAGACCCCACAAGTACGCCAAGCTGGTGTCATGTGTACAGTACATGAGGTATCTCAGCTTGGCTCCTCACAGTCCAGCTGTTTCCATTACCCACATTTTCCTCCCAGAAAGGATGATCTAGGCAGCAGGGAAACCATACCAAAAGCCTTGGACAACAACATTAGGAAACCATTGTGTAACAGCACTGGGCAGAAACCCTGTAACAATGATTTTTAGCACAGGAAAGAGAACTTACAGTATTTCTTAATTGCACATCAGGAGGGACCATATAAATAAAGCTGTTTAATGGATTTTCTGGTTCAATTTATAGTGCATAATTGGCACTTAGTCGCAGGCAGGAAGCCTGCACTATCCCCTCCTGGTCTCCCACGGTGCATGCTCTGGAAGAGGCAAGTTCACATGAGGACAATCTCACACTGATACTGCTGTGTAGTTTCATCCACTTCGAAATGCAACTCTGGCTGCAGCCCCGGATCACCACTTTAAGTGTGTTCTAAAGGGATGCTCAGTGGCTTTATAAAAGCAAAAGGGTACCCACACAGTCACTGAACATCTTTGCTGCCTACCGACCTATGTTTCAAAGAGCCAGAAGAATACAGGATACAATGCTCGCTGGACTGAGCCCCCCAGGGCTGATGGCTCTCCCTGCTGCTCCAGAGGAATCACATTTCCCAGCTTCAGCAAGCTGTTTACCACCAGAGGGTGCCAGCCGGTGGCAGTCACCCTTTATTCCCCTAGGAAATCATGATTTTAAACACGCTACCACGCAGTACATGATTTCACACCGCCCACGCTTGGCTCCCTGCCCCCAGGATCAAGGCAGAGTCACGCATGCCCAGCCCAGTTTGGGAGGGCCGCTGCTTCCGCAGAGGGAAGGTCACGGGGCCATTGCCACACAGGGGAGGCGATGGCAGGGAAGGAGGTGGCAGTGCTGTGGCTGCTGGCCGTGTTGGGCTGCGGGTCCGGGGGGAAGGTGTTGGTGTGGCCGGCTGACAACAGCCACTGGCTGAACATGGAGCACATCCTACAGGAGCTTGTGGTCCGGGGCCACGAGGTGACGGTGCTGCTGCCTTCGTGCTTCCTCATCATCGATCCCACACAGCCCTCACCCTTCCAGTTTGAGGTGATTGAGGTGCCGGTCACCAAAAAGGAGATGACTGAGTTAATGGATGAAATTTTATACTTTTTTTTTTATGAGGAGAGAGTGCTACCTATCTGGAAAAGTGCTTACAAGATAGGTCAAGCAATATTCCAGATGAAGAACATAACTAAAATGATTTGTGATGGAGTTGTGAAGAATGAGGCCCTGATGGAAAGACTGAGGGCATCCGCCTTTGATGTCCTTTTGGCAGACCCACTGTCACCCAGTGGGGAGCTGGTTGCTGAGAAGCTGGGTATCCCCTTTGTGTACACCTTCCGGTTCTCCATGGGCAACACGGTGGAGCGGCTCTGTGGAACACTCCCAGCACCTCCTTCCTACGTACCAACCACCCTAACCAGCCTAACAGATAGGATGACCTTCTGGCAAAGGCTAAAAAACATCCTCAGCTACACTCTGCAGGATTTTGTATTTCATTACGTTATCTGGGCAAACTGGGATCAATACTACAGTGAAGTTTTAGGTAAGGCTGCTCTCTTTCCAGAAATTACATCTGCTGTACACACAAGAGTAAATACCCAGATATGAGAGGTTAAGGCACAAATCAAGAGCAAGACAGCCCCAAATTCACTCTCCTTCCTTCAAAATTCCTGCATCAAGTCAAACAATCCAGGCAAGTACAAACATTGCCTGTTAATCCTGACCTGCGACACTAGTAGAGCTAAGTCTGTACAAGTATTTCCAGGATATGTAAAACAGTACTAAAGCACTTGAAAAAGGGCTGATTAGTCATATTCATAGATGAATCATGACAAACACTAAGAACAGTAAAATACTATATACCCACACACAAAAGTACTTTTTGTCCCCTAGCACACTTCTTGCTTGCTACTTTGTCTCAAAATGAAAGATAATATCCTCCTCTGGACCTTTAAAAGTCTGGGACATCATATGAGCCCCAATTTACAGTGATAAAAGGCCCTCTGCAGAGACATGGTTGTTCACTCTTCTGAAAGTGTCTAGAAAACTGTTAGATGATAGTTGTATTTATTTGTGTTTTTTAAATTTTTTAAAATAATAGCTGTATAATTATTTTCCCATTTTTGCTCTAGGCGATTATAGTAATGCTTAAAAGGAAACAGGCCAAACATACATGCATTGCTGGTGGGGAGATAAAACGGGTATTTCAATATGAGACTTTTAAGTGTTTTTATTTATATTTCACCAGTAAAGTGTAATTCTGCTGAGAGAGCTAAGCTGTTAAGGTATCCTTAGAATACATAGCTGTGTGTTTGTGTTGCTTATCATGTTTTGATGACAGAGACTAGAAAACCTTGTGCTGGCTGAAGCATGGTTTGGTGTCTGTTGTGTAAGCCTCAGAACTGTTTGGATCTTGTGGTGTCTTTTTTTATTGTGAACTGTGGGGTTTAGTATTTAAAGCTTCATTGCAATACCTGTTTTGTTAGCTTGCATGGGCTGCATGATGGATTTTTGCTGAAAACAGTGTTGATAACACAGGAATGTTTTAATTACTGCTGAGCAGTGCTTACAGTGTGTCAGGACCTTTTCTGCCTCTCAGAAGTTGGGAGGGGACACAGCTGGGACAACTGACCTTGACTCACCCAAGGGATACCCCAGCTCATGATGATTTTGTGCTCAGCAGAATAAAAGATATGGGGGAGAAGTTTGTCAGGGCTGCTGTTTCTCAGGGACTCACAGGGCATTGGTTGGCTGGTAGTGAGCAACTGTTATTTTTGCATCACTCGCTTTTCTTGCTCCCTTTTTCTTTCCTTTTCTGTTTTTTTCTTAAATTGTCTCAATCTCAATCCACGAGTTTTCTAACTTTTGCCCTTCCTTTTCTCCTCCTACTGTGAGAGAATTAGAGGCTCTGTGGTGCCTAGCTGCCTATCAAGATTAAACCACAACACAGGGAAAAGGCTTCTGGTCTTCACATGCTGCAAAATGCACTTTGTGGTGAGCAGATAGGAGCTGTTGTAATTTTGAGATCAGCTGTAGCTCTGCAGAACACGCCAGAACAGATTTGCTGCTTGCCCTGTCCTCCCAGGAGTGTTGTTCTGTGTTATGACATTCCCTTTTGCCACGTTTGCCAATCTTGTCACGTTTGCCAGCCTAGGCACCAAACAGATGCCGCTTTTAATTGGTTGGCTCCAAAGTGTTTGCACAGTGAAGCAGTGACTGCTGCCAGTTCAGTCAGACCAGAGTTGTACATGGAATGCTGAGATGTTGGGGCCAAAATTCCCCTGGCTGCTCTGGGCCTACGCATGCTGCTGCTACACTGGTTTTTGTGGGAGGGTGGTGGTCTGGCCCACCGATGCCAGCCACTGGATCAACGTGAAAGTGCTTCTGCAAGAGCTCATTCTCCGCGGTCATGAAGTGACTGTGCTGGTGCCCTCCAGCAATCTGCTCATCGACTACCAGGACACCTCCTCTCCTTTCACTTTTGAAGTCCTGCAAGTCCCCTATAGCCAGGAGACCCTGGAAGCCTTCATGGACGACTTCCTCAATTTCTGGATGAATGAAGCCTCTAATCTCTTCCCCTGGGAGATCATGTGGATGATTAAAGAGCAACTGGAGGTCTTTACCAATATGTCAAAGCAGATCTGTGACACCCTAGTGATGAACTCTCACCTGATAGCAAAGCTGCAGCAGGCCAAGTTTGATGTTCTGATTGCTGATCCCCTGTCTGTAGGTGGGGAGCTGGTAGCAGAAATCCTAGAGATCCCTTTTGTCTACAGCTTCCGCTTTTCTGATGCGAATGTGGTAGAGCGGCTGTGCGGTGGGCTCCCGTCCCCACCTTCCTACGTGCCCGCTAGCACAATGGGGCTCACACACCAGATGTCCTTTACGGAAAGACTGCAGAACTTTCTCTTCTACTTTTGCATGGATTTATTTTTCTTGAAGTTTTGGCAAGATGAATGGGATGGGTACTACAGTAAAGTCTTAGGTAAGGCAGCTGTTGTGTGGTTTCTTTTCTTTCATAGGTTGTGCCTTTGGACTGCTTTGGGACCACCATGCTGTTGTCTCAAAATACTTTCTCAAAGGCCAGCAGACGTGGCAATCCTGAAGTATCTTGCAACTCTGCATAGTGCAGGATGCTGAGTGTCAGTTCAGATTCTCAGACAATAAATATTGTCACCTTTCCCTTTCATCCACCATTCGGAGTCTGAAATAGTCTCCTTAAACTACATACATACCTGAAAGTTTTGTTCCCACATAGTACAACTCAGGCATGATTCAATGTTTAATAGAGATCTTTCAGTTCAACGGACTTTGAATATTGTCCAGGGTATCTAAGTTTAGGCAGATAAGGAGTGAACAGCAAACACAAGGCATCTCTTCTGTTGCTGTCCAATCTCTTCCTGCATTTGCAAAGAACACCTCCATGCTCTGAAAACTAGCCCCTCTTCCTTGGACTGATTTTTTTTAATACCACATAAAGTCTTAATTATACCTTTATATCACTCTACTTGTAATGCAGACTTAATTTCTACTTCAGTAACTTTGTAACTGACTCATTCCTCTTTATTTAAATATAAAGAAAAAATTACTGGTGTAGATTATTATACTGATCAAGTAGTATAAGAAGATGCCCTACAGATGTTTTTTTATCTTGCTGCTTATGTAGCTTGATTCCTGCTTGCATTAGGCTGGCTTTGGAAAACTATTTGTCAATACTTCTTACCCTTTTACTCCCCAGGTTCACTTTATGGAGAAAATACTGCAAAGACAACTTGAAACATATACCTAAGAATATATATTTTTCCACATGGGAAGCTATAAAACATCAGATTAACATTAGATTTTTTTTTCAGATGGATTTCTAGAAACATTGGATTTTGCATAAAATGGTATTAAAAGTTTCTATGGAGTTGGCTAATTTTTCCCAGTAGAAAAGCTATTCAGAAGAAGCTGACCTAGTCCTCAAGAAAACTAGAGATGTCGGTACCTGTCTTTTATTTTGCCTGAGCAACTGCTAAATGAGTCACCATTTGAAAAATGCTACAGGACTTTGTTTAAACTTTCTTCCTCCCTGACAGGTGATCATCACTTTGTGGTTAATTTATTTTTTATTTGGAACTAAATTTTGTGTGATTGTTCTTTTCCTCAAAGTGTGTTTTTATTACAAGCACAGATAATGAAGTATTTCACCACTACAAGAATTGTACTTTTATATTAGATACTAAATGCTTCCCACTTGTACTGCTATAAAGTAATTCTGAAGGTTCAGAATCCTTTTAAAGATTGTATTGTCTTGCTCATGGCCACCTGCTAAAGCTGTACACAGGAGTGGGCACGGAGTAGGTCCAGATTTGTGGATGTTTTCATTTTATGCATGGTTTGATAAACTACACTGATTAGGAGTGCCAAGAGACAAAGGTAAGGCTACTGTTTCGCAATCTAGAGCAAACAAGGTCACTCCCGTTCATGTTGTAAACCTCTTGTACCTTGTCCACAGGAAGGCCCACAACACTGTGTGAGACAATGGGGAAAGCAGAGATTTGGTTGATCAGAACATACTGGGATTTCGAATTTCCACGCCCTTTCCTGCCCAACTTTGAGTTTGTTGGAGGCCTTCATTGCCAGCCTGCAAAACCACTACCAAAGGTATCCCAACTTTGTTCTGCTGTTGGCTGGTGTGTTGGAGACTCTCCCTGATAACCATGCAAACTATGTCCTGAGAAAGTGCATTCTTAAAAGAAAATGCTCTGCAGCTGCTGGGGAGGAAGGAACTATTTAGCATCCACCCATACTTGGCCAAACTTTGGGCTGGTTTACACCCTGTTGTCTTAAAAGAGGATAGCTGATGTCAGCATGGGGTAATACAGTATCTGTTTTAGGAAAGGTAGGTGCTTCCTTAGGGTACTTAAATGTAATATTTAATTCTAAGACGCACACTTGCAGCACATGATAACATTGAAATACCTGATGCCAGAAGGCACTGTGACAAGACAAACCCTTTAGGTAAAATGGGGTCAAAACTTGCAGAAATAGATGAATGATAAACACTTTTTCTATTGTACCTTAGTTTAAGGCATCTTAAAGGGAGTAAAACACTGAGCATCTCCAGCCTGTGCTCTGCTGTGAATTGCGGTATTCAGCTGGAATTTGAAACTCCCAAGTACTGAAGATGACAACATGACAAGGTCTGGTGTAGATTATCATTGCTGTAGGAGCCTTGGAAGATATAGGTCATCTTCAGTGCAAGTTGTCTACTAAAAGAGACCTTCTCTCTTCTCAATCCCCTTTAGCATGGGTTGAGCTTGGGGAAAACGGATAACCATTCTCTTTTGCATGTTACTGCTGCAGTTCACATGGACTAACTAATAAAAGAACAGGAACACCTATTGGTCTGAGTTGTAGAAAATGTTTTGAGCAATGTAGTGTGTTGTAAGAAATGAGAACTGTCTGACTAACAAAATGACGGCACCAACTCTGTGAATCTGTGGTCAGGATGCTGAAACACCCTCTCAGGTTTCAGCAGAGCTATGAAACACAAAGTACTTGTTCCAGGAAAATCCAGAACCATGACCATGCTAGGGAGAGTGACGCAGGGTATGTATGGCCTGCTCATGATAATGCCAGGATTCATTCCTGCTGCTTGAAATGTATCCTGAAACTTGCTTTCAAAAAGACAAAGCATCTGTCACCTGTCTCAACTTGTCCTGCTCCTCCTCGGGGAGAAACTGGCCAGGTCTGTCTTTGTCAAGCCCTTCTGTCAGGAGGTGCTCACACCACCATCATTTCCTTAATAAGCTGAAAATCTTATGCTCTCTATTCACAGAAATCTGCATAATCTGCGTTGTGTAATTACCCCTGGTATGTTTTCTGCCTCTCCTAGGAAATGGAAGAATTTGTTCAGAGCTCAGGGGAACATGGTGTCATTGTATTCACTCTTGGGTCGATGGTCCACAACTTAAGTGATGAAAAAAGTACTGTGATTGCCAAAGCTCTCAGCCAGCTTCCACAAAAGGTGAATTTCTTTTCAAGCCTAAAACAAGTTGCCTCGTTTTTTTCACTTCCATTGTTCTCAGTGAGCCTTTTATGCTTGGAGTGGCCTGTTCTTTACCTGCATCCCTACTGGATGTGATACAGCCAGGAAGCTGGGCTCTCTGAGAGAGAGACTGCTGACTTACTTCATGGGGAGTTCTGGTGTTTCACCTCCTCTTAACCAAATGACGTGGAGGTGTGTCTACAGGCCAAAATACAAAAATCACTCCATGCATTTTTTATAATTAGCACATAATAACCAAAGAGTTCAACTGAAGCCAAAGCTATTTGAATTACTGGGAAAAGATATGTGGGTTTGAGATAAAGCTCTAAATTACATGTAATAATACAGAAAGGCACATCACATGCACCATGTTTATCTTATTCTTCCTTTGTTCAAGGTCCTCTGGCGGTACAAAGGGAAAAAACCAGAAACTCTGGGCTCCAACACCAGAATTTATGACTGGATACCACAAAATGACCTGCTTGGTAAGACTGATTCTATTTGGGATGGATTGCACTGTTGAAAAAACAGTTTCCTTTGTTTTTCCTCTAGAACTGTTAATTCAGGCAACAGAACCATGTAATGCTTGTTGGATACACTTAGTTTCACAGTTTAAGCTGCAGAGCTTTGCTCTTGGGAGCCTTAGTTTTCTAAAAGGCTCTGACTTACAGAGCTTGGTGGCAGCTGTCTAGAAAGGCTCAAAAGCACCTGTAGGCAGGAGTAAATACCAAAGTAGAGATGTTCTCTGGAGTTGGATTTGCCTCTGCAGTTCATCTCCAGGGCTCATTCTTCAACATGCTTGACGTAAGCAAGGCTGAAGCAGGAGGCTGTTCTGAACCTGAGGCCATGTGAAAACAGAACTGAACCACAGCGGAAGGGCCAAAGTAACTCTGGGGTAGTCTGGGGGTACCTGCTGATTCACATTTTGTGTTAAAATAAGTATGACTGTGTGAAAACTAACCATGCAAGCTCTGCTGCTGATCCAGAGGTCAGGGTTGGTCCCTTCTCTAGCAGTGCACTGGCCCCTTTATGCAGTGCTCACATTCCAGTGAATGCAGTCTGCCACAGCTGCTGTAACACACACCTCTCCTTCCCTGTTCCAGGCCATCCCTTGACAAAGGCCTTTATTACACATGGTGGGACCAATGGGCTCTATGAAGCCATCTACCACAGCATCCCAATGGTTGGGATTCCGATGTTTGCTGACCAGCACGACAACATTGCTCACATGGTAGCAAAAGGAGCTGCAGTTCAGGTGGATTTCAACACAATGAAGACACAGGACCTGGTGGACGCACTGAAAGCCGTCATTTACAATTCCACGTGAGTTTTGTTCTTGGCTTACAGTAGGCTGAGGTTATTAAAATCCTGGGCTGCTGATGTGAGAAATTCTGCTGGCTCTTCTGGGAATGGAAAATGCAGAGTAGCTAAAGTTTGGGTTTCAGATGAAAACCATGTAATTTCTGAAAATCAGTGTTTCTCAAAAAGGAGAGAGCAGTAATTTGATTTTCCTTATATGACCTTTTATGAGTGCTTTGAGAAAAATAGTTCTTGAAAAGTTCACAGGAGCTTCTGAGAGTTCTCTGCTGGTGTAAATCCTCTGGAGGCTCTGAATGACAATTCTGGTTTTATTAGGTCTTTGCTGCCTGTAGTCACAACAGTTCTTTCTCCTACCCCAACTTAGCAATATCCTTAGGTTGCCATAACTATCAATCAGGACTCAGAGGGTAAGGAAGCCCAGCAACTGGGATCCCTTGCTAAGGATAAGGCCACTGACAAAGGGATTGTAAAAAATGTATAAGTCCTCAGTCTTTGGCAGCAACTCCTGTCAAGTGTGAAGGACTAATGTTCCTTCAAGTAAGAACTTGCAAATTCCTGAAGCAAATGGACCATCACTGATGGAAGTATCTAGTATGAAGGAGTCAGCCATGGTGGAGGTGATCTGTAATGACCTGGGTGGCAGCTGGTACATGTGGCTTCCCCAGCCTTCCCCTTAGTTTTACTACTGAGTGTGACACCATAGGGTCTGGGATCTCCTTGGGTCAGTTGGGATCAGCTTTCCTTGCTGTGCCTCCTCCTACCTCCTTGTGCATCCCAAGCCTCCTCGCTGATGCGGTGGTGTGAGAGCCAGAAAAGGCCTTGACTCGATATAACCTCAGCAGTAAGGAAAACATCTCTATTGTATCAACACTGTTTCCAGCACAAATCCAAAAAATAGCCCACACCAGCTATTAAGAGGAAAGTTATCTCTAGCCTAGCCCAAATCAGCACACTCTATTATATTGGAACAGAAAATGCTGCAAATGTTTCCATGTTGTTTCTTTAAAGGAGTATTGGGAATAATTTTGAATAACTTATCTTTGCAAAATATTGGTTTTCTGTATTAGTACTCTTAACCCAATTTATACATACAGGAATACACTGGACCAGTTTCAAATATATTTAAATAAGACTGATGAAAGTAAAAGCAGGGCTGCCTACCTTCCTCAAGAGGACTGCCAGGTGCTCAATGGTTTGTTTCAGGAATAAGTGAGAAATCTCTTTGGTTTCTTCTTTTTTTCCCCCCAGCTATAAGGAAAATGCTCTGAAGTTATCCCAGATACAGCATGACCAGCCTGTTAAGCCTCTGGACAGAGCTGTCTTCTGGGTTGAATTTGTCATGCGTCACAAAGGAGCAAAACACTTGAGACCAGCTGCTCACCATCTCACCTGGTACCAGTACCACTCCCTGGATGTTCTGGCATTCTTGTTCACCTGTATAGCCACTGTTACCTTCATTCTTTTCAAGTGCTGCCTGTGTTGCTGTAGAAGATGTGGCAGGATTGCAAAGAGGAAGAAAGAATAGACATCTTGTTCCAATCAGTGGTTTTCTTCTCCTAGGCTGACTCAGCAAGGCATTTATGCAGATTCTTTGGTGAACAAGTTTATTAGGATATGCTTTAAGCTGGGCATATCATGAATTCACCACAACAAAGCTGTTGTGGGGCAGAGCTGCTTGCTTAGCCAGCAGATTCCTTCTGGTCTAAGTAAAATTGAATTATAGTTGCTTTATCTCTTGGGACCGTGTTAGCTGATCACACACGGACCCTGCCATGGTAATTGCTGCTCTAAGTTTTCAAATACCTCAAATATTTTGGTATATTTCATAAATTCAGCCTTGCCCTGTGTGATACTGTGGGTCTGCAACTAGACTCCGTATCATAACTCTGTCCTTCCTCTAGTGTCATGCAGACTTGATCACTGATTGACAACCAAATTGCCTCCTCTCCTGTCAGAAAAGCTCTCTCCAGATTGGACAGTGAAGCCAAGATCATGGGTTCCTAAAATGTGCCCATCTGAAGGGCCACGATCGTGAAAACTGGGAGATGCAAGTGGCAAATGCACTGACTACTTGGGGGTTGAGGGAGACTAGAATCCTAAGACCATTAAAAAATTAATTTTCTGGGAATCACTTCTCTTTTCCATTCAGTCTGGAATTCCTGCTGCACAGGCCATCACTCTAACTGCAACACAGCAGGGATGTGAAAACCGCCTTTGTCAGGAACTTGTCCATCTTAATCCCCAAACGCCTCTAAGCTGTGCTAATTGATAAATGCAGGAAAACCTCTAGAGAGGGAATCTGCAAAGAAGTAACATTCCATGTGGGAACAGCGCAACAGCCGATTGCCTTGCCTGAAAAGTTGGAGAGAAAATAGTGCTGCACTTGGGTCAGATAAGAGTGCTAGTACATGTAGTAATTCAGGTGTTAAAGATGCCTGTAAAACACTGCTAGTCCAGGCCTCCTGTTCTAGGTAAGGTTATTTCGCTGCTGTGCCAACTTACGAAAGAACCTGCTTGAATTTTAACTGATGTTTTTTAATACTCTAGAATTGTTTTCAAACAGAACTTGATTATTTGTTTACATAATAAAATTCCTTACACCACATCAACTTTTTTATTAGCATTGTCATGTTTCAACGTCTGCTAAACTTCTTCATACTACAACATGTACAAAAGCTCAAGTGAACTAAAGAGGGGTTACAAGAAGATGACCGCATCTCATGGCAATTTCTGGTATACCATTCCTGTTGTCATGATGGGATCATAACCAGGAACATGCAGTGAATAGAAAGGGGAACTGCATGACACTAAGGCCCCAGATCAGAAAGGGGTTGCTGTAACTGTTCAGAGAACCAGATGGGTCCCTAGGCACAGCTCCACCAAGCTGGCTCACTAAGAGCCCCCATCACTCAGTTGCTGAGATACCAGTCAGGATGCCAGAAGGCCAGCAAGCCTCCCAGCACACTGCACAGGCATCCGTCAGACAGGGCTAACACAGGACACTGGAAACAGGATAGATAGGAAAAGTGGACAAAGTGCTGCACAGTCTCTGTAAGGAGGTGCTTTGTTTCTGTAACCTACTCAGAGAAATTTGGCTTATCTAGTATTGAATTTAAATAAGTTAAAAAAAACCCCAAAAAACTCGAACAAAACCAACACCCCCTCTTCATGTTAGAGTGTGTGTGTAACGCTAAGCTACCAAAGTATGAGGGTAGTCTATGATGCATTTCTCCAATTAGACACATAATGTATTTTAAATCTGACAGACTGATCTAATCCTACAGCTAGCAGGCAATACCTCTCTGTGAACAGTAAACTGTTTTGAGGAACCCAAACACATATTCAGCCTGCTGTACTGCTTAAAGAATCTAAACATACTTGGACATGGGAGCTCTAATGTTTTGTTTAACACATGTAGATGTTTACTGTGATTACTGTAATTGTAGACTAAAATAAAGAGAGCACAAATTACTGCCAAGTCAGAAAATCACATTTCTGCAACTGCCACACCGTGGCCAGTCCTAAATCGCCTTTTATAATAATAGCTGCAGCACCCAGCAGGGTGAAGCTGGAGGTCTTTAAAGCACATACTACAGTCTGGATTTGTTACATGAGAAGACACTGAAGGAAGTTTATGAAGAAGTCCACCAAGGCAGTGCTACTCTTACAAGTTTTGGAAAGTTGGAAATTCCTAGTTAGCTGAAGAACTTTCACTACAAGTTCTCCTTTTTTTTCCCCTCGCAGGTTTACCATTGGTGTTTAGGTTAAAATATTTCCTATTTAAGAGAAATTACAAGTGATCACTACAAAAACACATGCACAGACTCTGGATGTTGCAGGACTAACACGTTCCTGAGATAGGTATGTTGTGGCTGAGGACAGCCTCTCAACAGCTTGAAGATCATACGATTAAGCTGAATATGCAGGGCCTTAATAACTCTGATGAACTGCAGGACTTATTGGCTACTTCACTATGGAAAGAGAAATGCAATTATCTTTTATATCAGCAGTCCTTTTCCTAAATTCAGGCTTCAGATCAACTTCACTTACCACAAAGAACATTTGAACTATTTCTGATCATAGATCTTTTCCTAGAACTGCCAGAATCTGTCAAAGCTGGCAAGCTTAGAAAACGAAGAAACCCAACATGGAGTTTTAAACATTTCAATAGTTACCAATTTATTTTTATAAAAAAAAAAATTGTAGCAATGTAGAATACAGCAATATTTTCTGGTTCCACACACGCAGGTTGTGAACATTCCGAGCAATGTGTACATTTTGGAAAGAGACTAGACAAGAGAATTGACCAAAATGTTACTGAACAAGGGAAGATTTTTAAAAAAGGCTAAAAATTAGGTATCAATAGTGTCTTCTTAATATTGCTTTTCTTACTGAAGACTGAAAAAAACCACTTGACTTCACAGGTAGGGTTAAAAAATGGGGGGGAAGGGGGGGGGGGAAAAAGGCTGCTACAACACTGCCATACAGTCAAAAAAAAAAAAAGAAATCATACTTCAATATTTGCATACTTGATAGCAGCATTCTCCCATCGAACCATATGAAACTACAGGAAGAAAACATCAAAGCAAAAAAAAAAAAAAAAAAAAAAAAAGGCAGTTATCCATCAGTATTCAAAAACCTAGAATGAAGTCACTAAGTAGATGTACACTTATGGAGAATTAATCAATATCTACATTCTTAGCTGCTTTCAACTTTGCTCCAATAGAAACATGAAGTTGAGAGTCAGCTCTGTGTATTTTATTTTTGGCCTATTTGAGTTTTTCCAGTTCATAGTTCACTGCATGCTTGGAATAGAGGGTCATTATAAATCCTTCTACACAATGAACTTTAAGTAGACAGCTGAAAATAAAATGTACTACTTGTAAACACACAAAAAAATACAAGCTTTTTTTGTTTCAAGTGAGCACTGGTTCCAGATAGATTATCTTCGGTATCTACCTCTTTCACCTCTGTCTCTGTCCCGGTCACAGATCCTCTCTCTCTCCCTTTCCCGATCACGGCCTCTGTCACGTTCTCTGTCTCTCCGATTATCCCGAGGCCGGTCTCGCTCCCGCTCTCGGTCCCTCTCCCGGGGCCGGCTTCTCCGGCCGCTGACAACAGCTTGTGTGCGGCGAAGGAAGTCATCTACTCTCATGTCATAGTCGTGCTGTGGTGAAAGGACAGCTCTGCTGTTTTCTTTCCCAGATCTGAATTCCCTCCCTTATCTATAGGGCTGTCTGTAACTCTTCAGAAAGCCCAGTATTTAAAAAAAGACACACCCAACCAAAGAAGTGTACAGCATCCATGTGTAGAATCTGGGGTTCAAATGCCAGGTACCAGCAAGACACCTGAAAGCTAAGAAGCCTTTCAAGCCAGCTAACAGAAATTCAATAATCTGCCCTGTTTTCTGATGTGCCTGTAAGAAGTTTTAAACCACAAAATTCTGCTGATAAAGTAATTTGTTGTCCATGAGCACAGACAAGGTTACAGGCATGTCCTTATACAAACTGGGCTTTAGCATGAAAATGCTCAGAGGTGGACAGGCTGGATGCCAATTTAAGCACACACCTCAGTTTAAAAGTCTGAGAATTTTTCACTTCTACCCCACCTGGTAGAGAAAGGCTTTTCAAATTTGTTGGAAGTGTCTAGTCAATCTAAACAATTGATCTTTCCAAGGAAGTCTAATCTAAGTAATAAAAATGCCATTTATCATAGTCAACAAAGCTCAGATTAGGCTACTCCTGGACCCCAGATTCCTACTCTGGCCTGCAGACTTGCATCCCCTCTGGTCTGTGTGGACACTTACTACTCGTTTGTCTCTGTATCTTGCTTCATGTGGTACAGGATGATGTCCTGAGTATGGAGGGTGAGCTTGAGGTGGAGGTGCATGGTGCTGATAGTAAGGGTGGTGTGGTGGTTGCTCCATACCTGGATACGGTGGCTACAAGAAAGTTACAGGAAGTTTGTTGAAGCAAAGGAATGCACGTAAGGAGTGCATCATTCAGATGGAAAACACAGCATCTAAATATATCTGATCACAGCCTCCTAACTGAACAGCAGACTACTTTCTATTAGGCTGTCACACTTTACTACCTCTCTACCATTGCTTGGAGAAGTCTGGTTAACACCCTCCCCACAGCCAAACATCCCTTCCTTCTGTATCATCCTCAACACGACACTGTACATAAATCTTCCACTACTTAAATGTGGAAGGTTTGTTTTTGGGTTTTTTAAACGTTTGCATATTGAAGGTGAATTCTGTCCAAACCAGTGAGCTCTTACAGCAACAAATCATGCTCGTTCCTTATGAATATGTTTCTACTTCAAATTAAAAAATGGACTTTGCAAGACAAATTATTTGACAAAATGCTAGCAGATTTTTTTTTTTTAAACAAGATATATTTTGCCTGATTTCTTCCATTTCTTCAATCAGCAAGGTCTTCCCTTTGCCACAGTACCAAAGCAACTTTGCTTGCATTTTTGTCACAAAGAAAGTAAGTGGAAGCACTGGATTCTAGGACAACTACTTGGAATGCATGCAGAAGAGTGGAGGGAAAAAACTAAAAGAGTTTCTGGATGCTTAACTGTGTTTGAAAAACTGTTCTCCTCCCCAGCTCACAATCTTGTTTACTTCCTTCAGTTTTAAGGAGTTGCATTTCAGCTAAGAAAAATGAGAGCTATAGGAGCATCTTTACATCTGGCCCTGCTTTTTGCTCACTGTCAGTACAAATGAGCCAAAAGACTCATAACACTTTCGCAAAAATCAGGCCACACTTACTAAATATAACCAAAACGACCTCACTGTGACTGCTTCTCCTGACATGAAGGCAAAACCACAAATCATACAAGTGAACTATCTATCTACATAGCTGTAGATATGTACACTTATGTATCTACTCATCTGACTGGGAAAAAAAAGTACATTTCAGTGGAGGCTGTAATACAGGAAGCTTTAATTAGCTTGTGCAGCACATTTTGCTAATTTCCTGCATGCTTCATTGCCATAGCCAAAAGCAAGCTACTGCACAATGCTAGAGCCTGGCAGCCCATTCCATGAGCCTCTTCAACAAGTCCACCTGTTTGATGCATTTACTGTTTGAGAACCAATTACTATTTAGCAGAACATTTAGCAGAATACATTTGGTGATCACACCCTCCTGCCTAGGCTAAAGGAGGGTTCTGCTATTTCCTAAGAGCTTATTAAGAATGCCAGACTACTGTTCAGAGTAAATTTCAAAATACTTGCTATCATTATTTTTCCCCTAAAATTTTTACACTGTTACAGCAAAGATACATTTTAGGAAAAGTGAAGACTTGAGTGCACACTGAATATGCCAGGCTCCTTTAGTGGGAAACAAAAAGGAAGCTGTATTCTAAGGAGAAAAACGAATTCAACAAGACACAAACCATTCCTTGCCATGGTGGTGGTGGTCCCATGTTGTGGAATTCCCTCACGTAATCATTGTAGGACTAAAATGAAAGACAGTAATATTAAAATTTGTGTTGAATGTTCTTTGGAAGTGCAGAAAGCTGAATAAAAAAGTTCCTCAAAAACTGCATGCAACAACTTACCCCATTTAAAAATACATCTCGTCGAACTCCTGAAAATCGTCTGTTGGGAATAAAAATTTGTAGAACTAAATCCAACTTATCCATGCAGACAAGTTACCAGGACATAAAATGAATAACATGAACACACCTTACCTGTCTACTTCGGGATATCTGGGATCCTTTATATACCCTGTTTGAACATCAAGCAGTATTAATTCAATTTACCATCTCAAGTTAACAATCTTAAAAATTATATTCATTAGAAAAACCTTTCATTTTGTGCCAGCTATGAAATTATGTCTACCTGCCACTACCCTCACTTTTAAAAAAACTCTTGAAAACTTACAGCTTCTTACAGATAACGCAGACAAGTAGTATAATATAGTAACAAAAAAGTGACATTGATAAATTGGTAAGAACCTGCACACAGTACCAACAATAATGCAAAAGGGAAACTGTGCAAATAAAGACATGAAATCTAGTCAAATGAATAAGGAATGCACATGAATTTGAAGAGTACTGTCTCCAGGCAGTTAGCATGTAGCCGTTACTAGCTCCTTACTGTGTATTCACAGTTCTGGGCAACTCTTACAGCTGATGTCCTAATACGTTTTGGATACAATGCTACACAGGAAATTAACCACAAACTAAAAAGTATCTGGAAAAGCCCCAGAGGGCAAAGAATTCTTAACAGCTTCAGTAAATCCCAAGAAGTAAACTTTAAAGAGCTCAGTAAAATGGTGCAAAACACCAGGCATGCTTGATCTAAAATAAAATAAAGCTTCTGAGTTTCATTACTCTTAAAAAATTTTGTTCTGTTTTTTAAACAATGACCTTAGAAAGATGGAGAGCAGCAACAACACCTTTTGCATGAAAGAGCACAGGCTTTGCAAACAAGCTGGACTGATAAACGCATGTTCTGAATAGATTTAGAAATCTACCACTGAAACAGCAGAATGTGCTTTACTAAGAGATGTGAGGCATAATTTGGTAGACTAAAACTGACAATTTCTTAATAGTTGCTTTCTGAAGGGAAAAAAATGGCTGCACTACCATCAGTGCTGTTACTGCACTACCACTGCAAACATTTCTTTCTGGAGAACAACAAATTTCCCTTCCCAAACTCATCATTACATTCTCTTGTAAAATGCAGTGCAACATCCCCTAACTCATGACAAGCTTGTAAGAAAACTTCTCTCTGAAAACATAACTGAATGCATACCATCATCTCCACACAAAGGCTGCTAGTCAGGCAGTCTCAGCTGACTCTCCCAGGTGGAAATTTCTCAAACATTTTCATTTGATAATTAGCATCTTGACAAGTAGGTCAGATCTATTCTTGTGCCCACATTAACACAGTGCTTGAGAAGATCATTCACAACAATGTACACAATTCAAGGCTCTTAGAAAGGGCTCAGCATAGGTTAACTCAGCGCTCTCTCAAACCAGTGAAACAGCGCCACTGAGTTCTGCAAGAGCTGGGTTAAAGCAGCAGGCAGCACTTGGAACAAGTCACATTTTTATATCCCAGTTATATCAATATTTTACTTTTGAATTAACAAGGATATGCTAAAAGAGAAAACACTTGTGAATTGGTGCACACAGATCTTCATAGTAAGATATTAACCTGGTCTTTGGTGAAACTCAGGAGGATAGTCAATCCTTGGTTTCTTTCTGCTGTTATGAATATCATAATCTTCTGGTCGACGCCTACACAAATTAGATATCAAAGATTAAACAAGGTTGCTTGGAGCATTCGTCACAGCAGAATACCTCACAGGAATAGTCTAGGCCCAGGATTTCAATGTAATCATTCTCAACTCTATTTGCTTCAAAATATTCTAGAACTTTAAATCTGAACTGAAAGAATCAGAAATAGCTCAGTTACATATACTCCACTGTTACTTTCTGCCTACAGGAATTTTGGTAGTTAAGGAAGGAACTCTACCCAACTGTACCTTCATACCAAACAAAAGGTAACAAATTTGTCTAAACCAAACTCAAATTAAGGCATTAACATTACACTTTCCACATTACATTCTGAAACAACCTAATGGACAACAAAAAATTTCACAGAACATTGTAGTCAGAGGGTATGAAGACTACTGCATTTGATAGCTGTGGGGTAAAGAATTCTATAAAAGGTCTACTTCCATAACATTTATAAATAAAACTCTGCATGCTTTGTGGAATTGTAAATTTAACTGTGACTTTCATAATTGGGAAGGCCAATAATATTTTTTCTAATAATTTCTATTCTAAGCAATTTACCAGCAATGCATTGGTGCATTTTACAATTTAATAATGCTCAAGTTTCCTAATAATAAAAATAATTAGGGCTCTTTTCTATAAAGATGGAAGAAATGTTAGGAACTCTGCTCTTCCTTATAAAGTTACAGTCCAGTTGCTGTTACCCTCAATAAAGAGCTGACAACTGGCTGCTTTTTTTGCTCCAAGGTACATAAACATTACTGGGAGACTCCAAAGCTAATGTAACAGTGTTTCTAAACACAAAGCACCTATAAAAACATTCCCTTCCCACACCCTCCCCCTCCCCAACAGTATAATTCCTTATGACAAGACATTAACACTTTCGTGTATTGCTTAATTACTGTGCAACTTGCTGGCTGAGTAACAAGCTTATATAGCTTTTAGTTTTATAAATAGTGACTTCTCCCCCCCTTCCCCAACTTCAGTCTTTAAAGCCCACCATACCCAGTTACTAAGCTTTTTAAAACGGAAGCAGATTCTTTAGTATGAGCAAAAGGCCCAAAAACCAAAGCAGTTGCATCTACAGCAAATTCAGATCAAAGAAAATAAAAGCTGGTGTAAAGAATAAACATACCGCTTTCTTGTAGTTTTGAGAGTGCATTTACGACCGGTATAAAATATGATAGAAACAGTTCATATAGTAGTCCAACTACTGACTTTAGCTGTAAGCCACATATATAAATGGAGGCCCTGGCAGGCTTGAGAAGGTGTGGTGGTGTTATATGTATAGTTTGCAGTCCATTGCAAAACCTTCACTTGTATATACTTTATTGCACTGGAAACCTCTTAGCTTAACTCCAAAAGCCATCTTGGTGTTCAGTCCTTTAAAGCCAAAAATAGGGGGGCGCTGCCAGGTTTCCTCCTACCTACTCGTTACAGTGTCCTTTTTTTTAAGCTCAAGGAAATGGGGACTCTTGTTGGGGCTCTGTACCTACCACAGGACGTTTCCACAAAAAGGAAACTTAACCAAAGGTTTCAGCCCAAACCATACATCAGTCTGTATGCAAAGTAGCTACCACGGGGAAAAGGTGTTTGGCAGAAGGGCTAGTATCAGTTCTTTGCAAAGACTTCTCCAATTCTGTAACAAGTTATACCCCCTTTTTTCTGGAAAATGATGTTAAGTTCATATAGCAGTGATCAATAACCATGTCGATCCTCTAAAAATACTTTAAGTCCACAGGTACTGCCAGCATCTGGAAAGGTTGTATATACAGACACAGCAACAGCCATTCTTTTTGGTTTGTTGCCGGGTCTCCAAGGGCCACTTGATCCCTTTTGGAAAGAACCTACTGTTTTCAGAAGCTCAGCAAGATGTGTGAATTCAGTGGTTACATGTTAGAGAATATTTGGCAATGGGGTTAACACATCACGGTGACACAATTTGAAACAGTCCCAATAATGCTCCTCTTGAATATCAAAATAACTTAAATATTTTATCCTCAAAATGAGGCGGCATCTTCTGCAAAATTCTAAGTGATCCTTATAAAAGTCCCATATTTGATAAGGCTTATCCAGAGACACACCTGAAAGAAAAGGCTTTTACAAGATATTAACACATTTTTGGCATATAAATATTTCTTCCTTTCCATCTAGCCTGCTCATTATCAAGCCAAGCTTACCTAAAGCTAGCATTACATGTTGCATTAGCTCAATAAATGATCTAGTCTAAACTAGAGACAGAACTTTAAGAGCTTTTTTCTGCAAAAGCAAAGATCCCCATTTTCCTCTTGAAAAATGACAGACCGGGGAACCATGTGAAATCCTCAATGAAGCCACAAACTTGTCCATGCAGCTTGATTTGAGGATTTTCTCTCTTCTTTATCGCAGGGAAAGCTCTGACGAATCACATTCCTCCATCACGTTATTCTGACACATGTGCCTATTATCAGTCCAAAGAACGTTTCTAACCTTCCCACGTCCCGAACGGGGTCTCGACGGGATGGGCGTCCTCTTGATCGGGGTTGTGAGTGCATTCTTCTCTTGTGCCTCATTTTATGAATGACTTGATACAAGTCAATACTTTCATCAGGAGGGAAGAGAAGACAAAGTTGGGTTCCACATTCCGGCTCAATTTCCTAGAATTAGTTAGAAGTTCAGTAGTGGTTTATAAACTGAAGAAACGAAACTCTCCCCAAATACACTGACAACACACATTTAAGGAAGAAAAAAAGGACACTTCGAAGAGATTTCAGTATCACTAGAGACGGCAAAATTCACTTACATTACCTTTCACGTTTTAGGCACTACTTAGAATTTTCATAAAATAGTCCAACACTTTGGGTAACCATATCTTCCCATGAGACATACAGGCCACATCACTGTTTTGCTATAAAATCAGAGGACTGTTTTTCATCACAAAGAAAATGATCACCTATTACAGAAAGAAAAGTGACACACGTAGGAAAAAAGTCCATCCCAGCTTCACATATAAAGCCATGGCCTGATGTTGACTACTACCACTCAGTATGAGTTCTCCTATGGCAGACAGGTCCATGAAAATACCAACTCAATGTCTGACTGCAGCCCAAACAAGCAGTTTGTGTGTTCAGGGTTATTAGGAAAGGAACACGGAATAAGAAAGTCATTGTATCACACTGAAAGTTCATGTTCCACCCACACCTTAAATACTGGTGCAGTTGTGCCCCTGCATCTCAAAAAACAGGGGAACAATAGAAATGGAAAAGCTTCAAAGCAGGGCACCAAGAATAACTGAATGAGTGCAAAAATTCCTACATGCAATGACTGAGCAGGTCGGGTCTCTCCAGCCTAGATTAAAAGAGAAATATGTGGGATATGGGGAACAAGATGGACATAATGGGAGCGTCAGACACCACAAGTTATCTGGAGGAGAAAGGGACAGACATCAACTTGCTGACTCCCTCTTCCAGTACAAGACTTGGGCCATCAAATAAATCTAGCAGAAGCCAGGTGCAAAACAATCCCAAAAAGTGCTTCTTCAAACTGGTGACTGCAGGATTGCAGAACACCTTCCCAAATGAGGTCGTAAAGGCAGAATTTCAGTGTACGCATCCTCAGAAGAGAGATCCATTCAGAGTTGTGCAAATATAAATGGATAAATGACAACCACTTCAGGAAATAACCAGACTTGAAAAGCAGGGAGAGCAAGCATCAGACAATGCTTGTCCAGAACATAACAGTACAGTAATTTGAGGAAAAAAGCTGAAACTCATGTCCAGATTGCAAATCTACTGTGGATAAATCATTAAAAAAAAATGTATTTCCTTGACCATTTAACAGAAGCTAAGTTAACTGAAATCCCTTTTTTTTTTCCAAGTTCACACTAAACTAAAAACAAGACCAAAACTATTGTTTTTCTCCTGCTACACAACAAAGCAAATATATCTGTGGGCAAAACAATGCAACACAGGGTTGACATTTTCCATACAGTAAGGAGATTACACAACTCCCACCTTGTCTTAAGAATGCAGAACTTGTTATTTTACCCACAGCTTGGGTATGTGATGACAGCAGCAACATACCTGCACACTGGTATGTCTGACAAGACAAAGAGCCAGCCCCACTTAAAATTTGCTTAGCTTCCATAATGGAAGTCTATGCCTTAAGCAATACTGTATATATAAAAGAAATGCAATCCAGAGCACAACTGGAAACACCAGAACTTCTTAAAAACTGATGCTATATGGTTTGCACACCATACAACGCAAGGCACATTACATTTCAAATTCAAAATATCACATAGTTTTGAAGCAAACACTGTTTATCATGAAGATGACAACAGAATTGGCACTGTATTGTTTCCTTTTCCTTCTTTCGCAATGGCATTAGAAAGAAGCAGAGTACCTTTGCTACAGCACTCCACTGCAAGTAAATGAGCTAAAAACATTCCTAATCTCCTGCACATTCAAAGCTGGAAGCAAGCTCTAGAGGATGTCAGTTATAGAAAAAAAGTAAGAATAAACAAACCTGTCCATCGCGTCCAATCTTTACCGGCTTATGTTCATTCCAAGGATTGGTCAGATGAGCAGACTTAGTGAATGGCAATTCCCGCCTAAATATGCAAGTGGCAACATTTATAGTTTTGCCTCTGTTTTTTTATTAAGAAAAGAATTAAAAATGTATACAGCAGGAGATTACATATAAAATAATCCTGTTATTCTTTGTACTGTCAGGTCTCTGAACATATTCTTATGTTGTACATATTGGTAACTGAAGATTTTGCTTTGACTGATTCCAGTATTAACTAATACAATCCACACTATGACAGGCTCTCCTTTTAAAGAAAATATTTTGGTCTTTGTGCAATACTGAGATTGTGCTTGTTTATTATCTCACCATCTGAATACACTGAGCAGCTTCTACATGTGGTAGCTCTTGGCACCCACTGAAATAAATCCCCGAGCACTGACGTAACTATGAAGCTAGAAGTGCTTTGAGCTGGAGGTGGAACTCAGTAGCTTCAAGAGGACCTTTCCAATACAGATTTTTCTCTAATTCAAAGTCTCACTTTTACTGTATTAAGTCTTTCTGGCAGTCCAAAGTACTTGTACAACCATGCAATGTCTTCCACAGGATTACTGTAACTTTTTCCTTATAAGAGATTTAAATCTTTTCTGTAAGAACATACTCAGTTAAATCAACGAACATAACTCCCACAACCTGTATGTTATGCAATACTTGCACCGTTTCTTATGTTGTTTTAGAACAGTAGTATTTTCTTTGTTCTGTCAGATCAAGACAGATTTGTCCTTACATGATATTTTTTCTTTTTCATCCACAGCTGCCTACTCAAGTGAGCAGTGTGGAGAGATCTCTGGTTGATTAAAGTTTCAGAAGGATGATGTCAGCACTTGAGTAACACTTGTTACTAATAGCAACATAAAAGCACAATTATTTACCTGCAAATCCAGTCAATTTTAAAGACACCTCCCAACATTTTTGCATTCATTCCTGCAGGCAGCACCCAGTGTATAGGTGATCCTCCATGATGGGACTCAGAAGATAATCTTGCAAACCCTAAAGGATTTTGTATGAATTGTAACAAAGATACAACAGGAAAGTTATTGCACAGAAAACTCACTTCCACTCACCTTGATTACACCTCACTTTCCCTTACCTTGGAATTTGCCACTCTCTCTTACAGAAAATATCAAAATAACACTCCTTGCTGATCTAAATGCAGCATTAAGCTTCTTTTCATTCACTGGAAGTGTCGACCATACTCCCTAAAACAGAAAAACACCCACTGCATCACCAAAACGCAAGAGTTCATCTCAAATGATTTAGCTAACATAAATATATATATATAATGTAGATGAAGAAAACAAGACTGAAATAGTGTACTGGAATAGAAGACAATAAAAAGAAAAAGGTATTGCTAAATTCATTTCCTTCAAGAAATATTTTAGCCTGCCTTGTGCTAAAATTTTTAAAACACTTGCTTTTCCATCTTTTTTTGAACACTGCAGATGCATTTAGACCATCTCTAAGACTTCCACTGTAATTACAATGATGAACAGGTAACTTTCACCCTTACCATTTTTAAGTTTTCAAGTGACTCTGGGAATTTATGTATTATATAACACACAGAAATTATGAAAAACCAACAGAATATATCACAAAAGATGGGCAGGTAGACTTTAGTGTTGCAGATATGTTGAGGACAGTTTGCAGACTTTAAAACTCTTCCAGTGAAATGCCAGCAACCTGAATGATGCCAGACTAATACCTTAAATTGGCAAGACAACTCAAACCACTTTTGTTTAGCCTTACACATCTCCTCCCACTACTATTAAATAGTACCTTTTCCCTTTCACCAGCCATTATGTAGCCACACAATAAAACCCAACCTGTTTTAAGGTACCAACTGAGCTGAGATACAGAATAACAACTTCTTGAATTACTCCTCAGTCAATTTTCTGGGTAAACAAGCTTTAGCCTCAGAATAGCATCTACAGTCTACCAAAGCGAACATTCCTGCCCTTGAGTTTTTTAGTGAAGGCATGCATTCATGCCCTACTCTGAACTCAGATTAGTGTTTGTCTGATTCTGGTAATTCATTATAGACACCAGAGAACTATCTGGGGTTTTTGCTGGCTTTCAGTCAGATTACATGGCTTTTAGTTGCTTGTAAAGCCCTGCTGTGAACTGAACAACCTATTACACTGGCACCACAAAAGTGAGTTCCATGGAAGTCCAATGCCAAAGCACTGATGCCTCTACACTAAGAGACAAATCATCCACTCCAATAACTTCAGGAACAAGGATACCACAGCTCCATACATGGATGAGACACATGAAAGGATATACTCCTTTACAGAGCTACAGCAAACAACAGTCAGAATGGTGCTCACTGCACAGATCAGACCCAAAGCTGAAAGGAGAGGTGCGAACCAAACATGCCCAGGACTTCGAGATTCGTTTAATCATTTTAATGCTACTTTCATCCTAATTTATAAAATCTTCATTAATAGAATCACCTACTCTGTGTATAGTGTCTAACAGCAAATCAAGTATTTTCTCTATCACCTTGTATTGGGTCTGACTGGGGTAAAGCTCACAGGCCTTACACTGCTGTACTTTGCTTTGGTAGCTGGTGTTGATAACAGAGCAGTGTTTTGGCTACTGCCAAGCTGTGCTGTCCCTCTGACATTCCTTCCCCCACTGAAGGGGATGGGGGAGGCAAGATCCTGGGAGGGGACACCAGCAGGCCAGCTGACCCCAGTCAGCCAAAGGGATATTCCATACCATATGACATCAGCTCAGATATATAAGGGAAGGAAGAGAGGAGGAGGAGGAGGCACTCAGGGCTGGTCCACGCTTGCCTCCTTGAACAACCACCACGCGTACTGAAGCCCTGCCTCCCAGAAAGTGTCCGGACATCGCTGCTGATGGGAAGCAGAGATTGATTGTTTTCCCTTCTTGCTCTTGCGCGCGCAACTTTCAACTTGCTTGTTCTATGTTTTTTTCTTTTCCCACTGTAATAAAACTGCCTTTACTCACCCTGATAGTCTTTTTCAATATTATCCTCTCCCCTCTCCCAGTGGGAGGGGGAGTGATAGAGTGACTGAGTGGGCACCTGGCCCCTGGCCGGGGTCAACCCATGACACACCTGTTCCAGAGAACATGTGCCAGTAGAAAACCACCAGAGTGGTGCAACAGACACCTAGTGCAATTCCTGAACAGTTAAGATCCAGTGCTCTGGAATGCCTCCAAAAGAACGAACTCACACCAGCACTGCCAGGCACACATTTCCCCAGTAAGGCTTTAGATCCTGAATCACCTGACAAAAATTACTTCTATAACATTAGAAGAAAGCCAAACAACCTTCTGAACCTTCTCAGAGTACAGCAATATGAAAAGAGGTGCTGATGGAGGGGAGAAAATACCACCCCAGCATTCCCAATGGAGGTTGGCTCAGGATGTTACCAAACAGACTCTAAGGCCCCTCTTAACCCTGTTCTTGTCAAGATAAATGGCCAATGGTCTAGGAACTTTTCTAGGTTACAGTGGAAGCAGAAGAACCAAGGTGCAGTAGCTTTTGTTGCTTCATTTACCAAGATCCAAGAGATAAAGAAAAGAATGCATCCAACTGCACTTTTCCAAACTAAAATGGATGTGTTTGAAAACAGACAAAGAGATCAGTTTGAAGAAAACCCAACATACCTTTGCCTTAGCAAGTGATACATTTTCATGGTTATTACTCTTGATGAGAAAGAATCTTGCATCTTGGAGAATGTATTTAAGTTTACTTGTTTGGTCTGAAAAGAAAACAAAGTATCAAATAAGCTGGACTGTAAATACTTACCAAACACGTTGCTTTGAGTACAAATAGTTGCTTGCTTCCTTCAAAATACACAGTATCCCACCCAGTTCCTATCCATTTATTATCACAGTCAACCACCCAATCTGAAGTCAAAGCTGCAGAGCACAAAATGCCAGGGGAAACCAAACCAAAACTAAAACTTAGATATCCAGGTAAAGAAAAGAGTAAAATAAAATCAGCATGATTCAGTGATGTTCCGATACGTAGGACTTATTTCCTTGCTTAAGGATCTTTGCTTAAATGATGGGTAACACTCGTAACAAGCACAAACTGATCAATAGAGAATGGTGAATGTTGTTCCTCTTTGCAGTTTTAAGCACTTCCTTTTTAAATTTGCTGCCTCTGCAAAGAGCAAAGTGACTGAACTTTTTGCATATCTCTCTCAACACATGCAAAAGTAGCTCAAGATTCAATTATCATGCTTAGAACAATGACGTGCTTAAATTGATTTATATCAGAACATCACTACTTACAGGTAATTTAATCAACAGAGACAATGGCTTGCTATGGGGCATGCATTAAAAATTCAAATTTAAATGATACCTTTTTGGACAGCACGAACGGAAGATGATAATTTCTCATGCTTCTTTTCTGAACCTGTGTTTAGCCAAAGTACATTTGTTCAGATTGAGCCTTAATAGAGATAATATACAATTTCTACAGCCTTGTCACATACAATTTTCATTCATGACAAATTATGCTTTCTGGCGCGCACCCACACACACAAAAAATACTATTCAATGTGCACGAGTGTTTTGTTTTGTTTGGTTTTTTTTTTTTTGGTTTTGATTTTGGGTTGTTTGATTTCCATTTGTTTTTTTAAAATAGTATTTGAACAATTTCCTACTCAGAAAACTAGTCACTGAATCATCATCTTCCAAGTTTAAAAAAAAAAAAATAAAGTGAAAATTCCACTTAAGCAACAGAATAGCATTAAAGTAACAAGAAAGCCTACTTCCCCCCAAAGGTATCCACACACAACATGCCAGAAGTCAATACCAAATTATACAAAGCTACATACCCCATAAATCTCTACAGCAAGTTACATTTATTTTAGATTACACTTTAAGATTTGATGCAAGTCACAATGACAAGCAACAAAAGGGAAGAATACCTGCATATGATTCTGATGCAGAACTTCCACTTCTGTCAAAAACAATTGGAGAGATACCTCTAGCTCTCTTCCTCTCCTTCTTTTTCTCATCTAAAAAAACCAAAAAAATAAAAAGCCATATTTTAAACACAGGCAAAGTTGAGATTAAAAAGTAATGACACAGGAAAATAGCACCAGTAAAAGTGAAGTTTTCGTTTGGCTTGCACATTAAAATTGTGGTTGTTGCCATAAAAGTATCATGCACAAAAGAAGCAATTGCTAGTTACTCAAGCTTTTCATTCACAAAAGGACGATGAACTGCACAAATCTAGTAAATCTGTGCAATGCTTAGAGACAGAATTTATTATTACTCTATTTTTAGTAAAGGTGGGTTAGCGCTTCTTTCCAGCCTTCACCCAAATGTACAACATCCAGCACAAACTGTGTTGCAAGAGTGATAAGAGCTCATTTGCTCAGAGCTCAAAAATATGGTAAGAGACAAGAAAACAAAACACTGTGGCACACAGGCAATTATTTCCACTCTTAAGAAGGTGTTATGTTATACCACAGAGCTTTTTAGAACAGTTATTACAGCTTCACTTGTCTTTAGGTTACACCTTGCTGTCTCTAATTCCAAACAGCAGAGCTGAGCTAAAAAAGGCAGCATATTAAGCAGGATGACCACCTATGGAGACTTCAGACAAGGAAGATACACAATAGGAATCTTAACAGGATTGCAAGCTGCTTTCCTAGAAAAAACAAACAACGAACAGCCAAACCCAAAAGTATTTACGTCATTAGCACTTCACATCTGTAAGTTAGGACCAGTTATAATATACAAATACAAAGCAATTGTTTCTAGTTTCTGCTTAAAACCTTTATTTCATTCTAAATTTGCTCTAATAGCTAATAAATTTCAACTTGGGTTTATATTTCCTATGCTGAACACAGCCACTGTTTAGGATTCAACTATCCTTCCCTAGAGACATGGTGCTTTTACTACACCAGTCTACCTGGTCACTCATCTAGATGGACATCAAACAGTTCAACACTGAATTAAAATGAACCACATGGAAAACTAAGCCATTACATATCCAAGAAAATGCTAATTTTAGTGCTTTAAAGCATTGAACAGCAAGGCCAAAGCAGTCAAGAATGCTGTGAATCCTCAACACAGTAATCTGGATATTCAAAATTTTGTTTTACTACTTTCCAGTACATTTTTTCCCTGCCTATAGGACTTAATAATTAGCATCTTCCTGACTTGTGCTACTACGGCTTACTTTTGATGTGGTCAGGAAGTAGTTATTTTTAAAAGCAGCCAAACTTTCAGTGGCAAGGTATTTCACATTAGCATGCAAGACGCTGCCTACCTGATGCATCTGAACCAGACCCAGATCTGACAGACCCATCTGTGAAAGAGGCAGATTCAGAATCAGAATCACTGGCTTCACTCCGTGTATCATAGTCATTTCCTTCCTTCTGATCCCTCTCATCCTGTTCATATTCTTCTTCATCTTCCTCCCCATCTTCTTCCACCTCTTCATCCTCCTCCCCTTCATCATCTTCCTCTTCTTCCATTCCTTCCTCCTCATTCTCCGTGTTGCCTTGTTCAGAGGAACCACTACTGCCAGTCTCGTGATCTGAACAGTATTCCTCAGAGTTCACCTCTTCTTTAGAAGAATGGCTAGATCTGCTTGGCCTTCTATCCACATCATGCCTGATTCTCTGATGTTTAAAGAAAAAGTGAATCAGCAGTCATATAACATTGTCAGGATGCACACACAGTCCTAAGAGAATGTGCCTTACAAAAGTCTCATAAAATTGCTTTATTTATAAGGCAGCAAGAATACTTAATACCTCTGAACCGTCCGGTGTAGGAGACTTTGCCCTTCTGTCAATATCCCTCTTCCTCATGCAGGATTTTTCTGGTTGTCCTTTATAAGGCTCCCTGGAACTGCTTGACATTCGCATCTTTCGATCACCATCCGGGCGCTTGTTTCTGTCAGATCTCTGATACTCCTCAGCCTTGTATTCTGACACTGGCTTTCCTTTCGTAGTCACTATTCTCTTGTTATTGCTCACTGATGAACTGGGAGGCTTTGGCATCATCTGCCTCGAGGAATGCACAGAAGGTTTTTGCCTCTTGCTTTCAGTGTTTTCCATCCTGTCAGTTTTTCTTTTTGATCCTTAAATAGAAAGAAATATCAAGATCAGTGTTATTTCTGATATCAAAACAAAAAATGTACAGAGGCTCCAACTTTCTCTATTTTAGGTAATTAACCCTGCTGCAGTCATAGGGAGCATCTTCCAGCTGTAGGCTTGGCAGCAAAGCTCAAAACTGCTACTTAGGAACAGCTCATGTTCTAAAACACGTACTTTATTTCAAAAGATACATGTTTCTTAGATTTTATACATGGAAATGCTAAACTAAAATTAAAACTAAATTTTAAAATTAAATGCTTATGGGATTGGCCTAAAGGCAAATCAAGAACTGAGCTGAAATCAGACTTTGCAACCCCTCTGCTCCACTTCCATCTCACTTCACTGAGCCAAAAAGGACAGTCGTTTTCTAACAGCAAGTAAATTCAGAACAAGCCAGACTCAGCAACTGCTCTTGAGACAAAAGGAAGCATATTTGACTGTTTGTTTGGAAGGTCAGGTGAAAAAGCACATGTCCATGAAATAAAGACTTTTGGAACTCATTCACTCTTCGAATCAAGTCATAAAATCCACTGTTTCAAAGACTAGCTGTAGTAAGACAGACGTTTTACTATTTATGTTCCTGCAGGACATCCACTACCAAAGTCACATACCCTTTTTCTCACTTTTGTCTTGCTCACTGTCGGGGTTATACAACTCATCATCCTGGTCAGGAGCATCAGTCAAAATGTCATCCAGAACATTCAGTTCACCATCTGAAAATACACAAAAAAAAGTCAAAACCAACCATAAAAAGTCTGGATATGTAAACTACAGAACTAGTATTTACAAACCCAAGCATTTCCTTCAGGGCTACAGATCTGCAACAAAGCAAAAATTGACGTCTTCTTGATTTATTTCCACACATTCAGTTGGAAGGATCAAGCAGAGCAAAAAGAATTAAAATATGTCACAAGATGCATTTAGACCTCTAAACAAGTTCCAAGTTGGCTCCTCATGTCACAAAAGCTTTGCAGGAAAGATGACCTACAAATGAAAGCCGAACATAAAAGCCTGTATAAGATTTTAGAAAAAGGTAGACCAGGAGATAGTCTGAGTGCCTTTAGTAAAGAGGAGAGACCCTTATCTCTGCAAAATTCTGAAACTTGCATGTTGAATTCTCTCTCTTCCACTACTTTTGTTGCCATTGCTGTGTTAAAAGGGTGGGTTTTGTGGTTCACTTACAAATAAAAAAAACACAATGGGGAAAGCGGTACTTATTTGCTGCATCATTAACTCTGAGCTGTTTGTTCTAAAAAAAACTCCACAACTTGATCAAAAGGGCAAATGTTAAAGAATTCATGCCAGAAGCAGTAAATGACTACACTTGCCCACAAAACTTTTAAAATCTGTCACCATTTCTGGCTGTTTCACTTTGCCTGAAACCAAAGGGGATATATGGTGATTCTAGTAGAAGAAGAAGCGACGAGCTTTAGGGTAGCAGATCTATATTCCAAGCACTTTAAAAGTAAGGGTAAAAAACTAAGCCCAAGTATGCAAAGGGAAAATAAAAAAGGTATTAATTTTGGAATCTCTCCAAAATTTTTAGTTCTTTCCACTTTGTGATTGGTTGCATCTTCTGTGCTCAGGAAAAAGAAACCAGAGCAAACGCCAAGGATTCAGCTGGTTGACAGTATCCATAGCAGATGCAGGTAAGGACTCCTGTACTGCATGAAACTGGGGTAATGCAGCAAATTAAGTCCTTCAGAATTTGGCAGCTTGTCTATCTCAAAACCTTGAGCTGAGCCACAAAAGAAATTTTACAGCTTGATATTAAAAAAACCCCAAACATAATCCACATTATAAAAAACAAATTAGTATTATAATTGTCTCTCTACTGTATACTACCAAATCTGAAGTCAGTATGTGCACTAACTTCCCTGCTGGCACTTCTGCACATTTTCGGTGGTAGGGGAATGCAGAAGTGATCCCTAGACTGCTCAGTTGGTGTGTTTAAAGCAAAGGAAATGGTGCGGAGAGAAGTGGATCCAAGATTTCCCTAGCAGTTTACAGTCAGCAGGCATTTAAGTGCAACACAAATTTGCATCATAATTTTCTTGGGAACAGCCATTTATATTTGTAGACACCTATACATCCACAGCAAATATTCTTGCTGTGACTGATAAATATATGAGAGTCAGACCCATGGCTGTGCAACTGCCAAACATAGGATGCGATTTCCTGGCTTGCATTCTGCTCATCCACAGGAAGCTTGGCAAGCCCAGAGCACAAGACTTTGTACTGGACACTAATGAAAAAGAGGTGCACCACGATTAGAAAATTAAACATATCAGCCATCTCAAATCACACATATTGAACCTTAGATTTGTTTCCCTCTTGATGAGACAACATTTAATCTACCTACTACAGTGGCATTCAAAGGTGCCAAAAGACTCCTGTATCAGCTTATTTGGAAATAAATGAGAAGGAAAATTTAACAGAAAACACAAGCCTGATACATACTCTCCCCTAAATCCCTTCCAGGTGAGATGGGCCTCATTCGCAGCTGGAACCTTAAGATGGGTGCAGGAGACAGGAACAGGATGAATCCCCTTCTACAGGCACATCGACCTCATTAATTTAAAAACACATTTCCAGATTTATTTAGCAGCCTGCTTCCTGTCTCTCACTTGTACTGAATACACTGCTTGACTGACCTGCACAAGATGCTTCCTCTCACTGAACTGCCACTGTCAGTGTTCAACCTGCAGAGCTAAATTATCTCAGAGAGGTGTCAGGAAAAACACAAAAGCAGAAAAAGAAAAATGGCATAGGACAGGTACTTTACAGTCCATCACCAGATGGAGGGATCCAATGAGTTCTTTCCATGATAGATACTCCCAACAGGGCTCTCCTGCCACTGGTCTCTTGTGGGATCCTTCCATGAGTAAATTTAACTCATCCAAACAGCAGGAAGGTAGCCTGGGAGGCCATTTCCTTTGCTGGCCAGGGGTCTTAGATCTATTGGAAGGGTCCAAAAAAAAAATCTGATTTGGCATACAAAAGAAATAACACCCTGTGATTTCAAACTGAACAGTTCTGCAAGACTTATTTCTGCTTTTTAAGTGGTAAAATAGCATTTCTCGTCCAACGGAAGCATTTACAGCAGAAATCAGTTCAGCTGCAAACAAATGTGCATCAACACCTTGACATTCAGTCAAAATAATCCCTTTCACATGAGAAATAATTAAAAGAAAATTAAAGTAAAAACTTGACCATTAGCAGTGATTCACAAACACACACACACAAAAAAAAATTCAAGCCCAATGGGATAAATAATTACATGAATGGAAATTAATAGATGGCAACAGCAAACATTTCGAATTCACTGCTCATTCACAGCGGCAGATCAGATCTGTTTCAAAACAACCAGATCATATCCTAATCTACCAGCCTTACAATAATACTATTAAGGATCAAGCACGACCAACAATTTTATTTACCAGTTCTAACAAAATCTACTGAGAATTTTTTATGTCATACAGTGTCACAATAAATATCAGACAGCAAACCTTTACCACTCTGAGAAAGTCATTTGTGGACGCATATCCTGCAAAAGGCTTGACACGAAGCACTATTCTCCACAGAAATCCAAACGAACGCAATCCAAGCCACAATACCCTAGTGATACTTTAGCCTTTTTATAACTCCGCAACTCTCTGCACTAACCACCAAATGGAAATCTGCTACACCTAACTTTGGTTTTGCTTCTTAAAGAAGCTATTTTGTGAGGACTGGCTGATATAATCTCACAGATAACAGGCGGGTCACTTCAGCTTCCGTGGATAGCGGTAGTCAGTTATAAGAGCTGTGATTCTATTATTCGAGACTAATTATCCCAGATTATTAATCCAGAGTAATGACTCTGAAATGGTCCGATTCCTCTAACTCAAATTTATCTACCCACAGTGCCCAGAAATCACAGGTGACTGCAAAAAGCCGAGCAACAATCGCCTAAATAAGATTCCAACACCAGTTTCTGCTTACTAAAGTAAATACGTCCTCCCACAGAAAATCCTGCAAAAAACCCCAGAACTAAAACGGCCTAGCAATCCAAGCAGAAATAAAATGCCGCAATAAAAACAGGAAATACTTTCTGCGAGAAAACAACCTGCAGTAACTCGCTGCCGATAATGTAAAACTTACGGCCCACGAACTTCGCGCTGCTCGAGTCACCTTGCCCCGAGCCCGCCGCCGCCGGGACACCACAGCGTGAGGGGCCCTATTACCCACTGCTCCCCAGCAAAATACAGGGAACGCCTCCGCAAAAAAAAAAAAAAAAAAATCATCCTCCAAGGGTCACTCCTGACCCCGCCGCCCCTACGCTGCTCTGGAGGAGACGAAGGTCTCCCAGGCTGAAGGCCCAGCACCAGATACCAAGGTGGCCCCGGGAGGCAGGGAAGGCTCGGGCGGGGATCGGGCCTCCGCCCCAGCCTTCCCCCTTCCCCGGGGCCAAACGCTTGCCCCCGTCTCTACCGCCACGTACCCTTCTCCTCCCGGCTATCTGTCGCCATCCCGCCGCCGCGACGAGCGCCTAAGATGGAGGCTCCCTCTTCCTGCACGTAGCGCTTCCCTCTTCCCACAGGGCGCCGCTTTGTTTACGCTGCTCGCGTCAGCGCGCGCCGCGGGCGGGCGGGGGCGGCGCACGCGCCGCGCGGGGCGCTGAGGGCGCAGCCGCCATGTCAGCGCCTGGCAGCGCCCCGGGCTGCGTCTCCCTGCCTGGGGAAAGAGGTGTAGGGAAAGGAGGTTTCTGTGCTCTCGGACGTGCGGGAAGCTCCCGTTTCTTGGCGTCCCCGTGCTGTCGTGACTGCTGTGTGTGGTGTTGGAGCCCTTTCTGAAAGTCTTGAGTGGGACAAAGTTAGCAGTACTTACTTAACCCCTGGTGTTGGGCGTTGCTGTTCTCTGGTTTTCTCTTGTATTTTATCTTCCCTCCCCCTTCTCGGTTTTTTTTTTTTTTTTCTCCTGGCAATCATGCCAGTTCAGAAGAGGGTCACCAAGCTGATGAGGAGGCTGGAGCACCTCTCCTATGAGGAAAGGCTGAAAAAATTGGGATTGTTCAGCCTAGAGAAGACTTTGGGGTGACCTAATTGTGGTCTTATAGTACTTGAAGGCAGTCTACAAGAAAGATGGTGAGAGGCTTCTTACAAGGACATGTAGGGCGAGGACAAGGGAGAATGGCTTCAAAATGAAAGAGAGTTTAGATTAGATACCAGGAAGAAATTTTTTATGGTGAGAGTGATGGGGCAGTGGCAGAGGCTGCCCAGAGGAGTTGTGTGTGCTCTATCCCTGGAAGCGTTCAAGGGCAGGTTAGATGGAGCCCTGAGCAAGCTGGGATAGTGGAAGATGCCCCTGCCTATGGCAGCAGAGTTGGAACTGGATGACCTTTAATATCACTTCCAACACAAACCACTCTGTGATTCTGTGAAATATTAATCAAGTGTGCTTTATCCATCCACATTATTTTTAAAATAAATTTTGGTTTAGAGTATCACTCTTTTCTGCCATAATGTAGGTGGAAACTTTACCATCCTATCTTATTTGCCCTTTCAGGCAGCTTATGAAGATGCTTGGGCACTAAGTTTCATTTTGTAGTTTACCAGTATGTAGAGGACAACCAGGGGATCAGGCCACAGCATGGGTTTAGGAAAGGCAGGTCCTTCTTGATTAACCTGATCTCCTTTTATGACCAGGTGACCTGCCCATTGGGTGAGGGAAAGGCTGTGGAGATGTCTACATGGACTTCAGTAAAGCCTTTGATGCTATGTCCCACAGCATTCTCCTGGAGAAGCTGGCAGCCCGTGGCTCACCCCAAAGAACAGGAGGCTCAGGGCAGACCTTGTTACCCTCTACAACTTCAACACATGTTGTGTGGTAGGGGTTGGCTCCTTCTCCCAGGCAGGTATCAGCAGGATGAGAGGAAATGGCTTCATGCTGTGCCAGGGAAGGTTCAGGTTAGATATTAGGAAGAATTTTTTCACAGGAAGGTTCACACCTCGCTCAGGGAGGTGATACAGTCACCATTCTTGGAGGCATTAAAAAATGACTGGACATGATGCTTACTGCTACAGTGTAGTTGACATGGTGGTAATTGGTCAAAAGTTGGACTCAGTGATCTTGGAGGTCTTTTCCAACCTTAATGATTTCATGATTCTATGATTAGGGCTGCGTGTAATTTGCAATTATAAAGTAAGAGCTTGTTTTGTCCACTGTGGTAATTTATATGTTTATATCTTATTAGCTGGCATGCTACTGTTACAAAAGCTCTACCTGCTTCTTTTTTTTTTTCCTCTTTTTATTTAGCTGGAGTAGAGGCATAGTAAGGTGAGTAATGCTGCAGCCTGTTGGATAATTTTTGTTTTAAGGCTGCAGGTATAAAGTAGCCTGATAGGTGTAGCCAGTCAACTAAATGCTTTGAATTCCCACCTCCAAAACAATCCAGTTCCAGGAATCTTCACTCCTGATATTCAGTGTGTTTGCCTGTGCTCACAGAGTGGACAGGTTGGTAACAATGCCTGCTCAGCACAGCAGCTGTTGGCTGGCTTAAGGAAGCACTTTTTCTTTCCAGTGATGAGGGCTGGAGTGCAAAAGGCACTCTATAGCACTGCTTGGTGTTGTCTGTCTCACTTCAAAGCTGTGCAAGCAAAGTCTGAACAGAGGATAAAAGCATGCCCTGAAGAAATGAAGTATTTCTGCAGAGAGATGATGAGAGATGGAATTATGTGATGAGGTGAAAATTATGAGGTGATTGTGATGTTTTACAGAATGAAATAAAGGTACCTATTCTTCAACTTTGTACTGGCTCCTTGATTTGATGAAAGGTGATTACTACTGTAGTGGTGCAACTTGAACTCATTCAACATTTATCCCATTTATCTGTTCTCTGGAGTGCTACTTTGTCAAATAGGCAGGACTTGACACTTGTAATTTTACTGGCATTTAACTTCTTGATTCTGTAGCCAAAGATTGAAACAATTCTTGTATGTCTGTTCTGATCACATCAGTCATCACTTTGGTAAGGTGCTGGTGGAGTGACCTTTCAGTGTCTGGTATGCACACAAGTTTATTTAGCATGTGTTATTTATAAGTAGTACCTGCATTTTCTAATTTTACTGGAAATTACTGTGTGGTGTTGACTTTGCTTTCTGTTTTGTTACCTATGGAGAAAAGGTCTTTTTGCATGTAGTGCACTAGATGGTGCCGTCAGCACGAGTTAAATGAAAGGACACTTCCGCAGGGCTGCTGCTTGTGTCAGTTTCTGTACTTCCCTTTGGATCTGCAGGTGCACCAAGACAGCTTGGGAGAATACTGTTCTTCAGAGCCTGTCATGGGCCTTTTGGCGGGTTTCGTGCCTTTCACATGGGACAAAGTTCAAATATTGGTAGCACGAGTCCAGCCCCTTTACTGTAGTCTGTTGTTAGTGGTGCTGGGTATCTGCAAGTGAGCATAGCTGCTGATGCTTTTTTTAAGGGATGTAATGGCTCTATATAGACTAAACCATCTCCAGGGGTCCCTTTCAGCCTTAACCATTCATATGTTTTATTATTGATGGGCTTTTGTTGAAGAATTACAGGGTAAGAGAGACTCCGTAGTGCTGCAAGCAGCTGGTAGCTGTGGCTTCCTGTGTAGATTACAATATAGCAAATTGCTGTGGAAGGGAGGCGAAAAATGGTGCTAAACTTGGTAGTGAGCTCCCTTTTAGATCTTGCTGTGTCAGAGATTTGATGGAAACAGTTATCTAAAGGGACAGCTAATTGCTTTGCCCTAACCTGTTTTAAAGGAATGTTGAAGAATTCCCTCGGTGTTTGCCGAATGCCTTTCAAAACCAGATCACTACAGCTGCTTGGAAGTCCTCCCTTTGAAATGATCTTTATAATATCTTAATATTAGCCCATTTGTCCTTTTTTGTGCAAGTGACTGCTGATGGACATTGTCTGAAGACTGTCTACTAAGATGGGCCACTGCTGAGAAGTGACTAGGGTGACTGAGAGTATCTGTGTTCTACATTAGAGACAAATTTGGGCTTGCTTTTATGTCCAGGTCTTCTGCTGTCTATCAAGGGTTGCTGACTGCTTGAGGTGTATTTTTGGAAATTATTTTTTTGTAGGCCTGTTGCAGTCTGTACAACTTGGAACTGTGGAGAACCAAGGTGAGGTGGGACTATCACTTTTGTAAAGTAGATCAGTATGTCTAAGATTAAAATGTAAAGTCCACTGGTTTGGAATTTGTGTTCCAGATCAGAGGATATGCCGTGCTACTGCTCCTGCTCTTATCAAAAGGCAGACTTTTGTGATGCAGGTTAGCAGGGAGCTATCCATGTAGCTGCAGCCTGGTATTTAAGTCTCTACTGATACATCCATACATTTGGCTGGTGTTATCATCTGTGTGATTCCCACAAAGCCTGATACTTTCCAGAATGTATGAGCACTAATGCTTGTCATCTGCCTACAAGCCCCAGAATAGTAAGGTGCAGGTTATGATAAAAATTTCCTCTGTTTTGCTCTAATTCATTTATGCCTGAAAGCCTTTCAAAAGCCATCCTGTGATGCCTGAAAGTCTTCTGGCTATGTCAGCCCATCGAAGATGTTTACAGTTTAAAAAAAGTTGTGATTTTTCAAGAAACCTTCAGAGAGTGCTGGCAAACACTTGTTGGTGTAGATATTCATGATGTATTATTTGATTTAATTCCTGATTTGCACTTGAAGTTAGCTGCAGGAGGTGCTGGTGGAGAAGTATAACTTCTGTGTGCTTCTTGTTCCTGTGCCTTGGTGCACTGGCAGCTTCCTGTTTACAAGGAAGGTAACTGCTGTATTCTGGACTGAGTGTGTGTCAAGGTCACGTACTTCAGGCCAGGGAGTTTATTGGATCACGGAGTAACTGCTGTGTAAACAGGAAACTCCCAATAAGGATTACTCAAAAAATTATTTGTAATTAGTAACTTAATATGTTAGAGGGGGGAGGGGGGAAAGGGAAATTTAAGTTCTTGGAAGCCAACAAGATTTTTTCCCCTGTCTCTCATAAGATTTGGGTTTGGCTGCTTTTCCCATAATTTTTCCTGTTCATGTTTGTTGCCTGTTTTTTTTTCCCATCAGGCTTCTTTCTCCTCCCCCTCTCCCCTCAGGTGGTGTGATTCTCATGCTGATAATGTTAAGGGCAATATCTATTTGCTTTCACTGGGTTTCAAGGAGGCTGAGATTTTTATGAATAGATAAATAAAACCTGAGAAATGCTTTTGGAAGTACATATTATGAGACAGACTGACCCTGAAGAGTTGAATAGTCACTTCAGTGACAAGTTAGGACAAAGCTGAGTTTGTTGAATGGTCCCATTGATTTTGGTTTTGTGGGGAGATCTGAAGAATTTGCATTTCATAATCATCACTGCAATTTTCCCTTCTTTGAGCACTTCCACATTAGAGACCAGATTGTTTCTCTGTCCTTTGCCTCTTTGAGTCCCATGAAGTAAGGTTAAATGATACAGCTGAGGTGGTCTGTGTTTCTAATGCAGGATATGGTGACTTTCTCTTCTGTGTCACCTGTGCCTTGTGTTCAGTTGTGTTGCCCCCAGTTCTCATAGTCATCACTGACCTGCTTTAAATTGCTTATCTGAAATAAAAGTTTCATTTTTCTTTCATGGATGACTTTCCAGAACACAAGTTGAAATAGCTTTTCAAGAGGCACGATGAACACAGAGAAAAGGCAACTGTCCCCCTATGGCAGCCACGAGTCGTGTTTAGATGGGCTGAGTCCAGCTGCAACCCTGTTCAGTTTTGTGGGGTTTCTAGGTCAGTCTCCTGCTGTATCAGGAGGTGGCAGCATCTTGTGTTTAGTGCACATTTTGATTCCGGACCAGTATGAACGATTATATTTTCTTTGCTGCAGTAAAGGGGTTTACAGTGGTTATGGCTAGAAGAAAGGAAATGCAGGATCCCCTTGACATCACTGTCATGAAAGTGCTGCTTGGCATAGCTAGACCTTGTGTGGAGGTGGTAGAATTTCTTCAGGTTATATTTCAAGTGGTAAATTTTTGCTCCTTGTGCGGTGTCTGTTTCCCTGGGAAACAAGAGGCCATAAGGTTACAATTAAGGTCATCCCTGAGATGAGTTTCTCAGATCTGTTTTTGACATTTGTATTTACTGAGTTCAGCTGAGCCTTGTCAGAACTATGAGAGCTGCCTGAGCCTTACCGTAACCACAAGATCCTAACCAGACACCTGCAGTTAAGCATGGTCTTATGGTCCTTACTGAATCCTTTTGCAGTTACTCTTTGCTGGCAGTGGAGCTCAGCTTACATGCTCTGCTACACTGAAGGGGTGGGGTGTGTATTTGGTAATCTCTACTCACTCCCCTCTGCTGTGATTTATAGTTGCTGAAAGTACAGCTCTCTTCTTAGCTGTCATCTCACTGGAAGTGTATGAACAATTACTATGCGGTACAAACTGTCTAGCCCAATTAGACAGGGGTTTAAAGAACAAGCTTGACAAGACTAGGTGTCTACGTGGTACTATAGCAGACCCTATCATTAGTTAGATAGCCCTACCTTAACTTATCCTGAAATAGATGAATAGCACCCTGATGCAAACCAAGGAATTCTTTGGGTAACAAAAATAGTGTTCAGGGCTCTGTTCACAGTATTCACACCCATGGGCAGCAGCACGATTTAAAGCTATACAAAATGGACAGATATCTTTCAATAACATCATGGAGAGAACACGTCAGGTTTCCCTGTCTTGTGCCAGTGTATTTTTCTCCATTTTGTCCTGAGGAAGAAGTGTGGATGGTTTTGGTTTCTCACAGTACAGGCTTTTAAGAAAGAATTGAAGAGAGGCAGCACCATGTGCTATTTAGGTACCAGACTGTAAAGGTCAGCTTTTCCAGCTCTCACTGTTGGAGCCAAGCACAGTGAGGCTTCAGCATGGTGACAGTTCAGAACATCTTCTGCTGTGTTTCTCTCTTCAGAGAACTGCTCAAGGTGAAGGTCTGATTACAGACTGAATGTAATCATTGGGATGTTTCTGGGAAGTCATCTTTAGAGAAAGAAGGAAACTTGTATTTGGTGAGTTTGTAGGGGGTTTTCTGGTAATAAGTAGTTCTTTGGGAGTAGTAGCCAAATTAAACCCCAGTTATCTATATGTCTTTAGCAGAGTTTCTGGTGTCTAACAAGATGTGACCATAAATGGTGTTCTCAATAGGGGCAGTATCTTCTTTTCCTACTCTGTTCCCCACCCCTTCCTCCAGTTCTCAAAATGTCAGAGCCCATTGAATTTGGTGGGAGACGCTGCTTGCATTAGTGTTGTCTTTGAGAAATCAGGTTTAGAATAGCAGTTGCTCAGAGGTTTAGACTATCTGAAGCAATATCCAAGGGGAATTGAAGGGCATGAAGCAACTAAGAAAAAAAGTGCAATCCATCTCATAATGGTAGAAATGCTTCTTTGGCGTGCATGTCTGGTTTTGGGTAGAGGTTACGTATGTATCCATCTCTTGACCCCAAAACTATGAAACTACATGAATGGGACCAAATGTTATGTTTGTTCATTAAAAAAAAAGACAGTATGTAAACAGACATTAGCAACTGCATAAGGAGTTACTGTCTTATTCCACACATATAAGCATGTGGATGGTCAAGTTGAGACATACATTTTACACATTTTACTGTGGCAGGAAATTTATTTGCTCCCAATATTGTTCCCTCTTGCATCTGCAGTCTTTATGGTCAGACTCTTGGTTGTGACTAAATATCTTGGTTCACATTGCAAAAGCTGTGCTGCTTTGTGAAGTGGCCTTACTGTGTTTGATTGCAGATGGCTGCAGCGTGCATCACTGTCAGGAGATAAGCTGGTAATAGCCATTTGTGTTTCTGATGGCTTTTGCTTCTGTGATGGTTACAGTTTTTCCTATTATTTGTACTCATGAAACAGGTTGCCCTGTTCTTAACCTCTCATTTCAGCACCAAAGGAGATGTTAAGGCTGTGACTGTGTGTTGTCATTACAGTGCAGGTTTTGGCTTGTCTCTTGCTTTTGTACTCTCATTGTCTTCCAACTGAATCACTGCTGTTATCTGGTATCACACCCTATTTTTAAACCACAATGCTTTTCTGTTTCTGGGGCTGCTTCATAGGATTGGAGTTTAGACTTGTTCATTCTATGTCCTGTTTCAATTATCTTAAGTTTTGGAATTTTTGTCCGTGTGAGTTTGATTGTTTATTGAATTGTTTGATTGTTTATCTGTGTTACCCTCATTGGATGCTTAGAATCATGAGTCAGATGGCAAAACTATGGGGTTTCACAGATAAATAGTAGAGTTACAATAGAAGCCAGGGCTCAAAGGATATTGCTGCATCTTCTGATTCCTCTTCAACTCACGAATGATCAACTACAGCTTAAGTGCTCTTCGCTGTTTGTTTCTTTATTTACAGAAGCTTTAGAATATCTGCAACTGAAGCTTAGAAGAAGAGACTGGACAATTATTAAGGGTTCAGATACCATAAGAGTGGGTATTCTATTGCCTTTGAGTTTTAGAAGTAGGATTTATACTTTGGTGCTTTGCCTCACCATAAATGTTAATGAAATGAAAGTAAATTATCAGGAAGTATCTTGTCTGCGGTAGACAAGTGGTAAGAGGTGAAATGTTGAAAGGAAATGATTTGACTCTGAATCAGTGATCAGAATCAGTATTGACAAGATTGCATGTGTTTGAAGCCTTGTTTTCACATAGTGGTTTCAGTATAGCACTGAAAAAGCTGAAGCTCAAAAAATTGTACATCTTTCTCAGAAAATTGTCCATGAATTGAATTCAAGAAATGTTTCTTATTTGAGATGGCACTTCCCAGCCTGTACATATGTCCCTCTAAAATTTTAAATTATGTCCTAAAGGGTTTCTGCACATCTGGAGCCTTTAAATCTCCTCCAGTTATGCATATGCCTCATTCACCTTCCCGCAAGAAACCCCCCACCATTAAAATTAGGATACAATGTGACCCCTCTCCTTTGTACATTATGTGTTGTGGTACAGTTCTTTGGCTGGATAATGTGTGTGAGCTAGCCCTTAATGACTGAGTCCTGCTGCTGGAAGCTGAGGTGCCAGTTGCGTGGCAAGGCTTCCTGTGGGGCTTGATAAGTCCTGATGAAACACGGTGATTGTCAGGGAGACAGCACATGTGCCAGAGGTAGCAGGAGGGGCCTTAGGCAACTCCTGTGCCTTCACAGGTTTGCCTCAGAGAGGAGTTATTGTGGGAGCAGGTAATGAAATGCAGTAGATTTGAGATGACGGCAATAGTTGTTCAGTCCAGAAAAGCTTACGAACTCAACTTGACCTTTCAGATGTTTTCTGGGAGCATCTACTCACCAAACATCTCCATACAGCTCTGCGTTGATACATATGGACTGTGTTTTCTTTTTCTTCTCAACCTTGGTTCTCTATCTGTTGTTATTTGACTAATCTGCTTCTGCAGCTCATCACAACTGTACTCTGAGCTGTCATTTGTTCTGTCTCCTTTCTGCTCCTCCTCTGCCACCTGGCTTTCTCTGCAAGGCACTGATAAGTTCTGCTGCAAAGCAAGGCAACTGAGTACAGCTCACCTTCTCTGACCCAGGTGTAGAAATTCTTCCATGCTGAGATGTTTTTTTCAGACACAGCTTGCTCGGCAATTGTTCAGATGAGTCATAATACATGAGTCTAATTTAATCTGCAGGGTGGTTTTGAGTTTGTCAGCACCGTTGGCTCACTCGTCTACTTGTTTCTGACATAGGATTTAATGTTTCATTTTGAGCCTAACTGTGGGGTTTTGTACTTTGACTTTTGTATCTTTTTTTTTCCGCCCCCCAGAAGTACCTTGCATTTTTCTGAAAAGAGTTAACACAAGCCTGAGGATTTTCCGTTCCCCATCTCCTAAAGTGAAAGCAGAAATACATAGTGTTGCTACACTGACTTCATCTGCCTTATCTTCGTCCTGGTAGTTTAGAACCCTTTCAACCAGCTGGCTTCTGATGTATTGAAAAACCTACATGTTTTTTTTTGTTCATTTGTTTCTGCTCCTGAAATCCCTAGCAATTACAATACATTTTCAATTCACCTGTAGTTTTTTTTTTCCAGAGCCCTAAGTTTTCCTAAATTCTCTTAAATTTGACCTGCATGACTTCTTGCTCCTTGGTTTGTAAGGAGTAACTCTGTCTTTTGTGATTCTGAAGGGAGCTGACCCTGGTGAGCAGTTAATCATCAGCTGATGGCTGAAGAGCAAATGCAAGAAAAGCGTTTGGGTCAAGATGAAGACAGTTTAAATGAAGGACTGTGCGTGTGGACATCAAGTGACAAAAAGGCAGTAACTTTCCACCTTCCACAAGCAGTGGGATGCCCAGCCAGTCTCTAAGCAACGATTACTATGGAAAATACGACCCCCAGCGTGTTTTGCCAAGCATGATGTTGTGTGATCAATTTGGGTCAACTGTCCTGTCACTGACCCCTCACAATCTTCTGCCTACCTTTTAGCCTACTTGCTGGCAGGGCATGGAAAAGTAGAGTGGGAAACAGAGAAGGTCTTGTTGCTGTGCAAGCACTGTTCAGCAAGAGCTGACATATTCTTGTGTTATCAATACTCTTTTGATCACAAATCCAAAACACAGTACTGTATGGGCTGCTGTGAAGAAAATTCATACCAACTAGACCAAGTATAGTCTCCTGTGGTAGTAGTCTCTGCAATGAGTTGAACAGTTTTAATTGCCTCCTGTTTTATTTTATAAGCTCCTAACTGCAGCTTTGAAGTTCTTTTTAAATTTGTATCATGTAGCAACATGTTAGTAATTCTGCCAAGTATTGAAGTAGAAATCATAATTATGTGTGTATGATAGGTTAATTATCTTAATTACGGCTTCCTTGGTATTATAGTTGCTTCAAACGTGGATATATTAGATAAGAACTTGACAATCCAAAGAACAGCAAAAAAATTACTTTGCTTTGGGAACAAAAATGTTTGGTGGTTTGAGGTTTTTTTCCCTTCAAGGTCATTCTGACAGTGCTAGATTACTTCCATTTTAAGGCTTCTATGTTTTTAAAAACTGAACTTACACTGACTTTTTTTCAAACTGTTCTATAGGATAAAATAATTTTTAAAATTTCAGTTTCTGAGTTACTTCAAATTAATCAATTCCATTTCTTCTGCTTGTCATGGCTATAATTTTGAGATGTGGCCACAGGATATTTTGTTCAACTTCAGTAACCATCTGCTAGTCTTAAGTCTGACAAGGTGACTGTGACACTGAGGAGGCCAGGAACCTTCAGATTTGGTTCCTTATCATTGTTGTCGCCTCATCTTGGAAGGCTGTATGACAGCTGTCCCTCTTTGGAAAAGACATTCCTGGGTTTTGTTGGTTCTTGGCTGCCCTTTTTCTGTGGGAAAGTGTGTGGGCCCTATTTCGTGACACAGCCACCTTAGAGTGCTTATGGGATTGTTTGTGAAAGGTGCAGGTTTCAGTCCCTGTGTTACAAAGCACATCACATTACATCTGGGTGGTTTAATTTTGTCAGTCAATTAAAAACTTTCAAATGTATGAAATTAGATTATGCATGGAAATATGGGCAGTATCAAGGCAACCCAAACAACATGAAGTCTGTCTTTCTCAAAAGAAAGAAGGGAACAATACAAGGTCATGAAACCTAACACCTAGGATGTAATCTCTGCTTAATTAGTAAGTGGCAAAAGGGATGCCAGAGCCCTGGGAGTCTGCACCTGACCGGGGGATGCTGTAGAGCTGGGGAGCAGGTGACCATGCCTCTTGTGATAGAAAGAGCAACTTCCTCAGGGGAGGAATTGTGTAGTGTTTGCTATAATCCAGAAACCCACCAGAGTGACCAGGGTCAAACCTGCCAAGGAGGACAAGTCTCTTAAAAGATATCTGCCTATACATGTTTGTTTGTTTTTTTTTTTTTTCTTTAATTTTGATAGGCACTTTGCTTTTCCTGCTTAAAAAGTTAATTTTAGCTTGTAGTAAAATTTTTCATTTTAAGTTGAAAAATTTTTAAAATTTTTGCGGAGCTTGCCACTCCAGGGATGTTTTGACAGATGCAGCTAGGGAGGTCAACTTAGCAGGTGAGAGCTACTACAGATGGCTGTGCTCAGGCAGGCTGCTTGGCAGCCCCAGCTGGCCTGGGCTGCACAGACATTGCCTTCTTGAGTACTGCTGGCAAGGAACAGTGCGTGGTGATGGCTTTCCAATCTGCTATTGCATGGGAGAGTAGCACGTGGCTTTCTTCCGAGTCAGAAACTAGGCACTATCAGCAGATTAACAGTCTAGGGGCTTTTCGCTGTTTTCTAGCATCAGAGGCTTTAGCCATTATGCAATACCTCCTTTACTGTCCTAGTTCCTGCTCTCTGCCTATCTGGATTACCAGCACTGCTCACAGAGACAAAGTCAGCTTTTTTTCTGCTTTCTCAAGATACCTGCTATTGCAGTGAGGCCAAGAAACTTGGGTTTATATGGATCTTTGTCAGACTGGCTTTTGGTCAGTGTTGTTGGCTGTGTCACTGATCACCTCACCTGTAAGAGTTCCCTTGTATCTAGGAGCCCTGAGTTCAAACACCAGCGTTTCATCAGTACAGGTGTAAATATCATCTCCCTTTCATATGGTGGTGTTGAACTATTGAGGGTAAGTACAGAGGAAATGTGATGGCAGAAGACTTTTTTCCCCATAAGAAACCAGACTGGTATTTTTTTCTGAGTCTGATACTAGTCTCATACAGATCCAAAATCAAATCTGCTACTTCACTTATAGTTCAAAAGAAATAGAAATACTAGAAGTGGATATAGTCCGATGATCGGGTCATCTGCCATGAGAGATGCTGTAAGGATGTGCTTATTGCATGTTCTTTCTCTTTCACTCCACAGCTTTGTAATGGAGTCATCTAAGTGCAAGTTGGGTAGGACCAGAGCAGCTGTACCTCACAGTGATCCTGGTTTAATTAGTACAGTAGCTTATATCTTAGTGGCCAATGTCAGTTGTTCAGAAGTTTATGTCCTTGGGAGATCCTTGTTTTTATGACCCATTTTCTGATTGCTTTGATAAGTGCTAAATGAGGACTTCTGCAGTGTTGCCACAGCTGGAGACAAATTCCCTCCAGTTACAAGTAACAGTGATGTCAGCCTAGAACTGCCCTGTTATTTAAAGCTGGATAATCAACTGCTTTACACTTTTCATAAATATTACACAGCTGTTTGTCACATTCGTATCTTGCAGCAAGGTAGTAATTGGATAATGTGTGAAAACCCACTGTAAATTCATTGCTTTTAATTTCACTAAATGCCTGTAATATTTGCATTGTTTGATAATTTTACAAGTGCTGAAACTTAAACTGGGCCCTGCAGGTGGTTAAGTCATGTCTCCTCTCTAGTGTGATATCTCTGCCTGTGTGTCTGTGTCATGCTGTCTTAAGGAGTGAAAATTAGAGAGGTACTTTCCTTTTTTTTTTTTTTTTTTTTTTTTTTGAGAAAGGCTGAGGCTTGTTCTGGCTATAGGTGCTTGGCAGAGATATCAGAAAATACAGAAATACAGTGATTAAAACTACCATACTCCATGGTCCCCTGCTGTTTTGGAGGCATGTTTGGTTGCTTCCCACCTTGCTAGGCAAACTGCTGAGCTTTTCAGGCCTTGGGTTTGTCATCTCATTTCCTCTTGATGCTTAGCTAAGAATGTGACAGAAATTGTGATGCCTGTCCAACTTCTGCTCTTGTGTTTATTGTGGTGTGCTGATGGTCTCTGATTTGCCAGCTACCTTTTGTGTGAGGAAGTAGCATCTTTAGAACCAGCTCAAGTTTTAGTGTTGTAACGGCTGTCACACATCTGAGTCTTCAGGACAGAAAGTTTCTGTTCTCCCCTTCCTCATGCTCCACTCTGTAGGAGTTATTTTTGAATGTTTGGCTGAAATTACCTGACCTTAGCAAATGCTAGTAGAAGAATGAATAAAATTAAATTCTGTTCTGCTGAACACAGGAGGGAAACTACTTCTAAAGAAGACTCCAAGGTACAAACCTCCCCAGACTGGTGTGAAGAATTTCCTTAATTTTTTGTTTTGAATGCATCTTCTGTCAGTACTCCTTTAACAGTCAGATAGTCTGTTGGTCCTAAGGACTTTCTACCTAACATGCTGAAAGAGGATTTATCAGCCAGTTTGTCTTGACCAAACTGTTCATTGAATCTTTCCCTCGTCCTTTGTTACGTTGGCATTTTATGAACTAGAGTTTGCTATTTTGCCATCTGCCTTTGGAGATATCACCAGCTTTTTGAAGGGCATCTTAATAGACTCCCTTCCTCTGCTCTGTGTTGTCTCCTTTTCCCCCTTGTTTCTAAAGCCTTTTTGTCACAAGAGAATAAACTTGGTCCAGGCTTCCAGTATGGTGACCTGAGACAGCCTTCATATTTCTTATAGGTGTTTAATCCATTTAGTTGTCAAGACCTGATAGGAGTCACTAAGAATAGGCCCAGCACGCCCACACTGCTGTCACTTGGAGGACCGGATGTGTGGCAGACATCCTGCAGGTAGCATTAAATTGGATGAACTGCATTTTGGAAGAAGTCTGAGCAGCTTAACTCAGAATGGCAGTGATATGTGGACAGACAGTGATACTGGGGCACATTAATAGAACACTAAGTAGATGTGTCTAAAAACCAACAGCTTTAAAAGCCTTAGTTTGTTGATAAGATGTATCTGAATATGAATTGCCTAGCTATCTGCAGTATAAAACTCTACACTCCAGGCACATCATCTCCCTGTTCCAGGTGTCCTGGGAAGAGACTGGCAGCCGGAGCCACTTCCAGTCAGAGACCAATTCAGCTGTTGAGGCTGTATGATCTAACAATAAGCACTGGTATTTTCCCAGCTGGAGCCAAGTGGCTACTTTTCCATGGTGGATTTTAATAGTCTGGCTTCTCTTTCTTGAAAGAGAATGAAGGACTGAAGAGAAATAACCACCCTTTTTTATTAAACATGTATAGATATATACATGTTTATAATGCCTTAGTAACATGCCATTGCAAGCAGCAGACTGATTCTGGTTTTCCTTTCCATATAGGAGTTGGTTAAGGTTTTAGGTGGTCAGAATCTAGGTCCTAGTGAAGCATCTTTTGTATTTTGATACACCATATAACTTTCAGCAGACTTTTTCTTAACCCCTGCCTTAGATGTTTGTTCAGGCAGTAGCAGCTAGTTCTCTCCATCCCAGAAGTGCAACTGAATGTAGCTTATAATCAAGCCGTCATTTTAAAACCTGCAGTCTACAGAGGAAAACAGTACAGTGTTACCAGCAGTGGAGGTAGGGGAAAGGTCAAGGAAGGCTTGTTTTCAAGATGGAAAGATGGAGACCTTCATCTGAAATACAAAGCAGTGCAGCATATGCTATTCCAGTCATAAATAATGGTTAGAACACAGCAGGCTGCTTTACTTAACAGTTAGGAATGTTTAATGAAGACCTAGTAGCTTAAATGGTACAAATGAGTCTTCACTCCTCACACAATTAAGTTTCCTATGTTATTGGCAAACATTACACTTGGAGTAGAATAACATGAGCTTAGATTTCTTCTAAGTGATTGTGTTTAGATTTTTGTCTGGCCTTGGTAGAGTGTGTGGGAGAATTTTGCTTGTTAGGCTTTTATCTTGCATCTTGTGGCTAGTGACAGACTGCTTCTTGCTGTTACAGCAGCAACAGCTCCACCTCTTTCCAACATCAATTAGGAGAAGTTACATACAAATTAAGTAAACTAGTCCTGGGGCTATTTGTGAGGATGACCACAATGGTACAGGACATGAAGGGGAGGTGAAGGGGAAAAAAGGATTCATGGTTAACAGGTTTCTTATGTTCTCTTGTCATATTTTTTTCTGATATATTTTCTGTCAGGATAGGGGAAGGAAACAGCAGTTAACTATAGGTAATGCTGTGGATGTGCCGCACCCCAGTGTTACAGGAATGATGGTTAGGGACGCCGGAAAAAGGGGTGACCTTTGGATTGCTTTTGTTCAGATTGGTACAGCTCAGCTGAGTCATGTTGACTGCATGGTTGTTTCTATTCCATCACAGCACAAAGCAACATTATATTAGCTTAACATGTCGCTATAAATCAGATGGAAGTAAGTTCAGGTCACCCTGCTGTTGGCAGCTGACTAGAGAATACAGTTCTGGTTAATTGATCACTAGCTAATGTGTGGTGACTTAGCTGATAGCAGGCATCCCTCCTCACCCTCAGCTCCTTGCAGGACCACCTCACAAAACCTCACAAAACTGGTTGTGATCCTAACTGTCAGCATAGTGGGTTAAATATGTGGCTTTGGAAGGCAAGCTTATGTTGTCAAACATAGGACTCTCAAAGAAGTAGAGCTCACTGTTTCTTTCAAAAATCCTTGGAGCTGTTTGGTTGGATGATTAGAAATGTCTGCTTAGCTGCCTACCAGGTACAAGCTTTTGGTTTTGGTGCAAAATTAAGTCCGAATGACTTTAGCAGTATTTCCCACAGGTTACTCTCAATGTAAGAGTCCCAAATTATTTACGGTACAAACATGCCTTTCTGACCTGGTCATGTCTGGGAATTGACTTTCCTCCATCAGTGCTGAACTTGCAGGGAGAATGCTTGAAGTGTGTTATACTGTCAGTGGAGTGGAGATTTCTGGCCCTGAAAAGAACAGCGGTAAGAGCAGTGTCCCCTAGGGTTTGATTCAGTTGTCATCATTTTGGCTTCTAACACTATCTGAGACACCTTGGGGTATATGAAATGGCCTCCTGCGTCTGGCACACTTGGTCAGACTCTCACCTTTCCTGAGCAGCAGTTGAAGCCTGTGTGAGACAGAGATGTCCGCACAGAGCTACCTGCTGTTGGCTCCTTTGGTCTTGAAGAAAGAGGCAGAAGAGCCAGTCCAGCAGCACCTAACTGCTCGGCTAAGGGACTGGGGAGCTGATGCTTGTGAATGTCAGCTATGAGTAGTTCTGCCCACAAGTATGTCAGTGTTTGAAGCACAGCTAATAATAAGGGAGCTTCTCCCTCTCTCTGCAGCTGGATATGTTGGAAGTTTGTTCTCCTTCTCAAATGTATTAGCACTCATTCTGGTCTTGCTGGCGGCAACTTCAGTTGAAGATACCTTTGTAAAGGATAACAACTTTGAAAAGTTGTAATTTTTTGGTTGAAGTCTTCTTTCTTAACAACCGAGGTTTTGCTGACTCGTGGGAATGTCATGGATGGCTGAGCATCTTGAATACACACTCATCATCTCTAGCATAAGATTTAGGGTTGCCAAGCACTTTGCAGGGGTTTGGCCTGGGAAATTTCTGGTGTGTTTGAACTTAAATGCTGTTTACAGTGGATGAGCGCTGGTCTGTGCAAAGTGAACTGCCAAGCTCTTGTGGAGTCACCATCAGTGCAAAGCGTTTATTTTGTGGACTATGTCAGTGTGAGCAAGTATCACTGCCTTCCCAAATTAAAAATTGTGCAACCTTTTAGACTTTTGCATTCTGTTAGTGCTAGCAGCTCTGTTGAATGAGCTTTTGATCAAGCTCAGATGGCATTTGCATGGCTTCAAGTTGTAACGATATTGGCTCTCTTTACAGTGTGGAAGGAAAAAGATTTCCTGTTATTTATTAGCAGCTTAGCTAATATTAGCAACTAAGTCATACAGTCATAAGAGCTCTTGGCTAGAACTGTGTCTTGCAACACTTGTTCATACAAAGTGCTTTTTCTAGCATTGGGTGCAAGACCAATTTTTAATGAATATTACACACTGGCCCTGAAAAATCCTTTATGTTCACTGTGAGAGTCTGAATGTAAAAACTGATGGCTTCACAGATGTTGCTATTGATCAGCTGACTGGGAGGCCATGTTCTGGCCTGAGCTCACCTCACAGCAAAATTGCCTTGTTCTGTGTGCCACACTTTTAGAGAGGCAGTGAACAGGTGAAGGGTGAAAAGTCACCCTTCGTGCATGTTTTCCTTATCTGAGCAGCACCATAGTTATTCTGGCAAAGCTCAGAGCACTTCTCTCTGTGGCTCAGCAATGAAAACTGCTGGATGAGCAAAGACGGCTCATTTGTGGAGGAGTTTCCTCCTGCCCTGTGGCTTCAAGCTATCAGTTGTGTGGTGAAAGATAGTTTACATGATTAGAAACCATGCAGTCAGTTTTCTTTAAACATCATGTATCCATTTCTGTTCCCTTCCAAATGGTCCTTTTCCTCTGTTTTTTTCACTCAAGTCCAGAGAATCTGGGGAAAATGGTTTAGTCAAGATGGAGCTGACTACTTAAGGATGAACTGCCATTCAGCAGTACCAGTGAGATGCTCTCCTCCATCTTGCTGACTTGTCCCTGTACAGGAACAGAACAGAAGCTGGCTTATCACTGCCCAAATTTCTCCCCTTGTAATTGCTGTATGTTGGATTGTGCTGGCCAGGCTCTCTGAACAGATGCTGCCTGGCAGTGTCTGCTTAGCGGAGATGATTGGGTGAGATGGAGTCTTCTTCTACTGAAGTCCTCATTTCACCCCAAGTAAGGGAGGTACAGTCTATTTGTAGTATGCAGACACATCCTGAGAAACACAGCTGTCACCAGCACTGTTTGATTCTATGTCCCCACCCAAATGCTTTGTAAGCCCAGCTCCCTGCACCAGCATTCTCTTTTTTTAGCAACCCAAACCAAGGCCTGGCCCACCCAGTTTCAGCAGGCAGGAAGGATAAAACATCCTGAGAACCCTGCCTGGCTGCAGGGAGATCACATGTGTGATCATGTGAGATCATAACGTGCTCAGCACAAAGATGTTGCTGTGTTTTTATTGCAGCCCTGTCACAGCTAAGCATTCCAGATGTATGTCTCCTGCTTTAGTGTAAATATGTGCACTCCTGGCATCAGGGTGGAGGCCATCCTCTTATATCTAAAAGAATGGGAAAAAAGTAATCCTTGATAATGCTGTGTTTCAGCTAGTAAAAATCTTGAAGCGAAGAACTCCCAGTATTTGCAGTGGAAGGCTGCTGGTTGTAGTGGAAGGTTGCACACCACTGTGTGCACTCTCTTTGGTACTGAGTGTTACAGGGTACTCAAAGCGTGGTCTGTACCTTTCTTTCTCACAGGTGATGAAGCTCCAGGCTTCATCCATGAGAGAAGTCATCTGTGATTGCTGCTAGTCTTTGCTGCTGGGACGCTTTGGGAGCAGGAGGGAATTTGGATTAGTCTGCCAGAATAAACCCTCTCTCAGTACTGAAGCTGGAGACACAGGCAGTTGTGTACAGCCAGGGTAACACTGTTCTTGCTGGGCATGGTCTAGTGCACCTCTGTACAGCATGGACTGGAGCTAAGTAATGCAACAGGTCATGGGTTGTATCTCTCATGTGTTGGTGGCTACATGCATGATGTCTTTGCTCCATATTCCCTGAGTCTGGTATCTCTGTAGTGTGACTGTGATGTGGCCCTCAGTGTGGCAGGAAGGTTTCTGAATCCATGAGACTGCAGGGTGCACTGGGTTAGTACTGAAGAGCTGTTCCTTTTTGTTGTCCAGGAGTTCTAACATTGGTATTTCTTTATTTGTTGCTATAGCCTTTAATTTTCCTTGCTCCTTTCTGGATGCATGAGAATAATACAAGTTTCTGATTTTTTTTTCCCCCCTCTGCTTAGCTGAGTTTAGTTCTTTGTTATTTGTCACAGCTTCAACCTACATAGGGAAGTACTTCAAGGTTTAATTTCCAGTGGTTTTGATTCTCATCTTATGGATGAGAATCTCACCACTACTTTCCCTTTCCTGATACAGAAACTACAGCTGTGCTCAAGATCCTATCCACTTCCATTTCCTTGAGTCTCCTTATTCATACAGACTAATGATAACCTGGAAATACTTTTGTCCTTTCATGGACAGGTGGTTAATTTCAACCTTCACAATAGGAATAAGTTAATTAAATAGCTCTTCTTAATACTGGCCTTGTAAAACAATTATGTGAAACAGAACTCACAAATACCAAATTACTTTGCTCTTTGGAGTAATCTTTCATCCCTTAGAGATGTATGTAAATCCAACAACAAATTCTAAGGGGAGATATTTTTGTTAATCTCTCTGTTCTTCTCCCCTTTTTTATTTTGCCTTTGACTAGACTTGCAACTTAGTCTCCAAGCATGTGTCATTGCCTGTATGTGAATTACTTCCCTGAAGTAATGGGAAGAAATCTTCAGCTAGTGGGTATTAGCACAGCTCAGTACTGGGTAATGCACTGCAGATGATTTGAGTCATCCATGGACCTGCACCTGCCTATCAGTTGCTATTCTTGCACTAAGTCCTACCCAGGCAATTCATTCCAGCAGCATCTGATTGCTCTTGCTTCTCTGTGTTTCAAGGACTGCCCAAGGAGACGTTAAATACTATGGCGATGGTATGGACTGTGGGCACGTCCACGTCTCAACAGCATTTACGGAAGAAAACGAGAGCTGTCCTGGCAAACATGATGGGGAGGAGTCACAAGCGTTGCTGAAGCAATTCTTGTGACACATTAGTAGAGCAGGATCTTGTTAATGGATTAGTGTTTAAGACAATTCTTCAGCATTCTGCAAGTCAGGGCAGTTCTGGATAATGTTCATTTCTCAATTAGGGAAGAGATTGACAAGGCAGCAGGAGGCTCCAAACAGAAAAATTTCTACACAGTAATTTAATAAGGAGGAGAGTTTTTTTAGGATTATCCTAAGTGGGAGACTGATTAAATGCTGCTTGACTCAGAGCCTTAGGTGAAACGATAAGGTTTGCTCTTAAGGGCACAAAGGAAGCAAAACAGAATGGAAAATAAGTGAAGGTTCACAGACACAAAAAATTACTTCTGTATCCACTGACTTTGTCTCTCTCTCCATCTGCTTGCAAAATATATGGGTTCAATTAAGTTCATACTACCGCAGTAAAAAAGGACAGCTGAAGATTTAAGTTTGGTTGCTCTATAAGCTCTGCTGTAAGTAATACCCAGTTTGTACGCAAGCTGTTCGCACTGGTTGCTGCGGAGCAGAATCCTGGCTATTCTGTAGCTTGTGCTGATACAGTTTCTAGCAAAGCAACCTATCCTGTAACTGTTTTGCTAGGGACAAGTCAAAGCAGTGTTCTAAAAGGAGGAAGTTATCAAATCCCTTTTCAAAGGCTGAAACAGCACTTACCTTTGTTTGCTTATGGCTTGCTTACTGTATCCTTTATGCAACGAATGAGAATGAAGTCATAGGATGTGGGATTATTTAGGTGACACTAAAGGTGACACTAAATATATCAGAGCATTTGTGGATGAGACAGGATGGTGAGCTCTTTCTGGGGAAATTCCAAGGTCTGTGCAAACCAAGGAAACTTTGGGCTTAAGATAAAGCTGTGAACCTACTTTGGGCTTAAGATAAAGCTGTGAACCTGCTCTGGGAATCAGTCATGTCTGCCCCTTCATGGATTTCCTTCTTTGTAACAACTGAACCAGGGTTAAGTGACATATATGCCTTGCTACTGTAGGGTGTTCCTGCTCAGACATCACAAAATTTTTTTAAAGTCTAGCTTTGTGTTAAATTTCTTTCAGCTTCAGTTCCTGCAGTTACTATGCTTGAGGGCTACTTAGGTTCTCATGTTCAGAGGGACGTGACATCAGCAAGATTATCTGATTTAGACGTATCAGGTAGACTAAGATTCAGGTTAGAGCAGATTCCCAAGTTGAATTGAAGGCTTCAAGTTCCAAACATATTTTGAATCAAATTAAACTTACCATTAATAAAATGAACTTGGCAGCAAGTCCTCTGGCAGTGGTAATCAATCACAACCTGATGAAAGCCTCAGCTACAGTGGTAAGACCAAGTGAAAAAGCAAAATATGGATGAAGATCCCTATGTATTGAAAACTCCTCTTGTTTCCTGAAGTTTTGTAGTGAAATATATTCCCTCAATCAAATGAGAAAGGAAAGGTTTAATTGTTATTGTTTGTGTGAGTCTAATAAAGGATATTCCCTTCTGTGAAAGTACACTCAAACTAAGGGACAAGCCAAGTTGTAAAGTGTGTTGGGTATATAGGCTTCTTTTTTCCTCATACAGAAGTTTGAACATGCCTTTCCTGAATAGTTTAAAATAACTACTTTAAATATATTTTTGCTTAATATTTAAAATATTGCTAGTATGCTACTGTGCAACTAAGATATTTGTGTGCGACCATGAGGAAAAGCATACGCTATGGAATTTGCTCTTGCATTTGTAATGGGTAAAGAGACCTGCGTTGCCAACTTTTTTGTGTCATTATTTATACAGGTCTTACCTTTTCCATTCCAATTTCCCCGTTCTGTAGGCTGCCTTTCTTTCTTTCTCAACTGTGGCTGTAGATCACAATTGTAACACAGCTGCAGTGTTCTGCACTAAGAACTGAACTCTCTTAAACTTGTGGCTACAAAGGTGTGGTGAGGTGTGTGCCTCAAATTATGCTGACTTTTTCTTGAAGGAAAAGGAAGTTGTCAGGCGGGAGCCTCTGTAAATGCAAATATTCTTTCAGGAGTTTTCTATTCTAATGTTAATTTAGAACTGTTATGAATAAAGGGGATTTTATTTCCTTGGCAGGTGTCTTGGTAACTGGACAGCTTGGAGGAGAAAAGATGAAAAACATGCTTGACTCATCAATCACTGATGCATTAATGTCATCTCAGTGTCCCCATGTGAAAGAAAAATTAACTTTTTGCCTTGACTTCAGGTAAGTTCCTGTTGTATACCATACCTCCCCTGCCAAATTTGGGGAGTTTCTAAGAAAACAACAGTGTATGTCTGAAATTAATTTCAAAAAAGAGTGGCAAATTTTTGTCATGTGCAAGACATGGGGTGCTTTGCTTTAAGCTCTCTCAGATCAGAAACTCTGTCCAGCTAAACTGGGGGGCCACAGTCCCTTTCTGGAGTCTGATGTGTCATCAAGTGCAGACCATACAGAGAGGGCAGTCTGTAGCCAGTAATGCCTGTTGCTGCAGAGCTCAAGCCTGTCCTGTACCTGGAGCCTAATGCACTGTCAAGTGCTGAGAACACAGCACCAATAGCTTTTGGGCAGTCAGACTGAGTGATCCTTGTAAGACCCTTCCAAATGAACTATTCTGATGAGAAGTGTGCCGTGGTTCCTCAGCTATCTAAGAGAAAAAACACCAATATGTCCTTCCTGTGGCTGCCAGTCAAGATAGGTGGCTCAGACTACATTTTGCTCAGGACACACATGGGGAAAACATCAATTCCAAGGTATCAGCTGTTCTTTCAAAGGATTAATAGTACTTTGTTATTGTTATGAAGGAATGCCTGGCAGTTAAATGAACTAGACCCTTGTGGAGTAATCAATGGAGGACACGTAGAGAATATGAGATACATCAGTCAGATTATGGTCCTTCCTGAGAGTGTTTTTTAAACTTCCAGTGATTTGAGTCAGGAAATTCTTGGATCACAAAGCTGAATCATCATGTTTAAGAGCTCTGTGTGGCATTTTCTTCCAGAAAACTGGTTATCTCATTTGAACGTGCAAAATATTTGACATTTTACATACTTCACAGCAGAGTCACGTACCTGAGTTCTTTATTATATGTCAGTATTTTCTTGTGCTTTTTTAAAATTGGCCACTCTTGTTTGAAGTCCCCTAGTTATTGTATAAGGGGAAGCAGTGAACAGTGGTTTCCTGTTGACTTTCACTACTCCACACAATACTCTCTAGACCCCTATCCCTTTCTCTATACCTTTGTCAGGTTGTACAATCCTGTCTATTTGGGCATCCCATACATAGAAGCTGCTTTATTCCTTTCATCAGCTGTACTGTTTCTTTCAGGACCTTTTACTGTTCCTCTGTATAAGCTTTGAGATGGATAAATGGACTAGAATTTAATGCAATATTCAGGATGTAGGCATAATGTAGATTAATATTGCGATATAACTTCGTTTCCTTTTGCTTTTCTGTTCTCTTTACAGGTAGCTTCTAGCATTCCTTTTGGGGTTTTTTGACTAATTCTGAGTTGATACTCTCATAGGACACTCTGCCTCAGTCTTATTTCTGAAAGGAATAATAACTCAACTCCTTACACCTAGGGGATAGGGTTAGGGGATTTTTTGATGTGTGTCACATTATAGTTTTTAATTCCAAAGTTCAACTGTTGTTTTATTACATAGCATCTCAATATTAGAAGATGTTTCTGCAGCATGCTGTAGTTTTTCTCTGTACTGTGATAACTAGACAGTTATTGTATGATTGTCATCTCAGTATTTCTTTTTTCCAGGCCATTTATGAATATAGCAGAGATTCCTATGGTAGTAAGCTGGCTTCAGGAAAACTATTATCATTTATTCATTTTATTTACTTGTTCCAAATGGGTTTGTTCTTTTGGATACCATTATGTTTAGCTTTACTCTTCCTCGAGGCTTTTTTTTATTTTTTCTCCTTTGCCAGGCAGGATGCATTTGCTCTGAGACTAACATAATGTCTTGAAATAGTCTCTGTCTCCAGAAAACATACACTTTAAGGTTTCTCTTTTAGGGGGTTTTTATAATTTTATATGATTTCTACCTTTGAAATTCAGCATGTCAGTATTTGATCTGTTTTTGGGCGTCTGTAGAAATGCTGAATTTATTGTTGATATCGTTCAGACAGAAAGATTATAAACCAATTGCTTATACTGGTCAGGACTGAATCAAGAGTTCCTTCCAATTTTGTGGATTTCCTAGTTGTCTGTAACTGAAATAGTTATTTACAACATCCAGAAATCCAGTATTATCTAAGTGATCAATGTAAAAGGTTTCACATATTACTTCAGAGTAATTAAAATAATTGGAATGATAGTTCCTGGGATTTCCACATTCCATTGCCTTCCTCCCACCGTGTTTCCTTTATACATGCAGTGTCCTAGTCCTTTTTTAGGGTAAGAATTTTGGGTCTGCCATCAATGTCTTATAGAACTCTGTGGAATGTGGAAACCATTGTTTTGTCTGTCACTGTATCCTGTTAATATCAGACTTTTTAGAACTTTTTTTTTACTATGTTACTTTTGTATAACTTCTATGGTATTCTTTACTTGAGGTTGCAGAGCGTACCATTGGATTCAGAACAGGATACATTGTTTCTTGTGTGCACCAGTCTGCTTTTTCCTACTTGTCAGTTTGAAGCTTCTGTATGGTCTTCCTGATGTGAAGTGCAGATTTTGTTTCCCTCTCACTTTAGGCAGAAATTTGTCCATCCTTTGCAGGGCTTAATCCACTCTAGAAGCTCCCCAGTCACTGGTGAACCTGAGCTTCACTTCCTTACTCCATTGCTTTAGCCATTCATTGAGACTTTGCCTCCTCACCAGCTGGATTCTGGTGGAGGTCTTGATCTTTGGCTTTTTACATTCAACCTCTAGAATCTTTATTCTTTTGTTTATGTGGCATCCAGATGGGCTACAACCCCTGCCTCCTTCCCAACATTTCTCAACTTTTCCAGGCTTTTTTTTTTTTTAAGTTTTGCTGTGTAGCACCAAAAGGCACATAAGAAGACTGTCGCTGGAATCAGGAACCAAACCTGTTTGGTACCTGGCAATGGAACCGCTTGTGGCTATTGTCTGTCCCTTTTTCTCATATGGGCTTTCTGCTGCAGAGAGTTATTGCCAGTAAAAGAAGAAACTCAGATACTTTGTGCAAAGAGGAGATCATTGACCAGGATTATTATAATATTCATCAGTATTTACCTTCCTGCCATGAAATAAGGGCTGGAGAAGCTTTTCAGTGCCTTAAAAAAGCATCCTCAGTTTAACCTCTTTCTTTAAGCAGCAATAGATTTTTTGCCTGCAGGTCAGACTATGCAGGAATTGCCATGAGGGCTCATACATTCTTCCACCTATGGCACAATCAAGTCACAAGGCAGAGCTCTATGTCTGAGGATCATGGGGTGCCTGGAATGAATGTCTTTGCATCACGTACGTGCAGGTCAGGTAATCATGTGACACTTGATACTTTACCCAGGAAATTGTCACCCTCTAGCTAGGCTTCTGTCTGCATTTCTCTTGCACATCTGGACTGACTCAGGTGTTCCTATATGGGATGGCAATGCAGCTTCCAGTTAAAGAATTGAGAAGCAATTACATTAAATGTGTCATTAACAACTGTATTCATCATGTTTTGTAACAAATTACGCTGACACACTGACTGAATCCAAATTATGAGAAGTTGAGCCTTATCTTTAGCTTATGCTTCATTCAGAAGAAGCTGGCCTTCTCCAAAAGGCAGTCTTCCTGTTACTTGGCTATGGACTTGATGTAAGGTGGAAGGAAGAGCTCCAGCCATGTAAGGTGTATTTGCATCAGTGTGCTACTAAGCTGGTGATCCCAGAGCTGTAGAGGGGTCAAACTGAGGTCATTAAGGTGAAGGAAAAGAGTCCCTAGAGGTTAGAAAGTTTATTGCACCAAAGCAAATACGTGCCACACATATATCATGTTGAGAGCTCTGTCTTTTTTATTGTCTTTCTGAAACAAATCTGTATGTCAGACTATGTGGTCACATACATCTCCTAGTAAGTTTAGTGGTACTGAGAAAACTTAAAATTGAAGGTTGAGAGATGCAGCTTTAGGTTAGAGTTTGTGCTTGTGTTGACTGATTGCCAGCTAACTTGCTGTCCCCAGCACAAGTAGAACTTCTTTTTTAGACACCCTGAAAATATTTATATCACAAATGTTTATGACGTAGAAGAATTTTTCTAGGACAGAAATGTGTGTGTAGCTAGGTGACCACAATTAAAATTATTTAAGGAGTTAAAGAAGAATGAAAAAAATGAATTTAGCTGTTGTTATGAGGGAAAATTCTTGTCTAGCCAAATGACCAATTTCAAGGAAGTTCAAGGGAGTTAAGAGGCACATACCATTGATTCTGTATCAGTTTGTCAGCTCCATACCTGGCCTAAGACTGAACATTGTCTCTTGAACATGCAAATTTTCTGCATTGGTCCTTCCCACAATTTCTGATTTGTTCTTAATTATACCAAAGAAGGAAACAAATTCTGCGTCCTTGCAAAAGTTTCATGGCTCTTCTGATTTGGGGTGTTGCAGGGTGTAGCTAATGCTCTGAAAAGGCTTCGGGATTCCTGGATGAAAGGTGTGATGAAAGAAGTGTATTGTTATTGTTTTAGGGGAGGAATCATGCTACTGGGTAAGCCTCTGTCACTGAGACTTGCTGGACTTGTTTGTTCTGACTTGCCTATGACTCCTTTCTTTCTTAATTCGGGAGATAAAGCCTCAAGTCTATGCTGAGATGCTGCATAGTGTGTTGTGGTGTTCAGGACGGTGGATCTCCCAGAGAGAAGAGCTTCTTGTTGACCTCTCAGTGGTACCCAGAGGTGAGTGTCTCAAGCTTCTGACTTGCTTCTTGGTATTTTGGGCAGCATGGCTACATCGTGTGTAGATTTATAAGGCAGTTTCAGCTTTGACCCAGAGTGTGGGCAGAATGGCACTAGTTCTGAGCTTGCTTCTGATTTGACCTGCCTTTAACGCATCCTTCCAACATTTCAGCCTTTCTCCTCACTCAACATGCATTTGTTTTCTGAACAAATTCTGGAGAATTCTCCAGCTCATCTACAGCACAGTATGGCAAATCAAGGTGGCCTGTGTGGAGAGCAGGTGAGAGTCATCTTACTCTGCCCTGACTGACCTACCGTTTGTGCTAGCGTGGTTAGAATGTGTTGCAGGCACAACTGCTGAACTAGGGGATGAGCAGAGTACAGTTGGGAAAAGTAGCTTCTTATGCTTTTGATTATTTTCATGGACTACGTATGCAGCCAGTGAAGTGTTAATCTGTGCAGAATCAGCTTGGAAACACACCAAATCTGGCACCTGACCATTTTGCCCGCCCTGCATTGGAATGAAAATCAAACTGAAAACCCACAGAGACTATAACTGCTTGTGTGGTGTCTTGCTTCTGGAGTAGATTTCAGAAGTCAAAGAAGGACAAAGGGAGGCAGACAGAGCTATTTTTGAAGGCTGTAAAGCAGAGATCTACTGCTATATTCTGTGACTGCCAAACTAACAGAACAAGATACTTGTCTATGACCAACACAGCTGGAAGGGGAAATCTGAGGGGTAAAGATGATGTAAAATTTACAGAAATTTATCCTAAACTGATTGCAGTCAGTGGCCATGTACTTAACATTTTCTTTACACTGGGATGGCCTCTCAGTGTTCATGCAGATTTTAAGTCCCTATGTAGTGAGTAGTCCTCCTACTTCTACTAAAGCTTGTTTCAGAACATGAGTCTTTCTCAAGGTGTTGGCCATGGCAGACAACTGGAGAAAGACAAATTAGTGATCAAGGATATCTCAGTCCTTGGCATTACAGTTACATCGTACAGACTGTCATAGTGGTATGAGAGGCTACTTCTATCCCAACAATTAAAGAGCTCACAACTTCCAAACAGTTGTGTGCAAAACGGATGAGAGAGTAAGGAACAGCAAACCTTTTGTGCTGATTGCAGAGGTGATCGGCTAACCAGGGAAGCCTGGTATGAGCGGCGTTTTGGCATCATGCATATAGTTGCTGGGAAGCTCTGAGTTAAGACATCCCAAAGACTGAATGCTGCCCTTGAATCTTGAAGCAAATGACAAGAGTCGTGTTTGGAGCTGTTGTCTTTACCCAGCTGAAGTGTGCTCTGGGAAGCAGCGAGACCTTGGTAAAATTGGATGGTTAAGGGGAGGAGCTCAATTAGTAAGTGGCAAATACATTACTGATGCTTTATCTGACTGCAGAGGGGTGGCATGCAGCACCTACTGTTTTTGTGGGCTGTTCAAGGGTGTGGGGAGATCAAGCTGATTCAGTATGACGCATAGAAAAACGCACACTTCGTTTCCCTCAGCAGATCCCTTCAATGTTTCGAAGTCTTTCATTGTATCAGAATGCTTTGGGAGATATCAAACATTGAGTAACTGAGGCTGGTAAGTAACTGACCTCATCCAAACAAGTGTCTGGCAGTACTTAGGCAGGCACTAGCTTCTTCTGCTTCAGTTCTCAAAGTAGCTGAGGTTGTTGTCCCATTCTTTTAGAAGTGCATGTCCTGAGTATGCCACAAGAGCACAGGAGAAGTGCTAGGTTGGTGTGGTTGGTTGTGGTAAAGGTGGGAGTGAAATTAGCAAGTCTTGCTTTGTGGCCCTGTGCTTTTTCTACAGACCTCCTGGAATAAGCCAGATGTATCTCAGTTGCTGCCGTTCCCAACCACCCTGCCGAGGTAGATAGCTCCAGGGACCTAGTCTGGATTTTCAAATCACACTCACCAGGCCAGCAGATTAGTCTGTTCAGTTGTCTTGTAAAAGGTCCTATTTCTAGGAAGAGTGATTGTAGGTATGCACCTGAATCCATCAACTGGGAAAACTAGTCACGGCTATAAATGTGGAGAGACCCTCTTCAGCAGATATGCCACCCAAACTCTGCCACTGCCTCTTCTGAGAATACTGGATTATCAGTTAGCATGGGTATAGTAATAAAAAATGTAATAATAAATGCATTATAGGAAGGCAGCAGCAGACCACATAGAAGAGGTTGCATGTTTTCTTCTATGTGGAGTGTGGCTAAAGACTTTCAGTGAAGAGCTGGTACCAGGAAACATGGTTTAGATTAACCTAAAAACAAATCTAGTTTGGAGTGCTATGAGGGCTTAGCTTAAGAAGTCAAAAAATATCAAGGGTAGATCTGTAAAACAGAACAGGGTAGCTGTTCCCAGCTTATCCAGCAGCTCAGTGACTAGGGCCACATGACAGTTACACTTTCTCTCTTATCTGAACAGATGCTTTCTGATCAATTTTCCGGTATTGCTCTTTTTGAAGCATTTGATAACACACAGTAACTCAACCAGAAGAGATGGATAATCTCAATATAGTGGATCAAATCCTGTCAGGCAGAGGTGGGAGCTGAACTTGCATTGTGAATGAATATAGTAATCTTTTAGGGAGTTTGCTACAGGATAAGCGAGGAAAACCAGCTTGTCACCTTTGTATTGTGCATGTCTTTTGCTTTTGGGTAAATGTTCCGAGTTCCCAAATTCTGATCAGAAGTCCCACCCAAAATCCTATGTGTTTTCTCATTGGTTTCACAAGGAAGACCAATTTTAGCTCTGTAAAATTTCAGTATAACTCTTCTTCATAATGTGCCAATGACTGTTAATGTAGCTTTATTTCTGGCTGTATTTTACTTATTAAAATATCTTGTATCGAGGTTTGATTTAATACATCTCGTTCTAAACACAATTTTAATGTATTTTAAATACTTAATTCTATGAAAACACAGCTATTTTCAAAATCATTAATTTGGATTTTTTTTTCCAGTACAGAATAACTTTTTAGTGATCGCAGAGCCAAGGTGTGTAAAGTAGGAGATTTAATAGTTTGCTCTTCCCAACCCAAATTAGCTGTGATATGAATTGGAGAGATGCTGCTGTCTTCATGGATTATCTTGGGCCCCTTGGGAATGACGCATGTTTTAAATGAGAACACGGATTGCTGGAGGAGGTTTAATGTTCACTGATTGTATTGCCAAGATAAGCAGGTCTGTACTGAACTAAAGGACCTTGGGTTTGAAACTTCTCACTAATTCACTGCAGACGGAAAGCTGCCAGATATAGACTGTGAGAAGATGGTTTTCGGAGCAGAGAGGACTTGGCCTTTGAGGTCTCCCAGTGGAGTCTGGCTGCTGATGTCTTGTTAAGGTTTACTCCTGCAGAATGTGAATTATCTCATTCATGCTAGAGGGTGAAATCATTGGTGTTACCTGAATTCCCCTGTCAGCCCCACTAGGAGTTAATTTGCAGCTTACTGGAGTCTGGGCAGTAAAAAAAGCAAAGCCTGTGATATAAGGAAACAAGAAATGTGAGGCTATACAAAACACCAGACTATAGAAGGCATCACACAGACAGCTGTGGTATTGGGTGTCTTCTGAGGAGAATGCCCATCTATCAAGCAGTGTCTCTTTGCCACAGAAAGAAAGAAAGGATGCATCCATGGTTGAAAGCTTTCATCAGCACTGCAGGGGATCAGTGTTTCTCTGGCCAGTGAGTGTTGCTGGGTGGAGCAGACTTTCTTGGTTACTAGAGTGCAGAGAACACCATGTCTAATTCCTAAACAGGGGGATCCACCTGCCACTAAACTATATAACTATGGAGCTGGATGTCCCAAGCACAGGAATCCCTGTCAGGTGGTTATTCTGGTAGAGCACCACAGTCCTGCCCTCTATGGCACCATAGCAAAAAGGCTAGGAGAGGGAAGAGCTGGTTGGAGGTGTAATGTATATGCATAATGAATGCACTGAGTGGATTTAACCTAAACTGTCTTTCACTAACCATCCTAGCTCCTGTCTCAGCAGAGCTAGGCATACCTAGTTGTGAGATAAAATAGAAAAAACCCAACAAAAAACCGAAAAAACCAACAAAAAAAACCAAAAAAAAAAGAAAAACATGGGGGTTGCTGAGCTGAGTCCGCGCACAGACATGACAGTTGAAGGACACTGGTAACTGTACCCGGTGGGAGTTGATGAGTCTTGATGCTTACCTTGCAAAAGATTTTTTTTTCCTATTCTGTTACTTAGCAAGATGGAAGCCAAAAACCTCCTGCTAGAGGGAGGAAACTGTTTTGGTTTTGAAGAGGTATTTGCACTTTAATTTGTATATCCTGTATACAGATTACTCACCTGTGTGTGGATGTTGGTTGACACCAACACCTCGGTGGTGTTGGTGGATGAGAAGCTCAACATGACCCAGCACATGTACTCACAGCCCAGAAAGCCAATTGTGACCTGGGCTGCATCAAAAGAACTGTGGCCAGCAGTGTGAGGGAGGTGATTCTACTCTGCTCTTGCAGAGTACTGGAGTACTCATCCAGCTCTGGGTCAGCCCAACATAAGAAGGACACGGACCTTTTGGAGCAAGGTCAGAGAAGGGTCATGAAGATAATCAGAGGGTTGGAACAGATCTCCTGTGAAGACTGACTGAGACAATTGTAGCTGTTCAGCCTGGAGAAGAGGAGGCTCCCGGAAGAAACTATGAAGAAATTCTTTATTATGAAGGTGGTGAAGCACTTGGAAAGGTTGCCCAGAAATGTGGATGCCCCATCCCTGGCTGGAAGTGTTCATGACTGAATTGGGTGGGGCTTTGAGCAGTCTCTTCTAGTGAAAGGTGTCCCTGCCTATGGCACGGGGGTTGGAAGAGTCCATTCCAACCCAAACCATTCTGTGATTCCATGATGTGAATGCTTTGAACTTTTTCTTTAAAAAAATTTAAGTGAAATCAGTATCAGAAGTGGTGTAGGCTTTTATTCCTCATCTCCCATGTTTCTCTTTCCCTCGGCACTACAGCACTTCCAAAGGTTTCTGTTTCCCTTTGCAAGTCTGTGTGACCTGTGGAGAACGATCAGTTCTGAAATGTTGGAGAAGAAGGGGGTCTGTGCTGCCCTTGTTTGTGGCTGTAGCTGATATTTGCACAGAAAGGAAACAGATGGCTGGAAGGACAGTGCTGCCTGTGAGCGCATGAGTCTCGCAGGCAAGGAGAAGCTCAGTTTTTTTAATCTTAAGCTTTTGTAGCTTTGGCATAAGGCCATGTCTTGAGGAAATCTGCCTGGATACAGTTCACAAAATGCAGCAGTTGTGATCCAAGAGTGCAGCTGCCTCATTATCTGCAGAGTCAGCCATACACTGCCAGGGCTGTGCTGTGTGTTCTCTGTGCCAAGAGCAGTGGAGCAAGGGTGCTCCAAACACCATTCAGGTGGAAGCCCATTGGAGTGGGGACAGCTGCCGGACAGGGAACCAGTCTGATTGAGATGGATGGGAGGGCTGGAAGCAAAAGCTTTCCAGTGAGGAGGGCAAAGTGAGATGCAAAAGCTGCCTCTTTCAATCATGAGATGTGGCTACTAAGGAGGGGCAGAAGCATGTTGCCATAGTGGGCCGCTCTGATTAGCCAAGAGGCTTGCCCTCAAGGGTAATAATTGACTGCCCGTGAGGTATGCTGCAATTCCCTGAGGCTGGGGAAAGGCTGTGAGATAGGTATGGGAGTGTCCCATGGAAGGCTGCAGTGTATTGAAGAAACTGAGGCAGAACAGTTCCACTGGTATTAGGTTTTTATCTGAATCTCTTTTTCTGTTAAACCCTCAGAGCTGATGGATCATGTATACAGTGAAGGTCTAGAAGGTGAGAAGTCAAGGCCTCAGTGGAGTCAGTTGAGTTCTAGTGGGTGTTATTTATGTGGTTATTGCAACTTGCAGTTTGCAAAGAGGTAATCTTGGCCAGCCTGGGTTTTCAGACTCCTATCAACTGCCCTACAGCCTTGACATCAGGAAACTGAGCCAGTCTAGTGGTGGGAAACTTGGGATGTGCATTGCCACATCAGAACTTTGCCCCAGTAAAGTAGGAACAACAAAATGAGAGGTTCTGGGTTTCTCCATAGCATGTGACTCTGAAGCAGAAGATTTGATCTTGGTCATCTGTCCCATATATTTTAATAACCCTAAGCTGTTGCTTGTGACAACCTGCAGTTGTGATGCAGCTCTGTTTAAACATTTTCTTTCCAATATGCCACCTGTTCGAATGGGTAAAAAATTTGCCCATTTGGCTAGCACTCCCACTGGACAAAACCAAGCTTTTATATGAGGAGATTAAACTTTAGGTTCCTTTCAACTTCCCTGTCACTTGCTGAATACATCCTTGCTGTCAACAGATCTCTCAGCTCCTTCCTCTGTAGTGCTATCTGGTTGTTTGTGGTTTTTTTCCCTGTTTGTTTTTCTTGCCATTGCTTGCTTGTGGCTTTTACTTGGTTTTCTTCCCATCAGAGCAGAGGGTATAACACCATCCCCCTCTCTCACCATTTCACTGTCTTTTGCTGTCTTGGATTTGTGCACCAGACCCTCACCTTTACTGCTCATCTGCCCACTCAGCTCATTTCCTGAGATGGAGCCTCTGCTGGTAACCTGCTCTGCTCTCACTGTGATTTCTTCTTTTCCACCTTGTAGTCAGAAAACTTGCAAAGACTTACTCTGTCTGCCTGCCTTTCTTCCTCTTCCTGCCTGCGTCTTCTTAGATATTGCTCAGAGATGGCTGTGCTATAGGCCTGAAAAGGGGAAAACAGCGTTTAGTATGTCTGGTTCACAGCAATACGAGCATGGATCAGTGGGTGTAAAGTAGCGTGGTGAGTAGCCAGCCAGTCCTCTTCCCCAGGGCTGGCTGCTGCCATTTGTCATTCCAGGATATCTGAGAGATCATCTCAGGTGTTTTTCTGATACCTTGTACTAATGCAGACCATGTTCTGGAGACTCAGTATGTGGCATGACAATGACTACATGGTGTACTGTGGAATTACTGGGGATCTTTAATAATTGTGCTTAAGGTTTTGCATCATCCTATGAAAAAGCTACTGAGGGCATGCACAAAAATGCAATTTTCCTAATATTCTGTTGCTTAATGCTGCACTGGAGGACATAAGTGGCGGAAAAAGTCTTCTGTGCCTTTGTCCATGTGTGAATCAAGTTCTCAACCATTTTACAGGCCTGCTTTTGGCTTTCAGAGAGTTACTACTGGATCTTGTTGCCATGTCAGTTTTACACACAGCTATCTCTTTCTCCATAGATTGTCTGGCAGGATGTGGTCGCTTTCAATATATGTGTTGCTTTAGAGCAGTAAGCCCCAAACCCTGTAGGGACTCAATAAATATTACTACTCACACCAACTAAAAATAATCAAAGCTGTGCGTTATGTGGCATCTCTGGTTGCCTAAAGCATCCTTGGGGCAGTGGTTGTTTCAGCAGTCATGAATTATTACATTTATGTTCAGTTTAAGTGCCTGTGTGGGCAGTCGGCTGCACCTGAAATCTGTGTAAGATTTCTTGCAGTGAAATTGTCTCTACCAGCAATACCTGCACAACTTTTTCTCAGGGTGTATGTGAGGCAGCAGAGACAAGTTAGAACACTGGGAATTCTGACTAAATATAAAGGAAAAGCTTTTGCCATGAGGATGGGCAGTGACTGGACCTGAGATGTTGAGAGACTGAGTTATCTTTCTCTTTGGTGATACTAAAAGCTTGACTGGACAAGGCCTGGAGCAATCTCCTTTAATGGGGCTTAGTTTAAACAGTCAGACCCTCAGAGTCCAGATGTCCTTCCCAATCTACCTCTTTCTCTAGGGTTTTTCAGCTGAGCTAAGCTGAAAAAATATGCCAGATATGTGCCAGATATGATTGGACTCAGGATGAACTATTGTCTTTGTATTAGAGTTGAATTTCTCCATGTTGTTTTCTTCAATACAGGCAGAGATCCAGATGGACAGAGCAGTAAGGCGCCTAGAGCCATGGAAGATCGCAGTCATTGTTGTGTCGGTGATTGTAGGCTTAGCCCTCATCATTGGCTTGATTACATTTCTTTTGTGCAATGGTAAGTGCCCCACTATTTTGTTGTTACAAGCTTTCAGGAATCTGTCGTATTCCACTCGCTACTGTGCTCTTGCCTGATGATTTAGACATGAAATTCACCCCTGGTATAAAACTCACATGAGAACCTTCTAAATGCTATTTGAAATCTAGATTGATCTGAAAACCTGTAAAGAATACTTGAAATGTGCTTTACTTGAAGCAGGGATTTCAGTTCTAACCCTCCTTTTGTTTCTTGCCCTGGTGTCTCCACTGGTATCCAAACTAGTGTCTCCACTGATTGACCAAAGGATAACCGTCTTCTGTATAAGCCAGAGGTGTGTCTAGTACTCAAACTATGCATAGTAGCCTAGTCTTGAATGGAATTTTTGCAGAAACTCAACCTGGTCCCTCTAGCTGAGAATATTCCAGAAAGAGAGAGGGCAGAGGTTTAGGCTTTTCAGAGCCCAGGACTCAGTTCTGGTTGCCAAGGGCCTGGTTTCAGTAGCAGATCATAGAATCATTCAAGTTGGGAAAGATCTTTAAGATCACCAAGTCCAATCATCTTGGCTCATGACTTGAAGACAATTAATTCCATTCCCAGTCACTTGACTCATGAATGAAGTTGAGTCATTCCATTCCCAGTCTCTGAGATACCAGTGTGAGTTTTTTTGAAATGCTTTCTTGCTGGAATGGAATTAATCATGTGGCCATCTCAGCTCACCAAGAGTCAATGAGGCTGTGGCTTGCACTAGGACACCAGAAGGAGCAATGGCAGAGCTACAGTTCAGCTTTGCTTTTTGCCAGCTCTGTGTTACAGGGCCCCTCTCTGCCATTCAGCCGAGAACCAGATTTTAAAATGAATCCCATCACTGAACTGGTGCAAACAGCTCTGCCCCATGTGCCTCTCAGAGGAGCAGGGATGTGCCAGAGTGCAGATAGGGAGGAGTGGATGTGTCTGAGTTAGAAGGAACATAGGTGGCTCCTTTGTCTCGTGCTGTGTTCACCTCGGGCTCACCTCCAACGAGAAGATGGACCCCAGCGAAATGTTGTAGTGGGTGTAATTTAGAGCTCTTGGGATGGTCCTCAAAGAAGAAATGTGCCCTTAGATGGTCCATGGAGCAACAGGACGGTCCAGAATTCTCTTTTCCCAAAATGCTGCTAAAGCTGTAATTTCACAGTTGACAGGATCACTATCAGAGCCTGGGACCCCTGCTTATGTCATGTTCTGGGAGATACTATGCATCTTTGAATTGTACTAAAGATGATCAGCTACCTTTCCTTTTTTTCTCCTCTGTAGATCAAGACAGATATTATAATGCTTCTTTCCTAATCACCAATGTCGACTACAATCCTCAGTATGAAAGGCAAACTACAGATGAGTTCAGGAACCTAAGTGAAGATATTGAAACCATGGTAAACTAAAAGTTCCTCTGTTTGCACCTGATCTGTGGTGAAGGGTTCTGCAATTGTGTGATTGAAAATAGAGTCAGAGATGATTGTACCTCATCCCTACGTGGTTGGCCTTACCTTTCACACCTTGCTCTTGTGGGTTAAAGATGCATAGCTGACTGTGCACATTGAGATGGTAAGCACAGGTGCTGTCTGTTCCAGAAGCCTTGTGGTGGAACTGGCAACCACAGAGCAGAATGGACAGTGAAATCAGTCAACTCAGCTGTTTATTTTGGATATGCATCCCCTGATGGAAATTTAGTGGTAACTTTGGTGTAGAGGGGGAGATCTGGAGGTATTTTCATGTGTTTCAGAGGCTCATGAGACTGTTACATGGTGAAAGCATGTACTTCTTGTAGGTGTATTTTAACACACCTTTTTCTTTTAACAGATATCTGAAGTATTCAGGGGGTCCTTTCTAAGTAGAAGATTTATCAGGTCACACGTGGTCAGTCTAAGGTAAGTAATGTAAGATAATTAGGAATATGATAAATACCTTTTCTTCCTACCCATTGACCATATGGAGCATTCCTGGATGCTTATGCTTGGGTTACACCAGCAGGGTGACTAAGCCTTGTCTGGTTGTTGCTGTCCTCCAGTGCTCACAACACTGAGGGCTCAGTTACCCTTAGAGGTCAGCAAGGAAGAGAAGTTTGGCCTTATACCTCTGCAGATTGATTACCTGTACACCGGTTGTTTGTGGCTGTGATAGAGTAACTGGATTATTGGGTGATCCCCATCTTCACTACTAGTTAACAGCTTGAGAGATGCAGAATAAGCTCTTTTTTCCACTTATTTCTTCCTGTGGAAGCTCTGCATGATGTACAGTAGGATGTGATTTTTCTCCTCCCTCTGTGAAAAGGTCTGAAGGAATAAATTATTCCACTGTAAGATACATGGATATAGATGAGGGATCATAGACACGGATATAGTAGAGGGTCCTGTGTGAGAGATTGAAATCTTTCCCCTGCAATAATTATGTATTACTTTCAGCAGTAAGAGCCATTGCCTCCCTCTCTTCCATGTTACTTTATTTTGGAGTCGCGCTTCTGTAAGACTCAAATGGAATACCTTTTATTAGATAGCAAAAAATGCCAGACTTCCCACAAATGTCCTTCACAGCACTTCTGGGATGTTTTGCCTTTACCTGTCTCTAGATGGAATGGGTAATTTCCTTAAACTCTTCTATGTCATTTTCTGATGCTGGTTTCTTCTACAAGCCTTCTGCAGTGCACATCAAAAGAAATTGCTGAGCTTGGGAGCTAGAGTCCAATTGACTTCTTTACACCCTTTAGGGTGATGTCTTCCAAACTTGTTTTCACTACAGATACTTTGTACAACTAGGCACTGGAGCAGCTTAACTGCATCTCTATTCTCTTTCCCTCAAAGCTTCAGTTGGTTTTCCTTTAGACAGTTAGCTTAAAATATTGGGCTCAATATTTTATACTGTCAGTAAGTGACCTCAAACTATTGAGAATGTTGTATCTAAACATGATGGATCTAACTGGCCAATAAATGGACAAGTGACTTAAATAGAAAGAAAAGCCAGTTGTAACTAGATCTTTTGAATGGCTGTTAGGAATGGCCTGTTGGTTATCTGTTGAAGGGTTTTAATTTGCTGTATTGTTCCCTCTCTCATTTGTGTCCTACTGATAAGGACTTGTGTGGAGGCCAAAGGGAGTGATCCCTTCTTTGCTTCTCAGCTCTACTGCTTATAACAGTTCCCAGAAAATTCCCTCTGATCACTGTCATAGCCAGAAGTTTTTGCTGCCTGCTGACATGTCATCATCTTCCTTTACTTGAGCACAGCCATGCCATTTGTTCTGGACATCTATGCAGACCAGACCTGTTCTCATATAAAAAAGGCAGACAGTGCCAAGCAGAACCAGGGGCATTAGTGGGCAAAGAGAACTACACCATTTGTTTTTGTTGGTTTGTAGCCCAGATCCTGGTGGAGTGCTTGCATCTGTTGTTCTGGTATTTAAATTTCCCTCTGCTGACAGTGAAGCAGCGACCTGGGGTCAAGTCAACCGTGTGTTACTCAGAAGGCTGAGATCAACCTCGACATACCTGAATGTTGACCAGTCTACCCTTAGACTCACAGGCAAGTGCCTTGGGTTTTTGTTTTCAGCTTGGAATTTGTTCCTCACACTTTGCTGTTCTTAGTGTAACAAGTTTCACCTTAGTATGCAAATATTGGCTATTCTTGTTTTCTTTTTTTTGCCTTCTCGAAATTGTCTGTTAGGCTGACAGCCTGGGAAGCTGGAAGATGGAGCATGGAAAGAACTAAGACCTATTGGCACTGATTTCTGAGTGTGAGCTCTTCTCTGTGTATCAGAGGCTTTCCCTGCGTGATCTAGTTGTGTTGAATGAGATAGTCCCCTTCAATTCATCAAAAAGGCCCTACTTTGTGACCGTGGGTTCACAAACAACTTTAAGACCCACAGTAAATTGAACAAGAACCTTTATCACCAGGCACTGAAATGCAGAGTCCTTGAGCTATTAAAAAATGCAAGGCTGAGGTTGTTCCCTTCTCTACCCTCTGCAATTTCCTTTGGTTATTTGATAGATTGCTGTAGCAAGTGTCCATAACAAGATTCTGAGGATTCCTGGGCAGTAATCCTCTCCCATGAATCTGTCGTGGATTGCCACCCGACTGTGATGAAGGGAAGAAATTAGAAATGTTGCAGTTTACCTTCAGTGAATCCCAGCACTGAGGATTTGTGAAGACTCTTTTGTCTAGCTTGCCACACTGAACCTGAACAAAGGCCTGTAGGCATTTGCTGGTGGCTGTGCATGTTGTACATGTAGATGTAACTTGGAGCTACTTGCAGTCATCTGCTGCTTTCGTTAGCTCTGAGCTAAGACAAGAAAGGTCCTGTGGCCTTGTACTTTCAGTGAAGAACAGAGGCTTAACTGAACTTCAACAGAGCAAATTATTACTTTTTGTTCTGTCAATCCAGGCAACAGTGCAAGCCATTTAATTTGTGTTTCCTGGGTACAGGGAGAGAGTCTGGGCTAGATCATGTAGCATATGAGATAAACTCACTGTGGTCTTTGCTTTTCATTCCAGAGTTGAACAAGGAAAAGGGAGATAACCTTTTAAACAACTGTAAGTACAAGTTCTTTATAGTAAAGGTCCAGGGACATGGTGCTGGAGGTTCTGTGCTTGCAAAATCTTTATACTTTTATGATACAAGTTGAAAATAGAATTTGTGGCAGATACTGGAGCAGTAGACAGTGCATGAGCCAGGGAAGACTTCAGCTCATTTCCTTGCTAGCTCTATACATTTGTAGGATCAATCATTCTGGCTTGGTGGTGGGAAGCACTTGCTTTAATGTTGGTTGTTGGAAGTAGGGGCATGTAGTGAGGTGCTGTTAGCAATTTTGCAGGACTACAGTTTTGCTGTGGGCCATGGTTCTTGCTGGAATCCTTCAAAAAATATTTTCCCTCCTTCACCCTCCTACCTGAAGAAAGGTTTGGCAATTGATGTCTGTCAGATTTGAGCTAAACTTTAGGGAACGGTGGGAGAGGGAGAAGAGCTGTCCATGCTCAGAGAAAGGCAGTGGCACAGCCCTGGAGAGTGGCAGGTTCTCAGTCCTCCTGTTGTGCTCCCCCTTGAGGTCTTAGCAGTCCTCTGGAAAAAGGGAGACAGCATAAGTACCTTCCCAGGGCAGTCCATCAGTCCCCTGCGTGGTCTTGAAGCCTTTGCATGTTAGCTTTCCATCTTCAAATGGCCTCTGAGAATTAACTGGTTTGAATCTAACTTTTTTCAGCTGGGTAATACCTGATTGTTGGCACAGTGGCTGTAAGTAAATTGGTTTTTTTGTTGCTGCTGTCAAGGCTAATCTGGAGGTGACCTGTTAAAATCCCTTTTTTTCAGTGTCTCAGATACACAGCCTTCAGGTCCCATGGGAGTTCACATGGGCTTGTGTGTCTGAAAACTGGCTTAATGAAAAAGTATTGACTCTTCTACCAAACTTCTTTGTTTGCCCTGCATCTTTTCTGAGACACTTGTGATCATGGCACTTGGATTCCCTGCTTTAGGTGAAGGCTGTCTCTTGACAGAGACTCCTTCCCTGTCACGCCTGTGCCTGCAGCCATGAGGGCCTTCAATCAACTTAAGCAGCCTTTTCTTTGACAGGCTGTGGATTACGAAGACAGGCATTCTCCTTCACAGGAGTGGAGAGAATAACTGGTGGGCAGCGTGCACGGGAGGGTGAATGGCCATGGCAGGCAAGTATTCAGCTCGATGGGACCCATCGCTGTGGGGCATCAATCATCAGTAACACCTGGCTGGTGACTGCAGCCCACTGCTTTAGAGGGTAAGTCATCAGCACCTCTCTGATCCTACAGGCCTTGGGACTCTTGGGTGCTCTGATGTTTTGTGACCCTCTAATATCTGTATCTGCTGAAAGATAGTGAAGTTTGACTCTTCTCTTCCCCTTTGGAAAACCTAGTCACATTGCTTTTTGATGCTTAAATGGAGAGCTAAGCTCCCTTAGGGACGTTATTTTGTGTGGCTGTGGCATAACCTAAAATACCTTACAGAGTAAGAGATCCTCGGAGGTGGACTGCCAGCTTTGGAATTCTGCTGAGACCTCCAAAACAGAAAAAATTTGTCCGGAGAATTATTATTCATGAAAGATACAGTGACTTTCTCCTTGATCACGAACATGATGTGGCTGTTGTGGAGCTTGCCTCTCCTATTGAGTTTACAAGTGACGTGCACAGTGTCTGCCTTCCTGAAGCATCTCACATTTTCCCAGACAACACTTCCTGTTTCGTCACAGGCTGGGGAGCTTTGGAGAATGATGGTGAGTGTCTCTTGCCTCCCTGTGCCCTGTCACACATGTGCCTGAGACGACTGATGTTAGTTTTAGGGACTTTTTTGTTTATTTTGAATTCCGTAGACTTGGTGTTTATTAGATGCATGTCCTAATGAGATACCTTTGGACTTAGTTTGCTGCTTTTTTTTCTGGCTTGGTCAGTGGATTGGAAATGGGGGAAGACCCTGTAAGTTAGTCTTACAGGATTTAACAGCAGTTTTTCTTAGTTGCTGCATGCACAGTCCTAGTTGAATACATTCTGTTCTCCAGTCCCTCTGGGTTTAGCTCTGACATGAGTTCTTTTGCTATTCAGATTTTTCATAGATGCACCATGACAATTTTCATCAGTTATTCTCTTTTTGGTCATAAACGAGGCCTCATCCAGTGATTTGAGTGAGCTTCTTTTAAATTAATCCATATCATTGAGGTTAGAGATGATGGGACTATAAATCTGCTTGTGAGAGCCACTGAACTGTACAGGTTATGTTTCATGGGAGACTCTTGGGATGTGTAGTGATTGTTCAAAGCTATGCTGCAATTAAGCAAATGGGTCTTTTCAGTGATAGCAAGGACATACCAAGTAGCCTACAGTTGAATCCACCACTGAAATATGTACAAAAATCCATTTGTCCATTATGCTAAAAAGCGTCTGGTGATGATGAAAGATGGATTGGAGTTAGGCTTGGGAGCAATTGAAGGACTTTGGCGGTGGGGGGAACTTGCTTAATCCTGAGACATTTTCTGGGTAGCTCCCTTAATTGCCTGTGATGGCAGAAAAGCAGCAGGAAAATTTGGCTACTCCTAATCTTTGAGTATTTTGTGTTACTTACCCTGTCTGCAAATTCTAATGCCCCTTCTCCTTCTAGGCTACAGTGTTAATCAGCTTCGACAAGCAGAAGTGAGAATTATAAGTACTGAGATTTGTAACAGGAGACAAGTGTACGGTGGAGCGATAGCACCTGGAATGTTGTGTGCTGGATACTTGGAGGGGCAGGTGGATGCTTGCCAGGTAAGGCTCTTTATAAGTAGCAGTAAAAATGAAAAAGGTGGGGTGGAAGGTGATGTTTTCTAGAAATAAAATATACTTTGGGCAATCTTAAGTTTATGAGTTTCAATATCTTGATAGATACAAATGAAAAGCTTTATAGCTCATGGGCTGGAGTCCGCACTTCAGTTTGCATGAGTTTTATGTACAATGCACAAGTGAGGGAATGCAGATGTGAGGGTGTGGACTGGCAGAGACTGAATTAGACATAGGCTGTGAGCCTCTATCCGTCAGTAAACTGTGTGAAACTTGAATTATAGCTGAGGTCTACAGAAAAATACCTGTCAGTTGTAACAGAAGAATTTGAGAATTTGAGTTCATTAGTGAGGCGAACACTGTTTACTTTTTTTCTGTCTGTTTACATTTTTCTCCTTAGGGTGACTCTGGTGGGCCACTGGTACATGCGAATTCCAGAGGAATCTGGTATCTTGTTGGAATAGTGAGCTGGGGAGATGAATGTGGCAAGCCAAATAAACCAGGAGTGTACACACGAGTGACTTACTATCGAAACTGGATCCACTCACACACGGGCATCTGAAACCTGGAGCAGGTTAAGTTTTGTGGGCTGTGTACAGCTATTCCTCTGACACATCCTGCTCCGTGGTCACCGTCTGAGCAGCTGCTGGCTTAGCTTGTGGTCATTTATAAAGTACCTGTAAGCTTGGAGCAGTCTTGGACTTGAAATTGGCTTGGCCTACAGCCAGACAGGAACAGACTTGATCCATGTGACACTTGTTTGTTCAGGAAGTAGTCTGTCAGAGGGACAACTGCCTTCGTCCATATGCAATATATTGACCCTTTTTTCTCCATGGGCACATGTCTCAGCCCTAGCTTTTATCCCAAGCAAAGTGTTTGAGCCCAAACTATCATCTACCAGCATCCAAGACAAGCTATAACTGAAACCTGGCCCATCCATTTGCTGTGTGCTCACAAGGCCCTATCTATCCATAGACAAGCTACAATCTGGGCCCTGACTTCAAGGCTGCTGCACTTCTGAATTCTTGAGCTTTCTCCTGCATCATTCCAGGGAGTGTACTATAATGAAGAATGGAAGATGGCTTAGAGAAGTCCTGGTTCCTAATATAACATCAGACTGTTACTTAAGTGAATAGAGAATGTTTCCTTGCCTGAAAAAGAAATCAATGGAAAACACCGGCTTGTGTCCACCTTCTTCGAACAAGTGAATGTGTGCCCGCTCATCGCTTCATATAAACAACCTCTACCATAGCATTTGCCATGGGACTGATTGCTGGACTTAAGACCAAAAACCACTATGTTCATACCTGTCTGTTGTCATAGCACAATGTTTGGCTGAATTAATTTCCATATTTATTCTTCCAGAGTCTATTTTTCATAATAAAAGTCCTTTGTCTTTTGTGCAGGACGGACAATTGTAACAATCTTAATATGACCATCATAAAAAAAATTCTCAGACTTCTTATTCTTGTAAATGCTGCTCAAGTCTTTATAATTTTGTATGTGCATCTTTAGCTGTATCCTGTAAAAAAAAAAAAAAAACCAAAACAAAGCTTTTGCATTACAGTGGAAATGCCCTTCTCCTTCAGAGCAGGACAGAACTTCTGACAGACCCAGAAATCTAATGTACAGATCTCTCTCTCTTCTCACAGGGAGTAAGAATTGTCTGTGTTGCATTGCCAGACTGTAACTGACTCATTTGATCTCAACCACACAAACCTCATATTCTCTCTGGCTTCATGTTTTCAGGAGCCCATGTTTCTGTCAGCCAGGTAGATATCCAATGCTTTCTACAACCTAGCAGCAGAACACACCTATTGTTGATGGGGATGCTCTCCTTGGTGTGTCTGCAAGCTTTCCAACGCTTCATGTAGATCCTGATCCTAACAATAGCAAGTGCTGTGGACTTGCTCAAAAATGAGCCACTCAACCGCTCTCTTCTCCCTCTGTGGTCAGAAGAGAAAGAACTCAGGAGAGGAGATACTGGCCACACTGCCAAGACTTGGAGCTGGTCCAGCATGGCAAGCAAGCAAGAATCTTCTGCCAGGCTAGAAAAGACAAAGAGCAGGCTTTCAGCACGCTCTTAGCTAGAAGGGCTGGGAAAAACAGGCCCTCAATGATTACGTTCTTAGGATCAGAGTGTTCAAGTTGAGCACTAGTCAGATGGCAAAGTCAATGGAAGTTCAGGGATCCCCTCTGGACTGTGCAGCTCACTGCCAGTGCTGTCAAACAGAGCAGAGAACCCTCCAGAGCAGTGATAACAGAAGTATTTTGATTACACGTCCTGTGACCTGTTTGTCAGTCCAGAGAACCTTGCTTTTCTAGAGCCTCACTGGAGGTACTGGAATAGCTGGAAGCCCAGAGGAGGTCTGCAGCTGTTGTGTATTCTGCACTTGTGTATACCTGGCGCCCAATTTTTTTTTCCCTACAGGAACTTCTCTTGTGGAATGTTGTGAGCTTCAGAACACAAACTTGGTGGTTTAATTTCCACATAGGGAGTAACACTGTCAGACTGGTTCCATAGGTCTGAGCCCAACAAATTTCATTTCAGCCTCTTCAGCTGAACATGCCTTTGATCTATATTGCTTGTTAGAGAAAGCTTAAAATTTGATATATGAAAAATATATCTGAATTTCTTTTCTTGACTCTAGCAATTGTCTTACCAGGATGGTGAATAAAATTTTATACTTTTCTTCACAAATATCATTACAAAATACTATGGATTTTCTGTTCTCAAAGCACTTTAGACTTGGGTTTTCAAAGGGCATAATGGTTTCCCTATCAGCTGGATTTCATTGTAACTTGCACACTTCACATTTTTAGGGTTGCAAATACCAACTTTTCACCAATTCCCCAAAACAGATAAGTAGATGTCGAAAAAATTAATTTTGGATCTGTGAACTTTCCAATTTGCTTCTTTCAGGTACTATATCAGAAAGACTTAAGCATTTAGCTCAGTATGAAGGTCTGGAGTAAATCTCATTCTCCAAAGTGGTGCACACAAAGCTGAAAAACTCAGCTTGTCATTTGCTTAAGGAACTGCCATTTCTGAGGGTCTGCTTGTAGAGATACGGTACCTGATCCCCCTTATTGCTCAATGCCAGCACAGTGCAAGGAGTGGGGATGAAGAGGACCTAGCATCTACATGGTCTCTGTTTTGGAAGCCTTTGTTTTGGACTATTTTGTGGAGTTTCTCCTTATAGCATCCGAACATTTCTGTTCCAGTTTCTTCTGGAAGCAATATAGTTTACTTGCTCTGAGGCCTCTTGGTGATGCAAAGCAGTACAAATGGTGACTATGAAGAAGAGCATTTGAAAGAACAGACTTCATCCAATGGAGTATTGGTGTGGCTGGATGTGATGGGCCTAAATTCCTTACTTGTGGCAAAAGTACACTGATGTCATCCTTGTCTGGCTTTTCATGAGGGAAATTAAGAAAACCTGAAGCCAAAACTTTTTGTTTGGTTTAGGTAGTCTGGCAGACTTGTATTTATTTTAAGCTGCATTTTCACCTATTCGTGAAGCCACAAGCTGCAGTTTCTCTCATCTGTGTTTTTGGAGGAATTAACATCTTCACTCAAGGCAGAATGGGATGTATCTAACTATAAAATCATGCATGACACACAGGAATGTAATTTATATGTAAATTTAATAAAATCTGCTAAATTTACCTTCTGTTTCATGTACTTACTAATTTCCTGCATCACAGTAAGCAACTGTAAGTTGGAGACTCCTCTGTTTTAGAATGTTACACTGATCCTATACCATGGATTTATGTGCTGGCCTTTATGTAATCTTAATCATCTGGCTTTTTTGATTGTTAGAAGCTGTTAGATGAGCAAAATGTCATCCAGACCAGGACAGAATTTACCCACCTGGCCAGTTGTTACCCAGATTTATGTGCAGGTAAACAGGTCCTGTGTTATCCACTAGAGGGTGAATCGTATTGTACAAGAGCCTAAAGCTCTTGGCAGCTAGTGGTGCTCTGCTTCAGCTCAGTAGAGAGGAGCTGGAGGACAAGGCACTGTGTTTCTGCTGCCTTGAAGATGCAGAGATGCTGCACAGTTTGCTTGCAAAATCTGGGGAGACTGCAGCTGCTCAGCTTAGGCATCTGCAGCACTAGGTGAGTTTCAGGCTTCTCCCATAGGAAAGCCTGGCATTAAATGCTTCCCTCTAAGAATCTTAAATGCAGCAGGCTATGGCTCTGAGACCAAGGGCTGAGCAGGTTTTGTCTGCTTATCTGCAGCAACAAAGCCAGAGCTTTGTCCTGTGGAAAAGTAGACTGGAAAGGCACAGGGTCAGGTATTTTAGGCATCACGAATCAGTTTTCTGAGCTTGTCAGCCTTCTTGCAAACAAGACAGCAGAGCAGCAGTAATTTTGAGAACTTGATAGGATAAAGATAGGGATGTTTGCCGCAGCATGCTTTGGTCTCCCGTATTGACAATTGCTGATGATTCTTGTAGATCTAACACACTGATCAGATTTCTTCTTGTCCCTTTCCTGTCATAATGGGAAATGGTACAAATTGTACTGTATTTTGAGCTGGAAGGGCAAGCTCTTGAGGAATGAAATGTGCTGGAGTTCATTGATCCTGGTCTATAATACCAAGCCAGCAGGATGAACTTGGAATTTGAGGTTATTTAAGAGGATAAAAAGGAGTGCAACAGCTTTATTGCAGTATTACAGGACATGCCATGTTGGCTATAGATGGGAAGGTGGCCATTTGTTTGAAAGAAGAGTAGCCCTTTTGTCTCATTGTACTACATCCACTGCAAGAAAGGGAGTTTTAGAGACAGACTTCTTAAAGGACGTAATTTTAACAAATTTCTTATGGCTTAGAAAACAGCTTTGTGCCGAGCTTCTGACGGAGTGTATGAGCATTCAGTTACATTGGCGACTGTGCTATGACCCAAAGATATGCTCAGCTGGTGTGGTTGTATTTGGCTATGTGGGTGGAGTTTCTATCAAAGGGTTTGAAGTGAAGAACTGAAGAGAAGAGTAATTCTTATGATCTTTTGTATGTGTGGCTAAACAGCATCCTTCTATAAAACAAAGCTGTCAGTATTTCAGCTTGCTGGGTGTCTGATCTATTACTGCTGCAAAGAAAACTTTTCAAAGCTCATCTGGTTAGAAGACTTCAGAAGCAAATATAGCAAATGGCAGTTAATCTGCTTTAACTTTATTTGTAATTGAACCCTTTCTTAAATCACACTTCCTTTGAAGAATATTTTATTTGCCATTCATTGTTTGTGGCTTTTTCTCAGGCGCAAAAAGATTGTTTCAATTAAGAAAGAGAAGAAGCTTTAGATGACAGCATCACTGTCATCTAAAAAATGATGCTCTTTCTTTTGTATAAGCATGCATAGGTCTGAGAAAGACATCTCCAATTCACTTAAACTGGAGTGGTGCTTGCTGTGTGATGTTTGTCCCTGCTGTGCCTGTGCTTTCCATCTTCCAGTTGTGCCACTGGGCTGTCCTTTACTTGAGGAAGGACTTGGCATCAACCTGGCATCCAGAGCCTATTTTAACTACAGATTGTTCTTTGCAAATCAGTACAAACAGCAATTGTCACACATCTCTGACCTTCACCAGGCTTTTGGGATCACCTGCAGCCTTTGGAGCTGTGACTCAGACAGTCTGGCACTGTTCTCCAGGCCAGCAGATGACCTGCATACCAAAGGGGGCTGTTGATAGCAACATTCCCTCCCCAGTGGACAGATCAGATGGAGGGACTGTGCTAGGAAATAATGTCTCCTGTGCTGGAGCATGATGAAAACGTAAAAAAAACTTCTTTACTGTGAGGGTACTTGAACTTTGAACCAGGTTTATAGGAGGAGTTATGGAGTCTCCATCCTTGGACATACTCAAAACACAATTGGACATGATCCTGAACACTCTCATCCAGCTATGCTTGTTTTGAGCACAGATTTTGGGCTTGATGATCTCCAAAGCTGTCTTTCCGCCTCAGCTGATCTGTGAGTCTGTTCTCTCCAAATCTTAGCAGCTTCAGGGAAAGGCACATGGCCATGCCTAAGGGGTGGGAACTGTCTCAGGTGAGCTGACTGCCCCTCAGCTCTGTCTGTGACAGCTGAGTGCTCTGGTAGCCAGCCTAAAGAAGCCTGACACCAGGTCATTTTCATGCTTGACCCTTAGATGCCCTAACAGTGCTGTCATCCCAAACTTGCCCAGCACTGTTGCCTTTGAATAATCAATGGCAACAGCAGGGCATGGAAAGGAAAACAATCCATTCTGTGCCACCTAAGTAGAAAGCAAGTTACCCGAGAGAGAGCTCAGGCAGAAGGTCTCACAGGGAGACAGTGAAGCAGGTGGGACCCTCATTTGGTACTCTGTATGTTTCTATCAGAGTGACTGATCTCCTGAACTGTGTCTGAAAATATAGCTACAGTCAAACCAGCTGCAGGATGGAGGTCTTGGACATGATTTTCATTCTGTCTGATTTAGTCTATGAAGCCTTGAAGGCTAATGCAGTGTATGATAAATCAGGCGTCCACTGACAAGAATGCCATGTAGGCTCTTGCATGCTGCTGCAGAGTAAACTGGAACAGGGAATGGCTGTGGCAGAAAGCATCTCAGACTCTGGCTTCCACCAGGCAACTTAGCTGCTAACAAATAATATGGAAACAAATACCAGCTACCTATTTTCTGGGGATGGAAAGATGTAGGAAAAGCCTTGTTTTGCATGTGCTGCCTTCCACAGAGCTCTGTCTAAGTGCTCCCAGTAAGTCTCTAGCACTTCAGATGTGTGAAACAATGCTGATCTTTCTTTGTTCTATTGGAGGTGTGCCTGTAAAAGATTTATTTGTATTTTAAAGTGCTCTGTTTCTTTATAGGCCTAGTCTAAGTCATGGGAAGATCTCCTGTCTCTTTGGAGATGCTGTGTGCCTTAAGAGGAAGAGGAGGGTTTAGTGCACTGGATGTAGAGAGGGCTTGTTAGCCTGACAGAAGAAAATGCAGGTTGGCCTGTTTCACTGCAGCAAGCAGCAGTTCTGTCTGAGCAGCTGCAGAGGACAGGCACACATGTGCCACCTTTTTGCCTCAAACAGGGTGACGGGCTATGAATTCTTTTTTAATTACTCTGGCACAGGGGGACTTCTGTTGTTGAAGGGCGTTGTTGGTATTCTGGGCTGGCCTCCCTGGCCGCAACTCAGACGGGTGTAGCAGTTTCTGTTACAAGGGCCTGGAAAGAGGGACTCTTTGGAAACCAGCCAGGGCAGGATCTAGCATACTTCAGAGCTTGGGGCCATTGCTGTAGCATCCCAGAATCTCCAGGTGTTCAGTATCTCAAAGCCGCATGGGCATGTAATAAAATCTTGCCCCAAGTGACTTTTCAAGGCTCATGATAAAGGCCCTGCCTTCTCTCCAAGTCCTCACATTGGCTCTGGAGTATAATTCTATCCTTTTAATGGATTTTCTGCTTTTGTTTTTCTGCTTATCAGTTATTCTGCCATCAGTTATTAAAGTCATAGCTGGCATTTCATGTAGCATAGGAAAGCCTGGGATAATAAACTGGTGACCTTTTTCGGTCAAAAGAGTAAAGTTGTGTGGCACATCCACAGCTGAAATTAAAAAGTATAATGAAATACAGCTCATTTAGAGCTTCTGCTGAATTTTGAAGGCCAAATGCAAGATGGTTTTGTGTTTTTCACAACGGGGAGGCCTGAAGCCATAACTGAGCTGTCCAGGTGTGCTGATAGAAAAAGTGGACTTGTCCAAGGGAAGGATTTCACTGCAGTTTACCAGTTTGGTCTTGTCAGATGCTTACAGAATCATAGAGTAATTTAGATTGGGAGGGATGTACAGAGGTCATCTTGTCGAGTCCCCTGCTCAGAGCAGCTCTAATCAATTCAGGTTGTTTAACATTCAGGCTGTTTACCAGAGCTTCTGTCAGTTCTGTTAAACATCACTGACAGGAACACTCACTTCTCAGTTTAAAAGTAATGACTGACTGCTGTCTTTGGTCTGAAATTCATGGCCTGGCTTGAGTAACTGGTGGACAATTATGCAAAACATCTTTGCTTGTAAATTCCGAAGATGTTATTGCTACAGGACTGGCCAGTGGTCTTCTCTAAAGGTGTTCTTCGTCTCTGGAGCCCGTGAGCCTGTGCGAGAATGCAAACACAAACCCAGGTAGTCTGTTATTACCATTCTTAGGCAAGCAGTCTGTCTGACCGGCTGGGCTGACTTTGCAGGGTTAAATAGAGAGAATGATCATTACATCTTTTTACACTTTCATTCACAAAATCCTGTACACCCACATTCTTGGATTTCCACCCCACGCTTTGATAGCTAGTTTCCATACTTCTCCCCTAGTATTAAGCAAAAAAGGTTATTAATTGCCTAGCTTACTGAATGACACCCTAATACCAAGCGCTTTGCAACTTGATAATTTATTGTGAGGAAAATTATTTGTTAATTATTGTCTTTTCTTTGTCTGTCTGTACCATTGTTCCTGGGGCACAAGTATGTGTAAATTGATTTTGCATCATCTGAAAGAAGCAAGTCTATTTCCTTATTTCACACTGTTTTGCAGGACAGTTCATTTTAATGGTTAATTAATTTGCAAACAAAGGCAACCTACTTAAAGTTTTATTAGGCAGGTTGCAAAATATTCTTGATAGTAACAAAATGAAATAATTTTTTAGGAATATCTTTGTTATTCATACTCTGGAGTAACAATAGGAATAGTCTGTCCTAGTGTGATCTGAAAGTTACCAGAAGTTCATACATCTATTGTCCAATGCCTTTTCTCTGGTACATCTTCCTGAGAACCTTTGCAAATCTAATGAATGTTTTTCATTCTTGTTTCAGGGCTCAAGATTTCAGGTAAATGATGTCTCAAAATCTAGCTGTTTGCTAAAACCTACTCCTCCTGTAATATATTTTTTATCTGATCCAGGTGGTCAGAGTTTGTGACTGAACTTCTGCACACATCAAGGAGAATTCTCCACATCTCACAGGATAAACATGTCAAGAGCCACTTTTTTCCAGGATAAAAATGAAAAAAAAACCCCAAAAAACCAAAAAACAAAACAAAGAAACCCCTACACCAACCCCCCAACAAACAAACAAACAAAAACAATAACAACAAAAGCTCAAACAAACAAACAAACAAAAACAAAAAAAAACCTGGGAAAAAAATAGGAAAAAACCCAACAAGCAATTCTAAGGTATTTTCTTGACTCTTGCATTGAACTGGTTTGTAATCAATCTCCATCACTCCACTAAGTGCTTATGTTTCTATGGGGATGTGTGTGTTTCTGGGTAGAGCAGGGAATCCTTTGTGCACAATCTTTTTTGAGTTTTACTAATCCTGAAAAAGAAAATAACAGGGTGGGTAGTGGGGAATGGAAGGTACAGGCCAGGGAGGATATTAGTACTTGACAGGTACCTGTGTGCTCAGTCAGTAAAGCCCCAGGTAAGGCAGGCAACTGCAACAATGCCCTTTCTACAGGGAGCTTGGAGAAGCCAAAAAACACAATTGATTTGATCAAAGCAAATGAAGAAATCAATGTTAGAGAAACAGCAGATGCTGTTCGTCAGTGATCAGCTTTTCCCACTGTCTGCCCAGACACTCCTACAGTTGCATTGAAATGTCTGTGAATGGAAACTTTGTGGAAAGATGGAAAAGGGCTTGGTATGTTTAGGTAAAATTTTTCTCAAAGTTTCCTCTTGTCTTTTTTTTCCTCCCCTCCCTTTATGCAGAGGCTGTTTCTGGAAGATAGTCATTGTTCCAACAAAAATTACTGAAATCCTGAGATTTGTTTGGAAAACCAAATGCTTCAAGCTTTTTGGCACTAATGCAAGTGCATTAAACAGCAGAAAATAGATTTGCTTTTTTGGTAATTTTACTTTTTGTTTTGTGATTTTCGATGTAAATGCAGATTTTATTACTAGTGAATCTCCATTTTTTCCCCTTTCCAGCTGGCTCTGAAGAATCACTTTTGTGCTGGGTGAAGGGAATTCCAAGGAGATTGGTGGCCCTTTTCACAGAGTAAGCATTTTCCACAGGCGGGGTTATGCCAACCATTAAATGACTAACATGTAATTAGGAGGCTGGATACTTATAGTTGTCTTGTCCCTGATGCCAAGGGAGTCCAGGACAGCTGTGGATGAGTGAGCACCGAGGCAGACCAGGCTTGGCTGACCAAGCCATTTATGTCCATATTTGTTTTTGTGCTGGCTCTCTCAGAAGACAAAGTGACTTAGTGTTGTGGACAGTGCGGTGCCTCTCCGCTGTGGGTTTTACAGTGAGCGTGTGGTAGAAGGTGCAGCCACTCAGGACAAGGCCTGCTGTAGGGATAAAAGCTGGACAGAAAGGGAAACCTCACGCACTTCCTGTTTCGCTGTGGTGAAGAACAAGTCTTCTTGCTTGGGCCGGTTTATCTGCTCACTCCATCTCTGCCTGGGGAGCTCTTTGATGCGGAGCTGATCGGAAGGTTGCAGTCTCCTTATCAACTCCATGCTTACCTCTGTTTGTTTTTATTCTGAAGTTCGTTCCCTCATTTTGCAATAACCCACAGGGTGCTGGGTGTTGCGCCAGCTGTGCCTCAATGAAGGATCTTCATTCAACACCTTTCCCTTCCCGTCACACCAGTCAATGCGACTCCTGCATTTTCCAGCACCATTCGCTGCGCAGTCCAGACTTTAGTCAAGCCTTCGTTGGTGGGCAGAAAGGCTACCAGGCCTACCGGGACCTACCATGGGATCTTCAAAAGTAGGTGGCATGTTTTAACCTGGCGAGTTTAATTTGGAGGTGTAATGGTGGTAAAGGGTACTGTCTATGGTAAAGCTTAAGGCTTCAAGGACAAAGATCCAGAGAAGAAATCTGTTTTTTATCTTGCCTTTGGCATTCAATGCTCTATCTGTGCCTTTTTCATCCTTTTAGACCTGGGGTACATCATGGATCTGTTTGAAATGTGCAGCCTGGAAAGGGATGATAAACAGAGGGAAAGAGTAACAGGAAATGGCAGGATGAAAGGGTGGTTTTGGATGTTGTGGTCTGGATGAAAAGAGTAACGTGGCTGGAGTGAGAAATTCAGAGGGAAATTCTTCTCTAGCACAGCTAGGAGCACAATGATTTGCTGTCTGTTTAGAAAGATGATGTGATGGCTCAGGTTGACACTTACGTTTTTTTCCTTCTGATCATCTTATTCTGCCTGCAGCAGGCTTTTATTGCATCAGTGCAGAAACCAAGAAACTCTTTTGTGTCAAAACCAAGTGCTAGTAATGTGATTTTTGAAAAACATGGGATTTGGTCAGGTGTAGTTGCCATAATATTTCCCCCAAATCCTGCAAAAACTCCAGGTTAAATTAAGTGATGGCAGCACAACTGCATAAAGGGAACACTATAGGTGTTCATCATTCTGGTTTTAACCCTTGTATTTTAAAGAGAAGCCATGATTTCTAGGGAGTAATGAGTAGGTTGTTTGCATCAGAACATATTTCATGCAGTCAGAGATGCTGGATATCCTTAGTTTTGTTTTACCATAACAATATTTAAGATTGTGTTGGAAAGTTCAGAGTATTTTTACAAAAATAAGTCTTCCAGCTGCAACACTCTACTATTGCCTCTTGGTTCAGAACAGAGATTGGGTTCTAGATGTACAAGAAATCTGCATTCTGGATTCACGTGGCAATAGAGGGATGCTCAATCTCCCATGAGTTTGTTTTTTGTTGTTGTCCCAGCAGTTGATGAAGCTTGAAAGTATGACCTCAGGAACAAAATTCAAAAGAAATCAAATTATTTTTTAACATCCTAATGATTTGGCTGGATGGTTGAATTTTGTGTGTGATTGTTAAAGATTATACCGTTAATCTTCTCTCTATGTTGCTTTGGGCAAATGGTTGTGGATGATTGCAAAATACTACTTTTTTCTTCTATCCTCAGTATTTTTAAAAATTGGGTTTTAAAAATAATTTCAGGGCATGCTGAAATAGAAATATTGTTTCTGGGTGGACAAAACTTATTCTTCGTGCCCACTGAAGTGTTGTTCTCATTTTGTGGAAACAATATCATTTTAGTCAATAGTCCTGACTTTGCCAGGAGAGGATGAAGTTCATCTCTGTGTTCTGTGCTGCTTAGTAGGACCCTGCTCAATACCCAAAGATTTTCTGCCCCGTTTAATATCCGTAACTTAAAAGATGTGCTACTCTAACTGTCAGGTAAAGAAGAAATCCCCATCCATTGTGACTACCAGTTTGTGTTTGTTACATAGAGGGAAAACTAAATGAGAGTTCTCTACCTAACAGAATTGAAAAGCCTTTTTTTTTCTGTTAGATGTAAATCTACTTGCCATATCCTTGTGATATGAACAGTAGTGTAAATAATTTTAATGACAGTGCGCTAGAGGGTAGTTAAGTAACTCTGAGTACAGTTTGGTTGCTTCCCAGTGAGGAAAGAATTTAATTGTTTAAATGGTTGTTTAAATTATTATAAAATCTGAAGTGCATTAGGAGAAATCTGTGTTGGATAGTTAAATATTACATGTTTGGGAAGGGATGGAAACTGCCTAGTTTTAATCAAGGTCCCTGTGTAGCCTATTGGATATCGAGAGCTCTTTGCTGGATAGGGATGTGGGGCTAAGTGTGGAGCTGTAAGCTTTGCTGTTTGAGCTCCTCCTCCTCTGCCTTAGACCCTCATATTAGTGGAGTTTCACTATTACCTTTATCCAGTTCCAATATGCCTCTTTACAAAACTTTTCAAGCTAAGTTGGAACTTGTGCTCTGTAAAATCCTTCATGAAGCAAACCTGCAAAGGAAAATTGGGTGGAGCAGACAGCCTTGCTGGTCTTGTCCTGCTATTGTGCTGTGTCCTGCACTCTGGGAAGCAGCTGCAGTGTCTTGTCTGCAGCTTCCTTGTGAGGATCTTGTGCCCTGGCAGGGTGAGGTACAGAGTAGCTGGTGTTGTATATGGCAGTCTAAAAGTGAATATGCAGCTGGAAATGCAGTGCTTCTTGCACCAATTTGTCATGCAGTAGGTGGGCAAAATGAATGCAAATTACAGACTGCTGAGGTGTAGCAGGAAATAGATACCAGCCCTGGTGCAAGGACACTCATGTGCCACTGGCATTAGTGGGAGTTTACCTTGATTATTGCAGGAGGCAGATGTGGTTCCTGCATGTGCCCAAGAGAAACCTACTCTGCTCAGTTTGCCACAGAGTAGGTCCTGAATTCAGGAAACCCTGGTGAAATACTTTTGCTTCTGGTACAACCACACCTAATTTGACTCATATGGAACTGGTACCGTTTATGTTTCCTTGCCACATTCCCTCAGTTTCTGGCCATTTTAGACAGGAAAACTAGAATGAGACAAGATGTCCTCCTGAGCCTTAAAATCTTGTCATCTTCATTCCCTGAGCAAGCCCCAGTGTAATCCCAGCAGCTTTTCTGGCCTCTGCTGTTCCTTTTAGAGGGTGTTTCAGAAGTGTTTCACTTTATTGATTTTTTTGCATGCAGTTTTATCATTGGGCATTTTGGCTCAGCGTAAGCTTTGAAAATCAAGACATTCTGCTTCTCCCACATGCTCCTTCCACGTTTGTGTTTTTTATTACATACAGATCCTACTTTTGAACAAAGTCAAGCTAACACAAAGCTTGGGATGGCTTAATTTGACATGCTTCTGATACAAGACAATCTGAAAGCTTCATATGGTCTGCAGACAGGTTTGGTGATAACAGGAAGACAGATTTTATATAGAATTGAACATGGGAATTATTCAGTTTCTCTGCCACTGGAGAGTTACCTGGAGTTTCAGTATCAGCTGAACCACTTGCCTAAGGAGCTTCCTCTAGTTTCAACAGCATTTTTCCCACTAAGAAAACTGTCCATCCCTGTTCAGTGAAAATACATTGCTAGATTACAGCATTTCACTCTTTATCTACCCAGCCCAGCAACTGTTCATTATATATTGTGGTTTAACCTCAAACAGCAATTAAGTGCCATGTAGCCACTTACACCCCACACACACCCACCCCCCATCCCAGGGGGATGGGGAGGATATTTAGGGAAAAAACGGTATAACCAATCGGTTGAGATAAGAGCAGTTTAATAATTGAAATCATTACTATTAATAATATTATTAATAATAATATTAACAATAACAATAATAGAGAGGCAGAAGAAAAAAGAAATCCCAAGATAGACAACTGATGTACAATACAATTGCTCACTACTCACTGACCAATGCCCAGCCCATGCTCCAGCAGGGAATGGCCCCTTCCAGCCAACTTTCCCCCCATTTATACACTGAGCACGATGCTCTGTGGTATGGAATATCCCTGTGGCCAGTTCAGGGCATCTCTCCTGGCCATGCTTCATCTCAGCTCCTTTTGTACCTGCTTACTGCCAGTGTGGGAAATTGAAAAGTCCTCGGTGAGCACTACTGAGCAACAACTAAATCATCACTGTGTTACCCACATTATTCTCACATTAAGCCAAAACCACAGCTCTGTACCAGCTACTAAGAAGAAAATTAGCTGTATCCCAGTTGAAACCAGAACATAAAGTACAGAGATATGTATTATTATCCAGAAATGTAAGCTTTTAAACTACAGAAGAAGGTGCATGCTTTGGGTCAGATTCTGAGTTGACAAAAACTGTCACAGATGCACACAAGCAGAAGAGCTGTATCAGACTTGCAGAACTCCTTGGGAGTGATGGTAAGTATGGTTTTCATGTACCAGTAAAGAGATTTATTTCAGTAAACAAATTGAAGCACATCACTGTCCTACTATTTGTGTATTTGTTATATTACATTACATTGTAATTTAATATTACAACTATTGCTATAGTGATTTTTATAATTTTTTTTTTCTCAAAGCACCTTAAGAGAGAGCTATTACATGTATTCTAAAGCAGTGGAGAAATTTTGTCAACCTAAGCATGCTTCTCTCATAGGAAGGACTAAAAGCAGAGGACATGTAATAGCCCACAAGAGATCATCTCTTGGTGACTGTTTTGGGTTTGGCTTTTCATCAGTCTGTCCTGTCAGCACCTTCCTTGAGCAGCCACTGCCAGTGGGTGCGTGCCAAAGCAGAGCCTGTGCTCTCTTTCCTGGTGCATGCCGACTTAGCTGGACACTGTCTCTGATATGAAACTCACTGCAGGTAATGGAGGTCTTCCACAGGTGTCCAAGAGTGCTCCTAGCCCTGGTGAGGAAAGCCTTTGAGGCTTTTCCTCTGAAGCAGACAGTTTGACTCATAGATGGCAGTTTTAATTCTGCTTCTTTGGAGAAAGTGAATCTAATTTTCAGTAGGTAAAAGACACTAACTTCTCCTGTAAACGAACAGTTTCAGGCTTCAGTGAGGCAAGTGCAGGTATGATTTATTTTAATGCAATGTTTATCATTTATGAAACAGCACCCTTAGAAACCCAAGTTGGGATATTGGGCAGTATTTTTAATTTTTCTTTGGGACTAACATTTTTCTTTTGATACTCTTCTGTTACTAAAAGCCAGATGTAATTAACTGTGTCCTTCTTATGCCTTCTAAAATGCATAACAGGAGGGATCCATCTGGATCTGTATTCATTGGTGTGAGCTCCTTGTTGAGGAAAAGGTTCCTGGAGGGTTTCTTTGTGAATGATGTGAAGGAACTCAAATATGGAATGCAGGACTCCAAATCATGTACCACTCTTCAGGAAAGGTCTCAGTGGGTATTTCTGGGAAAATGTCAGCTGAATGTCAGTTGAAAAAGCTGAGACAATGTTGGGAATTACTAGGAAACAAAGAGAGGACAAAGAAGTAAAATTGTTATGTCGGTGTAAACAATTCTATGTCAGTTTTTGTTGTTTCTCTTTGCCAGCAACAATTTCACTCTTCTTCATTTGAAAAATCTTAATCTGACACTGGGCAGTCTTCTGCCAGGAGATAAAATCCAGTCCTTGTTTGTAGTGTGTTTAAGATTACTGCACAGGCATGGTTTCCTGGGAGAGAGCAGAGCTCCTGGGGAAGAGGGAAGGGCCACTTAAGATGCAGGCAGAAGGTACCTTATCAGAAAGCCCTCTGAGGTTGGTGGGAAGCTTTCAGCTTCAGGTATTTGGTTCAGGCTTAAAAGAGTCTTCTGCTCTGGAGGATCTCAGTGACCTTTCCAGCTGGAGTGTTTTTAATCTTAGTGTGCTCTTCTAGCTACAATCCCTGTTCCCTCGCTCTGAGCACATAGCTCCCATGGAGTTAGCAAAGACTGCTTGACTCTTGGTCTGAGAAAAATAAATTCACAGCGTTGAAATTTTATCAGCTCTCTGCAGAGTATTCAAGCCCTGACAGGTCATCACATGGATCTCAGTTGTTTCAGTTCTGGCACAGTTACTTCTCTTTTGTGAACTGAATCCCTGTAAGTACTGTTGAAGTTTACACAGTGGGATATGTCAGATAAAAGAATTAATTTTTGAGGAATGAACCTTAGAAAGTATAGCAAAGCAGCAATAAAGCTCAAAGTTAATGGGAATCAAAAAATATCAGTTCAGTGATCTTTGTGGGTTTGTCTCACAGATATCTTTGAAAATCTGGCTTTGAAATCCTCTTAGTCTGCAGCATGTCTATTCAAGGTGTCTATACAGATGGTACAGCCTAACCAAGGATATTTTACTCATAAATACCTTTTGTTTTTAAAACTAATTTTCATTTTTAAAAGACATTAGGAGTGGATAATAAAATTTACCAGCTGTTTCATATTTATATATAAAAGGAAGGGGGAAAGTTTAAGATCAAGAAAAAATATGTCCAACTCCCAAACAGCATCCCCTCCCCTCATTAAGTGACTTTCTATGATAAATTTGTCAAACAGCTTCTTGTTTGAGGAAATTCAGTTTAGAAGCTGGTGCTGAGATCTCTCTGCACCTCTTTGAAATTAAGTTCTCAAACAGGTTTAAGGAATTAGGTGAAAGTTGTGTGTGAGTAGAATTACACTTGTGAGTAACTGTTGTGGACTGGGGCTTCTGTTTGTTAATGATAACGTGGAACTTGAAATCTAAGAAATAAAGAATAAGAGGTATAAAAAGTTACATTGTATACAAGAAAATGCTAGAAAGGTTTCAAATTTATAGTACTCTATTTAATTGTGTCCCAGCCATGTTACTTCTGGTCTGAAACTGCTGTTTCACTGATATGATAAGCAGTAATTTCTTCAGGCTCACCTACTGCAGTGCAGAGGTGGCATTCAGCCTTTCCAATGGGCTTCTCCAACCTAGCATTTTGGTTTGAGGTTATGCCAGGATCATTATGGCTGAAACACCTTCCAAGTGTTTTTCTTCCATGCAGCCTAATCAAGACAACTGCTTTTTAAATGAGAGTATCTACAAGACTATAGGAGTAGGTTGTCTTAAGTTAAATGCATTTTTGTGTTTGTTTTGTTGGCTTTTCTTGTAACTCTGTCTCATTTCAAACATAGTAGACACATTTGCAAAGCATATAAGCCATGCAAAAGACTATTACCTGGAGTGAGGGAAAAAAACCCCAACAAACCACAAAACTACAAATGCACGTTGAACTCACCATTGACTTCATGATTTCACCTAAAAGCTACAACTCAGAAATATTCTTGTTAGTGAAGTAGAGTTCTGACTATTTATACTTGCATATTTTTCATTTCTCTAGTTGAAGTTTTAAGGCAATTTTCATACAGTTGTCTCCGAAATAATTTTGGAGGTGCTCATCTTCGAGCTTTTAACAAGACCACTTAATTTCAGTCTTTGTTTTTTGGGGGTCTTTTTGGTTGGTTGGTTGTTGTTTTTTGTTTGTTTGGCATTTTGGGGGTGTTTTTTTTTGCTATGGAGTCACAAATGAGTTTTGATGCAAACTTGATGAGAGGTTAATGGCTGTTATACAGGATAGCAGGAGGGAAGGAAACACTAAATAGGACATGCAGAACAAGTCAGAACAGATCCAAGTGACAAATTATTACTCCCATTTTCATTCAATCACATATCATGATATTTGGCCTGAGTCAGTTGTTTTCCAAGCCAAAGTAATAAGATTGTAATTGTAAGCCTTCGCAATGGAATTAGGATGAAATATCAGGATCTGCTTTGGTATTTATGAGCCATGCACAGTTGCTTGCTGCCCCTTTACTGCACAAAACTGCAGGGGTCTCTTACAATTATTTCAACATATTTGAATGTATTTAAACTCCTGGTTCATGAGTTGTGTGTTCTGGGAGCGAGTTGTGTGTACCTTGTGCATGGGAACTCATTGAGGCACCTCATGCCCTTGGGAGAGGATCCCTGCAGCCTGCTTTCCTGGGGCAGGCTGTACCTTAACCTGCAGGTGTGCATGTCTGCAGAAGTGAGGTATCTGAAACAGAATGAAGGATTCTTTACCAAAAATTGTGGCTTCTTGTTCTGTGTTTTGTAATGGCTGATAAGGTAATAGCAAAATGGTTTTAAGCTTAAGGAGTCTTTGACTTTATAGACAAAGAGAGAATTTGCTGTAAGCAACTTTTTTTCAGGCAGTTCTTGTTCATAGTACTAACTGTCCATTGGCTTTCCATGAGTTAATTTGGATTAGTACCCATGTAATTAAGACCACAGCAAAAAGAGAAACATCTGGTGAAGCTTCCTACTCACATGTCCTTGCCCTTCCCTGTCATTCTATCACTTTAGCAAATACTGCTTAAAACAGTACTTGCCTTTGCATTTAGATTCAGTCTGAATAAAACAGGAAACACAGGATGGCCCTCTGAAATCTTTTTCTCTCTTTTGTCCAGCTCTGTTTTGAAGGTTGAAATGTACTGAGCAGCTGGAATAATGTATAGATATGTACTATATAAAGCATGGGGTGCTTTTTACCAATTTTGCTGCACAAAGCAGTTTTGGGAGCAAAGGTGCCAGTGTGTCTCATAACTGATTTGCTTAATCAATTGAAAGCTGGATACATTGCTGTGTGAAAGTTCACCTAGCTGAAAATTAAGTTTTATTCTTGCAAATTTCTTGTTAGGATTCACATAAGAATCTTAGTGGGGCTCCTATTTGATTTGGCTCTAATATCTAAAACCCTCAAACCTGTCTGTGTTCTTTGACTTCTAGCACATGCCTATTTCAAAATAGTCTTGTGTCATGATTTCATTTTCAAGGGTGTTGGGTGAGAAGTCAATTGATATTACTGGGAAGAATCAACTAATGTTGAGGGAGAAAACTTTAGCTTAATTTTTTTGGGGGGGGGGAGGGGGGACGGGGGCCTTAAATAGAAAAGGATCTCTTATTAATATCCCTTTGTTCTTATTTTTCCCCAGAATTCATCAATCAGCCATCAAAATAAGACATCTCGAGCCCTGGAAAATTGCTGTAATTGTTATTGGAACAGCAGTGGCAGCAGCTATCACCATTGGTGTCTTAGTTTATTTTCTGGCATATGGTAAGTTTTGCATAATGTATCACTATTCCTATCCTTAGTGGATTTTCTCCGTGCCTGTTGTGCCAGATGATGCTGGGAGTTTTCACCAGTCTGTCTAAAGCTTATTTGGGGAAAAAACACTGGCTTCTCTAGAACTCTCTTTCCTTCCTCATTTAGCATCTTTGCGGATCTCCTAGGAACATTTCCTGCTGTGCAGGGTAATTTAGAGCTGTAGTTTCTGTTGGTTTTCATCTCTTTTCACTTCTTTCACATTTTTCTCATCATCTACTTATGGGATGAAGTCAACACACAAGTGTCTGGTCTCCCTTACATGAGTGGCAAGCAGAGCCTTCTGCATGTGTGTTTGGGGTGTTTCTCCATTCCCTTTCCCTGATCACTAGCAGCTTCCTGCCAGGGCTTGGTGTTGAGTGGACAGGCCAGGAAGGAAGGTAACTAAGCAGCAAGGTGCAACTTGTGATTCTGTGTGAGCCCCAAGTGCTGTTGGTTGGCCACAAATGTAACTGCTGGGGAAACTTGGATTAGATCACCTAACTGAATTGAGTGCTTGCTTTTGGAAGCTGTATTTGAATGGGCTGGGTACAGGTGAAGGCTCATCCACTCCCTAGATGTCAGGATATCAGCCAGTGACAGGTGTCTCTAAAATTCATTCATCTTGATACTTTGAGTATTGCCTATTCCTCTTCTTTCCCTTACAGATCAGAAGCTGTTCTATTACAGTGCCAATGTAAAAATCACCAACATCCGATACAAGAATGAATTTTCCAGACAGTCCTCAGGAAGGTTTAGAGACCTGAGCGAGAGGGTTGAGAGACTGGTAAGTTTGGACCATTGTACCTTTCCATTAAGGACTGTGTGATAATACAAGAGTCATTAATGTGACCAGAACACTCGGAGACCACAGGGTCTGGTGTACCCTCAGTCCCCTGGTGGGCAAACCTGGGAAATGGATAGCAGGAGAGGCATGATTATACCTGGCAGACCAGGCATTTGCCACTCAGCATCTTCCAGCCTGTCACTTCTCTCTATTCAGCTTCCTCCTATATCACTGATAATAGAATCACAGAATATTCTCAGATGAAAGGGTCTCACAAGGACTGTCAACTCCAGCTTTTAAGTGCAATGCCCATACAGTGACTGAACCCACAACCTTGGTGTTTTTAGCAACAGGCTCTAGCCAGCTGAGCTAATCTCATCATTTCCATGGCCTGAGCCTGGCTTTGTGATTTATGTCCCATTGTCTCTAAGGAAAGCATTCTTTTACACCCTCTCCTTTACAGGGTGGGGAACTCTACCTGTTGGGCTGTCACTGTGTGTTGAGAAAACAACACACAAGCCCTTTTCCTGCCCCTTTGGTATGTTTTGTTGGGAAACCCTCCTACAAATAGCAGAGGCTGCTGAGTGGCTCTCAGTCATACAGTAGCTATGGAAATAAATAGACACATAGCAATTTCCTTTCTTGTTTTCTCTTTGAGACACTACCCCAGAGAAGCTAATTACAGAGTTCATCTCTATACAACAATAAGCATATGATTGTGCTTGTATCTTTTTGTGTTTCATTCATCAGAATCTGATGCATATCTCTTACCTCCTGTTTGGCAGCCATGCACAGATACCCAGTTAATAGGACAATGCTTTAGTCCCCACTATCATTTAATTTAGGGCAATGTCACTTGTCCACAACAAAATGTGAGCTGTGCTGGACATTGCTCTGGAAGAGCAGGGTGCTTTGTAAGGACTTGGCTGTGCTAGCATATCTTCACAGCTCCACAGCTGAGGGTCTCAGTGATATTAGTCACGTTGTCCTCTTCTCTCTATGTGTCTGTTCTCTTTCTGCCCTCTTTGTCTACTGGGACCCTCACCAGATTTCCCAGGATGTGCTTCTGGTGTATAGAGTCTTACACAAGCTGTGTTTGCTTAGGTGCTAGCACTTTACAACTATTACCTAATAATTGCAGGCTTTTTGCTGTGTGATATTGGACCTTGGAGAGGGAATGTTCTCCCTGACCAAGAAGACCTTGTGTATTGCTGAGGAGGAAGGAAGGCAAGGACTGGGAAGGAGTCTGAGGAATAACATTTCATTGAGTACAGTTGTATCCCTTCCTCCCACTCCATTCCTTCTTCATTTTTTAAAAACATGTGCCTCCTTTGGCAAAGAAACACTTATTTTAGCTATGGAGTTATTTCAGACAGTGTCCAATGCAGTCAGATTTCCTCTGAACGTGGCTATCAATTTAGATGCTTGAATGGAAGCCAATGCTTTAGAAACCCCATCTCCTCTCTGGGTGTTAAGCAGCTCTGATAGTAGTGACAGTAAATACCAGTGCAGGTTGAGCAGCAAGAACCATTATATCAGGGCATGTTAATTGTACCTGATAAGTAACACCATAACAAACACACACAGGACTTTGTTGTCTTTCCTTCATTCCTGTAACTTTTCTCAAGAGCTGTCCTTAATTCAGCCGTTAAATTCTATGTTCCTCTCTCAAATTTTATGGTCCCTGCCAGAAGTTTGACTTTTTGTGGTTTTAATTCCAGGTGTTCCATTTAACAAGAATTCATGAGATTGAGAATTGTCCGTAACCTTTATTGAAAGCAACTCCATGCAGTAATAGAACAGTGTGTTCCTTGTAAGTCGCATTTTACAACAGCAAAACTCATCTTGTAGTGATAAAAATCAAAGCAATCTTTCCTGACACACATATCTTCGTGATATCTTAACAGATAGCTGTCTCAGAACATCTGCATTTTTATTCTCAGCATCTTCACAGCAACTCCACTACAGAGGAGGAGAGAGTTGAGTTCTTTATCACACTTTCTAATTTGTCTGGATTTACCAAAACTGTTTGCAGTCTTTCCCTGGCTGGTGTCAGGGTTTGGATGTCCAAGCTTTCCTATTGTTGTAGTAGTAACGATACCTTAAGCTCATGTTGTGAAACAGTGAGTCAATGCAGATAAATGCAATGTCTTTCTCAACTCTTGGTGCAAAGTGAACAGAAGTGAATCATCTCTGATAATCAGAAGCATTCAAATTACCTGAGTTAGTGCAACTCCCTAACAAGTGTTCCCTTCTCTGACTCCTTCCTGATGAAGCCCTCCTTTATTTGTCTCTAGAAAGACCTGGAAAGGAGCTCTTTTCAGAGCTGGTGTTTCACCAGGAAAAATGTTTTTGCTTCCATATAGAAGTCATATCGTGACTTCCTTGGGACCTGCAGCAAATGCGTGATGTTTGCTTTGGTTTCCAGATTTGAATAGTAACACCCTTTGTGTGAACAACATTCCTGACTCTTATCTCATTGAAGGTGGGAGGGAATGCAGCCAGATCATGCCAGAGAGCTGATGAAGCTGGTGCACCAGTCAACATCTCAGGGCTGACTGGAAAGTCTGGAAAATGTCTTCTGGGGTGGAGCTGGGGGGACTGAGGAACAGATGATGAAAGGTCTTTGCTCCTTGACTGGCTTCCTGTGAGTGACTGTGAGTGTTCCCTTTGTGCTCTCTTGAAAAATCAGACTTGACCGAATGCCACTAGGGAAAGAGAGATTCCAGCTCACCAAAGGCTCCTTGTTTTTCTAGTTGGACCAGTCCCTCTTCCCTTGCCAAGCTAAAATGCTCTGTGCCAGACTGTCCCCTCTTACACTGGATAAAAAGGGCACAGTCACAGTTCCTTCTCCAAGGAACCTTTATTTTATAGTGGGTTCACTTATTGTGTGGCTCATCTGCACAACTTTTCTCCAACTCCTTCACCAGACTTGGATTTCTTTTTCTTCTCCTTTGAAATGTATTGATTCTTTTGGATTTCCCAAGAATGCCTTGGAGACCCTAACTACCCTCTTACTAACAGTATCCTGGGGGAGATTTCCAAGGCCCTGCTTTAAGCTCTGCTTCTTCAGCCTCTCTGGCATGCCAAAGAGTGGAGGGAGCTGGGACAATCAGCTAGATCTGGGTGACTGGGATGATCCCAGTTGCCTGCTCTGGGCAGCTGCAGTTACTGCCCTGTGTGCAGGAAGAAGGGTGGAGGGGTGTTGTGTCTTGTGTAGAAAGTCATCTTTGGCCCCAAGGGAAGTGGATGTGCAGTCAGGAGAGTTTGAAATGAGTATCTCAGTGTCAATGGAAATTGTCTCAGCTGAAGGCTGGCAAGTTTCTAGCTGTGAGAGAGGTGGATGTCAAGCAGCCACAGAAGGTGACCCATTCAATACATGGCTGGTTGCTCAATAGAACCAGACAACAGCCTTTACCCTGCCCATAATGGGGTTGTAAATGCACCTGTTGGCTCTTTTTTGTCACTACAATAAATTTCTGATACCTCCCCCTAGAAGTGGCGGGCTTTCCTCTCTTTGAGGAGAGCCTATGCAACCCTTCTCCATTCTTAGGCACCTTGTATCTCCCTGTCTTCTTCTCTGGCCAGAGCTGTTCCCAGCCCTGCTGTGTGGCTGCTTCTCCCTGTCCTGGTCCATGTGTCTCTGTGGAATCTTGTGCTGGACACTGTACCCTTCCCAGCTTCTGGGGCTTTGTCCTGTCATTCCCTACTCACTTCTGCTCCCATGCACTGGTAAGCCAGGCTGTGAGCTTGGTAGATGGATGTTCCTCAGGTATGACTGTAGCATGGCTCCCTCCTTGGCTGGTTGGGTGGCTGGGGGAGAGTTGAGGTGTTTTCCCTCCTGGAGTGCCTTGAGCCATGGAATGGACTGACATGGGTTTTCCCTTTTGTCTCATAATCCAGAAGGCACCTGGGCTATCCCCTGTCCTTCCATCATCTGAAACCCGCACAGAACTAACTGGCTGGCTCTGGGCAGAGTGGCTGGGGATCATATTAAAACAATACCTGGATACTTCCCCTGGGAAACTACTGCCTGTCCAAATATCTCTATTAAATTAATGAAATTTTATCAAGTAATTTTCACCTCAGAACTCTGCATTGTGTATCAGGACATCTCTTTTAGGAACCGACATCTTGCTTCAGCTATTTCAAGTGACAAGAGAATCTTCTATGTCTTTAAGTACAGGTGTTGGGGGAAAGTTTTTAACTAATACAGCTCTTGAAGTTTGTCCTGTTTGATAGAGCTGAATTAGTGTGGGTTTAATTTAATGTCTCTACTGGGTATTGCAGAGGCACTTGAGATTCCACAGGAAAACACTGCAGAACAGTTCTGATAGCAGTGCCTGTTCTTGGAAGGTTGAAGGGCTCACTGCTGAGTCCCTGCACTGGAACTGGTGAGGAAGGAGGCAGTTTTCTCCCTTGGCAGATGATGATTTTAGAGGTTACTAAGACACTTCTCTCACTATAAATGGGGAGGAGAAGAAAGGGAGAAGCAATCAGGTGCCATGCTCCTCCTTCCCTCCCCCCCAGATTTAGCACCTGATTCCCATGTCTGGTAGAAGGGTTAGCCTTCAACAGGGTGCTTGTAACTGAAAGGCTCTCTGCTTTATATCCAGGGATAAGCTTGCATCATCCCAATATTGGGAAGTATCTAGTACCCTGTAAGTTATGAACAGCTTACTGTCACATCTGCAGGGCCAAAGGGTCAGTCAAAGTTCTGATTAGGGCTTCCATCTGAGCTGAACTCCAAGGAAGCCTATCTAAAAATGCCAAGAACACCAGTGAGTGAGAAGATGAGGCTGCTGTTTTACAGCACTTGGCCTTTTAGGGTCACACATGACTCAAGTCTTCCTGGGGAGCAGAAGTGTGTGTATTTGGGAGAGAGAGGGTGATGAAATAGAAATCCCTTCAGAGCAGATAGCTGCAAAGCCAGGTGAAACTCTGCATGAGATGTGTGTGTCACACCTTCCACGTGGGTGTTTAGATAAAGCTCAAAAGTCTTGATGGCTTGCTCCATCAGTGCCTTATGATCCTTGGGTTGGGAGATTAATTCAGCAGGAGCAGAACCCCAAGGCAGCAGGTTTTTGAAACACTCCTAAAGAATACTTTTTTCTGGGAGACCAGACTGTGAGGATCATTTTAGAGATGATAAGTAAACATGCCCCAAGAAAAGAGAGTATGCTGAAGCCCAAGGGAGTCTAACACAACTTCCATTTTCAGAGCAAATGGAAAAGTGCAAGTATCTACAAGTATCATGTAGCTTCATTTGCTGTGTGTGCAAAACCCCCACTTATTTTCCCCTCTTAGCCCCTAAAACAAAAGAAAATATAAGAAAAATCAGCCAAATCAGAATTCATGGTTTCTGCAGCAGCCAGATCTTTCCAAAGACTTTTCAGAGTCTTGCAGCACCCAGACCAAACTGAGTAAGAATGTTCTGGCTGTAATAAACTTCAAAAGAGATTTGGTAGTGTTTACGGGTAAGGATCCTAAAATCTAAAACCTAAGTCTCTATTTAAACTCAAGCATTCCTAGGCTTTATATGTGCTCCCTCAAGTACTTAAATGGTAGAAATATGAGGTGAAAAGAGCAGAACTTTAATTGAAAGATTTTCTTGTTCATCACTAAAGGCAATTTTATTTACAAATGCATCTATAGTACAAAAGCTAAAATAACTAAGCTTTTAAAATTTAGCTTTTTAGAGACTTTTAAAATAATAGTGTCCCTTTTTTCTTCTTCTGAAAAACAATATTGGAAAATAGTGAAAAAATCTTTTATCTATGAAAAAAAAAGTTATTTAAGGAACATTCTGAAAAGCAAAATGCTAAAATAAATTTAGGGCATTTGATAACTTCCGCTTTGTAAGCTTAATTTTAAAGGAATGATTCTCACAAATAAGAAGCATTGTCCTTGGACTGGCGTGGTACAATCGGGGTGCCCTCTATGGGTGGCTGGGGCTAGAAGCAAAGCAGAAAGGATTTTCCACGCTAATTCAGCCAAGAGGGAAACAGCAATGGATCAGTGGCCAAGATGACAGCCTGGCAACCTGTTTATTTAGCTCTGGAATTAGAGGTTGACAGCATACTTGACTGTCAGTATGTATATATATACAGGTGTGGCCCTAAAGTAATAGGTGAAATGCTGTACTCTGAGAGAGAAAATAACTCACAGAAAACACCTGCATCCCATTTGTGATGGTGTTTTTAGAAGTTCCTATTGAAATTGAAAGAAGATAAAGACCATTGGCAAAGGTATATACTACATTGATTCAAAAACTGACATGCTTTCTTGCTTTTTGTTTCCAGTTTTCCTGTTTCCATGGGTCACAGTAGCACAGGAAACTAAATATTGAGGAAAATATGAAACACTTTTAAATGCTGGTGTGAACTGATGAAGCATAGCACATGGAACTGTGGCTTAGTGCTTTTCATCACCTCTAAGAGCTCAGACTTTCAGTGAGCTCTACCTAAATTGCATGGATTTTCAGGATGGAATCATTAGTTATCAAAAATGTGCGTAATGTCCAACATTTTTTCCCATGTAAATTCAGTTATCCTTCAACTTGATTCTTTGACTTATTAACGCAATACAATTTTTTCAAGTAATAGGCATGCAAGTTGATTTTTCTCTTTCATTTTTTTTTTTGGTTCATCAAAGCAGAAGTTTTAATACGCATGTACAAATCCAGAAAAATCATAAGACACCTCACCCCCAATAAACAAGTAACTCTAATACTGATCCAGTGTGTATCATGAGAAGCTCTAAAATGTGCACAAGGAGAATGGATGTGAACCTGAGGCGGAAAAAGGAATTCAAAATGAAGCAAAGTGCAGCTATCGATAGTGTGTGTGATTAAGGGTAGAACCTTATCTTAATTATAGACTCACAATCCAGAATTACTGCATTGTTTGCAAGTAATTATATCAATGAAGTGATTCAAGATGCAAACCAGTGATCAAAATCTGGCTGGTCAAGAGAGTGGCTGCTTAGATCCTGGTGTTGTCCAAAGGGAGAAACCAAATTCAGTACTGAAGTTGTGTGGTTGGTGGCATTTGGGCACTTGTAAGCTGAATATATCACCAATGATCTTCCTTGGATTTCACAAAACTGTTATTTTCCTAAGAGGTATTTGGTCTTGTATTTCAGCTCCTTACCTCTAAGTATTGTTTAAAAAAATCCCAGAATGCACGCAGTCATTTTCCTGGGGAAAGTGTGTTATTTTGGGAAAAAGAAAAGCTCCAACCACAAAGCCTTTCTCTGGATATTGGCACAGATGGTTTTCTCACCAAACTTGATTTTCTCTCCAAAAGTTGGAAAATCCCCCCCAAGTGGACAAAATTTTAATAGCAGTATGAAAGTTTTAGGAAGCTAATTATGGATAATTGAAAGCAGGGAGTAGGAATGAGAATACTTAGGTGACCTTAATTCCAGCTGTCACTAATACACACAACTATAATGAAACACTCATGTCATTACATGCCTTTGAAATTGGTTGCACCAAGCATAAGCACGGTACTTTAAATCCTGGAGTTATCCCATGTATTAGTCCTCTTAATTTCTTTTATCCGAAAGAACAATCCTTTTAGGAACTACTGTACGAGGATGATTATTCCTCTTTCTCAGCTGTGGCCTCTGGGAACCATCCAGCTGAGCTCCTCATTTCGGTGCAATCAGGCCCACAGCTTTAGCAGCCCCGTCCGCATTTAGCTTAAAGCCCGTGAGGAGTTTGTGACGCCATTTGCATCACACAGCTCCGGCCCGATGTGAGACCGGCTGTCTTTGTGTGTGTGTGGTTTCTGATGCTCTGGTTTGCTGGAGGCAGGGGGACCATGGCCCTTGCTCTCCTTCAGGTCCGTTTTCTTCACCTCAGGAAAGGACTGTGGCTGTAGGGCTGTTGTAATAATGGGAATGTCTGTTTCCAAGGAGAGTGTAATGTCCACATCCTGGTTTGGAACAGTGCCACTTTTTTTTTTTTTTTTTTTTTTTGCTGTCCCTGCCAACCTTTCTCCTTGTGTCCTCTCTCAACCCCTTAGTTTAAATCAGGGCAGTAAAAATGCCAGGTTCTCAAAGGAGCAGCTACTGGATTTGTATTATGGTGAGCTCTAGGGGTCTCAGCATGTTGAGCTGTAAACTGGGGAGAGTCACTGAATCAAGTGATATGTTGCAATTAATATTTATGGTCCAAAAGCTTTAAAAATCACTAATAATAGGCTTTACATCCTAAGTAGCTAGTGAGGTAAGAGGAAGAATGTGGTATGAGGATAGCTGTTGAAGGACTAAACTGGCAGCAGGCAAAAGAGTGATACTATTGAGCAACAAGCCTACTGAATGCTTTTGAACATCCCATGCAAGTAATTCAGTGCAATTCTGCAAATATTCCAGAGGAAAGTTCTGTCAAACTAGATTTAAGATAACAAACCTTGTGACCCAGTGTGCGGTGGCAGAGCAGTGTGTGGTGGCAGAAAGCGAGGGCTTGACACAGCCAGCCTTGCTGGGTCACTTCCAGACACAGCCACACACCTGGGCAGGCTCAGCTCATGTCAGTTCCATACTGCCCTGGAGTGATGAGATCCCTGTCATGGCCTATTTCCAGAGCTTGGGTGTTTTTTAGGTCCCAGGGAGGAAGGACATATTGTGTGACTCTGAAATCACAAAGATTTCAGTGGGCTGCTCATGGGCCTTAGAGGGTTGGGCATGGTGCGACACAAGAAAAAGAGTATGATGAGGAGATCTGGAGTTGTTTGAGACAGAATAGGAAAAGAGCCCTTGTTCATCAAAGTATAAAACAACTTCTGGCTACAAGGAACAAGGAAAAATGTCCTTTTTGTCTGGGTTTGTACGGGTGTGAATGTTTTGCCCTCTTACTGCATCTTTGGTGCTAGCCAGTATTAGTTACTGTATTGGATGGACCAGCAGTCAGGAACAAAGTCCAGTTTGTCTAAGAAAATTGTTCTGCATGGAGTGAAGTTTAGTAAAAAGTATAGAGAATATGAAATTAAACTGAGGAATTTAGAAACATCATTAAACCAAGCCAGCCAGCAAATATTAACTTAAAGAAAATCTTGTTTGGACAGATGCTAAAATAAAGTCTGCCAGGAAAATGCTTCTCACTTGAAAGGAGCAGGAATTGGCACTTGGTTCAGAATGCTCACAGACCTTGCCTGCAGCAACAGCTGTTGCAGTTGAGCTGTTGCTAGACAAGGGCCAGGAAAAACAGTGAGGTGCACTTAAACAGTGGTGAATTTAAGGGATCTGGTCATGACAGTGTCACTTTTGAGGGGCTGTAATCAAAGCAAAACATTAAAAATGGGTCTAAATGCTTCTCCTAAGCAGGACCAGGTCACATCTAGTCACTGGGCAAAGTTCTAGTTGCTTTTGCTCCCACGACTGTGACTCAAGCTGAAAAGAAAGCTTTAAGCAGGATGGAGAGAAATGTTTTCATTTGGTGTGTTAAAGGCTTCATCAAAAAAAAGAACTGTAAAAATATAAGGCAGAACATTAATCTCTGAAAGTCATTATTTGAAGGCATCTTCCTACATATTCTCCTCTTATATAACTCTGTATGAATATATGGATTACTCTTAATAATTCAGGTTACCAAAATCATAGTTGAAGGAAAGAAGAGACTTGGGTAATATTTGCCAAATGAATTCACCAGGAGGTGAGAGGTAGGCCACAGTGCAGAGATTTGGCTAGCTTTTCTTTCATGACAAGACACAGTAGATTACAAAAGTAAAAAATGTTAGCTCACATTTGAAGGTGTTAAAGGCCCTGCACAGTTCACTGAAAACAAAGCCACCCTTCAGTTATTTTTTTGCCTGTGGGTGATGTAGTGCGAAGGCAACTCTTAAGGGTGGGAAAGTTAGTGACAGTGTGTAGTGGGAAAAGTGTCTACTTTCTCATTCAGACATGAAAGTGTGAAAGAGAATGGAAGTAACACAAATTTGGTATAATTTAAAATCATATGCTTCCTGTTCTCCCTATGAAAATAACTAACATGCCTTCTGGATTGACTGTTCTGAAAGCGGTCTCTGTTGCTGGCAGTTTAGTTGCATTTGGACTCCACAGATTCTTTTTGTAAAAAGCACTGTGTGTATAGTTGTGTCTTGTGAGACACCACTGGAAGCCTCTGTGACTGCTGCAGCACATGGTGCTCCTAATCAGACTATATGGAACATCTTGGAAGTAGTCCAGGCTGAGGAGAAAAGGAGAAAGCTGAACATGTTGGGAGCACAAAAACCACAATCACATGAGCTGCTTAGGCTCTAAGAGAGATACACAGGAGAATGGGTGATAGAAGTAAGGATCCTTGTGTCTGCTGCAGAAGTGCAGGTGGAAAGTGTAGCAAAAACACTTGACATCTGAATCAGAAAGGTGTCTTGAAAACACAGCTGTCAGGAGTAGATAAAGGATTTGGGAATCTCAAATGGACTCAACCCTCTCTTGCAAGGGAATGTGAATTCCTGCCCTCCTCACTCCCAAGCTGAAAGTCACTCTGCTTTCACTGTACTTGTTAGCAATGCAGCAGCTTGAGGTGTATCTCAGCCCAGCTCGAGGCTCTATTTGACTGCAAAGCACTCTGCAAGGAAGTCCCTGTCCCGAGATCTCAAAACTTCTCAGAGACAATGCAGCTGAAGATAGCACATGCCACTGCATGCCACAAAGCTGGCAGTGCTGCTTAGCCACATGCTTCTGCTTACACAATCACTGGTGAAGCAGTTAACACTGCGAAAGAAACAATAACAAATCTTATCGATACAAAAAGCAAAGCAAAAAATACCCTTTTTTGTCTAAGGGCAACTACTTCCAGTAACCAGGGGAGGTTGTGGTGGAACAGGATGCAGAGTTATAGGAAATAAAACTCTTTTTAACTGGGTGCATCATAAAATGCAGTGGTAGCAGCTGGCAATCTGCAAAGTGAGAGGATAAAACGCATTCTGCATATCTACAGTAGCTTGTTGCAGTTGAAAGATCTTTTTCCATAGAATTTTGTCTGTTCCAAATGCCAAACTACTTGCAGATAACTGCCAGTAAGAGCAAGGTAAAACATCAGCTCAATGCATGACCATTAAAAATGTTCCTTTTTTCCTCACTAATGTATGCTTAAAATCACCTTAAAAGAATAGATTGTGCCGTTTTCATCTTGAAATTATTCTGCTTCAGTATCCCTGTGTAATGCCATGAAGCTTCATCTTATGACAGCCAAGGCTGGAAAGGGGGGGGGTGGGGGGGGGGGGTGGTGTGTTCCTTGGGAGCAATCACCCCCAGATTTCCTGCTTACATGCTTGTTTCTGTATCTGACATTTTTCAACATACTAGTAGTTTGAGAACCATTAATTTTTTCTTTCCTTTAGAAGACAGAACATCTTGAGAGTTGGCTAAAACACACTGCCTTTAAGGGCAAAAAAACTAAAAAAAGACAGCTTACATGATGGTGTAAAGCATTTCTATGCAGTTTTTCCTGTAATGCATTTGATGTTTACAGGATATATTCAATTTACTGGGTCTTGTTGGTAGGAGGAGTTGCTGCATAACTCACTAGTGACTCTGCTATTTCTCAATCCTTCAGTGATCCCAAGCCATTCCTGGCAGAATTTCATGCCATGTTATATCACTCTGTGCTGTCTCAGACTGATCATGCAATCTTGAGATGACATCCTGACAGGATGTGGTTAAGCAGGAACAGTAAAGATGTTATTTGGGGGTCGATTCCTTAGGAATAGTAGATTTCCTATTTCTGACGAGAATTGCTTGACAATTGTCCAAGCACGTGGAAAATCACAAGCGTGATGGGGGAACATGATAATCAAATAATAATTTGAAATTACTGGTGGCTTTGCTATAGGTTTCTATAAGACCAAGGGAGAATGCTGTGTCAGAAAGGACCCCTACAAGAGAGGTTGAGTGCACTGCAGAGCACAGCATGCTCTATCCGTTCTGTGGGCAGTCTTTAGAAAGCTGTGCTTTGGAAGACTGCAGCAGTGCATTCCAAGGATGTTTATGTATTTCTCATTGTGCCAGGGAGTGGACAAGACAGCACTGCAGTGGCACGCTGATGTAGCCATAGGACATTTAGAAAAATGAGCTTGCTTTTTTATGATGCGCCTTAGGCCAAATGGGAAATGGTTAGAAAAGGTCTGTGACAAATGTTATCTGGAGGCTGGGCTGTGTTATGTTTCTTGGCTCTGTAAACTCTGAGTTTGTAACTGAATGCTGTTTTCTGAATGCTCCTTCCAGCAATATGTCCACTTCCCTCCCTTTTTGTTATCTTATATTTTTCTTTTTTCAACAGATCGACAAGACATTTTACAATTCCATTTTAAGGAAAAAATACATCCGTTCACGCTTAATCAGAGTGAGGTATGTGAGATTATAATAAATGCACGCAGCTGAGATAAAATTAAATGTACACCAAGCCCAGCTAGATCTGACTCAGTAAAGTGTATGGTGTGTAAAACCAGAACATAATCCCTAACTGAGCATAATCTGGTTGTGAACCTTGCTCTCCTTTGGATCTTAATGCAGAAGATACCCTTCAGTGAGTACAAATTCCAACAAGTTTGTGCTCAGATCTTGAGCAAACCTTAGCTAATAAAGCAGAAATAATTACAGCTATCTAAAACCAAAAAGGATTTTCAAAACTATTTCTTACACTGTCATGCAAATGTCATTTCTAGGATTGCTATTGCGCTGGGCTTGTCAAGTAAAACCAGGCTGTGCTGGCTCAGAGAGTCCCACTTATCATGGTGGCTCTAAGTACGGGCTCTAAGTAGGTGCCCAAGGGACAGTAGCAGCACAACAGAAGTGTGATAACTGCTCCTTGGTATGCTCCCTGCCTCCAGGTATTTACCACTTGGGAGCTGTTGAAGTGGTTGTGGTTTGTTTAGCTGCCCTCAGTGGTGTTATTTCCCAAGGACTTGTCTACTGTCTCCTGGACGCTTGAAATCCATGCACCTCGGTCCTTTAGGAAGGAGATACTTGTGAAGAACCACCTTCTTTGGATCATTCAATGACCCCTAGTTCTTGTGCTGAAAGAGGCCCTCCTTTCCATGCAATTACTGATGCTGGACACTCCCATCATATCCCTTTTCTTTCTTGTAGCCAATGATCCACTTTTTTTTTTTTTTTTTCAGTTGGAAATTCCAGTCTACTCAACCATTCTTCGCAGAAACTCTTTCTTATTATCCTGTTCCATTTTTGAGATGAAGGGTCAGACCCATAGTTGAGATTATCATTGAGCAACGTGGAGCTTTTTTCCGCTTTTACTCTCTGTTTAACTGCCAATAATACATAATGTTTTAATTGATTTTTTTTAACCACTGCTAAGTGCTGAAAATTATCTTTTTATGTAACTGTCTATTGTAGTATTAGGATCTTGTTCCTGAGTGACAGTGCTCATCACTTTGCAAATAAACCTTGAATGTCTTCATAATCATACACTAAAGCTGCAAGACTAAGATCTAAAGTTCTAATCCTTGTGAATGTGTTTCTCCTTGTTCTTACACAGTTTGTGACATCCTACCTCTTCCTTAGCTTAATCCCCAGTTACACACAAGTCATTATTTGAATGTAGCTTTAAGGATATTTTTTGATACTAACTAGAGTGTTGCAAGCATAGGCAGGGTGATTTAGGGATCTGAGAGGCCAATATGTAGGGGTAAGTGGTGTTGTTCATTACTTCTTGTTCCCAAGGACAGGCTGAGGTACTTGTGATGTTTGCTGTGTTGGATGCAAGATTTGTATGCGCCAAAGCTTGTTTGCTTTTTCAGATATACACTCTTTATGCCTCTTCAAGGGCTCAGACTGCAAGTTCTTTCGAGCAGGGTCATGGTTGTGAATTTATTTGGAAAGGACTGTGCATATCTTTTGGCTCCATATAAGCAATGCATTAATAATAATGCCCACTGCTCACTGAGAAAGACAATACTAATCTTGACTAGGTGTCCTTGGCTCTGGGTCTCTGCTATATAATAAGTGAATCAAGGTGGGCAGAACTTACCTGCGGGTTTCAAGAGGTGTGGTGTGCTTGCAAGAGTTGATACGGTAATTCCAGCGTGGCATAGCACAGGAAGAGGAGTGGGGGGGAGAGGTGAGGGAACATCTCAGAAATGCAGAGCAACACCCACAGTTGGATCAGATCATATCTGGAAAATAAACCAAGTGGCAATCACACTGAAGTTGGAACAAATGGAAGAAATAGTCTGTTGAAAAGTTCACATATGACTACTCCGTCTCAATTATGGGATCCTTGAGGCAAGGAGTGTGTCTTTCTGCTCACCGATGAACCAATTGGCATGCCTTGTGTGCTTAAAACATGTGACCTTTTCTTTCCCTTCACTGGCAATATCAGGAATGTCTGTTTCAATTTGGTACATGTTCCTTTCAAAGATTAAATCCTGATTGCATGAGTTCTGTACAAGCTGCCTGTTTTCTATTTTTCCTTTATGTAATTACAAACTTCCAAGACAGTGAGATAAAACTAGGAGATCTTCTCTTTTTCTTTCCTATATGAAGACAGAACAACCTGCTTTTACTCTCCCCCTGTATGAAGTAACTGTGATTTCATCTGTTGTGGTTTGTGTCTCATTGCTTCTTGGTTCAGGTGGGAGGAGGCAAAAGAGAGAAGGTTCCTGGTGCAAGCCCTTATCTTCCCTTTGTGATGACCAGGGATAAGCCACCTGCAAGTACAGAGAAAGATTTACTATGCCAGATTAGTCAGTTTGATGTTTTTAGTCTATCACTCCATCTCTTGCAGTATCTGATGCTTTAAGGAAAGAGAAATACTACTACCAGGTGAATTCAACCTGTTACAAGACTTTTCTCCCTTTTCTTTCCTCTGATCTTACATTAAAACTGTAGAATTGTGTGTTATGATGTGTATGCTGCTTGCACTTTTCAATGAGGTTTTAAAGGCCCCTTTTGTGATCCATCTCCTTGACTTTAATAAATAGTTTGTGGGTATGCTGCCAAGTTTCATATATTGTTGCACAACATGAGGTTATTAGGAACATTCTCCAAGAGGTTGCTGTAGTGGAATTAGGTTGCGTGGTCTCTCCCTTTTGCTGAAGTACCTTTTTGATGATGATTGTAAATTTTTATTCTGTGTGTGTACAGGGCCATGAAAAGGTCTGTCTAGATGCCATTAATCATCTACCTCATGTTTCTGAAGTGCTGCTTATCCAGCTTTTCATTGCAATCAAATCAGTTCATTTCTTCTTCTCTTGTGTCTCAGGCATGTAGTCAGCGACTGCTTTTCAGATTTCATTATAAAATTGGTCTGGCCGTTTGTACACAGAAAGCATCATGCCTTCTTCTAGCCTATGATGCACTTGACCATTCAGGGTTGGCTTGGATTTCTTTTGGAAATTCCTTCTCACAAATGTTTGAAAATGTATCTAATCTTTTATGTTACATTGTCATTGCTAGAGGAGCTAAGATAAAGGCTAAGAAATGCAGAAATGGGCTGAAGGTAATGAGACTCTTTCACTGGTTTGTAGCCCAGATGCTGATGGCGTGACAGCAGAGGCTTTGCTCACATTCTGGTTCTCCGCCACGGATTCCAGAGAAGCATTGCGGGAAAGAGTTGGAAGGATCTTACGGAGGGGCCTGAAAAAATACACAGGGCCTCTGCGAATAAATGTCAGATCTTCTACCATCTCAAGTAAGTATATTACATTTCTTTTAAAAGTAGTGCTTTCCATTTTCTGATTGATGGGACTAGGTTTTTCCCTTTTGACTATAGCTTTTGATGACAGTCTTTCCTACTCCTTAGAACAAAATCAGAAGCAACCCCCCCTAAGCCTTTTAAAAATATCTTAAATATGGATAAATGGGAGCAGTTGCTTTGTGGTTTTGCAGTACAGCCTCAGCCTTCCTCCAAGCTGCAGTACCAACTTTATTTTACTGTCATAGAGCCTGAAAGTGCAGGAAGTATACTTGGATGACAAGGGGAAAGAACCAATGCATTGAAAAAATAATATTTGATGGGAGGATCAAAATCCTTGCAAATTCCCCAGAGGCAAGGGAAAGAAAGGGATAATGTTATCTGTATGATTTCTCACTTGGGGATTCTTTTCCCTTCTTTGCAAAGCAGACCTGAATCTGCAGGATATGGAAATTACCTGTGCTATCTTCTACACTTCAGTTTTGCTACAGAATTTTTGTGCAGGCTTAGATTCTTGTCTCTGTCTTGGCTTCAGTTATATATAGTCAGCAATTTTTCTGGGTGTCAGAGTTTTCAAGAATGAGTTGCTGGTTGACAGGTAGGGACAGATACTTGTTCCATTTGTTTTTGCAGAACTGCTTACTCCTAAATGCAAGGACAATAGTACAGTATAGGGTGGGAGCTTGCTATTCCACACTAGACTACTTGAACCAGCAGAAATCTGCCAGAGGTTAGACAGCTGTATTTGGAGAACAAGAAACCTGGGCCAGATTCCATGATGGATGGATCCAGACTTCCTCCCACTCAGAAATGAGAAAGAGCAACTTCTTGTTCCACCTCTTGGTGCTTGAACTGGGCACATATTTGCATTGCGTTAATGCAATGGAGCTCAAATATGAGCTGTCACACCCCTATTGTTTCTTGATGGGCCAATCAGCCTTTCCCTTTGGAATGGCTCAGGATTATAGGTGACATCCCTCTGGGCAAATAATCACCATTTCCCTGCAGTGTTGTTTATAATGCCAGTAGTTCCTGTTCAACAAAGTGCACATGTAAATTCTCCCATATAAAAATAGTGTGTGGGCATCAGAGAGATTCAAAGAGTTTTGTTTTTTTTTTACAAAGTTTGGTCACGGGTTAGTGAATTTTGAATCTTCAGTTCAATTTGATGCTTTACATAAGGGATAGAATTGGAAAGAGTATAAAATTATTGTTAAAAAAGGACTGTGATCTTACCAAGTTATCCGATTACCTGCTTTTATTCAATCTGGTAAATGTGGGAAGTGACTCAAAACTTTTAGTTGACCTTGAACTGCACCAGGATTGTTACAGTAATGCACTAATGGCTAATTAAAAAATATGCTAATACAATTGAATTGCAACATTTTCATTAAATAGTCTCTCTAAGAGATGGCATCTGTGTTACTTTATCAAAGTTGTGTGACAAACTCTGCGTTGCTTTTCTTGGCTCTCTCAGCCTAACCATAAAACACTGACTACATAGGTCAGCTACTCATTACAGGACCAGCATTGTGCAAGTGCTACGAGTGACACAGAGGAACATAAACAATACCTTGGTATTTCCAAGAGACAACAATAAAAGCTTGTCCAAAAACATTTTTGTGATCTTTCTTTGCTGATAGGATTTCAGCAGTGGTATGAAGCTTAGGCAAGCTCCTGAATGGTGCTGCCATTTCAGGTTGACTCAAGAGAAGGGTATAAAATGGAACGCTCCTGTGCTTTTAGAGGAGATGCTGGTTTCAATTTATAGAACTTGTCTTTTTCTTCACACCAGGGAAAAGTGACAATTTTCAACAGGTCCTAGAGGTCCAGAGAAGAATCTAGGTTTTGCATTTTCTACTTTTCTCTCCCCTCCTGAAATATCTTGTCCACCATTGGTATTTAAACCAAGGAAACCTAAGGAGCCCTAGATTTTTTCTACGCTCTGCAGGTACCTTTCTAAATCTTGCTTCTTTGTACCCTTTTTGCCAATTGGAATCCTTATTTATCCTGAGATATTCTCAGAATGCCATTTCATAATGGCTTATAAAAAAACATTAACCTGTTCTTTGTAACCACCTTATCAAAAGATTCTAATTTAGGGGCCACCATATAGCACAGTTTAGCTAAGCACAGCTCACTGGTTGAACAAATCCAGGTCAGGCGCTTATTTATATCGTATGCTAGGGGGAGTCTGATAAAGGGAGCCTCCTTAAGTCTTCCTCCCCCGAAATAATCACCCTGTTGTTCAACACCATGCCTCAACTTGTGCTTCACTCACAAGTATTTGCCTTGAGAATCAGCTCGAACAAACTACTCCAAACTGGGTACTACACTTGGGACCTTGAGCTGCAGTTCAGGGCAGCACTACAACACTAAGGAGTCTGCCAGACCAGGGGTAGAACTTGCTTTGCCTCTGCATTCCTGAGGATTGAGAATAAAGAGGGGATAAAGTCTAAACTGAGAATATTTTCTTAGTTAATTGTTTTCCAAAAACAAAGAGAAGCTTGATCATACATATGTGAGAAAACAGAAAATGTGCAAACCTTCAAGGAAAACAACATAATACTGTCTCTGGATTGTCTGTCTCTCTAAACTGTAGATGTTCTTTACATAGGACTGCAAAAATACGTTTTTGAAGGTCAGGGTACCTTCAAATGTATTATTACTGAAGTCCCTGCTTTCTTCTTTAGCTAGACTTCACAGTCCCCTAATCAAGGACGGTTTATGTCCAGACATTCCCTCTGATTTTGATAGAAAATAAGAACTGATAGAATTCTCTGGACTTGTGTACAAACCCCACTAGAAGCCCAAATATTTTTCAGTGAAGAATTAACCAAACTAATTCCTACCTTCCCTGAAGAGCAGTGCAAGGGCAATCAAAGTGAGATATCAAAGTGTCAGATGGCTTGGAAACACCCATGTTAGGACTTGCTCTTCCACTGGCACTGAAAGAAGGTGTTGCAGTTTGCCTTGTGTGTATTTCTGGCAACAAGGAGTTCTCCTACAAGGCTGATTTATTTTCCTGAGGGTTTCTTGGTTAGAAGTAGAGCCACCTGACAGTCTGGATCCCTATTAAGTAAAGCGTAGAGCAGCTTGCCAGACTATTTCCCTTTGTCAGGTAGGTTGGAAGTATCCCAAAATGTATTTTTGGGAATGTACTTCTGACGTCAGAAAGCAGCTGGTTGCAAGATCACTGGCACTGTTCAAAGTGAGTAGGAAGTATTCCCACCTGTTGCACAGCCAAAGGTTTTGACCATGAATAATGAGTCATTAATTGGTTTTGATCAACAAGCCAACTGTTATTGTTTCTATTTATCTGAAATCTGGGGCTTGCTAAAGCTCATAACAACTACAAAGTACAGAACCTGGCAGACAGTTTCTTACTTCTTTACCGAGTCTCCCGTGGGAGTCATGCAGATGAGTGTCTGACAGGGTTGATGAGGAATGTTCCATGTCAAGCAATGTATGTAGCAGTCTGGATTTTTGTGCTTTATCAGCCACAATATCTTGGGACAGTGGAACTGGACATGCATCTGCACATTGGGAAACAGTGGAGATCTGATATTCCTCCACTTCGAGGTCACTTGTTTGGCACAAGGTGGTACATTTCAGTAAGAGTCTAGAGAGAATGAAATGGGAGGGACTGAAATGTATTTTAAAATTAGTATTTTGCAAGGACATGCTTATGATAAAGGAATTAAGTAGAAAGTCATCCTGACATCACTTCTCATGACCCAGATACATTAATTTAATCGATTTTGTCACTCAAACCTTGGTTTTCCCTGCCTTACCTGCAGAAGTTGAGAGCAATTTGGGCTGCCTTTACTGTAGTGAGACATTGATTGCAGCTGGGGCATGAGTGTAGGTCAGGAAGAAAAGTAATGCTGAAAATCGTATCTATTTGGATACCTGGTACAGAACTGCTACATAGCAGATCCCTTCTCAGGCTACAGGACAACTGGAGGGAGTTGGAAGTGTGCTGTGAGGTACAGACCTCTGTCTGCCTCATGGGCAGAATTCAGACATTGATGGGGGACAGTGGAGGGAGTCACAGATGTGAGGACAGGTGCAGTGAACATCAGCAGGGAGGGAACGGCTGGGTGACAGGGACAATTAGAGGCACAAAGCAGTTGTGTCTCTATCAGGTTACTCTACTCTGTTGAAGGAATGAGAATTGCATCACGTGTATCTAAGCCATGTTTTGCTATTTCTACAAGGGTACATAAATCTGGAGAGGTAATTCCTGTTGAGAGAGCAGTGAGAATATTGGAAGGTTAGTGGAGAGACATTTTATGACATATGCACTAGGTAACCACTCAGGAGCATGCCTTTCCTGATGAACTCAAAGCTCATGTTTTGCCAACTTTCATGAAATCCCTGCAGTTCCTTTTGGGTACAGTTTTTGGAACACAACTGAATCTGCTGCTCACTGCTCTCATTCCCATTTCCCCCAGTGTAAAGAGCATTAGAGTAGAGCTATTATCCCCACCTCTGTCTATGCTGCAGAACATGCACTCTGTGACATTCCTCTCAGCTGCCCAGTTTGGTGACCTACTGAAACTTGCCAGTGATCCTCTTTTTGTCTGCTTGTGCTGTTGTTACCTTACATAACACTGGGTTAGCCCCCTGTTTCTGATGTAGCTGAGAATTTTGTAATTCTCTCGGCTTTCATAAAAGTTGTTATTAAAATGTGGCAAAGGACAGTGGGAAAAATGCTTTCTCTGGTCCCTGGTGCATTTCACAAAGCTGTGCTTCAAATGCATTTCCAAGAATGTGTTATGACTATTGACGCACATACGCTTTCTTATTTTTATTTACAATTCTTTCCTCCATTCATATCCCTTTTAAGATAACCTCTACCTTACCTTTTCTGTGTGAAAAAATATCTTAGAGAAACAAGATGTGGGAACTTGATATAGCAGAGGCTGGAACATGCAGTTTGCTTTTGAGACTAGAAGTTATGTTTTCACATCTAGAAAATCTATAGGTGTAGAAACCTATTAAAAAATCAAATTTCTTTTAGGAATCAGCACATGTGAAAAATTACATAATTGGATAAAACTGCATCAGATTTTTAAAGCAGATTTATCGTCTTTAATTTTGCAGCCATTTCTGGCCCTTTCTATGCTGAAAATGAATAATATTCCCTAATAATTAATTTACTTTCCTTGCTTGCACTATGTCAACATTATATCTGATACCCTTATGTCACAGAGTTCTGTCTGATCTTTTCCTTTTAACATAAACAGTGAACTCTGTGGATAAAATGATATGAGGCAGTGGACACATGACTGATTCCTCTGATGCAGTGACACTGACATTATTTGGAGATGTAAGAAAGTGAGCATATTTTTCCACAAATAAGATGTCCCATTCACTCTGTGGTTAACTATGAGAATTTCCTTCCATGTTTGCTCAAACATATATGTTGAGGAGTAAAAAAGTTCTTTACTGAAAATTTATTAACCTTAAATAGTAAATGCAAGTGAATCAGAAATTAAGAATTTAAATGAGTTCTAGAGTTATTTTGTTTTATAAATATGCAAAATAACTGTATTAACAAAATTGCTTGTCCATTTGGAGAACAGAGCCCTCTTCTGAGAGATGGAATCCCTAAGCTGCATTTCAATAGATTGCTGTGATTTTAATTTAAACATTAGTTTTCTCATTAAAGTTAAGCAAGCTTGAATTCATTAGCAAGCTCCATTTTACAGGTATTCAATGCAGATTCAAGTTGAACTTGTTTACAGTAGAAGCTTGAGCACTGTTTTGCTAAATGTGGCACAAACAACTACTTTTGCAGCCATATGGGGTTGGGACAAGATATGACACTTTAATTGTTACTAATTGATGCTTTTTCTTAGTAGTGCAAACAACTAGGGCAACTAGTAAATGAGCAGGGCAGCGAAATTGTCTCTCGTGCCTTACAAGAAATTGCTTCAAGGCAGGGCTTACAACACATTGGCTGGCACAATATGAACATCTGTGCCCTTGACCAGGCCAAAATGTGAAGCTGGTAACAAATGAAGGCAGGCCCCTGGCAAGGTAAATCAGTAATCAACCTGATTTTCAGTGATATCATGTAACACAAAGTACTCCCTGCTTTTGATGGGATCTGCTGTGGGCTCAGCTTCTTTGAAAATAGGGTCAGTTACTTCAGTTTTCCAAACACATGCATGTGCACTGCATTTGAGACCCTATCTTAGTGAATTCAGCACTGAATTTGCTGACAGGCTATCACTGGCCTTTTTCCTCCAGCAGTGGATGGGCAGGAGAGTACAGCAGCTACAGCAGTGATATATTATAAAATATGCTGACATTCAAAGCTGTACAGACTGGCAGTGTGTGTGTGTGTGTGTGTGGAAGGCTTGTTTCTCCAATTACTCAGACATTGGTCCAGCTGGAAGTAATGGGTAAAATTTTGCCCGTGTGAGGTTTGTACTTTTTTCTAGGTGCCTCATTAAAAGGCAAACAGAGACATAGATAGGTGCCTTGCAGGACACCAGTGACTCACAGCAAAACTCCATGCAATAGGAACATGCCAACTGAATTGCTTCCGGCACTGCACTTGAACAAGCTGGTTGCTCCTTTTGTCTTCTTGATGAGCTTTGCAACATAATGTAAGTGATAATAATTGGCTGCAGGCTTTATAATTATGAATTATGAGGTAAATGTCTCTCCACCCAGAGAAAAGCTAAAAAACATTGTTACCAATATTGCATTTAAATGCAAAAGGTTCTCTTTCATTGTGAATGACATTTGCTGGGTTCTCATCAGTTTCCAGATATAAAGTATTGATGTGACTCAAATGATGAACAAGTTCTGAAGGCTGTATGAATTTCTAGGAAAACACTGGATGCTCATCATAGTTGAAAGAAACAAGCAGGGCCAGATTTTTCAAAGCACTTCTGGCCAATATAAATATACAGGAAGTGGCCAAATCCATAGTACAGCTTAGCAAACAGTAATGTTTACACCACTGCTGAATCCCTTTGCTGACCTAGCTTTTGCTCTCTGGAATTATTCCATTTTGATGTACGGGATCTAGGAGACAACCAACCATATTATGCATGGAAATTCACTGAATACAACTAGTGTTACCGAAATGCAGAAGTACGTGTACCTGTAGTGTTTTCCTCATTCTTTCATATGAATTGAGAAAGTACAAGTGAGCATTTTTATTTGAAAGAGGACCTTGCAAGTTGTTGCTTGCCCGCCAGTGAAACTTATTTATCTTTAATATGTGAACAGTTCCTGTTTATAGTGAATAAGATTGTGTTGCTGTACAAATGTCCAATTTTAACTCATCTCCCATCGTTACAAAATAAAGCAGAGGTTGCATGCACATACAACAGCCCTAGCACTGCCTTTGATCTGTAACATTCCCTGCAGACAAGCTGTACATGTGCTGGAGTTCTGCTTGTTTCCTTTTCTTTATCATAATCTGCTTACTGTCACATTAAGGAATGAGTGAGCACACGTCTGGTACTGGTGGATTGCAAACAGACAATTCACCCTGCATACCTGAAGGAGTGTCAAGCCTGCAAGCAAAACACACGTGATACAAACCCAACAGGTGACAAGTGTGAGCCAGAGCCCTTTGCATTCAAATGAGACTCCTCCTGACTTGGTGTGGGTTTGGCCCAAAACTAGGATATTATTCTGTGTAGCAACAAAGAGAAATTAAAGAAGTGGATAAGGACAGGGATCTGCTGAGAAAGCCTATCCACACACAAAATATGAAGTTGTTGACACTAGTATAGAATCACAATATAATTTTAAAAATGCACTGAAATTGTGATTTATTTTTTAAAATTAGTATTATTTAAAATTTTTTTTTGAATGCTGGAAACCACAGTGGTAGCTGCAGTAAAAACCAGCATTCTGGAAGAAAGGGGATAGATTTAGATCTTGAGCCAACGCCTGTTATTGTCAGCATGAGCGTACCATATTATCACTAAACATGCAACATGCATGTTAAAGGAGGGAATTTACTGGTAGAACCTGCTGTGCCATGCAATAAATTGCTATGAACTATCTCTTTTAGTATTAATAGTGTACCAATAAGATAGGACAAAGGAGAGTGAGCCACTGCTATGGTAAGCTTCCATTGCTGCAGCAAAGTGAGTGCCTTCTGATCTTGAAGGGGGCACAGACGGAATACCCAATCCCCTCTGGCCCTCACTTGTGTGTAACATGTGGCCTGTTGATTTTTTTTTGCAAAAAAAGAGGAGCTTCAAGAATTTCCACCATAAAAATTTCTCCACAATGAAACTGTGGATCTTGAGTAATACAGGACTTGTTTTGTCTGTACTCCCCTCCAGAAACACCAGGGTCCAGCAGGATGGGCAGGATGAGTGCCTGGTCCTCAGACGATACTGACTGTGGAAGAGTGCAACAGCCAGCACATGAACATGACCACATTATGAGCTACCCAGCAGCCCCCTCAGCCATACCTCCTGTGTGCCCTGTACTCAAATAGATGTCAGGTGGATGACATGACGATGGGGAACCTTGTCTGTGCTGGCCTGACCTTACCTTGACTATTGTTTGTTTGTTTCAGATGTGGAGCCGCAAAGAGCAGAAGCCATCTTCAATGACAGTAAGTGAGGTTTTTTTTAAACATCAGAAATCTCCAATTTTTAAAATTAGTGTTAAGAGTCCCTGAGCACTTTTCCTGGCACTAAAGAGCCTTTTCCCACCCTTGTCTAATGAAGGTGACCTTGTACTCTCAGAAATCAGGACTATGTAATTTTCTTTAGCATGCATTGAAAGGAGGGAAGTACCACAAGGAAATGTATAGAAGTTACATCAGCCTGTGATTATAATCAAAATGTTCTGGAATTTGGAGTGGCTAACAGCACAAAATTGTTCCTCGCGGAAATATACGGAAATGTGACTGGTCTTTGCAACACATTGCTGTAGGGGTTAGAGAGAGATACCTTGTTTTAGAGATGTTTTAAAATTTTCAAAGAAAGAAGTCAGCTTGCTTGGAGATAGAACAGTCATAAAAGCTATCTTTGCTTACAAGTTGTGTTTCTTTTAACTTGGAGAAGGTTTGATCAGTTCCTTAGCAATAGGCTGTCAAACAATGGAAGATTAAATTACACCACTTTTTGGATCTGATTTAGGTGCTGGTGTTCTGGGGCACTGGTGGAACTGAGTTTTTTCCCTGTGTTTTAAACGCTGACTGCTCAGGTGGTTGATAGGATCGTGCAGTTTTAGGACCAGTTATTGAGGATTACAAAGAGCTTTCAGGAGGGAAAAATTTTAGTTCAGACAGTCTTATGAACTATGGTATATTCTGAAGTTCATCTTTTACACAAAACTATTAGACAGGTAGATTTAGATTTCACTGATTTCCTTCATTGTGGTTTTAAATCTCAGAAGAGGGCAGACTGCATTGAGCCCATGAACTTCTTGATATTGTGTAACTTTTCGTTTTTCTATGTTTATGAAAAGCTTTCAATTTGCAGTGGTATTCCTGCCGCTTTTTACTATGAAGCACTGTGAACATAATGTGCAGATTCTAGCACGAAAGGGATGAGGTTATACTCTCTGTGGCTCCAGTGTTTCACTTCTGAGGACTTCAAGGGCCCTGGGGCTGGCAGCTCCTCAGTGATGAATTACCAAGTTCTGCTTTGGCCCCATCCCAGGTCAATGTCTGGGAGATGAGCTGTGCAGCAATGGTTTGGATTGTGTGGTCACTATACAAATAATTCTCATCCCTGTCTCTTTTGCAATGAATTGGGATAGTCCTGTGTGTCAACTTTCCTCATGTCTAGCTGAAATTGGGACCTGGATGAAAACTAGTGGGTCTTGGTCCAGGTAGGACGGATTTGATGCTATTTGGATAGGAGAAGACGGCTGAAGCAGGTCTGTTCATTGAGGAAGTTTCTAAAGCTATGCAGGACCTTCAGCTGCTCCTGAATATCCAGAGTTTAATAGCTGAAACTATGGATATTTCAATTTCTCTCTGGATAAAATGGATAAAAATGCTTATTGTGTGTCATGAATGCATACCATGCTGGAGGTATCCATGCCTTTGTCATCTCTGGTTGGAGCAGTGTGACGCTCTTTGCTTGAAGTGCCTCTGTCCAGGTCCACTTGCAGACTGCAGTGATCTGTTGCCTTTCTCCAGGTGACATCTTGCTGATGTAATCTACATGCATGCACGGTAAAAACCCATGGCTTGGACCATTCCCACCTTAGGTTTTGCCTTTTTCATGTTTTATCCTAATGACAAATTACCTGGGATATTAAAGTTGGCAATCCCTGTATTTCGGAATTGTCTTGGGTGTGTGGTGAAGGTTTTGATTTCTGAATTGGGCTGCTCACGCAGCTAAGCTTGAATGTTTGACCATCACGGCTTTCCATGATAGACAGTTGTTCATTCAGGCTTCTAACACACGGGTTGTGCATGAGGAGCTCTGATTTGGGGAGGCTGGTGAAAGGTATGTTTTCTTGTTGATGTCAATATGTTTTTAAAGAACATAAGTGGTGCATAATTTTACATATGTTTTCCACAGCTTTTTGCAGGATTTACTACACAGAAGAATAGCTAATACTATCTTTGTCCCTTTTGACAGTCTGTGGGCTACGGCAGAACAGATCGGTCAAGTCAATGGCAAAATCCTCATCGCTGCGAATCGTTGGTGGATTGTCTTCTGCAGAGACCGGGGATTGGCCGTGGCAGGCCAGCTTGCAGTACAACAACATCCATCGCTGTGGGGCAACACTCATCAGCAACACGTGGCTGGTATCCGCAGCTCACTGCTTCAGAGAGTAAGTTCCCATCTTAGAATCTGCAGCAGAATGTGCCCCTCGTGTATCAAGCTGTGTGGCTTTCCAGATTTGCACCACACCCCGACTCTTTCCCAGAGAAACAATTTTGGAGAAGAAAAGTCAGGGTTAAGTGGGCCCATCAGCTGGATGTTTCAATGAGAAATTAAAGACTGACCCTTGGGAGCTGAACTGGCAATTTTATGAGTGAAAATCAGTAGTGATTTGGCATGTTGACCCAAGAAGAGCAGAAAAGATAAGGTGACTGAAATGGTGGAGTATTTGTTTCCTATTACACTTCACGTTTCTTAAACATATGCCTTCGTGTTACAGTGAGGTAGCTGCCATGCAGGCTGCTATCAGCAGTTACCATCCCATGTTCCTGCCCCTTCGTTCAGCCATGCACTCCCAACATTTTTTGTTCAAAGCATGGTAACTGTGAATCTGCAAGGCATTTTAGGATGGAACAGCTGATTGAACAGATTACCAATGTGCAAAGAGTAAGGGAAATGAAGAGTTAACAGAAGAAGAGCTTTTTGATTTGATTTGATCAGGGAGAAGCAGCAGGGGAGGAGTACAAGACCATGGCTAAGGAGGGAATGCAGGAGTGCTCTCTTCTAGCAGCAGCCCACAGTTCTGTTATGGAAAGTGATGGATGCCACAACAACCTAGTAGGGAGCTGGCCTGAAGGACTTTTACAGTAAAGGCACTCCGCAAATTTAAAGTCCCAAACATATATTTACAGCAAAATGCTCACATCACTCTTACCTTTTTCAGCATGACTCACCCTCAGAAGTGGACTGCTACTTTTGGAGCTCTTTTGAAGCCACCAAGCTTGAAGCGATCGGTCAAGACAATTATTATCCATGAGAAGTACCTCTACCCAGAACATGACTATGACATTGCACTGGTGCAGCTCTCCAAACGAGTTGAGTTCACGAGCAGCATACATCGTGTCTGTCTGCCAGAGCCATCTCAGACTTTTCCCTACAATATTTACGCTGTCATCACAGGCTGGGGAGCTCTCACCAATGATGGTGAGTCCTGAGTCTGCCAGGTGACCTGTATGGTCCATGAACAGTGGCTCTGAGTGAACTGATATCACTTCTGTAGCCACATGTGATATGACAGCAAGCCTAATGTTTGCAATAGGCTTGTTTAGTTGTAAGCATCAGTTTCTTTTTCTAAAACTAGGGTGGATAAAGACAGAGTTACAATCCACTGGAGCAGGAAAAAGGAAGAAGACTCTTCTGTTTTCCCAGCCTTTCCATTTCATATTGTAAATTCTTAAGACAGGTAGTCCAGCCATGCACGTTTCTATAGCACCTAAAAACTATTTTGCTGTCACTAGTCAGAAGCTACAGATAACTGTGTGAGCTTTCAGGTAAATGTGCAGAGAGAGCTTTCAACTACCCAAGCTCACACTTTTACCAGGCCACACTAAGAGTAGATTTAGCAATGGAATCAAGATGTCTTCATTTTGTATCATCTGTCCAAATTGCTAGGTAGTTTGTGTTCCACGAAACACGGAATTTGTGTTATATGGAACATGTATAAAACATATGGCTCTACACTTAAGGCACTAAGTACCATGCAGTCACTACTTCAGTCTTGATGGTACAGTTCCCAAGCGAGTCTGTGATCCTCTGTACATTCTCCTTAAGGGCCTGACCCAGACAGATCAACAAGCAAAACCTCCACATTAAACCAAGTCAAGCTGGTCCTCTGTAAGAGGACATTAAACACTCTTCCTGTATATTAACTACTGCAAAGTAATTATGTTGATAAATACCCAAATTGTATTTTCTCTCAGGTCCAGCCCCAAATGCTCTTCAGGAGGCAACAGTGAAACTTATTGACTCTGACACTTGCAACAGAGAAGAAGTGTATGATGGGGACATAACACCCAGGATGTTGTGTGCGGGATACTTGGAAGGAGGAGTAGATGCTTGTCAGGTAATTGTAGCTGAAAGTTAGAAAGGAAAACTATTTTAATGCTGACTGCAGTATGTGGTTGACCAAATCTTAATGGACAGTGTATTAGTCCTTTAAATAGGCTTCATTCAAACACGAATTTAGTTGTAAAGTGAAATAGCATTTCGTACACATCATTTAGCGCTAAATGCTGTTATACTAATTATGAGCTAAAAATTAAATGTCTCAAGTAGCTAACACCAGACATCTGTAGAGATGAGAAGGAAGAAGGTTAAGAATGTTAAGTTAGCAGCAAAAATGCATTATCACTCACTGAAATGAAATTCTGGACTGGATCATATCAAAACAGATCTGTTACAATGTGATCTTTGGTAACACACGGCTCAGTGAAAGGAGAACTGTCTGAAACAAAGATAACTATAAGGAAGGTAGGTATATAAGGAAGGTGGGAATGGGAAGGAAACATGCATGCTGCAGGTTTGCAAATGCTGCAAGGAAATGCTCATGTTCAAAGAAAAATATTTCCATAGTGATAACTTTTAAAAACATATTTTCTATTTATGTTATTTTTATGATTGTACTCTTAAAGTGCTGGTTCAATACAGACCTTTTCCTGAATCCCAGTCCTACAGATTTTTTGACCAAAGACAAACTCCCTGTAGAATAAGCCTGGGAAGTTCATTTCTCTGTTCCTGGCTCAGGACTGAAGAGACCTAAGCAGAAGGGTGCAACTGCTGTTTAGTTCAGTAAATCATTTTGCTGAAAGCTGGGCAATTTGGTCTGTTGTGTGAGGACTGCCTCTCAGCCTGTAAGGTTTCCAGATTAACTATTATTACCATGTCATGCTATTAACAGAATCAGAATTGAGCCTTGGAATGTGGATAATACCTTAAGGGATATTATCTAACTGGAAGTTCTTGATAAAGCTCCAAGGAAAAGGAGCTCTAAGCTCCTTTTTGAAATGTTATTGCTGAAAGTGACTAAAATGATTTATTTTAAAAAAAGCAATTACTATTAAAACCTGTTTATAAAAAAGTTCCTGATGTCTTAGATTGCTGCTTATACTTGTGTTTCCCTGCTTAGTATGAGGAAGAAGACAAAGCAGGTGAAAAGCAGTGTATCACAAAATAGAAGAGAGGTTTTTTACCATAACGCTATGGAAACTGAGGTCAGGAGGTCCCCTGGCAAACAGGAAAATGCCACAGACTTCTGATTCAAGTTTCAGAAACAGCATGGATTGTGCACAAATGGCAGCTCTTGAAATACTGCGTGTTTATTCTCTTATAGGATAGACCCTCCTGTCTATGGAGAGAATTGTATTTTCTCTTCTGATCAATTAAGTATTTTTTCCCCCCTCCTCTTTTTCTAGGGGGACTCTGGGGGACCCCTGGTTACTCCAGACTCTAGACTGATGTGGTACCTCGTGGGAATAGTGAGCTGGGGAGATGAATGTGCCAAGCCAAATAAACCTGGAGTTTACACACGAGTGACTTATTTCCGTGACTGGATTACCACAAAAACGGGCATCTAATTCCAAAGTAAAAAATGGATTCAACTACATAGACTACATGTAACTCATACTTGTCTGTAATTCTGAAAGGTTATTTTTTTAGTATATATATTCCTATGCCATTTTGGTTGAAGCAATCTTAGCCCACCTTAGCAAGCACTATCTTTGCTGTCAGAGATCCTAACCCCTTCTGAATTCACGCTAAATGTATGAAATTGTCTGCCTCATCTTTGAGCCGTGAAACTTTTTCCCTTACCAGAAATTATGAACTAACATCATTAAAATTATGTTTAAAAGCTACCAATTTACCTGCTTTATAAATGCAAGCATTTTCCAGGGGAAAAAAAAAAGAAAAAAGAACTTTTTCTTCAGCCATGGGCAAGGTCTGCAACTGAATCTTCCTCCTCCAGTGAAGCAAATGCTGCCACAGTTGTGTTTCTGGCAAAGTGGACCCTTGACGATTATTCTTGTTAGAGACTATCATCTGTACTGACTCCAGCTGAGAATCTGGATGCTCACCTTGTTCCCTGGTCTTGGTAACTAAAAGTGGATCAGCAGGACTGAGGGTAGGTCCCAGCTAAGGAAAGGCAGGATTTCTGTGCTTGCAGTAGGTTGGAAGGGGGAAAGAGAAAAGCTTGATGTTCTTACTAATAAGCACATTTTACACAGGAATTTTTTTGCGGATTCTGTGAAGTTCAAGTTGCTTGAAGCTGCTATTGTGAAAGTGCTTCATCACAACATTGTGCTGCTACCTCTATACCTGTTGTCTTCTAGATTTACTCTGTTCAACAGACAATATGCTTAAGATGCAGAAACACAAGCTCTGCCTAAACTGTTTTTTTTAAAAAGTGTGCCCCCAAAAACAATCTCTCTGGAAAGGAACATGGCATTTAAATTTATTCTAGAGGAAAAATAAATATTTGCCACAAATGAAGACTTCTGTGGTCAAGAAACAGCACGCTTTTCCAAGGGCATGCCAGCCAGCAGAAACCACCTCACTGCAAAGAAAGTGATTACTGATATTTCTCTGATGGATTCATCTCTGCCATGAATGAATATGATCCTGAATATGAATATATCTTATGAGGATGAAGAGTAATTTCATATTAAAGAACAGTCCTGACAAGAACTTCAGAGAAAATGCAATCCTTACACACTGATTAAGCACTTTTCCTACCTCTGTGCATGATGTCTCATGGATTGCTGGAGGAAGGAGGTCCTCTAGAGCTCAGGCCTTCAATATGGGGATCCAAAATGTCACTCTAGTACTGTCACTTCTAGTCTTCAAATTATCACTCAAGTGCTTAGGCTCTGAATGCAGGATTCACAGGAGTCTGTACGATACATGAATAAAAAACTGCAAGTTCCATAGCTGCACCTACTACAGCTGAAAATTCTGCTGAAGCATCCTGCCTCCCCCACTGCTCAGGACTGGACCTGTCCTCAGCCTTCCTACTGTGCAAACTCTCCAATAATCAGTATCCCTGGAAATGAGATGTCTGGCATTTCCTGAAAACTCACACCATGGATTACAAATCTAACCCTAACCCTAACCTTAATCTAACCCTAACCCTAACCCTAATAAAAAAAAAAGTTATTTATTAGACTTGTCTACATATGAATGGAAAACCCCATGTTTAAGGCTTGATGGTGTAGGAGGGATCATCTTTTTATTGGGCTACTTCCAGTAATTCTGTATATCTTTCGAATTTTGGTAAAAGACAAGTTGCCTTATCTCAGAAAGAAATCTACTGAAGATTTTAGATTAGTTTTAGTTTCAAAATAGTAGTACCTTTATTCTGATTTTCCATGTCATTGTAAAAAGAAAAGGATCTTGGGACAGTTAGGAGGATAGTTAGATGCAGCAAATCCATTTCCTTAATTTATTGATGAAGCTTGTCATTTATGCACTTTTGAGTTGCTGCTATTTTTCAATTAAGAATTTACTCCAGGCTGGGTTCAGTTACAAAAGAGAAACTTCATGGAGCTTTGAATTAGTTAACCTGAAAACACTGTTTTCTTCTAGTGCTCAAGTTTCCTTTTTTCAAAGGCATCCTTCGGGGAAAAAGAAAAAGTTACATGTAGTTTTTTGTGCCTTCTATTGCTTTGAAGGTGAAAATCATGAGAAGTGTCATTTACAATCAGCTGTGATTGAAAATAAACAGTAGTTCACTTTCATAGACAGCTAAGGCTTTGTTTTGCACTTAAATCTCTTCTTGCATAGCAAATGGAGGGGTAACAATAAGGAGGTGAGGCCCAGATACAGCCCTGAGAAACTGGTTCCTACCTCACAGCAAGTGACATATAAATGCAATACCTTTAAAATGAGAAAGGCAGCCTTTATTTCAGATTTTCTTGTGAGTGGCTAAATAGCCAAGAGGGTGTGGGAGAATGTCTACCTTACTCAGGGAGTCCTGAGCCAGCCAGATGTACTTTTCATAAGCTTTTTAGCAAACTGTCTGGCCTGGGTTTGTCCTTATATTCCATGTCAGTGTTTTATTTATGATGACTCTGTTCTCTGCCTTAGAATAAAACAATGAGACTACTGTATGAATAAAGAAATGGTTTTTAAATGTTAAGATTTAGCAAGGATTTAAACAAAATAATGGCAATATGTTTCATAACATTAAATATATTTAAAAACAACTGATCCTTTTCTGTCCTTTTTTTTGCATAATAATAATAATCAAGCTAAAATTTGAATATGACACAAAACAGACTAATCTTCCTTATTTTATACAAAACTATTCTAAAGCTATGGCTTTCTGTCTATTCTTTGTCCTAGGAATTGTTTTGTTATTAACAGTGGTTGAACTTTACAGATGTTTCAGCAAAGACAAGGTGGGACATTTGCTTTTCTAAAATACTCAAAGGTGAATTTCAGTTAAGATAGTGCTATGCAAATTTGAGAATGGATCTGAAGCTTCATTCAAGAACTCACCACCTTGCTTCTGCCCTTGGGATAAAAACCTCTGTGTGACGTTGCATCCCTGCAAACTGGCTATGGGGAGCTCTATGCAGCTGGTACCAATTCTCCTGAGATTTCCCAGGTAGATTTAAAGCATCAAGAAATGTCTTCCAAACCTGTGGTTATTCAAATTGAGTTGTCTGGGGCTTGCCCAATGCTAATTTTCAGTTTGGAGCCGAAGTGGGAGAGAAAGAAGAGACTGATTGCACAAGGCCTAATCATGTGAGGAGGTCTGGTTGAATGACATCAATCTGTCATCAGGATTCCTTATGTAAGTAAAGCTTGTAGAAAATCCTATTCCATATCTGCTATTCCTGTTAACAAATTAGGTGAGCTGAGAGCCAAAAGTCATTATTTAACCCAATGAATGTTTATCTGGCAACTTGCAGCCTGTGCTGAGGATTCACGGGCACAGAAAAGTTGGCTCTTGCTTTTGGAAATGCATTCATACACATCTCAGTGTGAAATCAGCTTAGGTAATTGGTGCCCTTGTTTATCTGGATTTATCAACATTATTAACATGGTTTCTAGGAAGGCATCACTTGCTAGAGCAGCTTTAAGTGGCAAGATCCTTCGGCCCACCCTGCTGGGAAACTGGAGTCCTTTTAAATATGCCATCAAAACACTCCTACACTACTTGGGCTGCCAAAAAGAGCAGACAAAGCCTTGCCAGTCAGCACCTTACTCCTGCAAGAGCTGAGGGCAAGCCATAGCCCATGGCAGGGTGTTTGGAGACCCACTGAAGAATGCTGATGTAAATTTATGGTAAATTCTAGACTGGCCTGTGTGCTAAACTGAACTGTGTTTGCCTTAGGATTTTCAAATAACACAGTTTTAGGGAAAAACTATAAGAGTCTGCTAATTTGCTTACTAAGTACATCAATCAAGGAAACAAATGTATGTCCTCAAATCCCCACTATGAAGTTCCCACTAAGAATGTGAAATTGTGCCTGGAAACCAGGGAATTAAAGACTACAAAAACCCCAAGTGGCTTGCATTTTCCCACCAGATGAAAGGGAGATTTACAGCTATTTCAGCTCCTTATGAAAATACTGTCTCTAAAGATGTATTCAATATCTGGATGCAGAATGAATCTACAGTGGTACACATAAACTGAAGTTGCAGAGATTTGGGACATGAATAGGCTCAAGTCTGGAGGTGGTGATGTTCTCCTGGCCACAGCCTCATCCCACTCACTGCTTCAGCAAGTCTGCAAACTGACAGCTCTGCTTCCTACCTCAAAACCTATAGCTGACTTTAACGTGACGCAAATATGGAACGGAGATTTCCTTTAAAAGTAATTTATTTAACCAAATCTACCAAGATTTTGATGTCATATGTAGTTTTTAAGAAGAAGGCTATGGGGAAAAAGAAAAGCCAAATGACTCCAGATGTTTCAAATTTTGAAGTCTTAGAAAGTTAGGGGAAAATCTGTATGTTTTTTGATTTGGTACCATCAGCCTAGACAGCTCCTAAGTACATATATAACTGATGCATTTTGGAACCTGTTTCTTTGGCTTCAGGGGTAAACAGAATCTGTCCATTTCTTTCTGGTATTTTTTCTTAGAAGGCCCATATTCATGGTTTCACCGATGGTTAGTGTTTGCCTGGTTACTGTCAAAAGGTCATGTGAGAATTAACTGGATGTTGCTGTTTCTCCACTTAGGCAAAAAGATTGCCAGTATTTGCTGTGACTATGCAAAATCTATTTCATGTGAGATGACTATATAGAAATGGACTGGTTCTTGAAAAATGTAATTACCTGGACACAAAGATGGTAGGTAGCAGATTTTTAATTTTTTTTTTTTTTTTTTTTTTTTTTTTTTTTTTTTTTTTTTTTTGCATAACACATTTGATGCGTAAGTGGTTGAAAACAAAAATGGTTAGGTTAACCTTGGGAAAAAATAGGTTAATTTTTAAGGAACGAAACCACAAATATAAAGGTAAAAACCACTGACAAGACTAAAAATTACGCAAGGGACAAAACCGAAGCTGACTTTTTTCAGTGTCTTTAACCTCTCCTTCATTCCCCCGCCCTTGTCACTGGGACTACTGTTAATTCCGTTCATTAGCTACATGCACTGCTTTTTGAAATTACTGTATTGAAATAATGAAGGTAATTCTAAGTTCTGATTTTTATGTATTATGTGAAAAAGCTACAAAGCAAATACCATCCTCAGTATCAATTCCTTTACCGGTAAGGGTTGCATTCGACATCCCGAACAGCTTTCTCCCTTCATCCTGTCTCTGGGTTCGGCATTCCAGACTTCTAGTGGCCTCTAGTGGCTCTCCGAAACTTGCCTGCTTCTTCTCCAATTATTTCTGCGTGTGTAAACAGCAGTGTAGCAGTCAAGAACCTTCACCCTCATCCTGCCAAAGCACAGCCCAAGTTTGAAGGAGCACAATGTTGTCCAGCTGCTCTTAATCTTTGGTACTAATTAAGTGCAAAGGCCGTGTGTGCTGTTGGACTCAGGTGTAAAATCTTGAGGGTTGCTAGAACCCTGTTAAAGAGAGAGAAATGCCAAAATAATGCACTGGCATTATTATCACAAAGAGGACAAAACTTGGGTCTTCTTGCACCTAGAAGTTCCCAAAACCCCAATAAAGACAAAAACCTTGCCTTCCCCCCCCCCCCCTTTGTGTACTGTAGGATGTAGTTAGTTGGTCGGTCTGTTTGGGGTTTCTTTGGAAGTTACAAATATTTTAAAATACAAGGCGACTATTCTGTATACACTGTATGCAAGGACACTTTTCAGAGCTTGAATCCCACCCATTCTAGACAAAATGTGCTAAAGGTATCAAAGTCTCACCCATTCCAATGATCAGGGGTGAGAAGGGAAGGCAGGGTTCAAGGTGAAGTGAGATTGAACTGGATGATGGGAAAGGTGGGCAGTGCTGGGATCTCAATCAAGAGCTTGGAAATGGGAGAGAAAATACTGATAGTAGGAGATGTTGGGTTTATACCGGGGCGGTGTGGAGTTTGAGGAGCACAGTGGCTGCCATGGCTTGCTCTCTCCTGCTTATCACCACCAAACCAAGAAAAAAGTTTCCACAGGCCTATATACCACCCCTGTATCGGCTGTACTTTGGTTTTGACGACTCTCTGCCAAATCTCCTCGACAGCCTTGGTTACTCTCTTAGCATTCCGCAGCTAAGACCCTTTGAATGAAATGCTGCCTGTTCGTGTGTAGGTGACATCCTGCTGGTGCTCGCTGCGAGATGCGGAGGCGGGTACCGCAGGAGCAGGGCCCGGAAGCGCCCTTCATCCTCTAAACTGGTCCATGCTTAAACCTAAGGAGGATGTATTTAATTTATTATTTTTAACAGCACGGTGTGTTACTTGTCGGGCAGCAAATGGCGCGGATTTCCACGGCTAAGAGGGCTCTGGCCATGCAGTCGCTGCGCGGCCCCTTCCGCTGCCGAGCGGCGGCGGCCCCGCCTCCCCAGGGCGGCCCCGGCCCGGCCCGGCCCGGCCCCTCATGTCGGCGCAGGCGGGGAAGCGCCGCGGCACCGGCGCTGCCGCTTCCCACCCCCTTCCTGCCTCTTCCCCCGCCGCCGCCGGCCGCGCTTGGGCCTGGATCGCCACGCCAAGGCCGCCGCGGGGTGAGGAGAGCGGGCGGTGGCGAGGCCGGGGCTGGGGCTGGGGCTGGGGCTGGGGCTGGGGCTGGGGCTGGGGCCGGGAGGCGGGCGGGCACGGCGAGCCCGGGCTGGCCCGGCCGGCAGCGCCCAGCGCCCCGGGAGCCGCGGCGGCGAGTGCGGGCTGCAGCCGCCGGGCTCTGCTGGGGTCGGGCTGGTTCCAAGGGAGCCCGTGGGCTCTGCCGGGGTTCCCCGCTGCAGACCCGAAGTGTCGGTGTTCCCGCATTAGCCCGGCTGGGCAGTAACTGGGTTTGAGCCTCCTCTCTTTCTCTCTCCGTTGACTGAACAGGGAGCCTGCACCGACTGGGATCAGCCGCGGGAAGCCCTGGGTAGGTGGGATGAGTCCAGGCCTCCGTGCCGCCCCAGCGTGCTGAACAGCGAGTAGGCAACACTGCTTCAGCCTGCGCTGACTCGGAGGTAAGAACCCTGTGAAACCAACACACCGCTACAGCTCCTGTGCCTTTGCTGCGCTTCAGAGCATCTTAGTCCTTCTTGGGAACATGTAGCTTCTTGGTTTGCCCCTGGGTTAGGTCATGCAAGCAGCTGAGGCTTTAAAAAATGAAAGAACGTTACTTGAACAGTTAAATACAAGGCTGACGTTAAAACCGATAGTGTTGGCTTTTAAAAGGAAACAGGCAAGCGTATAAGTGTTGAGCCTCTGGTAAGAACTAGGACGTAATGTTAGAATGACTCTTTTACATGCATTTCTTTGAAACTGACTCGATACCGGCTTAACTAAAATAACTTGGATGCAGGAATACATTAGCCAAGTTTGTCCTACAGCTGCTTGACAAGTCATTAAATCTTCCTTGTGGAAGGAGGTATTTTGCTCTACCTGATGGATGCATTGGCAGCATCTTAGTGCTGTAACTATGACTGCAGGAGGAGCATGGGGAATTAAAAAATATATTGGAAGAGCCACTGTCAAATGAGTCTGTGTGAAACAGGTGACGAAGTTTCTCTTGCCAGTTGATCACACGTCCTAGTTGTTTACAAAAGATTGTTCGGGAGAGAGCTTAGAGATTGAGATGGCTGTCAGCAACGACAGCAGTGGAAGTTGAGCATTTTTATCACCTTCCCCACCTTAGTACCACAATCCTTTTATGTTATGCATTTCCAGAGTGCCAGTGCTGTTTGTGGAGGGTGATTGTGGAGGAGCAGAATAGCTCTGGTCTTTTATGAGATGATGCTGGCCTGCTTTGAGGGCGCTTCCAGTCTTGTGTCTCAGGCAGTGGTTGAAATGAAGGCCTTTATTTAAGCAGGGACTGAAGGCTGTGCCTGTAAGGTGCGGTGTGTTGCAGTCTGGCTTGAGGTCTGGGTCTAGTAAAATGGTTATTGCTTGTCTTCAGCCCTTGTGGTGTCAAGGGCTTGGGAGCTGTGCTGAAGTGGCTGCTGGCGTAGACTGATGGGGCTGCCTCATGCTGACTGCCTTGAGTGCTAGCTGAAGTGTAGGAGTTAATGTCCACACTGTGGAAGAGCTTGGTGAATGAGATTTGTGGCCTGTGTCCAATGTAACTCTGTCCCTGGCTGTGCTATTTCAGCGCTTTCTAAAAACCAAAAGGACAAATTTTGGGTCAGAATGTTGCAGTCTTCACACTCTGACAGACTGCAGGTGCCATGCCTCAGAAATGTTGAAATATTAAAATGTTTGCCAAAGTCACCTGAACAGTGAACAGGAATTAGGCTTTGGGTAGGTTTGAAAGCTGTTTTTAGATTTATCTGTGCTCTCCAGTAAAAAAAGTCCTTAGTGTGTCTGGGCACTTACTTTTCAATCTCTGAGGAGAGAGGATTGTCAGCTATTTGTAGTTTCCAAGGCAGTTTGTAGAAAGCTGAAATAAGATATGTGACCCAGAACATCAGTTCCCATCACTACTACAAAAGTACACACAGGGTGTATTTTGGTCATCCTGTGTTTGGTGGCAGTCACCTGTTCCCAGTATGCATGAGTGAGAAATGAGGTGCCCAGGGGCAGCTTGTTCCTAATCCTGGTGCTTTGTTATCACCAACTTAACAAGGAAAACATCCTTGTTAATGGCTGAAGGCCTTAATAGCGCAAATTATGGTTTTTTTTTCTTACAGTCCTATCAAACTGTCTGACTGCATGTCTTAGTTAAATGCTGCACTAATTCAGATCTTTGGGTGTTGGTTTCTTCAGTTAGCTAAAACAACTTGTTTCCTAAGGCTTTTCAATTAACATACAAATAATGCAGCATAAATACCTATTTCTAGCCATTCAGTGATCTTCTGTCTTGTCTTCAAAAAGCCCCACTGAGCAGTTAGATGCAAATTGATCAGCTTGGAGCTGTTCACGAAGTTGCCCTTTTAGTAAATCTAACTGTAGCAAATACAAGAAGTCTTGCATTTCCTCAGTGGGGAAATTAGTATCTGTTTGTATTGTGAAAGCATTTGTTGAAAATTTGGGGGTTCTTGTCTTCTCACTGGCGTGTGTTTTCATTACTCAGGTGCTGTGGTATTCCATAGGCTTCTTAATGTTCACAGTGATTCCTGGGTATCATCAGGTTGTTTTTTTTTTTCAGTTTCTTTAATGAAGAACTGAGTGGGGCAGGGAGGGGGTGCCAGCTGTGAAATTACATCCAATGTGACCAGCTCATTTCTTTTTGCAACCCTTCTAGTATAAACGAATCACATTGAATCATGGCAGCAGACTCTATGGAAATTGATGATGCGTTGTATAGGTAAGAATATCTGATTTTTAAGTGTTACTCCTGATTTTTCAGGAACACTTACATGCAGTAATGTCATAGTTTCATTCATCCCTCAGCCTTTGCTATGCTTCAAGGTCCTCATCATCAATATCTCTGTTACCCTCAGACTTCAGGGTGTTGGATTTTGAGGGTTTTTTGTAGATTTAAAAAAAAAATCTGTTGTTTTAGTTTTGTTTTCATTTGTTAGCTGGGTGTGTCTTGAGATCACTTGGCGTGGCAATAGTTTGGAGAGTCTCTACTGGGACAAAAGGTATCCTTGTAAAAGCGTGGTGGGATGAAAAGTTTCTTTGTACATCAAAAAATAAAAAATAATTTAAAAAATGCTTGTGTGCAGAACAAATAAGGCTTCTTTTTAATTCAGTGCAATACTTCTGGTGTTGTGTCACTTACTTTTTGGCAGTGGCCTCATGAAAGCTGTCCTTTTCCTTAGTGAAAAAGGGATGTTTAGAATGGTGTAAGTTAAATTGTATAGTTGGAAGTTAGGACTCTTCCAGATTTCAGGATCTGACTATAAAAAATGTGTCACCCTCTCGTTTGAAGATTTCTGATAATAAAGAAATTCTTTTGCGTGCTTGTCTCTTCAGTAGTTAATTCCAAAAACTTGTTTATCCTGAAGAAGTTTTGCACTGATTTAAAATTATAACTTACTTACCTTTAAAACCCAGCACTGACAAGGCCTGTACTAAATGCTTTTCACTATATGGAATGTGAGTGCAAATCTTACGTTTGATTGATAAACATTTGAACTTTTAAATTTTTTTTTTAATGACTGGGAATTCTTGCTTTAATATGCTCTTGACTTTGTATCTTGTTTTGATCTGAATTTGTCTTTGCTGTAGCCGCCAGAGGTATGTTCTTGGAGACACAGCAATGCAGAAGATGGCTCAGTCCCATGTGTTCTTGAGTGGTATAGGTGGCCTTGGTGTGGAGATTGGTAAGTCAGGTAACATTTCTTTGAGGAGGCACAAGTGTGTGTAAACATACTATCCCAGAATACTTGTAAACCTTAAATTTAAATATAATAAGCATCTCTGAACTATCTGAATGAATTTATGAGTGCACGATACATATGACTGACATTGCAGATGTAGGAAAGATCCTGGACTTAAGTTCTCATTTTACTAGAACAACATTTCACATTTTACTGTGTAATGTGCTTCCATGGGCCAGATTGCTTATCCAAATCTTGTGTCCTGGGTGAAGGTTTAGGGTAGGTAATCCAAGTTACTCCTTTAGGCATCATTATCAATGAATGTAGTATAGGAACAGCTATAGCCCAAATTATCCCTGGGTAGGAGAAGAGAATTATTTGGTGAAAATGCATAACTGCCCTGATACAAGAGACTCCTTAACAATTTCTCTTATTCTTCATGAGCAAGACTTGTTTTGGCTGATTCCTGCCTGCGGAATTACTCCTTCAGTTGGTTCTAGTGGTTCTCTGCACCAGGTGCCAGAGCAGAGTCATGGGGTTTTGCAGTTTATTGTCATTACTATCTCTGTAATCACAATTGTGGGATGAACAGCTGACAAATGAGAAATGTACAGAGCCTTTTAAACCTTGCTTATGTTATTTTGCTTTCAGGGATGCTGTAGAATGCTTGAGCCAAATGTAAAAGAGGAAAAAAACCCTTAAGCTATGAAGTTCTTAACAATGAAATACTGTTATTGTCCACCTGAATAACTATCCAGTTACAGATCTGCAAGTAACCTGCAATAGTCTCTCTCTTTCTTGCTTTGTTTTTTGTTTTTTCAGCCAAAAACATCATTCTGGCGGGGGTAAAGGTATGTAAAACAGTTCTGTTGTTGGGTGTTCTTGGGTGAGCATGAGAAAAAGGCGAAACACTACTAGCTAAAGTTTCTGAATCTGTTTTTCAGTAGAAAGGTTGCAATACGTTTGAGAACCTAGGGGTGAAAACTTCTAATAATCTGGATGTTGTAGTGGTGTGGTCAGAATCTCGCATTAGTGTTCACTGCACTCTGAAATAGCTTATAAAATATTTTAGCCAGCTGCTGAGTAGATACTGAATCTTTTTGTACAAAGTGGCTTCTCCTAAATGGAGTGGTCCAAACTGGAAAGCCAGACTATTCAAAATATGTTATCTTATTTTGTCATCCATTAGAATCCTTTTGTGTAGGCACTGAAATGATTGGGTTTTTTAATCCAAGAGCTGATTTTGTGCTGCTGGGATTAATTGTGTTAGCAAGAAGCCTTTTAAAACTCTTCTTTCCAGTAGAAAAAAATCAAATTAGTCCATTAATTTTCAGATTACAATTGCCCCTGTATCACAGTCTGGCAAAAATCATCCTTGATATTTAAATGCTATCTGTTACCACTGCAGACTGGGAGGAAGATGCTTAATGAAATGCATATTGCAGATGTGTTTTGGTCTCTCAATAAGAGTTTTCTTGGGAAAGAGGTTGGAAGAGGTTTTTCTTATATATGCTACAACTAAATCTTCTGCAGTGTTAGTCCTCCAGAATTTTATATGGAGCTTAATCCATGCTTTTGGGTGCTGTGACCACGTGTATTTCTTCCAGCAAACACTTTTTGACAAACTTTCTTAGGCTCTTACAGTTCATGACACCAAGCACTGCACAAAATGGGATTTGGGGATCAACTTCTTCATCCATGAAGATGATGTTACCAGTCAAAGGAACAGGTTAGTGAAGTCTTTGGAGTGAGAGAGGACTGAGCTTGACAGTTTCACCAGCATCAAAAATAGCAGTTTGTTGTCTCAGAGCTGGTAGTACATATCAAATACCTGCTGAACCCTTTCTCTGGAGCTGCTGGCTTTGAGTATAGTGCCTAGGTAGATACTAGAGGAAATCTAGACAGGGACTGAGGTTCTGAGTCACAAGTGTCATTGCTCATAACGTAATTTTAATAGTGGGGGCCAGTGTGCAATTCTTCCTTGGGCTTTCTTCGCCACCTGTACAAGGCTGGACAACAGCCATGACAGCAGAGCGTCTGTGAGTCCTGTGGGATATTGGACACAGCTGTTTTCCTCAGACCTGCTAGGAACTGAAGTGTGAATAAATGAGTTGGTGATCATTGCCAGGAGACATTGTGAGGGTCTCTTGTAGGGCATGTGCAGTATGAAATTCTGTATTGAAAATACAATTTTTGTAGATACATAAAAAATAGAAAATTGCTGTTCTTTCAGGGCTGAGGCCACGCTTCATCGAATTGCAGAACTCAATCCATATGTCCATGTAGCAGCATCAACTGTGCCTCTAGATGAAACCACAGATCTGTCTTTCCTAAAGCACTACCAGGTATGTCACTCTTAAAGTAGTTGTATGTGTATTTGTGTATTTTGCTCAGAGCAAACAACTGGGATTCTTTTATGTAAGTAAATACAATGAAAACTTGAAAGTACATTTTGAGATGATTTAAGAAAAGAGTAGGTCTTGTATTTGGACTGATGAAGTGTTGTGCTTGTTTTTTTCAAGACTGAAACAGTGGTTTTGTGTGCCCACCACTTTCTTAGTACACTTACTATGGAATTTACTATGACAATAAATAGCTGAGTGGGGTTGCTGTAGAAATGTTTTTCTTTGAAGGTGAAACTGTGACCTTTCTTTGCAGCTACATAGCACAGATGTTCTACATATACTCTGTGTGCTGTATTCCAGGCAGCAGAAGCTCAGGCTATATAATTAGATCATGTATGTATGTATGTAATGAAATGTGAGTGCCTCTGTGATGGAGTGAGGGTGCTTGCAGTTGTTCAGTCAGCTGTCTCTTGCTTGTGTTCATGGCTCAGTCTGAGTGGGGAACCTTTACTGTGTGGTTTAGATGCAAGCACACCAAGTTTCTGAATGTCCCAGCTACAGCAGGCCATGTGTAACTGAATGGGATGCAGTGCATGTGCCTTGGAACCCAATACTGTCCTAGGCGTTAAAAGAATGTGTGCAGAAATTGTGTCTGCAATTTTAAGAGCACAAATACTGGAAGCCTATGCAGACTTCTTGGTGTACACTGATTAGTATTATTTGTGTTTGTTTGCTAGCTTTAATCCTAAAATTCAAAATCTACATTTTCGCTGAGATTATCCATAACTGTTTTGGTAAATATTCTAATTGGGTTTTGAGCTTCACAGCTGCAGTTAAAAGAAACAAACAAACAAAAACCTGAGAATTTGCTGTTCCTGCTCTTACTCATTTTGTTTCCAGAAATTGTGGATTGGTAACCATTCTGCTTTAATGAGAAAACTTCCTCAAGACTGCTTTCTCTTCGGTGTGGAGGGTTGGAGTCAGGACACCTAAGTAACTTCCTCTTAGTACTAAGTTTTTCCATAGCCTGAAGATATTGGTTGCTTTCAGTGTCTTAAAAGTATTTCTGTTCTTGTTCACAGTGTGTCATATTGACTGAAGTAAGTCTATTGCTGCAGAAGAAGATAAATAACTTCTGTCATGCTCAGCAGCCACCTATTAAGGTAATAGAGAAAATGAAACACATGAATAATCTGTAGCGAGCATTCTGGACCTCCAGGGTGTTCCTTCCAAAAATAGAGAAAGCTGGTTATGAGGTATATAATCCTGTGCAGATGGCATGTTGATGGAGCAGCAGGAATTTTGGGAATACAGTGCTGCTACTGGTATTATCTGGATACCAGAACAGGTAACCCCAGCTTGGTCCTTAATTAAAAAGCAGTTGTGTTAAAGATATAGTTTTCACTGTGAACTCAAAACAATTCTGAAGGAATGTGCTGAGACTGAAGGACATGCTGCAGCTGAATGTAAGAGAAATAGAAATGGCAGCATTTCACTGTGTCGTTATGTTATTCCAGTGTTGTGTGTGGGCTCAGAAATGCTCATGCAGGTCATCAGTGCCATGCTGTGTAGTCAGTGGCCTGAGTTCATGACAGGTTTCCACTGTAGAATTAAACCTGCTGGCCTTCTACAAGGTCCAGTGTGAGGCATCATTTCTTTGGCTTGTGCTGTTCTAGGGATGCTCATGATTTTTACTTTCTCTTGTAGTTCATCAGTGCAGATGTGTATGGAGTATGTTCCCGTTTGTTTTGTGACTTTGGTGATGAATTTGAAGTGCTGGATACAACAGGAGAGGAGCCAAAGGAGATCTTCATTTCAAATATAACACAAGTAAGGGAAAAACATGGTTGTATTGCTTTAACTGTTTTTAAAAGGACTCATTATTGGCTCTTCTAAAAGGGGAGTGCCAGAGTGCTTCACATGAGCAGCCTGCTAAGGAATTTAAAATGGGAAATATAGGAGAAGCAAAGGTACTTTTGTTACTTTGTTCTTACTAATGCCTCCTGGTTGTTCCTTACTATGGAACACACAATACTGATTTTTGTAATTAGAGGGAGAAAGAAATGAGGGTATGTAGAAAGAAGAGGACATAACTTGGGTGTGGGGATAGGGTAAGTCTTCTAAGGAAACATGAGAATAGATGGGAAAAGAGCCCTTTTTATGAGAAACTGCAGCACTTAGAGGCAGACTCCTGGAATAATCAAGGGGATTGAGAGCTTATTTTGAAAAGAAATATAAGGGTTTGTTTTAACCTACCAAAGTAGAGGCAATGAGAAGAGGATATTATTGCTAGTACTTCCAGTGCAGAATGTTAGAATGTCCGTTTAATCTTGCATTATTGTTTTATAAAGGGAAATTACTTTAGGTCGTTTTTTGCAATTCTGGAAGTACAGACAGTAAACCCACTCATCCACCTGCAAGTCTTTTGTCTTATCTCCAGTCTAGAAATAAGAATAGCCAGGAGGGGTTGTACAGCAAGTTGGATTTGGTCTGGATTAAAGTTTATAATACGATGATTTGGGTGGCCTGTTCTTTGGTGTTTCTAAAAGGGAATGGATGACTTGATTGTTCTCATTGATTACATAAAGAATACATAGCTGAGTTTCATGGCTTCTGCTGATTACCTGCCAAGTCAAGGAATGAATATATATTTGTAAATATGTCCTGTGTTTCATAATCTGATACTTGAGTTTAGTTGTATCTTGCTTCCACTCTGAAGTGCAAAACTGACGAGAATTAAAACTCAATGTCATCAGGTGGCTGTTCTTGTCTTGTAGACAGGGTCGAGGTAGCACTGTGTCCCTAAATCAGAGCAGAATTTTCTCCAGTCAACTCCTTTGCTGTTGTTCATTGCCACAGAGAATGTGGTCCACTGTAATTAAGTTCCGTGCTACTTAACTGAAATCTTATACTGAGGACTCAGGAAGGGATGGCAGGAGACTTTACAGGCCAGGCTTGCTTGCAAATGCACCAGGTTACAGCCTGAGCTGCAGCACAAGGTCCTGATGAGCTGTGTTCAGACTGCAGCAAGGTCTCTGTGTGTGTGGCAGGTTGGCATCATGTGCTGTAACAGGATGAGATGTTGTCTGAGAGTCCTGCAAGTGTAAGCCTGTCTGTGGCCTGCTGAGGCTGTGTCATTCCTGTATGCTGATGTCCAGCTTTGTAATCTTCCAAACTTTCAGGAATGAGTTTGGATGTCCTTTTTAAGGATATCAGACAGAAAGGAATTGTGGAGTAATAAGGATCATTCACAAGACTTTATTTTTTTTTTAATGCCTCTGAAAATTTCTTTGCGCATGGAGACTATTTTTAGTTCGGAAAAAGGAGATAAGTCTGCTGCTATTTCAGAACATAACAATGGATTTGACTGCTGAGAACTAACAAATGCAGTTTGCTGGCATACAGACAACTGGAAACAGTGAAAATGAGGAAGTCTGTGTTGCAGAAACACTGTTAAATTGAAAATTGTAGAACTGAGAAAGTTCTTACAGGTAACTTGCTGTGACAGAAGTGTTAAGTATTAGAGACTACAGTAGACAAAAAGCTATGTGCCTACAATACAACATGACCCCCTTGCACGAGACACTTTCCTCCTTGCTGACTGCCATTTTTTATTTCAGTCAAATCCTGGTATTGTCACTTGCCTTGAAAACCATCCACACAGGCTTGAAACAGGACAGTTCTTAACCTTTCGGGAAGTTAATGGAATGTCGTGCTTGAATGGATCCACACACCAAATAACAGGTAAACTGTTGCTGACTCATTTGCAAGGTGTACTTATTTTCTGGCCTGCTTTAGCCCCTGTAGTGTTAGTTACTGTAGGCAGAGGAGTGCTGGGTTGTGCAGACCTCCAGGGTGCTTGCACAAAAAAATTGCTTTTTGGTGCAAAAGTCTTCCTAGTGTTGTCTTGATGGCACTTCCATTTAGGAAAGTCTTGCTGAACTCATGTTGCTGCTTAAGGAGCCAATGGAATTGCTCAGCTAGTGGCATCTAGTTGGCAGCCTCTGAGCTGACCATCATTCATTGCTGATGAAACTGGTTTGGTTTTTGGAGGGTCCCATTTTTGGAGGGTCCCAGAGGGCTGCGCTTCTGTCATGGTTTTGGATGCCACTTGGTGTGCTGCTGTTTGCCTTGCAGCTTTTTTGGGTGACAGTCTAAGTGTACAGTGATGAATTGACAATGTTCTGTTTCTAAACATGCTTTTGAAATTATTTTCATGATTTGTGTTTACCTTGCTTTGTTCTACTTCATGCATGTCTCAAGGCATTCTACTTGGTTCCTTCTGGATGCTGGGGAGTTTCCCAGATCTGAATGCCTGTTTGTTTGGAGCAGAAGAGAGAGCAAGTGGATGGGGGTTGTTTGTTTTTAACTGCTTTGTGGTCTGAGACAAAAACCAGTACCCTTGAAACATGTGCTTGAATCTGTTTCCTCTGGGCCCTTGCATTTTGCTAGAACTGATGCTGCAGTCAGTTCCTTCCTCTTATTCATGGCTTAGCTTTTGGTTTTAGTTTTCCATGAATTAACAATTTTTCTGTCTTTTTGCCTTGCCTGAGTGGTGCTTCCTATGTATGAGGGGGAAGATGTGACAAAATGGTTCAACTACGCTTTTGGATTGCCTGTAGTTCTCATCACAGGGCTAAAATCCTACTCTGAGCAGTGAATATTGGACACTGCTGTGCACAGTCTAAAGAAAATTGAGCGTGATTTCATTTTTGTTACAGAGCTGTGGTCATCAAAATTCTTGTTAAATCTGCTGCCACTTAAAAAAGCTCATTTCATAACAGATCATGTGAAACTAATACTTTGTCCCTCTGCCAGTTTCTGGGTCAATCCTGTTAGGAGGATCAGCTGTGCTTATGCTTTCAAAACAAGGTTGCCCACTGCAAAATTGCAGCACAAAAAGCACTGGCAAACCCCCACTTAGTTGTATACAGAACTGTAGCATCCAATGACACTTTGAATTACCTGTCACTGTTTATTCTCTTCTCTTTTCAGTGGTATCACCTTATTCCTTCAGCATTGGTGATACATCAGAGATGGAGCCTTACTTGCATGGAGGCATAGCTGTGCAAGTGAAGACACCCAAGATGTGTTACTTTGTAAGTGTGTGCTTGACAGAGCTGCCTTATCTGGCATTAATGGTCTGAGCACTGGAAGCAGAGTTCAGCACTTACATGTTACCTAGAATTATAGAATGTCCTGTGTTGGAAAGGACCCACAAGGATCATGGACTCCAGCTCCTGGATCTGCACAGGACAGCCCCAAAAATCACACCTATTTAAAGATGCGTCTTGCCACTAGGAAGTGAAGCATCTCTCTGACCATTTTTGATAGACAGAACTTGCAGTAGATAATTATTTTTAGCATCTATTGTGGTGTGCATAATGAAGAGAGCAATGGCTGTGCTAGTCAGAAAGGATATTTGTTTCTTAATCTTAACAGGAAAAGTATTGTTTTGTCAGGTAGCAGTGGCTGTTGTATTCTGTTGTCATGAATTCTGTTTTTCCAGGAACGGCTGGAGAAGCAGATAACAAATCCATTATGCCTTGTTGCAGATTTTAGCAAGCCTGAGGTAATTTGCATATGGGGATTTGGGCATAGGTACTCTAATATTAAAAATACACGGATTGTAATATGTAGCTTTATGTTTAGAATAATATAATTCCTACTTTTTGCCCTTAATAGTGGACTTTGTTTGGCAAAATTCAATGCATTATAATGTCTAGTTAAAAGAAGATTACTGTATTTTCCAGTTTCAATACTAAATTCTTTTGGGGACTCTTCAGTTGAATTTAATTGAAGTGGGTGCTGAATGTGAGTGAAGGGCATTGCATTACTAAGCAATACGTTTTTTAAAAACAATATAAAGTGTTTCAAACTCACTTTTTAATGTTCTTTTAAGAGGTTTTTTTGAGCGTTGTACTTAAGAGACAAATGTTAACAGAGGAGTTCAAATAGTTCTTTTTGTTTACTTCATTTCTCTCTAGTTCGTAACTGATCAGCAGCTGTTGTTGTCTTAACAGGCACCTTTGCAGATCCATGTTGCCATGCTTGCCTTGAACCACTTCCAGGAGAACTTTGGTCGTGGACCGAATATTGGGTAAAGCAGCAGTTTTGTGTTTGAGTCAGACAGATCTCTCCTTTTTGTGTAGTTACTGATTGGCTGTGCAGCTTGGTACCTTCACTGTCAGGTACCTGACAGACCACATAGAAATGGAAAGTTGAAATATGTTACCCAGTGTATGTCTGGGTGTGTATCAAGGCTTTCCCAATACAGCAATGACAGATTTTCCCAGTATAGCAATGACACTTTCTAGGCTCAGATAGACAGCAAATAATTCTGAAGGAAAACCTCTGTTCTAGCTTTTTCATCTTGTGGGTTTGATAAGGAAAAGTTTCAGCAATCCTGAATTATCTTGTAGTTCATGGATTTTTTAAAAAAAATTATCTGAATGATTTGGGTTTAATTTTCAGTGTTCTTCATTCAGCTGTAGTTCTTGATGTGTGTAATTTTGAGTTAAATGAGACAAAATTACTTAAAAAGTATAAATCTTAAGACTATATTTGCACATGGGCTTTTCCACCGAGACTTCTGTTCTCAAGCTAACCCTAACATTTAGAAGTGCATCTTGAATGCTCACTGTTAAGGATAATGTCAGATTCCAAACTTACTACTGTATCCATTGCTTTTTTCTTCCATTGACTGTGTTTCTAGAAGAACTCTGGAATGTTTAAGTCATCATTATTGTTTCTACCCTGGTGTCTAGATGCCTTCAGGATGCTGAAGAAATGCTGAAAATAGCCATGTCTATTAGTGAAACACTGGAAAACAAGGTGAGTAAGGAACCATTGTCATTCTGAGTCACTTTTTTATGTGCTCATTTACTTGCCTAAAGGTCATGCTTTAGTTGTTGGTCCTTTTTCTGGCCTTTGAACCCAACTTTAGATGGATCAGCTGGCTTTCTGAAGGCCATGTGAGGAAACAGAATGGTATTTCAGCATGGGTTCAGCTGAATGTTGACCTAATGTGAAGGCTGACCCTGTGGCTATGTGAATCCAGTTTTTTGACAAATGCATATGACAAATTCAGGGTATATGGTCTATCTGTCTTGGCTGGAAACTTTTTTGCTAGTCAGAGTGAAATAATCTGTCTTTTGCTGAAGAATAATGATCTGTGAAACTGTCAAACACGGATGGGGGGTAAACCTTGTTACTGTGTCTTACTTTTCAGCCTCAGGTGAATGGAGATGTGGTGAAATGGCTGTCTAGGACTGCTCAGGGATTTCTACCTCCTTTGGCTGCAGCAGTGGGTGGTGTTGCTAGCCAGGAAGTCCTGAAAGCAGTAACAGGAAAATTTTCTCCATTGCAGCAGTGGGTAAGGCTGTCTTTGTTTTTGGGTGGTTATTTTGACAGTTTATTAATGGATTGTTGTGTGCAAATGCTGTATGATCAGAGCAACCTGAACAACTTCTATATCATGGAACTAAAAAAAAGATTTGAGACTGTATTTAGAAAATGTAGCGGTTTTATGTGTACAATAAAAGTACAGCCAGTTTTAGTTAAAATTTTTGTGTTTGGAGTTCAGACAGCACATTGTTGTTTCACACAAGCAAAGAGAGTGTTGGCATGTCACTGTGTGGCTGCAAAGGTGTGATACAGTGCAGATGCCAGCTTAAGCCACTGTACATAAGAGCAGTGGTTTCAGACTCTCAGGATAAGTGTCAGAGTACAGTTGGATTAAAAAATGTCATAGTCTTCAGTTACCTCTGGAGGGGTAACATGCTTGTCAGAAGTCAAAAACTTGCAGCTCACCTGTTTGAGTGAATGTCTTCTTCCCCTCTGTGTCCAAGTGCTTTTTCTTGTCCACTAAAATTGTGAACTGTAGTGTACCAGAAGCTGTATATCTACTGACAGTAAAAATGTCATGCTTCTAAATATCTAGACTCTGTTGTTCTACAAAATACTTAGTTTTTTAAGTTAAAATAGCATTAATGTTTTTCCAGGTTTTTATTGGATTTTTTTTTTTTTCTTTTTTTTTACAGTTATATATAGATGTATTAGACATTGTAACACCTCTGGAGAAGGTGGGCTCTGAGGAATTTCTACCACGGTAAATATAACTACAACCTGCTGGCTTATGTACTGTTCACATCTGTCTCAAGCAGGCACAGTTGTCTTCTAAAGTTAATTCAGTGCTGCTTGCTGGAGGGACAGATTTGGGGTTACAAATGTGTGTCCTATTTCAGCATGGGATGAACAGGAATTACAGACTCTGTCTGACTTTCTTAGTTCATGTCAAAGTGCAGTTTGGCATCAATGGTACTACCATGATAAATAGCATTTTGAAGTCTGTTTTTGTCTCCTGTGCCTGCATAGGGGAGATAGATATGATGCCTTGAGGGCTTGTATTGGAGACTCTCTGTGCCAGAAGCTCCATGATTTGAATGTTTTCTTGGTGAGTATGACTGACACTGTTACACTTTGCAAATGTTTTGTTGGTACAGCTAATGTACACTGTCCTCAAAATATGTGAGGGCAGCTCTGATATGTGCCACTGCAGAATAAATGGTCCAAAATTGCCATGGGACTTGTCTTTGTGGTTCTCACTTCTGTTTCTGATTCTACAAATGTAATGTTCTTTAGGTTGGCTGCGGAGCGATAGGCTGTGAAATGCTAAAAAACTTTGCACTTCTTGGTGTTGGTACTGGGCAAGACAAAGGATTGGTAAGTCACCTGTTAACCTCACTTTTCATTAGAAGTAATGTGACAGGGAAGATTTAAATAATTGGACTACTAAAAATGTTAGAAGTTTTAAGTCTTATTTCAGGTTGGTCTCTGTGCAGAAAGTACAGTGGCCTTGGCATAGAAGGGTGTGCACTTTGAAGCAGAATACGCTTGGAGCAGGCTTGCTGTATTTTGATTTTAAATCCAAATTTAGTCAGTCTGTATAAGCAGAGCTTTGGCCACAGTGAATGCCAATAGCAGTGTTTTGTTTTGACAAGTGTCTGTAGAGGTTTCATCAAGATCATTGCTCATTGTTACACTTAAATTGTAACTTCAGCTGTTGCTTTTGCCCCTTCTGACTTAGGTTACAATTACAGATCCAGACTTGATAGAGAAATCCAACCTGAACAGGCAGTTTCTTTTTCGACCTCATCACATACAGGTAGGATTTTTTATTCAGTAAATTTTCTGGACTATTGTATTCCCCTCTCCTGTGTCCCCACAGAGAACTGACCTTGTGAGTGTCTGTACTTCCATCCAGAAAAGACTTAAAGGTTGTAATGAAATCTAGGGGGTTTCTTAAACAGTGCCTAGAACTCCAGTGGCATCCAACTTTTCACTAGTATCACTTGAGTAAAATTGGCTTGTCTCTTCTTAATTTGTACCGGTGTTTTTGTCTAATGAAATCTCTTGAATGTCTAATGAACTGTCTTGAATTTGACAATTGGATGAGTGGTGTTGTGTTGCATAAGAGTCTGTCTTGGGTTAATATGTCAGAAATGCTCTACAATGCCTCTGAAATTTGGGGAAAATAAACCAACAAAAACCAGTGCTGGCAGAAGTGTTCTCAATAAAGCGCAGTAGTGCTGCTGCTGCTGGAACTTGACCAAAGTTGCTGTCTTACTTAATTCAGTTTTCACTAAGCTGGTAAATATTGTTTTGAAAAAGTCCAACATGTACATTCAGTAAACGCATGACACAGAAGCTGTTAATTCCTTAGAAGCAGAGAGAACATCCCCATACTTGCAAACACAGCACAGAATAAAAAAGGTGGCTTAGACCTTAACAGCAATATGGAAAAAGGTTTCCCCTGCTTAAAACCCAACAGCTGAGTTTTCTGCTCCTGTTTATGTGTAGCAAATCTGGGAACAGATTGCACTTTGAATGGATAGATAAATGGAAGGTGAACCCTGCAAACTTTCAGAATGCACAGGCTTGAGTGCATTCTAAAGATCCCTAGATAATTGCAGTATAGCTAGAAATGCCAGGTAGGTAAAGAGCTCTGTTTCAGTTTAGCTTCTGAAATTGACTTTGTGTGGAATACCTTGCAGTAATGTGATTATTCACAGGTGCTTGATGTCTGTGCTGCATAGACACAGTCAGTTACTAATGAGTGTATCCTCAGACAGTCATGAACTGCTCCCTTTTGAAGAAATTCTTGAGAGTCAGCACATGGCATCAATTTCAATTACTTGATAAACCATTTAAGCACTTCCACCATGTAGTCTCTGAAACACTAAATAAAAAATAAAACTAGGTTAATAAGACATTTACCAGTGAGGGAGGTATATGATTAAGAAATGTTGATTATTGTATGTTTTGCATACTAACATTTCTGTTAGTGAATTCTGTCTGATCAGTAGATGAAGTCAGTATTTCTGTGTCCCAGATGTTCTTTATCTGCATATTGCTGATCTGTGTATTAATACTTTCAGAAACCCAAGAGCTACACTGCAGCAGAAGCAACTCTGAACATCAATCCTTACATAAAGATTGACTCAGATATTAATAAAGTTTGTCCAGCCACTGAGAACACTTACAGCGATGAATTCTACACCAAGCAAGACGTGATTGTGACCGCTTTGGACAATGTTGAAGCCAGGAGATACATTGATAGGTAGGGGATGGAAGGGAAGCAAGGGCAGCTGTTAACTTCTCATGAGGGTGTTCTGGCAGTCTCAAGGTTGAATTATTTAAACATAAAAATATGTATTTAATTTTAAAAGTAGAGATACTTGCATTTAAAAATAATTTCTAATGCTCATAATCCCCACAGTCTCAGGTGTATGGTATCCTGACCTAACTTGAATCTAGCTTGAATAATTCTTACTTAATCTCTTCTTTTCCTGAGTTTGGTGTAAACTTTCCACTCTTCTGAAAGTGCCTGGAGGCAACTCTGGTTACGCTCCAGGAATGTCTGCAAGGCAAGAATGTAGAGATTGTTCTGTGTTCTGATAGTCTGTGTCTTTCCATGTCAGTCGTTGTGTAGCAAACCTGCGTCCTCTTATAGACTCTGGAACTATGGGAACAAAAGGACACACAGAAGTTATTGTGCCCCATCTGACAGAGTCCTACAATAGTCATGTAAGTCTTTCAAGAGCATCACTTGCCTTCTGTAGCTTGTCCCATAATGCCCTCTGATTCTTTGATCATTTTTGTGTCTTTCTAAAATAAGTGGCCTATTTGAGCTGCTGAAGAACGGTACTGTTAGGAAATAATTACTTCCTTTCTTTCTGAAGAAAAGCTCACCGGAAATAAAATTTGAGCAGCTCTTTACAAGCATACATAACACTTCTCTTTGAATGGGAAAGGGGAAAATGAACCTCCAGGCTCTGTCCCTGATAGACACTATCTGCAGTATCCCCCTGTTTTTAAGTTCTTGTGGCGAAATTCACTGGGTGAGAACACCATGAAATGGTGCCTTGTGGTCACAGAGATAGGATTTGGAGCATCCTGGTTGTCTTATTAGGGTCCATAAAGAAGTCTTTCTGGCCTTGAGTGACAGGGCATGTTTCACATTGAAAGTGTACATCAATGCCAACTGCACATCTTGGAAAAGCTGGCTGGCAATTTCACCTGTTGCTCATTTCACAGTTCAGTTTTGCTTTCCAGTGCTGAATTTAGACTATTCCTCATAAAGAGGAAGTGATAATGTCAGTGTTCATAAAACAGATTTATAAGCATAAAAAGCCACTTTATATTTTATAACAGCAGAGTTTTTAACTTATGTAGTGTACAAGTTCTTGGTGCTATTATTAGCAATTAACCTGGATAAGGCTGCATTTACATGCAACCCTCCTTATTTACAGCGGGATCCACCAGAGGAAGAAATACCTTTTTGCACCTTGAAGTCTTTCCCAGCTGCCATTGAGCATACTATACAGTGGGCAAGAGATAAGGTAAAGGATTAGCCTTTCTGGCATTCAGCACAACTCCATGTGTGTTTGGAAAGGTGGGGATCTGATATTCTTCTTGCAAAATGCCACATTTATTCTTTTTATGTTACAGTTTGAAAGTTCATTTTCTCACAAGCCTTCATTGTTTAACAAGTTCTGGCAAACCTATCCATCGGCAGAAGAAGTTTTACAGGTAAGGGAATGTTGCCTGGGTAAAATAGAGGGTTTAAACTACTGCTTTATGGATTTTTTTTTTCTATTTAGTGAGATTTGGGTTAATTTCTGACTTTTTCAGAGAACATGAAGACTTACTTGGCCAAGTCATTAGTTGATTAGTTTTTGGTGTGTCTCGTAATTAAAAACTTCTCCAGCTCGTGTGCTCTGTACATAATGTAGAAATACTAGAAAGTCTGAGACACTGCTAGTGTATGTTTAGTGTGTGTCACACTCATGTATAACTAGCTGGGAAAAATGAAAGTAAGACTGAGTTTGAAGTGAATTCAGCTAGTAATAAATTAGATTGAAATTCTTTACTATCTTTTCTTGTGAGTCTATAATGGCCTGTGGTCCAAAGGACTGGTGGAAGTAAATGGGGGAAAAACCTCAGTGGAGAAGATAACATAAAGGATAATATTTCATGAAGTGAACCTCTGTTTCCTCTTGCCTATGGATTACTAAAAACATATTTACTGTTTGACTGGATTAGAAGAAATCTCATCTGTTTTAACATTTTCATGTTTCTTTGTCTAGAGAATAAAATCAGGAGAGAGCTTGGAAGGCTGTTTTCATGTTATTAAAACTCTCAGTAGAAGACCCCGAAGTTGGACTCAATGTGTAGAACTAGCAAGAGTAAAATTTGAAAAGTATTTTAGCCATAAGGTAGGTAAGACCTGTAAATGAGGTGGCACTAGACTGATGAGGATTTTAGAAAACTTGGTGGCCCTGATAATGAGGTGTCCAAGTCTTTGCACTCACTTCCATCTCTTCATAAATAACAAATTATTTTTGAAACCTAAAAATGCTGCATCCCTGTCCACTGTAGCACTTCTTGGTCTGGTTTATAACTCACTCTTAGTACTCTGTTCAGTATTCTCCATGCAGTTTTCTTGGCCTTTTTCCAGTGTTTTTCAAAGTAGCAGGATTATCAGATGTCTTTCATTAGGCAGTGGATTTTTGTTTCCCACACTAAACTCCCATTATTGAACTCACCTTTGTAACCCTGATTTTCTCAAAGATTCTCTGAAATAAGAGCCAGGCATTCTGACAGTCTGGCCCACAGTGTCACTTAAAGTATGCATGTAATTTTGTAGGAGAGATGGGATTGGGATGTTGTGGATTAATAAATGTACCTGTGCATACAGAATCCCTGGTGGTAGTTGTCACATTGAGAAAATACTGCATTTCCAGTTTAAGAATCCATATGCATGAATCCTAAAGTGATAAAAAGATGGGGGAGAATGCTTTACTTCTTGGATTTAATGCCTTGCTTGAGCTTTGTACAGATGAGACGACATTGTCATCTTTGTTCTTTGAATGGAATTGGCAAGCACTCTGTCTAGTAGTACTTGTCTTCAAGCTGTCCATCTTGACAAAGTTGTCTCATGATTTTCTTAACTCTTTATTTCAGCTAAGAAGGCTTGATTTAGTGTGGTCATGACAAATTAGTAAAGCCTCTCTGGTTTTTCCTCTAGGCACTTCAGCTCCTTCATTCATTTCCCCTTGATACACGATTAAAAGATGGAAGTAAGTACAAATGCCCCTTTGTGCCTGTTCTGAATTCATGGCATATGTTGCATGTTGCTGTTCCTGCTTCCTTAGGATTTCATCTCAAGTCTGTCTTCCTTCCAGGTTTGTTTTGGCAATCACCAAAGAGGCCTCCTTTCCCAGTGAAGTTTGAATTTAATGATCCTTTGTAAGTATTGTACTGTCCCAGATGCATTGTATAGCATCCCATAAAACTCACTATACAGTAGGAAGTGCAAGGCAGTGGCTTTATAGCCTTGGAAGTTGGACTGGAATCAATAGGTATGAGTGCACAGTCTTATTCTGTGGCAGATTTGGTGAGCTGTCAAATACTTCCACTGCAGATAATTTAGCTTTCACTGACATGGGACTAGAGGGTGCTGTTCTGATAACCTCAGAAATAATGTAAAATGGCTTAGAACAACTCATTTCATGTCTTACATGGCTACGGAATTAGTGAGTTGTTGCTGTCATACCTCCCTGCTGCCACTGTCCACATCATAAAATGCAGGATATGCCAAATGACCTAGTGGAGGGACTGCTTTTCTTGTTCATCACAATTTCGGTCTGATCTAGATGACTTGGGTATTACAGGTAATTTAAAAAATTGATGTGGTTGATGGATTAAAGAGCTTTTATCTGCTGGATATCTACAGTTACTTTGAGAAACAGGATCATTGTTTTTAGTTTGAGTGAAAACTGAGGTCATGGCAAATATCAAAGTAATTCTGAGGTTAAGCTTTTTATCATATTGATGTCATGTGAGTGTTTGTAGTTGTTTGCTTGACTGCAAAGGTTAAGGAGATATGGTTTTCATTAAATTCATTAAGCAAATTAAAATTTGCTTAGTTTTGGGGACAACTTCTGAGTCAGTCAAAATGTGCTGCCTATTCCATACTGTGTACACTGAAGGATGGAAATTCTGTTTTTCAGTATATGTGTTCAAGATCTTGAACATGATTGCAAACCTTCGGGCAACTGAAGTAGAAAAAACAACCAACCAAAAATAATTCTCTTTTCTTTAGGCACTATGGTTTCATCATGAGCGCAGCAAAACTGTTTGCAACAGTGTACTGTGTTCCTTTCACAGAAAAGGTAATCCAGACTGGAACAGTGTTCCCTTGACTTAACTTGGTGTTCAGTTTTAGCCTGAAGTCCAGCTGCCAGTTCTTTTCAAGAGCTGATTAAAGTGATTCTTACAGTAATCTATCCTTCAGCACTGGCTGTTTGGCAGCTGCTTACACTTATTTTTCTTTATTTAAATCCCTAATCTGGAGAAGAAGTGTGTAATGTATTGGATATTTTCAGTAAGCACTAAACTTGGGAATTATTACTTTGATGCACCTATTTCTTGTGCAATATAACTACTGAACTGAAAGAAAATACCTTTAAAGCATTTTTTAAAATTAAGTGTCTTAAGTACGCTATGGGTGTTTTATTTTTTTTTTTACTGCCTACAGCCTCTGCATTGCTTATCCTTTGTTTTTTCATGTTTCTTTTCTAACTGCACCTTCCTGTAAGTCAGGTTTGCACTTCTGCTCACTTTTTAAGTCCTAGGCACTTCACAGTGCTCTGGTTTGCTGTGGCAAATGAATTGTCACTTGATGTTCTAATGATGATGTTTGGCTGAAACATCACTGAATATCTGTGAGACTTTTTGGGTCCGATATTCTTTGAAATCCTATTGGACTTACAGTCTTTTTCTGGGGGCCTTTTTGAGTTGATGCAAATTTAAATTGTTTTTCTTCAAAACCATAACAGGACTTGTCAGAGGAAACTGTTTTGGGAATTATTTCATCTGTGAAGGTGCCAGAGTTCAGACCTTCAAACAAAGTAAGTGTGTTATTTAATTTAAAGAAAAATAGAAAATATTCTTCAAGCAGTGTCCCACAACTCTGACTACTGCATCGATGCTAATGAGAAATAAACACAAATTATAATGTTTTTTTGGGGAAATAAGTGTGTTAAGGTTAGAAGGCACCCGTGAAGACCACCTAGTTCAATCTTCTCACTTAAGCAGAGACTGGCAATGGAAGTCATCAAGGACTCTGTCCGATTGGGTTATGAATTCCTCTGCGACTAGAGACTCCACAGCCTCTCTCTGTATGTTTCTTAGGGAATTTTGTGTGCTTCAGTTTGTGCCCTTGTGCTGTCATTGGACACCAGTGAAAAGAATTTGGCTGTGCTCTCTGTACTTCCCCCTCATGAGATACTTGTGCACATTGATAAGATCCCACTGACCCTTGTCTTCTCCACTCTGAACCATCACAGCTCTCTCAGCTTCTCCTCAAATGAGAGATGCTCCTGTCCTTTAATGCTCTTGGAAGCTCTTGGCTGGATTTGATCCAGTAAATCCATGTCTCTCTTGAACTGGGGAAGAAAACCTGCAGAGAAAACAGGAAATTTAGTACACTCTACACTTGTTCTGTATGAAGTTCATGTATTTTATTACTCAAGCACTGCACACACTTGCAGGTTGTACAGACTGATGAAACTGCAAGAAAACCAGATCATATTCCAGTCAGCAGTGAGGATGAAAGAAATGCTATTTTCCTGCTGGAGAAGTCTATACTATCCAATGAAGCTCTGGACAGTGAGTAGTGCAAACTAGCTTCATACTTTGGTAATATCCTGCAGCTGCGTTTTCACTGGTGACATTCAGGTCTTTGGATAAAGCCGTTCTGTAATTCTGCAAGAAGTAGAGCTGATATCTAAAGCTTTCAGAAGTGCCATGCAGATATCTGCCCTGTTGCTTGACATTACCCTATGGTTCTATATTTCTGAGATTCCTGGAAGATTTAGGTCTCTCTGTTATGCTTGTGTGTAATTACAACACTGATGACAGCAAGCAGGCAGCAGTGGGGAATTGAACCCTTATAGGAGGGGAAGGTGCTGGTTATGTTTAGGACATCTTCAGTTTTCTAATAATAATTTATGCTCTTTTTGTTTTTTTTATGAGCAGCTGACTTGCAAATGAAGCCAATCTCCTTTGAGAAAGATGATGATAGTAATGGGCACATAGATTTCATAACAGCAGCATCAAACCTGCGAGCCAAGATGTACAACATCGAACCAGCAGATCGGTTCAAAACAAAGCGCATTGCTGGAAAGATTATTCCTGCCATTGCAACAGCTACTGCTGCAGTATCGGGGCTGGTGAGATTGATTTTTAAAATGCGTATTTCTTTCTCTTACCGTTCCTTGTGTAAAACTGCTGTTGTCTGGGTATTGATTACTGCTACCCTGACAGAGGCTCGTTTAAAGAAATGGATTTATTTCTTACATACCAATAGAACAGGTCATGCTTGGTTCTAGATGTGGTTGTTGAGGAATACATGAAGTGCAGGTAGCTCAGGTGGAGCTACAGTGCCAGCTGAAGATTGAGCTCTAGGTAGAAGCCTCAGGCAAGAGGTCCTGAACTGATGCTGACCCTTTGCATAACAAAGGGTGCCAGGTGACCAGACACTCAGAGGCACAGCAGGAGTAAGGACTCAGCTGGAATACCCTTGGGACTGTCAAGCACACAGACTGTGAGGGTACAAAATCCCAGGTAGTCCTTTGTTCAGGGCCCCTTCTCCAAGGCACCAGCTTGAGTTATTATTCTGTTGCCACACCATGATAAAATTACTGAAACCAGAAGTCTGGGGCTCTGCTATGGGAAACCCAGGGTCGAGCCAGCAAGGAAGCCTTGTCTGGCGATGAGAGTGGGATGAGTAGCGAGGCAGTGATTGAGGAGCAGGACTGTGGAGGGGATTCAGTCCCAACAGTGAAAGTCTTTGATGATGTGTGACTTCTAGAGTGGCTCCTGAACGGTCAAAAAGGGAAGTTTCCTTAACATGGTGAGCCTTTGGTGCTTTTATTTTTGATTTTCAGCACAGAAAGATGGGTTGGAATTCAGCATTTTGGTTTGTTTTCTACCATTAATACTCACTTCCATCAGAATGCCACTGCCTAGAGCATAACAGATTTGTTCTGTAGTAGTTCAAGGTTGCATGAACCAAAAAATTTTGGAAGAGTACTACATTAAGAACAGTTTTGAATGTTTTACATATTATCCTTGGCTGCAACAGAATTTATTTTTGTGGCATAGTGGGTTGTATTTCCATGTTATTTACTGTACTGATTGGACAAAGGCTGATCCCATTAACAACCTTCTCTGTAGTTGCTGGCCTCTTAACTACATTAGAGTTGATAATGCAATACTAAAACCTAATAAGTAAATTCTAATTTACTGCAGGTTGCACTGGAACTCATCAAAGTTGTGGCTGGCTACCCAGCTGATGCATACAAGAACTGTTTTCTGAACCTAGCCATTCCCATAATGGTCTTTACAGAAACTGCTGAAGTAAGAAGAACTGAAATCAGGTAGGAAGGGCAAGGGCAATATTTGAAAACCTACTAATTGATGCTTAGAACTTGCTGAGCCATTCCAACAAGTGTGAAGTTTGAAGAGTTGCTAAATCCAGATACCCAGATTAAGGCCTTATGTGCTCACATAGCAGAGCTCTGATGGAACCACAGCTCGTGGCCATACTCCAGTTAAACATTCGCGATATTCAAGGGTATTTTTTTGTTGTTTAAACTTGGAAGATGATGAATTGCTTCATGCTTGCTATCAAATTATGCTATCCACTCACTGTGTACTGCTAGAGGTGTAAGTGATCCTTGCAATACTGCCAAGAGTGTCCCATAATGCACTGCCCAAGAATTTCCTGTTTGGAAAATGCAGCCCATATTCATCTGTCCTAATTTTAAAAATAGTGGATTTAAAAGCTTAGTTTGGTTTTCAGCGGAAACTGTTACTTGAGAATTTTAAAATCTTGACAAGGGAGATGTGTGGCATTACGAAACATCCCAGACACACTTTTGCATCTCGTTCAGTACAAGAGCTATTTTTCAGTAGGTCTGAAAACTCAGTAATTTCACTGTTAGCTACCACTCTTACTTAGAGGTCTGTGTCTTGTGCTTAGCAAGGTCAAAGGGCTGGGGAAATGGCAGCAGAGAGGGAAGAGATTTTTGCTCAAGATTAAAGAGTGCCTCGCTAAGAAAATATGGCAGTTCTTCAATGCACTTTTAAAGGAAATTACTGAATTCACATCTTAAAGTAACAAACTTTCACTTTTTAAAACAGAAATGGGATATCATTTACCATCTGGGACAGGTGGACAATTTATGGGAAAGATGATTTTACGCTCTTGGACTTCATAAATGCTGTCAGAGTAAGTTATCTACTGTCCTGGGTTAATACAAGGCAAGAGGAAAGGAGTTTCTTGTTTTGGGTTGTTGAATTGTGTTTTGTTTTGCTTTTTATTTCCATCAAGTTACTGTTCAAACCAGAGTAATTTTAATAGTAGCTAATGTTAGTGGGAATGTTTAAGGGCATCCAAGCCTGTTTTCAAATTCTTTGTTAATTCAGTTGGCTCATGTATCTTAATAAAACTTCTGTCAGCATCCATGCATTAGCAGGTTTTCTGGTTTGAATTCTATGGATTTGAATAATAAGCTGTAGTATTAGCAGCATAGTATCTGCTGGTTTGGGCAGCTGTTCTGGTCTTTGAATAAGTTTTGATTTGTGAATTCCAGGAGAAATATGGAATTGAACCAACTATGGTTGTACAGGGAGTCAAAATGCTCTATGTTCCTGTGATGCCAGGCCACATTAAAAGATTAAAGTTGACGTAAGTATAACTGGAAAATGGATTTAGAGATGCACGTGCACATATAAATTGTGTTCATTGGTTGTGTCAAAGGGATGTGTGTCTGACAGCACTGTTTTCTCTCAAAGTGGTTTCTAGCTATTAATACCTTGAAAAGAAAAAAGATAGTAACTTTCTTTTGTAAAAAAATAAAAGGAAAGAAGAAAGAGAAAGTGAATTAACTTCTGTGATGAGCAAAGGAGACTTGCAAAATGCTGCTTTAACTGTTGAATACCAGAATGAGAAAGCAAAAGAAGGCTGACAATGTTTTTTTGGGGGGAAAGAATGTACCACGGTTTAAGCAGAGTAAGATTACTAGAACCTTTTGAAACTGTCTTAACTACTGCTGATATTTAGCAACTTAGCTCTGAGGGAGTTAATGCATTGTTTAAGATTTTTGGAACTCTGTTTAGTAACAGTAATTGCTTGAGATTCTACATCACTTTAACCCTTTTAAAATTATGACATTCACATGGCTTTGCAATGCTGCTTACAGACAGGAAGTTGAGGTATTTCATCCTGGTGGTTTGGCAGGATGTGAAGGCAGGGCACTGGGTTTTGACTGAATGCCTTTGCAAAATAACAGCCAGATCTCACCCAGATTTAGTTCTGCCTTACACCTGTGGATTGAACTACTTTAGCTCAAAATCTGTTCCTTACAGCTCCTGTGAAATGTGTGCTGGTCAGTGCTCACAGACTTTGCTGAAGCAAGTGGATGCACTGATCAGAACTGTTTTTAAGGCCTGCCAGTAGGTATCAGGCAAAGTAGTATGAACAAGCTACTTCAAATTCCCAGGGAGAGAAAGCTTCTAAGCTGTAGAGTGCCTGGCATACTAAGATGAGAATTACAGCCTCACTCCATGACTCCAAAAAAGTTGCTTATATGCTTCTTCGTACAGCTATATAAATAATTTTGAATGAGTGGGGTATGTAATGAAGTCACAGTTATGGTGTGAGGCTGCCTACTTGTGAATATCTGGGGTTTATACTACTCTGAGACTCCAATGGGCTGTGTCTGTCAGATGGAGGAACAGTTTGTGTCAAAATTTAGAGGTGACTTATTCTCTGTTTTAATTTGATCTGTAGTGTGCTGGATCGATATGTATTGCTGGCAGTAAAATTCATCCTAGGTTGGGCCCAAATTCCTACTGCCAATCCTCCTGGTACATTTACAAACTGTTCTTCATTTCTTTATAGGATGCAAAAGCTTGTGAAACCATCAGCTGATAAGAAGTATGTGGATTTGACAGTATCATTTGCTCCAGAGACTGATGGAGAGGAAGACTTGCCAGGGCCACCAGTGAGATACTACTTTGTTCAGGAAGACAATTGATGGTAGAGACACAAAAGTCACTCATGGACCATTTGTTCTGAAAGGAGTGTGCTAATTTTCAGCTATTAAAGATGGTACTATATATTTCTTTTTGTTGAAGCCTTAATTAAATGGTGAAAATCAATGGCTTTGCACTGAAGACAAACTGGATTTGTTTCTTCTGCTCCTGTATTCTTCAAGCCTGTTCGCTTAAAGGAGGATTGGTCACTCCATGAGATGGAATGTCCAGTACAGTCCTTACCTTAAAGGCAAGATTTGTACTGAGGAAAGCAAGAAGAATGGTGAACCTAAGAAATGGTCCCCATGTGCAAATTAGGCAATTTGCATTTGCTTAGGGAAGAGTGCAAAAAATAGGAAATGCACCATTTTATGATACTCCTGGTGTTCTAAGAACATCTCAAATTAATTTCATGTGTTATTTCATTCTCAAACAAGAATTTCATTCTTGCCATCTATATGTGAGATTTAATCCATCTGAAAGGCTTAAATTCCCACTTAAAAGCAGAGGAACTGCTTTCTTGTGTGGCTGGTCAGTGGTGCTGTGGTCAGTGCAGCTGTCTTGTGTCAGTCTCAACATGGAAACATAGGGAGGGCGTGTAAATTGTGAAAACTCCCCTGAAGTCGAGAGAGCTGGAATGGTTGCTTATCTGCACTAAGACTGTTCTTTGTGGAATACTGCAGTGTGGGGAAAGTGAAAACCTATCGGAGAGCCGAATTAGCACTGAACAATAAAACTTGGTCTTCAACAAAGAGAAAATGTGGTTGAGCCTTTCTGCCCTCATGAAATTAAAATCACTGTAGCACTTGATGACGTTAAAGGGAGGAAAAGACCTCTGGATCGTTGTCATAGCAAACTGTTATGTCAGCTGCTCCTTTTGGTACCATTTCCCTGTAGCAAATTGTTGTGCTGTACACCTGTTCTCAGCACAAGTCTGAGCTGGACTGAACAGTGAGGTTTTTACCTTCATTGGTCAGTTACTGGGATACCTAATTATAAAAATTCTGCTTAATTGGAAATCATTATGGGCTAGTTTTGTTGCTCTGGTGAGGCAGAGGTGTGTTACAAAAACATCATTTAACTCTAACATTTAAACACTGGATACTTGAGGTAGTAGTTCTTTTTTTCTCCCTATCATGGTAGAGCAAGGTAAGGTTAGAATAAAAACATATAAACTGAAAAACCTCATGCGTTTAAGCTTTAGAGATTGTTACTGCACATTGTCCTGCAGCTCTTGCAAAAAGCTGTTAACAATTTAGCTGTTTATCCTCAATCATAATTTATTTAGCTTTAGGGATGTCTTCACATTTCATTTAATGATGTCACTAATTAGTGCTAAGGATCATTTAAAGGTTTAGGTCAAGTTGAAAACAGTGTCACCTCTCACAGTTGGAGGCTGGGAAGCAAATGAAACTTTGAGTAAGTACACTATGTTACGTTAGTGTGCTGTTAACATAATGCTTATGCTTTTGAAATAAGTAGCATTTAAAAATAGTGAAGTCTCACTACTATTCTAGAATGCCATATGACTGTCCTCAGGGTTTAAAGTAAACCGTCAGATATAATTCATGCAATGGCTTTTATTAATGACACCACGTACACCTTTGAGAGCCTTGTAAAAAGTCCAGGTCATGGCTGGCAGGGATCACAGCCGGAGTTTACAGACATAGCTGTGTCTCCATACTGCTCTTACTGTGTGTGTCTGTTGGAGGGATGGATGCTCTGTGAATGGGTTCTGCTCAGTTAAAAAGTTGGTTATGGGAAAACTGAAAATGCACAATGGCTCTAGATATTTATTATTTTTGGGGGGAAAGAATGTACCACGGTTCAAGCAGAACAAGACCTTTAAAAATTTTGGATATAAATTAATCTAGGTAAATTCTCACAACCAGTAACTTCAAGAGGACTTTCTGTAGAAGAACTCGGCATGTCAAGCGGCTCATTAAAACTGTTCTTCATCCTTTAAACCTTTTTGAATTGCTGATATGGAGAGTGAATGTGTTTATACTGAAGATTGTGCAGTGGAGTGTGCTGATTAAGTGTGAATTTGTGTTTGATAGAGCCTGTTTCTCAGTCTGTTTTTATCAAATGTGTCTGCAGGTGCTCAGCATGATCACACTAAAAAGGCTCTGTCAAACCAGGCAAGCGAATTTTGGGATGCCGATCTTCCAAATCTCCAGTGTTGTCACTAACAGTGCTACCAAGCTAGAGGCTTGTAGCATTACCTGGAATATGAGAACAGCTTGCTTTTTTTTGTTCATTGCAATGAAAGCTTGTGTTTGTCTAAGACTGTTTGATGCACTATTCCTGTGGAGCAGCTAGAGCTTGCTGTCTTCCTGCAACAATGAACTGTCTTTCCACTAGAGCACTGTGAATAGCTTTCCTTCAAAATGTTATTCTTTGAGAAAGCAGTTGATTTGCAGGTATGAAGTTTTATATCAGTAATGAACCCTTCTCACTCAAATGCTTTCTTGAAGAGTTGGCTCATATTTACACCAGCTTTCCCTGGATTTCTATCACTCTTAATAGATGCAGGAATGTTTGTGCATACAAAGCATTAAGCATCCAGCTCAACTTTTCTCTGGTGAGTCAATGTGTTTCTTTAGTGTTAGGAGTAGTGAAGATTCTGTGTGAGGGTCTTGATACTGTTAACAAGACTGCTTTGGTGGATCTTAAGCTTTTATTATCTACCACAAGTAAGAAGTAGATGTTTCCATATTATTTAACTACCTTTTTCCTCTGTACAGTGAAATATGTGACTACTTATTAAAAAGGTATTCAAGAATAGTGGTATATAGGAAGAACAACTCTGGCACCAGTTCGGCTTCTTGTCACCTGCTCATGGGTATCATGAAATAATGTGGGTTTGAACTAGGCAGAGGGTTTGTAGATCTATCAGACTGGTCATCAAGCACAACTAAAGATTTTAGGTAAGTTCATGTTCTTCATGTTCTTAATTTTTCCTTGTGTCTTTGAAACAATGTGGATGTAGGCCAGTTGTTTTACGAAAGGAACTGAATTTCAGCCAAAAGCTGAAATTAACTTGAAAGTTTATCAATCCCTGTGCAATTACAGAAAGCAAATGCGGAGCACTGTGCAGCAATCTAAACCTTTGTCTAAAGGCTGATAAATCTGACTCAGAGACCTTTTGAGTATTTATTTTAGTGAAGGTATATTGTGTGTGTTTGATGAAGTAGCTGGTGCAGGTGCTTATCCAAAGTGCACAAAGCTTACTGAGGCTCAAGCTTAAAGGTGGCATAAGTTCCAGCACTGGTATCAGAACTGTGTTGCTAAAGTATATCCTTTTGTATGGCACAGGTGAGAAACAGGGAAGAAGTTCCATGTAAGTTTCAATTTCACGGGAAAAGCTGCAACTCTGATCTGATGCATACTGAGCAGCACTGTCTTCACAAAGTGATCCGAACTACTTTCATGAAAAGAAAATGCTAACCTCTCACGTTATGATGCACTTTTAAAATATAATGGGCCTTCCCTTTAGTGGTCAGAAAGAACAGGAATAAGGCGACCTGGTGTCCCGGTCACAAAGTGTGCGTTAAAAACATCACTTGAAACTTATTTTTGGGCAGTGTTTTGCCGGCCCTGTAAGGTACTGTGGCCTTACGTTCTCAAGCAGTTGTTATTTGCTCATTCTTGAGTTCTTCAGTAGAATGTTGAAGAAAAAAATTCCAACTCCCCGTGGTGGCAATGGACGTTTTGTAGCGTTTGGAAACCCGAGGATTTGAACTGGCGTTTCCCACAGGGTAAATAAAAGAACGGGAAGCGCCCGCCGCCCCTCCCCCCTCCTCAGAGAAAGGCGGGCAGGAGAGGGGCGGGGGCAGCCGCTGGTTCTGCGCAGGCGCAACAGCCGCGCGCGCCTAAATTAGCAGCCCCGGAAGGCGCGCGGCGGCCGCTGACCAATGGGACGGGGCCTGGGGGGCGTGGCCGGGGCGCTGCCACCCTGTGCGCGCGCCCGCCGGGAAAGGCGCGCGAGTTTCGAAGGCGGCGCGGGGGCGCGCGCCGCTGCCGGTTCGTGATGGCGGAGCCCTTGGTGAGAGAGCGCGGGAGCGGCCGGTCTGTGTGTCTGTGTCTGTTTGTGTCCGTCCGTCCGTCCGTCTGTCTGTCTGGTGTGTTGTGGGTGGCGGCCGGGCCCGTCCGTAACGCAGAGGCGCGGCCCTCGGCGCGCTCGTGAGGGGAGGGACCGGGCCGGTCTCCTCTTGCCCCTGAGGGAAGCGAGGCTGGAGCTGGGGTTCCCCGCTCTCTCCGTGTCCGAGCTGCCGGCACAGACGCTTGTGCGCTGAGGGCTGGTCTGTCGGGAGTCCCGTTCCCCTCAGGGCACAAGTGTCTGTGCCAGATCCCGTTCCCTTCAGGCTGCCTCTGGAGAGCCGCCTTCCACGGGCGAGCGAGTGCATCAAGAGCAGGACACTTGTGCAGGCACGCTAGAATCGCGCTTAACTTTTAAAATTCTTCATGTGTAGCGCGACACGAACATCACAATAAATGAACTGTTAAAGGCTCTTTTAGGTCCGTGACAGGAATTTTTAATGCGCAACGTCACTTGCCAGTGCACTATGCTGCACTCTGCTGCAAGAGAAAGGGGTTAAGCTCGAGAGCCAGGTTGACTTCGATGTGGTTCTGCATTGTTTCTGAGGTGGTGGCTTTTGATCAGTTGTTCTCCCATGTCACCTGTAATTTCCTTCTGCCACTTTAAACAGCTGTTGAAAGTTTGCAGTGAAATCGATCCATATCGGGTTTGGTTATTTTGGTACCAGAAGTAATATCCAAAGGGGAATCACAAAGAAGTGCAAAGTACTGTCAATATGGCAAACTTGAGAAAAACGCGTTGAATTCTCTTGTGTTCAGACTAGGTAATCTCCACACTGCATATACTCTTTAAATTTACACGAACCAGGAAGTGGTTATAGTTGTTTTTCAGCTAAACATTTACATTTTTTGAGATGTTGTCTTGTCACATTTGTGAAAAACTGCGCTCTTCTTTGCTGTTGAATTTTTCTTGCCCCTTCTTCTTGTTTTATTCTCTACAACGATTGCCGGTTCCCAGGTCAGTGGCTTTATTTCATTTGTTGTCACAGAAGGTAACACTGAGAATGCGCTGCTGCTTTAGTTACTGCTGCTCTAGTTGTGGTGGGTGGATGTCTGCTGTTTGAATGGCTTTGGTTATACTCTGGTTTCAAGTGTATGAAGGGGCACTGTGGCGTTCTAAGAATAACAACGCTGAAATAACTCCCTCTCTCCCACTGCTTGAAGAGGTCTTGAGAATCCTTGAGATCTGCATACTTGTTTTTCTGTCAAGTGTCATCATGCTTAGTAAAAGTTGATTCTTATTTCTTCACAGAATCATTTTAAAAAAGACTACAGAACAAGATTCTGCCAAGGAGGAGGGTAATTTGCGTTTAAACACTTATTCTTAAGTTCTGGAAAACTTACCTTGATTTTTATCTGAGTGCTAAATGTCAAAACTATGTGATGTACCTTATTAAAATGATCATATGGTGTTTCCCAAATTTCCTGTATTTCTTAATGGTAAGAGGAGCAAACTCTGCCAGGGTTTCCTTTGAATTCCTTTGTTGAGGTAACAGCTTGTGGTGTAGCTTTACCTAAGGTACCCCTAACTGGGCTGCCTGAGTGGGGAAGGAGTTATCTGTGCAAAGATGTTACTTTTCAATGAGTAGAGAAATAAAGCCCAAGCAGAGCTCCAGCATATTTGGACCTTGCTGGAATATGTTAAAGATGAGTTTGAGCATTTGCAGTGCTGTGACGTCCTTTACATGTGTATTAGAAGTCTGTGAACTTTTTGTTACTGAAATCCATTTCTGGACATGCGTTTCATGAGCTTATTGAGTCTGCACAATTAACTGTTTTTAAAGGCATATAATGATCATTATGGGAGTAATACTCCATGGCTTTTCTAATGTTATTTTGATATTGGTCAATGCTGTCTCTGGTGAATGACTCACTTCTCCCTTTTTCATTTGTGCTGGTGTGAAATAGTAATCCATCCAGCTGAGCTGTTCATGTGCTTATGGATTGGATACCTCAAGACAGTCCTTGCTGCTGAAGGTTTTGTATAAGTACAGAAGTAACTCGTTTTACAGGGTGACTGCCTGTATGGAGGGATAGATGTGCAGGGATAGATGCACATTTCATCTCTAGGTCTGGTGTGACTGCATCACTGTGCAGGCAACATAGCTTGAGGTCTGATTTATGAAAAAATTATTTGTTTCAAGTGAGGCTCTAGTCAACCCAAAGCTCATTTGCTTCAGGGCTCTTGCAGTAGTTGCATGTTTTCTTTTATGTAGGGAGAATTCTTCATTCTTATTATAATCTGTGATAGTGAGGCTTTTTTTTCCTGGAATTCTTATTTAGACAATTTTTGCAGATATGTGTACATGGAAATGGTAGGTAAAAATAGATTAAAGTTGGAACTAGGGGAAACAATAACCTAAAATACTAAGAAGTAAAAGATTGCTACTTTAATATTTGGGATAAGAGCATTTGGTATTTTTGATTGAAAATATTTTTCCCTCTTTTTTCTAGAAATAAGATTCATATACAGCCAGGTCAAAATGTACTGAAACTCATACAGGATTGTTTTGAAAGTAAGCTCTTATTTGGTGTTTTGCTTAATTTGCTGATAAAAGAAAAAATGTAACTTATTCTTTGTGTTATATTTAGTGATAAGTAGATAAAGTAAAAATAGGGATAAAATGGATAAAAGTAGTATTTGTCGGGGTTTTTAAGAAAAGCCCCTTCCCAACTTCTTAAAACTGTGTCTTATCTGTGTTACAATCTCTTTCTCAAGCAACTGATTCCTTTCTTGTTTGAATTTACATGACCTTAATAAGCCTTAGGACTTGTTAAAATAAATGAAACCTGAACAGTTCCAATCCAAGATTCCCATATTTACAGTTTTTTTCTTCATAGGTTGCAGCAGTGATCTTACAATAAACTCTCCAAATTGCTCAACCTTTATTTCGAAAAATGAGAGCCAAATGGTAAGTTATGTCTGTGTCACAGTGTAGCGCTGGGTACAGTTTCATGTGGGTACAAGTTTAATTCTGTAGCATTTAGTTCTGTGTGAGCACTTGTAAAAGTTTAAATTACTTCATTCTAATGACAATAATAAATAAATAAAAATAATAATAAATAATAATTAATAAATAATTGTAAAAGTTTAAATTACTTCATTCTAATGACAATAATAAATAAATAAAAATAATATATAATAAATAATAGTTTACCCTGGGATTAGCAGGATGTCTGTCTAAAGCTGCATATAGATTTTTACTGTATTCACGGTTTTACCAGTTTGAAATTTACAGTTACTTTTAGAAAGTTTTACACAATAGAAAGTTGAAGTGTTTAATTGAAATAGAACTGTGATTCGAATGAGTGTGGATTAAGGGAAGGAGATATCATATTCTGTAGAAATGTCTATTGCTATTTAAATACTGTTGCTTTATCAAATATTTTACTTTGTCTCTTTATTCATTACCACTTATGACAGCCCAAGACAGGCTCAGCCAAGTCTGTGAAAGGAGCCTGTGGGTCTGCAGAAGCCTCACCGGCATCACCACTAAAACCTGTCAGGAGCAGAGGTTGGTCACACTATTAATGAATTAAGGTTTTTAAAATAACTATGTCTTGGGATTTTGTAAGGTTTTAAGTAAAAGAATTAAACCTATTCTATATATGTGGCAGGACAGTCACGTGAATCACACCTGAAGCCTGCAACACATGATTATGTAGCTGCTTCTAGAAAAACAGAGTCTCCTGTGTCTAAAAATGAAAAAAAAGATACATTAAAAGATGTTGAAGCACCGTGCCCGCATCCGGCTGTGCTTTTGGACTCTGAGGATAATCATGGCTCTGTTGGATCACCTTTTCCTGTGGAGGAAGTGAAAAGTTCTCCTGTAGTTAAGTAAGTAGAGCTGGACATGGTTGTGGTGTCATATTCCATGTATGCCCCCCACCTCAGGGTAAATCAAGTTTGGATTGTGAACTCATGAAAAATAATTCCAGGCTTCTTAGAAAGTTTTCATTTCTGGGTTTAGAAAGGGCAGAATTGTTTTTTATTTAATATTCTGGTGATAAGTGCAGTACCCAAGTGAAGAAAGCCTGTCAGAATAGATCTAAACTCTATTTTCCAGGAAAATGCACCAAAATATCAACTTCTCAGATAGTCTAGACTTCTTCAGTGAATCCTATTGACAGTGTTGACTTTAAAAGTTAACAAGAATTTGTTAAACCAGAAATGCGCAGTCACTGTTCTTCTCACTGAATATACATATGTTTTATACAAAGTAGAACAGCTTCAGTTGTGATTATTATCTCCTTGTTGGAAGATTTGAAGCTAGGCTACAACTCTGGCCAGTGGTCCTGGCCACAGTTCTGCTTTCCCAGAGGATTGAATCTCTGGAGTAGATCATAAAGATGGACTGACATTGATCCCATTGACTCCCATTGGTGAAAGGAGATTGGAAAGACAGTGCACCTACAGTGCAGGAAACCTGACAATTTCTGAAGCACATTTTCCTAAAACTAGGAATTTGTCTTGCTGAGCAACCTTTACTTTGATCAAGAGTCACATGCTGACTCCATGTTGCCTGTGGGCACTTGCTACTATTCTGGAACGTACTACTGCTAACCTGTGTTTCAGCAAGTTTCCAAAGGGAAGCTCATTCATAAGAAGTGATATGCTGTCAGCAGGAGCATCTGTTCATCCTCACAATACTTTATTGTGCACTCAGGATTTATAGCAACATGTTTGAATGCTGTTTCTCATTCGTAGATTGCGTTTTGATGACTGGAATACGCCAGCTGCAGCGAAGAGCCATGGAGAAGTTGAACATTTGGAAGGACCTCAGCCTGGGAAAGATGAACAGGTTGTTCCTGTGCAAGGAACAGAACGTGTTACTGCCTCTTCTGCACGGAGAGAGACGGTTTTCTCTTCAGCTGTCTTAGCAGCTGTATCAACAAGAACACTTGGACAGAGGTTTGTTTGGGGGCTTAGTATGAAACATAGGAAGGATGAACTTTATAATAATTCTTCCAAGGAATGTTCTGTACTGTTAGGTCTTGGGAGTCACCACTAGATTTGAAAGACTGAAAGTCATTTTCCCTCCCATCCTGAATGATATGAATGTTTTTTTCCTCCTTTCTTTAGATATTCTGCCTTGATACCACCACCATCACCTCGTCCTGTGAAACATCAAGATACAGAAAGAGAAAATGAATGTGAATTCTTAATTGATGAATCAAGTGATGCATCTTCTAGTTCTTGGATTTCGATACCCACTAAGAGCAAAAAACCAAAAAGCAATGGCTCTGCAACTCCCATTTCTAAATCTCAGCCCTCTGAAAAGGAGAAGACACAGAATAAGAAAGTCAAGAACAGAAAAGTACAGGTTGAAGCACTTACTAAACAGAAACTGGATCATCTGGATCTTGGAGCTTTTGACTTGAAAGAAATGTCAGAGTCAGATCCAGTCTCTAATGATAAAGAAAATGTCCTTACATCTCAAAATCGAAAGAGTATTCATAAGGGTAAGTTATTTAACAGCTCTTCAGGCTTTTCCTTCCAAGTCACATTACTGGATTATTTTCTGATGGTATAAGGAAATTAAAATAAAGTAGATGATAGACATTAATAGATTCCTTTTTGGTGTTTCAGTTGCACAGTTAGATTTGGGTGAGACAGAGAGGCAGTGAGACAGTGCCTTCACTTTTTGCACCACACTCTTTGCCTTTCCTGTTAGGACATTAAAAATTAAATTTGCACTGTTGCCTTTTCTTATGAGGAGTCATAGAAGGTAGGTATCCACAAGCTTTTGTTTCTCTCTCCATAGAAAGGAGGTTATGTGCTTTGAAACAGAAAGGGGATTAAGTTTTAGGAATTATTTGTGAAGGATTTTGTAGCAGGAAACACTGAAAACTGGAAAGCAGACTGAATGTGACATTTCTGCCCCCTTTTTTTTTAAATTAGGAAATACTGGAAGTACACTGAAAAGTTTTTTGTAGACTATGGTTTAGTGAAAGTCTTCTTTTAGCCATTGGTGATAAAACTGGTTTTGTAATACCTCTTTTTTTTTTTCCCATTTTGATTCTTTGGTTTGTTTTTGTATGCATTCAGATGTCAACATGTATCTTCAGGTTTAATGGGAAAAGGTAATAATGTCCAAATTTTTTGTGTATTGACAGAAAAGACTAAAAAAGATGCACTTACACAAGACTCTCCAAACCAGAAAAAGAACACATCCTGGAAACCAGAAGCTGAAGAACTGATGTCGTCATTGTCTGGATTGGAAGCAAAACCATCTGATGAAGAACAGTGTCAAACAAGGATGCTGCCAAGTGAGGATTTGCCTCTGCCCTCATCTGGGCATCAGGAGGAGCAGATTGTGTCTCTAAAAGAGTCACTCAAGTCTTCAAAAAATCTGAAGTTGAATTCTAAACCTTCTCAGCATTTAGTTAAGAAGAAACAAACTGCTAAGCAGAAACTTTTAGTCAAACTAGCTAAGAGAGGGACAGTAAGTCCAAGCAAGAAGCTTCAAAAATCTGTCCAGAAAAGTAGTAATAAAAAGCCTCAGTTGCAAAGAGAGGAGAGTTCTGACAGTGAACCTGGTGAAGAACTTGAAAGAGAGCCTGTAGAACTGAATGAAGTGTGCACCACACCCTTGCATCAGAAATTAGAGACTCCTGTGATTCACAAGTTGAAGAAGTCTGAAAAGCATAGAAATGTATTGCACACACCAGAGTCACCTGGTGGGGCAAATAACAAAACTCAGAAAGCACCGCAGCGTCCCATGGACAGCGCGAGGAATCCTGAAAAGAAACAGCTGTCTGCCAAGTATTCATGGAAGATACCCAAAAAGATTCCACGTAGAACCAATAAAGCTCTTTGCTCAAGCCCTGAAGACACTGAACCTCAAACAGATTCTGACAGCTCTTCTGCACAGGACATGGCAAGGAAAAAGCAAAAGTTATCAGATGTGAAAATAAAAAGTAACAAAAGAAAACATGGCATGCGGCATGAACCACAGTAAGCTTTTTGTGTGATTCCTTACAAATGTGGTGTATAACTTAGTAGATAATTAAGCACATCTTGTCAACTTTTAAGCAGTGATGGGCCAGTTTAAGTATGTGATAGTTTAAAGCTGGTTGAATAGTTAATAGAGAAATGAAGCAGTTTAATCAACATTCTTTTCTCAAAGCTGGGTGCCATATTTACTGTCTCCTAGATGAGGAAGCTTGTTCTAGTTAAAGTGTTCTTGTGAGATTTGCATAGCAGATCCAGTTTAACACAACCCCACCACCCACGGAGTAACTTCACTGTCAAGTTCATTCCTTTTTAAAAATAAATTTAGAAAACACAGCATTTAATTCTTCAGCAATACTTATTTTTGTCAATATAAAGACTAAGTTCAAGTGGTCTAAAACCTGGTTTATAATCATTGTTCTTTGCATTGCTTTTTAATTATTTTTAATGTCTTTTTTATAGTTTTGTTCAGGATGTAAAATTATTCACCTACAGGTTCCTTTCATTAAGTTTACTTAACGCCAAATGTAATAAGAATAATTTTTTTCTTTTCTAGAGATTCCTTTGTAGCTGAGAAGGTTGTGAGTTATGAAAGGTAATTTCCTCAGTTGTCTGAAAAATGTTAATTTAATCCTACTTCTGTCCCACTGAGACCCCCCTGAGACTAGGCAGCTGGTATGGCTCCTGTGTTCTGTGCCCTGCTGGTAAAGCGTCGAGTAGAACAGGATTGTGATTCGTGCTTGAGGGTTTTAAATACTGTACTAATACAGTTAATAAAGTAATACAATTTTTCTTCCTGTCATGAGTAAGGGGTCATAATAAGCTTCTTGCCTTTGGGGATTTTTTTCCTTTGCAACTTGCTTCCACGTTAGTGTGTAATTTTTGAACAGAAATACCAGTGCTCCTAGAACTAATGGCAGCTGCACTAATAAAATTGATGTCAAGTAGGGTACAGAACTGTATCTGCAATCCAGACTCTTTGTGCCCATACATGGGCATGTATCTTTCCTTTTCATGGGATGGGAACTTAATAACAAAGCAAACAAGAGTGGCAGTCTGTGAATTTATTAAATTCTTATGCAGTTATTCTACTGAAAATGTTGGGGGCTTTATTTCTAAGGGAGCCTACTGCAGACTGACTTGGAAAATCTGTAGTGTAAGTTGACTAATCTAGATAATTGAAATGCATCTTTCAGAGTTGAAGTGCATAAAACTTCACTGGCACAGTAAAAGCAGTGAAGCACAGCCTTAGATGAGGGAAGAAGGAAGGTCAAGGGAACTGATGCTAAGGCTGTAGGAGAAGTCCTGTTACAAGTAGCTTGATTGCTAGAGAATCTTGGTGTTATATGTGTAAATTGTTGTAATTTTATGGGGAAGATTTCATGACAGACTACTTTTTAAAAGCTGTTTTACTGTCCTTTCCTAACAGTATGCAAAACAACTCTTTGAAGCACTTCTGTAATCATGGTACATGGAAAATTTTTTGTAAGGTAATGCTACAGAGGCGAGGAGAAGGTCTGTTCTGGAAGGGAGAAAAAACAAAAAGTTTAGGAAACCTGTTTAGAGAGGAGGTGTGAACACTAATTTGTCTGCCTGATGAGTAGAGGAGTAGTTCATGAACTTCTGACCTGTGGTTTCTAAAGAGTAGTCATTTGCTTCAGTGTCTAATTGGTATAGACATGTTTAAAGGCAAAGTAAAGCCCAGCCCACATGATAGGAAAAAACTTAAATTTACTATTCTTGGCAGTATTGTAATGTTCCTTTGACATTTACCATGTTCAAGCAGGTGTATTTTTTTTTGTTTTCAGTGGGCCTGTTATAGAAGATTGTGATAAATTTTCTTCCAGCACTAAGTCTCCTGAACAGGATGATACATCTTCAGGTAATGTTTAAACTTGGTATTTCCTTGCATTTTATGTATAACCTTCTTATAAACTGTAACTGATAGTTCAGTAATTTCTGTTGTATTCAGCTTGTCCAGAACAAGAAATGCAGATTTTATTGGCTGTGATTACATTTCTGCCCAAGTGTATGGTACAGCGTGCCAACTTTATGTTGTTAGATTCAGGAGATCACAGCCCTCCATGGTTTGGCATCATGCCTATCAGGATAAAGTTATTCTGTCCAAAATACTTTGGGCATATTTTTCAGGCTCAGTTTGTACCAGTTTGATGTGTTGCCATGTGATGGTCCTGTATGCAGACACTTCAGGCAACCCTGAGCCAAATTTACAGCACTGATGGAGTCATGGCCTGTTTGCCAAAAAATACTTTGGTTTGGTGGTTTTTTTGGGGGGAGTTGCTTGTTTGTTTTGTTTGGTTTTGTTTTGTTGTGTTAGGGTTTTTTTGTTAGTCGTTTGGTTTGGTTTTGTGTTTGGGGTTTTTGTGTGTGTGTTATTATTATTAGTTTGGTTTCAGTTTTAAGTTTCACTACAAAAGTTGCACATGTTATTGTAATGAACATGAGCCCTGGATGTGAATGTTATTAGTCCATGCAATGCTTTTTTCAGATACATAGTTTTATGTGTGTTCTGGTAAAAAAAATGGGTTCTAAAGTTAGGTTTGAGTGATATAAATCTGAATGACCTTGCACTTCAATCAATAAAATGATGTGTATAGTTTATAGTTTGTCAATATTCATTTTATGAAGAGGGATAGATCAGAGTAGATAGAGAGTATTTACTTGAATGTATAGTTTTCAAGGAACTTTTAAGTTTACTCTGTTTAAAATTAATTACAGATACTGTTTATGCTGGGTTTCATATATGTTTATAGTGAAAGGTGTTAGTGGAAGAGCTATCCTTGAGACTTCTGTTTGTGCTACTTCTGGTTGCTTCTAGTGGTATATTGAATAGAAGGAATAATAAACGCTTTTGGTGATGGGGTTTTTGAATGTGTTTTCAGATAATTCTGAAGACTTGAATTACAAATTAAGACGTCTGTTAGCAGATGACATAGCAAGGCAAAAAATAGGTAAGAATATTTTAAAACATAATGAGGTAAGTGTGTAAATCCAAATACATTTTCAACTGGATAAAAACACTGCTGAAGAAGACACAGGTAAACACCTAGAAATGGGTTCATCTGTCTATAAGTATTTACAGATAGGGTTTTTTATTTCTTCAGGTATAGCCCTTCTCTTAATTTTAAAGTTGTTTTTTAAAACTTCTAGTGCTTCCTTTTTTATTCCTATATTCAACAGTTATCTTTTTAACTGCCACATAGCTGTTTTTCATGATATGGTGTTAAGGAAACTTTCAGATCTGACCATCCAGGAACCACTCTGGTGGTCACGCTCTAGAGACTTTAAGTGCTGGGACTGAATCCCCTTCACAGTGAGTGGCTCCAGTGCCCTGATAGGTGCTCCACTTGTCTCCATACACAGCCAGACAAGGTATCCTTGCTGGCTTGACCCTGGATTTCCCATAGCAGAGTCTCAGACCTCTGGTTCCTTTAAGTAATTTTATGGTGTAGGAATGGAATAACAGCTTAAACTGGAAAAAAGGACTACCTGGCCTTTTGTACCCTCACAGTCTGTGTGCTTGACAGTCTGAGGTCCTGCTGCTCCTTCCAGCTGAGTCCTCGCTCCTGCTGTGCCTCTGAGTGTCTGGTCACCTGGCAGGCCACAGATCCTTGTGCCCTTTTTTGTGCAAAGGGTCAGCATCAGTCCAGGACCTCTTGCTGAGGCTCCTACCCAGAGCTCAATCTCTGGCTGGCACTGCAGCTGCACACCCAGTTACATGCACTGAATATATTCCTGAACAACTGAGTCAAGACAAACTCTCACTGTTCAGTGAGAACAGTAAGAGTTTGAATTGGTTTTACGCAGTAGAACTGAGGGTGCAAATAACTTCCCTTCTCTGGTGGTCTGAGTCTGGATAGGATGGAACAATGGGCATGCAATCAGTTGTAGTCCCATGCTTGTCTGTTTTACATTGTGGGTGTTTTTTATTGCCTTCATTATTATTTTATGCACAACACTTTAGTTGTCTACCTTCAAAAACTGTTTCAACAATTGTTTTGTGTTTACCATTTTTAACATTTAAATATTCTTGATTGATTTTCACTGCGATCCTAAGGGGCTTTTACTCTTCCGTACAAACACTAAACTATCTTACTGTATTCGTATATGGCACCTTACACAACTGAAAGTTGAGACTGTGATTAGTACATCTAAAGATAAATATTTGAGAAATCGTGGAAATGTGTGAAGTTTCTGTTTGCCAAAGTGCTGCTCTTCTAGACCCTGAAAACAGGGTTTATGAATCTGGAAGAGAAGGATGTGCTTATGTAGTCTCTGTTACCCTCCCCATGCCATAATTGAGGCAGTGTGTTTTCATTGTTGCTAATGAAATCCCCCAGGTTCAGGCAGGGTTCTTAGTCTTTGTCCAGAGCTTTGTCTTCACACATGTAGCATGTTTGCTGTTCTTGAGCTTGAGCTCCTCATGTTTGTGTATCAGTGGGTCACAAAGATATATAGAATAAAATCTAATGTCAAGTCAGGATGGTGATTTCTTAAGAAGAAGGAGAGTGAAATACTGATCTATGCAAAAGAAGGTATTTGCCAATACTTGAAACCTATTTTCTTGTCATGATAGCAATGTGATAAAAATATCAACTGGGAAGTGCTGACCCAATTGTGGTACAGAACAAGAGGAAAGGATACTTAATATTTTCTGTCTCTGAATTTTTCTTTCATACTTAATGTGAATGACTTCATCCTTCAAATCAGTAATGCCTTCCAACACACCTAATGTTCGTCGGACCAAAAGGATCCGGCTGAGACCTCTGGAATATTGGAGAGGAGAGCGCATAAACTATACTATGAAGCCTTCAGGTACTAGTTCCAAAATACCTATTTGCTTCCTTCTGATAGAGCAGAAAAGAAATCTGTGAGTTGATCTTGTGCTGTGTGAGCTTTGAGATGCTTAGTGTTGGGTAACTTTTTTGAAAAAGATTGTTTGTGGTCTCCAGTTACTTAGTCATCTCTCTATGTTGTCTTCTCTTCTGACACTCCTGCGTCAGCTGAAAATGGTATCAGCAGAGCATGTTAAGTACTTTTGCCTTCACTTTTAAAGGGAAGAACAGAACAGTTTCTCTGTGCTAGTGGGTTTTTTATGTCAGAGATTGTTTATGATACTGGAGAAGGAGACAATCTACTGGATCATTCATTGGAGCATTTCTCTTTGTGTGAGGATTGTTCTCCAAAGCAGATACTATAATATTTTATTCAGTCTCAGTGGTAAATACCCTAAGTGAGAAAGTAGATCTTGTTCTCAGGAATTTTTTTACTGATAATTTGGCCTAGTTTAGTCCTTTCCTAATTAATCAGTTCACTCAGTATTTCTTTGTGTCCCTAAAAGCAGTATTTTGTCTTAAAAAATTACTTGCATGTCATGGCTTTCTGAAATGTTCATTGAAATTTGATCAAATTGTTTTCAAAATGTCTCAAGTTGCATTGCACTCCAAAATACCTAATGTTGAAAAGCTTTTTTGTTTGTTCTGGCTTTCTAAAGTGATCTGAAAAGTTCAGCATCAAGGAAGTGTATTCTTAATTGAAATGCTGGTTGGTTGTGCAAGTTTGCATTCTTTTCAATCTACTGTGATTTATTTAACTTTATTTAACTTCCTTTTGTTTCAGGAGGTCTTGTGATTAGTGGACTAGTGTGTCCAGAAACACAACCTCCCTGGAAGAGTAAAAGGAGGAAGGATCGTCCCAAGCAGAAAAGCAATAAAACAAGTATGAACAGAGACGTTTTTCCTTTGGATACTTAAAATAAGTCTCTTTAATCAAATTCTCTATTGCTCTAAGGTTTTCCTCCCATAAACACTCAGTTCTCTCTCTGGCTGAAAATAATTTTATAACATAATATATTAATGTAATCTAATGTGGAAAAACCTGCTCGTACTGGATCTATACCAATGCTGTACATTCTTGTTGTAAAACTATTCACTTCTCAGCATAAGAAATGAAGAAATGGTGGACATACCCAGAAGTGCTGCTGTGCCATTAAAGCAGGGGCTGAAGAAACTGAAATGTACTTATTTTGTGTTAAGGCCATGATGCTAGTGTGCACAGTTAAGGTATAAAAACTTGTGGTCATTTTACTGATACCCATAATAACACATCTAAAGATGCAGGGGAGAGTGTTAGTAGGGCTTCAAGCTGTTCTAGTTTAAATACAAAACCACAACACGGTAGGTGAAGAGAGAGCTTTAGGAACAGTGCACAAAATGGTTAAAAGTGGGCAATAAATCTATGTTTAAACAAACAGAGGCTCTCTGACCAGTAGATAATAAATATGCAAGTAGTGCTCAGAAAAGAGAAAGTTCAAAAGACGAATTATTTTTGTTGTGCTCTCTGGAAGATATTTTAATGCTAAAGAGCCTTTCTTTCTGGGGACTGTCTAGAGCTTTTGTTTGAAGCTGAAGCATTTCTCTGTGAAGTTACAGAACTAATAAAAAAGTGCTAACAAGCATGGAAAATGCCATATGGTTCTAGCACTGGAGCTAATCAGGACTGAAATAATTGCCTGAGAAATAAGGACCAAAAAAATCACTGTTGGTACCAATTTCTGATTTTACATGTGTTTCAGGTAAGCTTTATTCCTTACCTCAGAAAGAAGATGATAGGACTAGAGAAGGTTTAGGGAAAGCTCAGCAAAAATATAGAAGGACTTCTGTAGTGAAGACTCCTCATCCCTGAAGAGGATACTATAGAGACCTCTAAGGAAGAGGGCTAAAAACACTTCTGAAATAATGAGTGACATGGAGAAGCGAAATAGAAATAAGTGGTCTTGTTGAGGTTTTCTGCTTGTTTTTTTTAAACACGAGAACTAGAAGATGTGAAAGGAAGACAGTGAGAGCTGGTTTACTCAGCAAAACAAGGTGGTCATTCTCACCATGTGCTTCCTGCCCCAGAATATTGTGCATAAAAATATTTATGTAGTTTCAAGGCAAGAACCAGGTACATTAACAGGAGAATTAACAGTTAATAGCTCTAAATAAAGTGTGTGAGCTCCAGATTAGAGGTGGAAAGTATTCCACTGAAGTGTCAGTACATTATTACGACATTTTTGGGAAAGGAAAGAATGCCTGTTTTGGGCCACTGATGGACACAGGACTCTGTCTAGAACAGAAACACTTGTTCTTCATGTTTCATCATGTGTTTCATATTCTCTCAACATCTGTTGCTAGAAAAACACTTCTCTCAAAACACAGAGTTCACTTTTGAGTACATACTGTTCATACTGTTGTTAACAGCATAGGATAAATAGTTGGCATTCCCCTAGGAAATTCCTTAGGATTTAGAGAATGTTCTGTCTATTACACACAGAAATAATTTTAATGAAAAAGACATTTTCAAAGCATTGTCAGATGGTGTTCTTTATTTGAAGGAAAAGTATTCCGTGTATCTAGTGACTTATTCAAGGGAATTTAAGTACTTAATGTGTGACGTTAGAATTGTGGAAAAGTTGTGGTTAAATGGTTAACTTTTTAAAATCTATAGTGATTATTTCTCTGGTTTTGTTTTGGTTTCTTTGTATCCTCAGATAGAAGAGAGATACCTGCAAGTCTGGACCACAGCCTAGCTGATACATCTAAGCCAACCATTGTACTGGACCCAGTAACAAATGAGGAAGTGCATCTAGGTGAGTTAAAGGGAAGTGACCAAGGGACTTCCTGAATTATGTAGACGCACAAGAAAAAAAATGTTCATGCCACATTGGGCATAAAAAGGTGAAGAATTGAAATATTCATTGCTCTTCTGGAGAAAGTTCTGAGGGAGGCACAAAAAGTGTCCTGATTTTTCAGCTAAATATTCAGTCTAGCTTTTGGAGGTGTTGCACTGAAACAGTGTATTGCACTGAGCATGTAACAAGACTAATTATGTGACAGCATTTATGTTAATCTCCTGGACTTTTTTTGTAGACTGTATCAACACTGCAAACAGTCACATTTACTACCTCGAAGATGAATCAGTAGAAATATACAAAAATTTGAATACATCTCTTTTTGCAACTGGTAAATTGGTTCTGAAACCATTTAAAGAAAAGGGGCATCAGTTTGTCCACATGGATACAATAGTAAGTGTGCTTTTTTTATTTTTATAAAATGGACTTTGTAAACAGATCTGTTGGAGTGGTTGGATGTAATAAATGAAATTGAGAGGCCCCCCCCCCACCCCCCAATACAAATAAACATTAATGAATCATTTGCTAGAGGTACTGTGAGTGCACATTGCCCTGCCTTGCTTCAAATTAAATCTGTATGTCCATATACTCCTACTTTCTGGATCTTGCAGGCAAGATAGAAATATCAGAAAAATAGAACTGGACCCCATCCCGCTTTTGAGTTGTGCTTCTTATTTTTCATCAGTATGGGGAAAAAGGATTGCAGCTCTTGTAGCTGATTTGGTATTTTATCTTTGTTATGTGTATGCAAGTGTTTTCTTGGATATCTTCTTTAAATGTTTGCAAAGAAGTGTTGCTAACCTTAGAACCCTTTGGCTTCCATTAAGGCTTTCCATATTATCCATGGCAAAGTTATTGTTACATTACATAAGACATCATATTATCTGACAGCAGGGGACTGCTTCTATGTTCCATCAGGTGAGTACATGTGTCTCAAACCCATTTGTTGGGAGGTGCAGGAGACTTAATTAGCTTGCTGGGAATCAAAACCAAACAGAATGATTGAAAGAGAGAGGATTGAATAGAGAATGGGGAAGTACAGGGTGATGAGGAACGGAATGTGACGCAACACTGGACATGGGTTGTTTATGTGAGTTGGCCTCAAAGTTTTGATGGCACTACCAGGTTCTAAGAGTAGATTTTTCTTGGTATTCTGGTTCTGTCACTAGCTCTAATGTTGAGGAAACATCACAGACAGCCTAATGTTAGAGGTAGTTAATATAATTGTTTCAGTCACCATATGCTTGCTGCTTTTCTCTTATGTAAAATTATGAAAATCCATGTGGATCAGTTCACCGTGTTTTGTGCTTGTATATAGAAGGTTTCAAAACATCTAGTTGAATAGATTGTAATTTCATTTTTTTTTTACAATTTAAAGAATTGATTTTGTCCTTCTGGTATAAAAGTGGCATGAATTCCAAATGGGAAGCTGCCCCTTAGTGGATTTAGACACTAGTCAGGAGATTTTGTAGTAGTGTTAAAGCAGGCTGTTCATGAAGCTGTAGAGAGCTTTTGTACAGCTTTCTTGTGAAGAGGCTTATCTTCAGAAAATAAAGAATTAGCCCTTTTTTTTCCCATTAACTTTTCAGCACAGTGTCCTGACTGAACAATCATTGTTCAGTTAATGCTTGATGCTTTGAAGTGTTTTTTTGGTGTTTGTTTTAATCTTAAAAGTTTAGTGGGTCTGCAGAGACAATTATATATGCAGATTGTGTAAAGTGCTGAAAGTTTTGTATGACCATAAGCATCTACACTTCATTCTTCCCTGCTTCCTGATGGCCCCTCTCAGTATGTCTGGAGGGGCAATGCAGTGTTTGTGGCAGGTGATCCCTGTAATTCATTGTGTGGCTCAATATGAGTGTTAGGGTGTTGCTCATTCCCAGTGTTCAGGGCCTATTAGATAATTCTGTTTTGTGGTCATGTTAGTGTGCAAATCTCAAATGAATATCTGCAGGTAAGTTTCCATGTGCAGTTCTTATTGATAGTTTCTGTAGGAATAAATTATAGTAAATTTAGTCACCTTAAAATTTTATTGTGGGTTTTGAGAGCCAAGAGCTCAAGCCTGTTACATTCTTCTCAGTAAAAATCTTCTAAGCAAAGATCAAAGTAATTGACACTGGCTGTATTCCTTGTCATCTCTTTGAAATGCACTGACCTGCATGTAAGAGTGACATCCTAGATTAGTAGCTAATATTCCTCCTGTTGAAATATATAAAATAAAACTATGCTTGACTGAAGACAGGACAGGTCTTCAAAAATTGCCAGGGGCTCCTAAAGAAAACTTACTCTGTTTTTATTTGTAGGAAATGGATATAACATACGTAATCTTCTGAATGAAGACAGTGTTCTTCTCTTCACACAACTCAAAAACAGGTGAAGAACTTTCTGCAGAGAAGTTTGCTTAGACACTTGTCAAATTTTTGTGTGTTTTGAAGTTCTTTTTACATACAAAAATGTTTGAGTGGGCCCACCCTAACATTACAAATGAATACAGAGCAGCTGAAATCAACATAAAAAGAGTTGAGGAAAAAATCAGAAGAATGTTGGTAGTTTGCTGTCAAACTGAAATGACATACTGAAATGACGTACTGATGCTCTGCATCAGTTATTTTCTTCTGCCATCTTGTGACAGAAAGATATAAGTATGAAATGCGTGGGTCTATTTGTTGTTCCAAATTGTATCAATATGCTTAATCTCCCTAAAGATGCTCAGCACTTGAAAAAATGTTGACATCTTCAGCTAACATCTGATAGATAGTCTTAACGACTGCCTGGTACAACCTGCTTAGAATAATCTCTGTTTAAATGACAAACCTGCTGTTTACATTCCAGTAATTGTTGTCTAGGAGATGGGCTGCTGCAATGCTGCTGTACTGGGGTCCAGCTGCCTTCTCATGTTAACGACAGGCACCCCCTTCCTTGTCTGGCAGCTGGATGATTAGTGCCTCCAATCTGAATAGGAAAATAGGAGCTCTTAAGTAGGAGCTTATCAGTTGTGTCTTTTGTGTGGAAGCTATGTCCTGATTAGCTCTGAACATTGTTGATAGCTTTATTTTGTGTAGCAGTGATAGGTCATTGCCAAATGTATTACTTTAATATCTCCTTTTGATTTGCTTGCTGTGTTCCTGGATAATAATGAGGACCTTTGAGAAAGCTGTAATTATACTGTAAACTCCAGAAGCCAAGTCTAGACAGCAGATGGTATACATAGCATTTGTCTCCCAAGCTCTTCGAGGTTCCTTCTGACTGAAGATAAGAATAAACTACAGCTATTTTTGTATGCTGCTTTCTCTCTCTGGTCATTGCTATCCTAAAAGAGAAGGAGATAAGGAAAATTGAATTGGAGTTGTGAACTTTTAAGGACTTGAGGATTGAGCACTAACCTTGTAAGCAGTCTTGGCCATGATCTTTATGCTAAATCTAGAGTATACATAAAAGAAGGAAGGAGGTGTTGGCTTTCAGCTGTCAGCTAACTTCATGTGTCTGTGAAAGGGCTTGGACATGAAGATTGCCATGCCTCTCTGAAAGATCCTCTGGTTTGGGGAATTTGAGATAATACTTTCTGTCATTCTCTTTCAAGCAGTAGTTCCTATGGTTAGTGCATTTCCACTGACAATGGAAATACTTGGTAGAAGTTGTGTGCTGTCTTTTCATTCGTGTCTAAGTCACGCGTAACTGAGATGAAACAGGAACATGCCTATTGCCATTTAGTTCTGTCTTGAAACAAACTATTTAGTAGTCATAGTTCAGACTACACAGAAAGACCTTTTTTTCCCAGCCTCAACTTTTGTAAGCCGTTCAAGAGCTAAAAAAGAAAAAAGTCATTTAGTTACTAGATATAAATTTGGTGTTGGCAGCTTTTCTAAATTTTGGGCATGGGTTGGTCTCTTCAAGGTCAGCAAGATTCAAATAATGTCCTTCCTGTGTTGGAGCCATACCAGCTACCAGATGGGTACACATGCTGTCTCACTGCTTGAGGGGATCTCACCCACTAAAACGTTTAGTTTTTAAGTCTTTCAACTCCTCAGGCCTACAGAGATCTGGAATTTTGCCACTTGGAAAAAGAGTACAGGTCTAAGGTTAAACGAAAGACTCTGCTTCTCACCCAAGCAGGCCTCCCAGCAGTCAGGCCATAGATATGATGGTCTCTGATCCCAGCAGCAAATTGGTTCCAGGTGAAAATCAGAACAAGAAAACTTTCCAGTTGTGTTACTGGCCAGGGAGTTCTGAACGAAAATACCCTGCAAATTCTTTTTTGTATTACCGGTCTGCAGAGTGGGTAGCAGAAGGATGGATACTTCAGGGGTTAATGTAGGAACTTATGTGGATGGACTGCAGAGCTCATGGTCCTGAAGAGGAGTGTGGGTGGCAGAGCTCAGCAGGCTGCTGAGCAGGGATGGGTTTTCATTTGGTGGGCTGGGATGAGAAGTGATAACATTACCCATGTCATATCAGGCACTGATGAGTCTTTGCCCACTGCAATTTGGCAGCAAGGTTGTGAAGGGTTTTCTTTTGAGTCAAGAGGAAGAAGTCCTTCAGGATGCTTTCTTAAGCAGAATTAATGTGTGGAGACCTTTTTCTGACAGAGGCTGGAAAGTGCAGATGTTCAAGTGCAGGTTTGAGGTCAGCATGCCTGTTTGTGTTTTCCTAATTCTGTGTCTGGGAGTGTCAAAAGAACAGGGTGGATTTGGTAAAGTATGTCACTTTTTAGGCTGGATGGTTTTGTTGCTTTCTGGCTGGTCGATTTCTTGGGAGAAATGTCCTGTGTAGTTTTCAGAGAACATTTTGTAGTTAGACTACATCTGAATATGTTTGTGGTTTACTTTTTTTTTTAAGAAGCAATATCAGTTTTGCCAAGGGATGTTCTCTGGAATATTGCTCTGATTTAGCAACAGTTCTATTACTTGTCAGTAGATGGGGCTTCAGGCACAGTTCTTTGTCCTTTACTGGCCTCTGCTCATTAGATTCTGGTTTTTGAAAGGCAGAAAGAAGAGTGTGTTACAGGTGGAGATAGATTTAGTTGAATTCTCTTGCAAGGAGATGTAAATCAGTTGCCATTCACAGTAGGACTCAACTATTGAACGTTGCTAAGTTCATTCTGTTACATGGATGTTGTTGCAGCCACTTGCACAAAATTGTTCTTTAAAACATTAGTCCACAGCAGGAGCTGGGTTGTTCACTGGTACTCTGGATTGCATTTCAAATTTTTTTCTTCAGCTTGGCACTTGTTAGAAATTTGCTGCTGTGTCATTAGCCTAAATGTAGTATGAGGAGGTGCAGGAGAATGTTCTGAGTGCCAGGACTCCTATGGCTGCTGAGTTGTGCAGTGTGTCAATCAATAATCAGTTGTTAGTCAGAAGCACCAGCTGATGTTTCACCTCTGCCTGGTCTTGCTTTGGCTTCTGCTTCCTACATTGGTGTACACAGCAGGCCAAATAGGATATTGCAAAGTAATAACCCTTTTCTGAAATGTGAGAAGTTAGTGTTCTTCCTGCATATGGGTGATTCTTTTTTCCAGCCTATTTTCTGTTCTGGTGAGTAATCTCACTTCCACTGTTTTAGCCAGGTTTTTGTGGAGCTAGGCTGAAGTTGGTTAACCAGTGTTGCCTGTTGTGAAGTTGGGATCTTTGTCTTGAAAGAGAAACAACGTTTTCTGTTGTCTGTGAGATACACTTACTGTTTCTGGAGGATACATCCTGATGTCCTGGGTGATATCTCTGTTTCAGTATATTAATTCATTGCTTTCTGTCAACAGTAATTGAGAAAGCTGGAAACAAAAGCCAAGTCACATATTTCAGCTTTATGTTAATAGGTTCATGTGTTCTATAGTAGGTACTGTGGTAACATCCAAGGGCTTGTTTAAAGAGGCTTAACTGAGAAGCCGTGCAAAGTTTTGAAGGCTTTGGCTCCCTTCAAAAAAAAGGTTAGTAGGTTCTTCTGCATTTCATTGTTTCTAACCAGTTTCATTTGGTTAGAAAGCTGTTCCTGTTTTACTAAACAAAGATTTTTGAAGCTTAAATTAGCTGAAGAATGATTGCAGAACAGTCAGATGTGTATGCACATCCATATTTGTACAACTCTGTAAATATAAAATAGGAGATTGTGAGCTGAGTAATTACAGACAAAATAAACAGGACCAATAAAACAAACTGTTGAGACACATATACAGCTTCTCGTATTTTTCAAGTGCACAACTAAATTGGTTATCTGCAGATGATTTTAAATTAACATTTGGGGAATGCAATAAACCTAAAGAGCTATTTCCTCACTTCATAATGGCTGAAAAGGCATTTCAGCATGAAGGAATATTTCTTATATTTCTACTGATGTATAGACTCTGCATGTTGTCTTTTGTAATACAGGATTTACTTTAAGTGGTGATTGATTGCAGGTGATACATCTAACTGAAGAGCATGGAACATGCCTCTTTAATGGTATTGACAGCTGTTGTAACTGGATATTTTAGTTTTTCCAAGCTGGTACATTTCCTTGGCAGAATCCTGTCACTTCACAGTTGTTCACAAATATAGTCAGAAGAGATCTCAAAGGCAAACTTTTTGGGTTGCATGGATGAGCTTCAGTTAGAATTTGACAACCAAAGTGATTCCTATGATCCAGTTCTAAGAGGAAAACATGGTTGATCATCAGTCAGCTGCAGATTATTAGGAAACAAATATTTTAAAAGGTTTGCCTGCAGAGCTGCTCTGTGTTTTTAAGCACACCCACAAAGCTCCCATTCTGATCTGCTTCAGTTGAGCTTCTGTGCCCAAGTAAAGGTGCAACACAAAAGGTTGTAAAACCACAGGTACTTCGCACTCCTCCTATAGTCCCATTTGGAGCAGAAGAGCAGCAGTGATTGAAACAAGGAGCTGGAAGAAACAAAGTGTTTACTTTGTCAGTTTGACTGTTGAGATGCAAGTCTGTAAGTGTTCACAGAAAAAAATATTAATGTCTAGAATAAGATTCTTAACTTCTCTTTGCAGCTTGATAGGTAAGGATTTTTAAATTTGAAAACTGAAGAATTCCAGTACTCTTGACAAATATTTAGGAAGTATATTAAATGGCTATGTGTTAACACACATTATTTCATTTAGCTTATTAAATTTTTTCATCATGGTGTTTAAAGCTACCTTTTCATGTGTTTTCAGTAACAGTATCTGAAATGAGAATTGATCAAGATGGCAGATGCATGGTAATGCTGTGAGGGTCTCTTCTGGAGTCAATGTACTGTAAAGAGGGAGAGGAAAGGAGTGATATGAGATGTGTAAACATAATGAAGAGCTCTATATTAATGCTCAGAGGTGTTGCATACTAACTGGTCTAGGTTATGCAAAGCATCTTTAATGAAGCTCAGTAACTTTGAAAAGCTTGGTATACTAAAGGTTTTCTGGTGTTGGTGCCACAAGGACACAGCTGTCCCTGCTGGTAACCCACACTCCTGGTTTGGGATTCTGGTAGTGGTCTGATCACTTGCATGTAAGAGCATTATGTCATCTTATCTAAAGCTACAGGGTTCAGCTAATGAGCATGATGTATAATCCACCGAAGAAAAGGCTTGAATTTAATGAATTTTACCCTTTCTTTATGTTAGCGACACTTCAGTGTTGTAGTACAGCAGGGGTAATTACAAGAATTGAAAGTTAATTACAAAAAAGTTTTTTTCAAACACTATCTGAACTTGAAATTTTATTGCTGACAAAGAGGGGGCTCCCCTAGGATGCTGTAGCCTATACACTGAAGAAACTGAGCACTTCTATATTTCAGTTAGTGCCAAGTGAGCTCTGAGGCTAATTAATCAAAACAAATTCACAATTAAGCTCAGGAAGGAAGACTAATTAAGTAGACAGTTAAGAAAAGTGCTGAAGAAGGGAGCAACCTTAAGGGGAAAGTGTGAGACTCCCAGTACTGGCCCATGAAGGACAATTAAGTGATAATTGCAGAGGCCTTTTTGCATCCAGCAAATGCTGTCTGCCTTTTATCATGGCTGATTTTCTTAGGAGTAGAAGCAGACACTTGCCTGATGAGCAGCTAAGCTTTACTGTGCACTCTTAAGGTAATTCACAGGTAAAGCAGAGAGGTTGCTGCAGCTATAAATTAGAACACAGCACCCAGACTTGAACAGTATTTAAGGTAGTGAAAAAGCCCCATTGTGTTTTAAAGACAGACTAACTTTAAATGTTTGTTTTATTTCCCTCTTCATTTTGTGGCATACCAAGTCCATGTTAGCAACCTGTTTAACCTTTCAAACAAATTACTCTGGCTGAACTGTCAGAATTTAGAATAGCTTCATTTTGTTCAGTTGCTCACCCCACTGAAGTTCACAGAAATCATTACCTTGTCATGAAATGGCTTCTGCTGCTTATGTCCTTGTATTGGGTTTGTGTGGCCAGGTTTTGATGGTGGTGGGGGGTGGTTACTGGGATGGCTTCTATGGGAAGCCAGTAGCAGCTTCCCTGTGTCTGACAGAGCCAATGCCAGACAGCTCCAGTGCCAACCAGCCACTGGCCAAGGCTGAGCCCACCAGAGTTGGTGGTAACTACTCCGTGGTAACATTTAAGAAGGAAAAAAAGTTACTGTGCCAAAGTAATGATGGACAGAGAAGAGAGGAGTGAGGATATGTGAGAGAAACAGCCCTGCCCACACCCAGGTCAGTGCAGAAGGAGCAGAGATGAGGTCCTCCAGGCACTGGAGCTGAGATTCCCTGCAGCCCGTGGACGGTATTGGGTGAGTGATCTCTCTTTGCCCTTATCTCAACCCAGGAGCCTTTCCTTACATTTTCTCTTCCCTGTCCAGCTGAGGGAGGAGAGCGATAGAGTGGCTTTGGTGGGCTCCTGGCATCCAGTCAGGGTCAGCCCACAGTCCTGCTGCATGACATACTTGTGGTTTTTGGTGGAAAAAAAAGAGGAGGGACCTACAACACTAGTATTGATTTTACTGAAAATACTTTTAATTTTCTTCTGAAGAACTTTTTAAGTTAGCAAAGCTAATCTCTGGTGATATGCTGAGGCTTGTAGATGAGGTGCAAGCCCCAGACTTCCTGCATACTTCCTTGCCTATTTACATTGAACTGTGATGCTAATGAAGTACAGAGCCTCTCTTAATTTATTTGACATAGCATGGGGTAAAAATTTATGTATGTGTTCATTTTTTTTTCTCTTATCCGGAACTTGAATTATTTCAGAAATTATAGTGGAGAGGTCTCCTCAAGTATTTATTAAAATTTTGATAGTAATTTCCTTTTTACATTAAATTCCATGTAAACATTCTGCCACTGTGATGTACTGTGTCTTTCTATGCAAGTTGACTGTTGTCTTCTTGAAGTATCTGTCCAAGGTGCACTTTTGTCTCTTTTTTTCTTCCTTCTCTTGGAGCAGGCTGCAGGATGAGGCATTTACCTGCTGCTGTTTCAGCTCAGCTGTTCCATCAAGTTTCAGTCTGCTCCTTCATTTTTTGTCTTGCTGCCTAAACTAATTTCCTGCCCTATTTGGATGCATTTTCCTTCCCAAAGGTTTCTTGTCTTTTTGCCACTTGCAAGGATTGAATCATTTTTTTAGCCCAGTTCCAGGTATTTGAATTATTTTGGAGGTGTTCTTGTGCCTGAAGGTTCCTTTGCTACCTCTCCTGCAAGTTTTGTGCAGGGCCTGGCAAAGCTCCTAATTTTCACTCTCAGAGAAGTGATGCACAGCTTTCTTTGGCCTCTGTTCTTTGAAAGACTTTTATATTGTTTTAATCCCAAGAAGGTAGGCTTAGGATGTCACTGGGAAGGTGTTTGTTATTGTGATCATCTGCTGTTTTCCTGGCTGCAGAAGCAGAACTGAGACTGCTTCAGGCCCACTTGGTTGCCCTTGAACCTCATCCATCTGTTGAGGCTGGCTCTGCAGTGCTGGAAGAATCCATCCTAGCACCATTCCCCATGGCCAGACTTACCCTGGCGCATCGTAGCATTGTGCTTTTTGCTCCTCTTAGAGCACTAATTCAGCGTGCTGGTGACTTCCTTTGCCTTGGCACAATCTTGATGTGTGTCTGCCGTCACTTAGGCACCTCGCCATACCCTAATTTCGTATTGGCAGGCTAGTCCAGGCATTCACCTGCTCTTACATCTTCATTCCTCTTGCCAGTGGGAATGCTGCCTGGCACCAGCTGGTTTTGGCACAGAGGTATGCCCATGGCTGCACAGGTGGGTGGGGGTCTCTCATTTGCCCTCTCACACCCTGTTGCTGCTTGACTTTTCTGGTAAATGCCAGGAGAAAAGTAATCTTCCTGGTTTTTAATGTTTCTGTTGTGTCGAAGGAGTCTAGACTGCAAGAGCTGTAAAGGTTGGATGGCACCTCAGGATCAGCTTCCTACATTTCTCTTGGAGATGGAGCTGAGACCTTGCCAAGCACATGTGACATACCCTTCCATGTAAACACTTCTGCCCACAAAGTTCAGATCCCGTCACCTCTGTTTTACCATACTTAGTGCTGCGGCTGGGAGTGTGTGTTTGCAAAGCACATCAGAGTATTTGTGTACACACTTGCATCCCCAGTCTTGCTGCTGTGGTTGCTGCGGAGAGGTCAAGAGGTACAGAAGAGATCAGGATACAGAAGCTTGTATGTGGGGAAAGAGCTTATCTGAATCCAGGGTGATCAGCTCTCAGTGGTCCTGCTTGAGCAGAAGTGTTGGATCAAATGACTTCCAGAGGTCCCCTCAGACACCCTGTGAAGTTGCAACCTGTGATATGGAAGCTGTGCTTCTGTAAGTTTAGTTCACAGTTTTGTTGGGAAGACCCTTATTTGTGTACCCCTCAAGTGGAGGGCACAGCAGGCCACCAGTATTGCCACCAGAGCGTGGGGTGTGCCAGAGCCCTAGATACTGATTAACAGCCACTGCCATCCCTTTCTCCACAGTAAAGGACAAAATGTGCATGCTAAGTGGAGTCACAAGTGTCAGCTTTAACCTCGCCTTTCTAGTCTGGGCTCTGAGGAGTCCCTCTAGGCTAGACACTTAACTGGGTTTGATGAGGAGTCCATTGCTCATTTTGGGGGAATTAGCTAACAATTTTCTGCATATACACTGCAAAACATTTTACTGTATTTGGTTAGTAGGTTGTTATTTTCACCTGCAAGTCTTAACAACAGTATTCCATGCATGGGCTTTAAACCAGTTGAAAATTCAGCATCTTGCACTCTCCAGGCTATCAAGTGTCTGCTTTTCCCATATAACTCTACATGTGGAGTAGCAGTCCTCAGCTGTCGCTTGATGTGGGGTGTTGCATCAGGTATTATTTTCAGTAAGAATTTTAGTTCTTGGTTATTTTCCCTACTGTCAGCAGCTTTGTGTGACCTTTGGGACTATGGACCAGAGATTGTGAACCATTTGTGTAAACCTGAGTTAAAGGGAATAAAATACAGGCAAGATCTTTATAAAAATAACCTGAAACTCACATGCACATTAACTACTGAGGCCTCTTGGTCCTTCACAAGATATATTTTGTATTCGAAAGAGCTTAAGAAAATACCTGGAGAGCAAGTGTCAGTGCCACAACCAGGTGTGGCTTTGACAGCTCCAGATTTTGCACAGATGAACACATTTGTCAGAGACCACTATTAGTTAAATTAAATTAGGCTAATGTGCTCTTTTGAGCATAATTGAAATGATACTAATGTTTTTATTGATTTGCCACTGGAGTAGGTGAACGCTCTGATATTCTTGCTGCTGTGAGTACAATTTGCAGTTGTTCCACTTTACTGTCTAGTAGCTCCCCAATATTATGGCATATATAGGCCTAATTTTTCCTGTGTTAATTTAAACTAATTGCTGTTTTTTTTATAATTTAGAGCAAAAGCAAGAGATATGTTGTTGGACACCTCTTCCCCATTACCTGCAAATTGAAGATCAATTAATGCAGAGGAGTTCTAAAGAACGTTGGATATTTCCATCTGTCCCCAGTTTTAGGGGCATGTTGTTTTCATTGATCTTAAAGATCTTTCTTCAGTGTAAATGGTTATGTTATTGTTATGAATTATCTTTTCTTTTGTATCAATAAATATTAAGTAATGCAAATCAGTTTTGATTTCTTTGATTTAAAATAATTTTAGAATCAGTTTTCTAGCATTCCGTGTGGTTTTGAAAATGTAGGTAATTGCATGAATTTGACTTGTAAATATTTATGAATAAATATGTGTTATCTTGAGTGGCTTCAGAAATATCATGAACTGAAATGTTTCACTGTATCTTTAGAGTTGTTGAAACATTCAAAGGGAGTTTGAAAGTAAAATAGTTTCAAAGGATAGAGTCATAGAATCATTAAGGTTGGAAAAGACCTTAAGAGCATGGAGTTCAACCACTAACCCAGCCCTGCCAAGGCCATCACTAAATCATGTCCCTAAGTGCCATGTCTTTTAAATACTCCCAGGGACAGTGATTCCACTTCCCTAGGCAGCCTGTGCCAGTGCCTAACCACCCTTTCAATAAAGAATCTTTTCCTAATATCCAGTATGAACCTCCCCTGGTGTAACTTGGGGTCATTTGCTCTTGTCCTGTTACTTGGGAGAAGAGACCAACCCTTACCCAGCTACAGCTTCCTTTCAGGTGGTTGTAGAGTGTGAGAAGGTCACCCCTGAGCACTTGGCCTTGTTGAACCTCAGATGCCAATGGATATGAGGTTTGAAAAACAATGTTCCTAGCTGACAGTGGCTTTGGTTGCAGTTTGAATCCCTGGTATTCCTGCCAAACATATACAGAACTTCTAGTTGGAATGGTGCAGAATTCTTTTGGTTTTCAAGCAAATCATAATCAGAGCTGGATTCTGCTGCAGCTTGCAATCATTCAGCCTCTTCATATTTGGTATGTGATGACTTCGTGGTCTCCTCCACATTTTCTATGAAATTTTCAAGGTGTTTCCATTTAGCTGGAGATGGTGCTCCCTAAGAACAAATCTTGCCAAGTCATCAGAGTGAAATAAAATAAAAACACCTCCCATCCCTTCAAGGAAAATATGGTCCATTAGTTTTTCATTTGCCAGGAGCATCAGTTTTTAATGTTTTTCCCTTTCCCTTTATCTCCTGAGAATATCAATCTGCATAGATCTATTAATTCCACAGCAACGAGCTCATTTGCTCAAAAATCTTTACAGTGGGTAGTAAAAGTAGGTCTCCCCAGGAATTATTTAACACCCAAATTGAACTCAAGAATCCTATGCATAGAGCTGGGTGGCTGTTGCTGGGTTTCTTTTTGGTAGTGGTGGTTGTTTTTTTTCTATAGCATCTTTGCCTCATCTGAAGTCACTGTTTTCTATGATAAGGTGGGTGTTGTAAGGTTGTTCAGCATTTAAAACTCGGGAATGTGGTTGAGTATTAAAAATAATTCTGGAACCAAAAGAATTTTTGGAGGTGAAAGGATGAGGAAAAATCCTCTTGGATAGCGGCATACTATACTATGAATAATAGTGTATTGTTGTATAAGCATTGCAGAGGAGGGAGCAAGAGTTCCACTCCTGGAAGGTTCTGGGAGCTGTTTATAACATTAACTCCCATCAGCCTGGAAGAATCAGAACATTTACCCTTCCAATGCCACTTAGAGTCAGTCATAACTACATAGAAGGAGGGCAGTTGCAGTAAAACCTGCACAGTGACCCAATATTAACTTTTTGGAAAAAGGAGCTTCTTTGTCTGTTACATGGATGCTTTGTTTGCAGTTTGTTGTGTCCCTGGAAGGTCACAGTTTGAGGAGCTGTAAGAAGTGATAAACAGGTAAGGTGCACAGTTCTTGGGGACATGATAGAAGATGAGACTGAATTTTTCTTGCATGTGAAAGAATTTGACATAAATCTTTTCATTTTAGGGGATAGAAAGCAAAGTATTTTTCTTAAAAGTGACTCCAGTCATCCTGCTTTCTCCACTGCACAGCAGGAGGATGTAGAATATCCTGTGCCTCATACCAAGCAAAGGTGCTGGTGGTTATACAGTAGCCCAACTGGGCATGGCATGTGCCACGAGCCACAGAGTCACTGCTCGGGGATTGCCAAGCCAGTTCTGAGCTCGTGTGTTTACTTGTGCTGTGACACGTGGTGGGCATAAAGGCACGTGCTTGTACTTGGGACTTGGGAGCAGCCATGGAAGCTGCACGTTGTTCAGTGGTGGTGGAAGAGATTATTAAAAGTCACATTTATTACTCGTTTTTGGCAGCTCAGTGTTGGTTTTACCATGTGCGTCTCTTGTGTGTTTTCAGTATCTTGAGTTAAAGTTTCTCTCCGGTAGGAAGCCACTTGGTCACGCTGGGATGAGGTCTGCTGGTGCACATCTGTGACTGCTTTCTCATGGGATTCAGCTGATACTAAAAAAAGATTTTCATGCCTCTGCAGATAAACAGGTTTAACTTGTCTGTTAAGGATAGTGTGATTTTAATTTTTTCTTCTTTTCTGTTTTCAGCTGGGTTATCCATATGCACGCTTCACTGAAAGACTATGGATCAAACCAGTGCCAAATGTTTTATGGCTTAAGGAATTAAGATGAAAGTGGCTGAGGTGCAGACAGCTCTCCTGGCTGCCTCTCTTCACACTGAGGAAAGCTTTCCTGTGCCACAATAGCCTTGCTTTGCTTCAGGCACTGCCCCAGCCTGGTGGAGCTCTGCCATGCACCAGTCCTGCTGCCATCATGTCTGCTTTCTACTGCTCTGAGATCCCAGTCTGTACATGAGGCAGAGAGAAGCCCATTTCCAGCTCAGGCTGATTGTATTTAGTCCTTTTATTTTTTTCTTTCCTCATGAAGGAAGTAAATAGAACTAATCTGTAGGATTTACTAATGGGAGTTCAGCCAGCCCTGAGGATTCATGGTCTTGAAGTCCTGTGCTTGATTATTTTGCATTTCTGTCATTAAAATCAGGCTGCTTTAGGTTACTCTGCTAAATGTTGCAGAAAAAAAGGCACTTGGACCAGCACTGAGCCAAGGATACTTAAACAGAAGGTAGCCTGGTAGTTTCCTTGCTGCTGGTTACATTTCTCCCTCACAGGCACGTAAGGTAGGGGGTGTGAACACTTCTGGACTCACAAAAAGTGTTAAAGTGGTGGCTTTTGGACATTGGTCTTTTCCCTTCTCTCTTTGAAGGGAATGCAACCAATTTGACCAAAACAAATGAGTCAGAAGATTGCATATGGCTTTCAAAAATGGGGTCTTCTTTCAGATTTTTTTATGTAGCTCACATCACCTTACTCTGAATGAATGAATGCTGTGTTGTTTTGGCATGGGGTTTGTTTGCACTTTTTTTGGCAGTTCAGCCTCCAAAGAAGCTTCTAATAGCAACTCCCTGTAACCTTGGCAAGCACAGAAACCGCTAAAATGAATGCAGGAGCAAGCAGACACAAACCCCAGTAAAAATACACTGAAAGTAAGTTTTGAAATTTTTTCTCATGTTTGAGAATAGTTGTTGCTCTTTTTCCTGTGTGCTATGACTCCCAAAGGCAAAGCGTCTGCAGAGGATTGAAGATATCCTGGGAGCTGGCAGCAGGACTGTGCCTCTGCTGCAGACCAGCCAAGCAGCCCGCTCCATGTGCAGGGTGGAGGTTCCATCTGCCTTCCACCATCTCCAGACTGCTGTGGCAGATGCTGTTTCCCAGGGAGCAAATCTTGCTGCGTTGCCCTGGGCTCCAGAAGGCAGGCGTTGGAGGAGGGAGGAAACCAAGCCAAGCTCATAGAGCTGTTGTAGGGATGCAGAGAGATTGTACTCAGCCAGAGGGGGATGGCACCCGCCGGCACCCAGCACCCCTGCCCTGCTGAGGAGGTATCTGCTCATTGCTGCTGTGCACAGCTCTGCTGAGGGCACTCTTTGCTTTTTCAGCTGGCCCTGATTTTGAGACTTCTGCTCTGCCCAACAAGATGTCTTGTTCCTGTCTGTTATCCAGTGTCCCTGAGCTGAGCCTTCTGCCCTCCATTCACTCACCTTCTCAGAGGTTTATTCCTGTGATCCTGCATAGTGCTTTTTTTGATTATAGTTTGTATTTTTAATTGGTTGAGGAGAGGTGTCATCTTGTTTATATCCATGGAAACTGGAGCCATGGGTTTTGAGTCATTAAATGTATACCTAGGCAGGACTGCTGTTGCAGTCACTGCCTGCTGCATACAGGCATATGTTTTCATTTTGAGAACCTTGTGTTTACAGAAGACAGCAACTGAAATCCTGGTTTAGAGTGTTCGTTACAGCCAAACTGCTGTGGTCTGGCTGCTGCAAGAGTTAATTTTCAGTGAAGCACATACAGTGGTACTGAGTTTCTAGCCCAAATGTAACAAACTTATTGCCTCTGCAGGTGAAATTTTATTTCTTTCATGGCAGACAGCTTAGGAGCTCACTAGAATGGGAACATGCGTAGGAAACAACTAATATTTAACTCAATCTCTTCCCTGAATGATGGCAAAACTGAGACTCTGTATGTACCTGATGTAGAATAGGCCTTTTTCATCACATGCTTTGCATTCCTTCACCAGGTATGTATTTAATCTCTGTGTGGGCAGTGGTGGGTTTCTCTGTGCTCTGTAAATGAAGTTTTGTGATCACAAGACATAGCTTCTGTTTTCCACTAGAGGCCAATGACGTGCAGGACAAGGCTGCTGCAAGGCTTTCAGGGAAAACCCCATCTTTTTTTCCCTTCCAGACCTGTTGCTGAGCAGTGGTATCTCCATCTTGGTGATTATTTCTTCTTTTAGAAATCGTTCTCCCTCTAATGAAGTGGAATTCAGTTGCTGTCTTCCTCCCAGCATTTTGTTCCCAAAACCTTAAAGAAGGTAAAGAATTGGCATCTTGATTTGCTGGTACGTGTTCCTTCCACGTTTCCAATTCCTAGCTGTTAACTATGTAGCAGCTTCCATGGAATAAAGGGCACATCGAAGAGGCAATGGAAACTGAGTAATGCCAGTGCTTGGAACTTTTTTAAAAGTTTCAGGAAATGGTACATCTTTAGCTACTACGTTTTACTGGGAAGCTTCCTAAATTTTCCTAAATACAAGTGACCAAGGCAATAACATCCCATTTCAGCTGAGGCGCTGGGTCCTGTCTCTACTCTGACATCATTCTGCTCAAGTGCCTTTGCCTCCTGACTGCTCAGGTTTTATCTCAGTCCTAAGTAATACAACTAGTATTTTGCAAAGGTTTTAAGAGGACCAGAACAGCAAAAGTTTTCAAATATGGAGCTGGTGGTGCCAGCTCTGTGTCACAGACAGGAGAAGCCATCTGGGATAATATTTCTTGGCCTGGGAACTACTCCATGTTTTCTGTCTCAAGTAAGTGAAGAATAATGCTGCCTAATGTGCTGGTTAAAGCAAGAAATGTTTATGGTAAGGCAAAGGCACTGCTTGGAGCATTAGCTTGGAAGATTGTTTAGGATTTTTTGCTGCCTGGCAGGGGTGTCTTGTAGGTGGCACATACATGTGAGCCCCTCAGAATGCCACACTGCTGGGCCTGGCTAGGGCACTGTGCTTTGGCTGCTGGTCCTAAACCTGTGAGATTTCTCTGGGGGTTATAGGAAACCTGCCTTTAGAGGGAATTGGGTTTCTCCTTCAGAAGGATATGCTGCTATGGATATGCTGCTATGGTAGGAAGCAAAACTGAGGTGGGATTGCAGCTCAGAGGGTTGCCTGAGCCAGCTCTAATCACGTGGTGGAACGGCTTAATGCAGTCCTTTGAGCTAGGGTACACCCATTACCCCCCCAAGATTTATCAGCATCTGCAAGGCCGTGACCCAGCCTGTGAGTCAGAAGGGCTCTGCTACAGCCTTTCTGTGGTTAGAGAGGGGAGGCAATTGGTGCATGAGACAGGCTGTAACCCATGAGGTGTCACCTCCAACGTCATTCATCTGTTGTCTCCAAAGGACTTCCTAATGTGGCAGCATGAGCTGCCTTGAAGTTTATACCACAGAATATGGTACCTGGCTCTTGCAGAATAAATGGTGTTTGCAGTATTGCACTGTTTGCTAGGCAGGGGCCTCTGGAAACCGCCTCCGAGTTGCCAGTGGCTTCAGCGAATATTGAACACCTTACTGTCAACTGCAGAAAGCTGATTTATTACTATTATTTACTCCTCATTAGCACCGATGTAACACAGCAGGGAATCGAGAGCAGCAGCGGCTTCCTGGCCGTTATCTGATGCTGCTGATGGCCATGTGTGTGCCGTGCTATGTTGTTACGTTTGTGCAGGACCTGAGATCAGGAGGAGGTAGCAGCTGGCAAAAATGGGGGGAAAAAGGAAGAAAAGGGAACATAGCTTAGCTTTATTTATCCCCTGGTGCAAGTAGTGTCAGAAACACTCATACAGTATATCACATAAATTGAAAAATAAGTAGGAAGTGAGACTGACACATCAGCTTTTAGTCTAAAAGAGTCTAAGGCTATTTTTGCAAAGTGAGCAGTTTTGTGTATTGCTGGTCACACATGCTGTTTAATTTCCCTTGTTTTCCTACTGTGCATCTTCTCTTTCTCTCATAGATGGATGTCAAATAAAGTGTCACTGGGAATCAATGTTAAATGCTCAGTACCTGTTTTAGAATAGAATTACAGAATCATTAAGTTTGGAAAAGACCTCTAAGATCATTGATGATCATAGACCTAGCAAACAGTGCACTGTCTGAGCCATGACCAGCCAGGAGAATGCTGTGGGAAACAGTGTCCAAGGCTTGAAGTCCAGGTAGACAATATTCACAGCTTTTCCCTCATCCACTGGTCAGGTTGCCGGGTCACAAAAGGAGATCAAGTTGGTCAAGCAGGAGCTGCCTCTCATAACCCTGTGCTGGCTGGGCCAGATGCCCAGGTTGTCCTGTCTGTGCTGTGTGGTGGCACTCTAGACAATGTCTGTAAACTTCCCCAGCACTGAGGTCAGGCTGACAGATCTCTAGTTCCCCAAATCCTCCTTCTTGCCCTTCTTGTAGATGGGTGTCTCATTTGCTCACCTCCTGTCAGCTGGGGCCTCCCCGATTAACCAAGACAGCGTTAAATGATGGGAAGTGGCTTGGTGGGCCACTTCTGTTCACATGTACCTGAAAGATTAGAACTTTATGATACAAGGTGCTGGGCAAAAAAAAAACCAACCCAAATCTCTGTTCTACAGTGTTTACATTCTAACTGACAAGGAGAAAAAAAATTATAAATAATTGTTCTGGTGTTATTACACTCCTTGAAACAGTGGGGCCACCCTTATAAGCCCAGTTAATCTTAATAGTTCTTCATTTTCTGAAGAATGATGTTACAGGGTGACTGCCTTGCTGTGACTTAAGCACTGTAAAGCAGATATGTAGACAAAAATGAGAGCCCCCAGTTTGTTGGTGGAGTTTCAAGACAAGCACATCTCTCTGCTGAGATTTGCCACATCAGAAATGTTCAAATGAGAAAAGGGGCTTGGGGTGTTTTCCTAGCTTTAACTCCAAGGTGCTATTTCCCTTGGCAAGTGACAGTACCTTCCTGTCCAGCTGTTTCACCCTCATGTTAAATGGGTTATTTGGAAACTTGCACTTCAGCAGCAGTGGAAGAAGAGCCTTGGGTAACTACAAGTCTGACAGATGCTGAGCAGAGGCAGTGACTCTTGCATCAGCTGCATATGCACAAATGGAGGATACTTGTTATGCTTCTTAATACATTAAATGAGAGGAATGTTCAGCCCTGTTTTCTTGGTACAGGTATTAATTCTAGAGGTTGATTACATCCAGGGAATAAATTCCTGCTCCTTACAGCACAGGCTGACTTTGGGTGGAGCTGGCAGCCCTCTGGCCGTGCTCAGGCTATGGCACAAGAAGGTGGCAGTTCTGTGTTTGGCCAAGGCAGAGACGCTGGCATTGATCCTCAGTTGCCATTCAGCTTGAGCCAACAACTGCATCAGGGTGCACTTCAAGCTGCTCTGACTGGGAAAGGCACTATTAGATCAGTGCATGTAGTATTTTATACTAAGCCTTTTATGCCATCCCCAATATCACAAGTCAGCGGGATGCTTACGAATGAGCACGAATGTTTGATCTGGGCCTGTAATTTTGTTAACTGTTTCTCCTTATATTAATTTACATTTGGGTGATTCTGTGAGAAACTATAGCAGAATTTAATAACACTAATATTAAAAAACCAATATCAGGTCTGCATATTTCAATCTGATTAGTAGTTTTTCTCTTGATTAAATTATGCATTTTTAATGCAAGCCCTTCATTTGTCTGCAATAACATGGCACTGTAACCCTCTGTGTAAAGCGAGCACAATTCAGTGCCCTCTTTGCTCCTGCTGGTCCTGGATGCAAATTTCCTTGTTTCTCAGTAATCTTTTCTCTGTATCCATCATAGCGCTTGCCATTGCTTGCCTAGAATAAAAGGTCATTGTAAATCCTGATTACTCTTGGAAGTTGCTCACACATTTATTTCCTAGACTTGATATATTTCATTCTCTTGTACATCGGAAATAGATTTAATCAAAAATGAGAATTTGTCCGGGAGAAAGAGTTTGTGATGTTTTCTCTTTGTGTGTTTTTTTTCTCCCCATATAAACTGGTTGTGATGAATACACAAACCCCCCTGAATTTAAACTGTTTTTCATTTTAGTTTGGAGAGCTGAAGTAGAATAGTTCTTCTTTTTAAAAAACCTTTCCATTGTTTTGTTCTTTTTTTTTCTTCCTTTTTTTTTTTGCTGGGGATACAAACAAGAATTCACTCTTCACCTCACTGTAACATTTCAGAGATTCTCCAAAGCCAACCCCACCAAAGTGTGGTTAAAATGACAACAAGAGAGCATCGTGGTCAATAGCAAAAGGAGTGTTGAGTTCAGTGACACCAGGACCTTGTGCTGCTGCGGTTATTTGCTAAGTCCATCTCATTCCTGATGCCCTCAAGGTATATTTGGTGTATATTTTTTTTGTATATTTTTTTGTGTGAGGTTGATTGCAAGTTTTTGTCCTTTCCATGTAAAGAAACAAAGATGGCACCTTCACCCAGTTCACCTCTTTGTGACTATCTCATCAAAACTTTATACTGTTCTGGAAAGCTGTGAAAAAGGGACAGCTGGGGTCTCATCTGGGGTCCGTCTCTGCTCTTCCACTTGGCCCTTGTCACGCCTGACACTGGCCTGGTACCATCCCTGGCTCTGTTCATCACAGGAGGATCATGCATCCCTGCCCAGCATCCATGCCCAGCATCCCTGCCAGCACAGGCACACAGCTGTGCCTTATTTTAGGATTCAAAGTTTGGTCGGGTCTAGTTAAATGGGGTCTATCAGTTTTTCAGTGGAGGTTGGTGAAGGAGAGGCTGCAGAACCCAGCTCTTCCTTATCATCCATCCAAAGACTGTTATAATAGCTGCAACCCAAATAACTCCTATGTTATTTGTAAGAAGAAAATTAAAGCAGATTGATTTGCTAAACTCCGGTTTGGACAGGCGTAGTCTGAATAGATTTGGGAGAGGAAAAAAAACAGTTCAAAATGTTTTGACAGGCAAAGGTCAAATGTAAAGTTTTGAAGCCCTAAGTCCTCCATGTGTCAATACTGTGCTTGTGTGATTTCAGAGAAAAAGATAATGTTGCAAAGTATATTTTGAACGTTTTCATGAGAAAATGAGTGGAAGATGCAAGAAATAATTTTCTTCCCCGATTCTGAGCACACACAATTATTTCTGCTGCTTTTTCTTTAAGCAGGACTGATTTTTCTGGTATGCTTGAGATAACTTCTCTAAGAAAATTGTTTACACCACTGATTCTATCCTTAGGCAAATTGAAGTGATGCTGAAGGTGGACTGATTTTGCTGCCTCAGTGCCTCTCCCCTTTTGGGGAGTCCATACTGGACCTTGCTTTCCTGTGGGCTCTCCTTGCCTGGGGTCTAAAAAGTCCACACAGGCAGGCTATCTGATTATCTGATGCTAATTGATTTATTGGTCAGTGTTATGCTTCATCCCCACCTAAAAGTGATCTCTGCTTTTGTCCTGTGACAGAACATCTACCAGGATGGGTGGAATTGGGCTTTCTCCCCCTTAAAACCTGACCAATTCTGCCTTGCACAGGCCTGAATAGCCACAGTGCATCCAGGTTGTGGAGGCTCAGACAAGGAAGGCCAGATCTACAGGAAGACAGCAACTTTCATGAGATCCTGCCACTCACAGTGTGCTGTCTTTAAGGCTTAAGTGTGTCTGTGTGAGGATGACAAACACTTTTGAAAAGTCAACTGCACAGTGAGCATGGCTCCCTTTTGCAGTGTGCCTGTTACGGGATGCCGTTTACACAAGCCCCAGATCCACAGGAATATCCATGAGAGCCAACACATTTTCATGTGCATCCTTATGGTCTTAGAATCTGATTTCTACCCTTGCTGAAAGAAAAATATCCTTATGGTTGCGTACTGTGTTACTGCTCTACCTGTTTTTTCTCTTAATAAGCATCCCTTGAGGGACAGTAGCCATGACAAAAAAAATCACATTTCTGAACCAGGTGCACCCCATTTGTCCAAATGTGGCACTCTGGATTTCCCTGGGGTCAGAGTGAGGCGAGCTCAGACCCATTGATGTAACCTAATCGTTTGTGGTGACATTCAGAAAGTCTGAAAGCTTATTGATTTGTTTTATAATCATATTGTACATCTTTAAGAGCCAAACAAGTGCCCAATTCAAATGAGTGGCTTGATTTTTTTCCCCCTCCAGTTTGTTTAAGCAAAGGGTGATAGCACTTATTGCCATTAAGACACATGCAATTCACATTTGGGCTTTCAAGCCTTTTCAAGCTACCCTGATAGAGGCAAATGTCAAAGCAAAAGGGGATGATCCCTGAGAACCAACCTGTCCTGTTTTTTCTTAATTTTTAAACTGTTAACATTTTTTTCTGTAATGTTGCTACCTGCTAGTCCTGTTTGCTACTGCCCTCACCTATTTTGTAGTACTCCATGTCTGCACAGGAATAAGCCAGCGTGATGAGCATCAGCTACCATTTTTCTTTTAAACTTATAAGATAATGCTATTCTTACAATGTAATATGACTATCTTTTTCCAAACACCAGGCAAAGTGGTGGGCTACGAACTTATACCCAAAGAGAGGAAAAAAAAAAAAAGAAAAATATGTTCCACCAGAAGATTCACAGCTGGCTTTAGTGTTATAATAATTTGATATCATTTTACCATGGATCCATGATTTGTTTGCTTTTCCAAGCAGGACTGTTTCCCCACCTCTTTTCCCTTATATTCTCTCATATTCATGTTTATCAGTTACACACAGAAATAAAACTGTTTTATGGTGAATACCCTCATTAATGTGCTTTAAACACTGTTGACTTTAAAACGATCCACTCCAGAGCTCCAAAGGCATTTTCGAGATTAAAAGTATCATTCCCCTTTTAGCACAAACAATGTGAAGGCACCAGGTAGAAGGCAGAGATAGGGGAAAACCATTTCCAAAGCTGAAAGGGATTCAGGAGATTTAGCTACAGCCTATCCGGCTTAAAATAAAGTTACAGCCCTGTCCTTTCCCGTGGCTCACGTCTCTGACAGCAAACGTCATTAAAGCCGTAGAGAGAGGCATCGCTACTTGTTCTGAATCGCTGAAACTCGATGACCGAGAAAATAATGCCAACTAATGCATCCCTCCGGGGCCCAGTCCTTTAGTGGATTTTTTTTGGCTCCATTTGGGCAGGGAATACTGCGAAGGGGAAGCTGTGCATCAGGAGGAGATGTCTCTGGGTACTGGATATACATCTTGTCAAAATTTAGATCTTGCCCTTTCTCTGAGGATTCAGGTAGTTTTCTGAAGGCATTATGTGTCATTTAAGCTTTCAGGTGTTTTAAATCAACTTTTCAACATGTACCGGCACGATATCCTACCTCATTCACCTGCAATGAGCCTTAAACCTAATTCTCCACATGCAGATACCTGAACTGCCTTTGCTTTCACATTCAGTTTCCCTCTTACTAAAAAAACAAAAAGGTAAATTATTCATTTCGATGTCAGACCACATTTGGGGACTTCCATACTCAGCCCAGCTTTACTGCATAGAAATCTCCCTTCTTCTTGTGTTTGCAGAGGAACTTGGCTCATGGTCCTTTCTGCAAGCCAGAGCTCCAGACTTCCAAAACCTCACCTCTGTTTCTCTACAGCTGGAAATCAAGTGCCCACCAAAGCCATTCTATTACTCCCCCTCCTCAGCTGCAGAGGGGAGAAGAAATATATCAAAAGCCTGATGAGTTGAGAGGAGGACAGTGAGATCCACTCAGCAATTACTGTCACCAGCAAAACAGATGTAACTTGGAGAAAAATTTAACTTTACCAATCAAATCAGAGTAGGGTCATGAAAACAAAAACTAAATCTTGAAAAATCTTCCCCCATCTTCCATCCTTCCTGGGCTTAACTTTACTCCCACGTTTTCTACCTACAGCAGTGCAGAGGATTGGGATTATGGTCAGTTCATCACGTTCTCTCTGCTGCTCCTTCCTCTTGAGGGGGAGGAGTCCTCCCACTCTTCCCCTGCTCCAGAATGGGGTCCCTTCTACAGGAGACAGTCTTTCATGATCTTTGGCAGCATGAGTCTTTCCTGTGGGCTGGAGTTCTTCACAAACTTCCCCAGTGTAAGTCCCTTCTATAGGGTGCAGTCCCTCAGAAACAGACTGCTCTAGCGTGGGTTCCATGTGGAGTGGCAAGTCCTGCCAGAAAATCTGCTCCAACACAGACTCCTCTCTCCACAGGGCCACAGGTCCTGCCAGGAGCCTGCTTCAGTGTGAGCTTCTCACAGGATCACAGCCTGCTTCAGGCATCCACCTGCTTAGGCATGGAGTCCTTTGTGGGATCACTTCTCACCCATGGGCCTCCCATGGGCTTCAGGGACACAGTTGCCCCACCATGGGCTGCACCATGGGCTGCACCATGGGCTGCAGGGGAGCCTCAGCTCTGGTGCCTGGGACAATTTCTGTCCCTCTTTCTGTACTGCCCTGGGTATCCCGGCTGCTCTTCTCACATATTTTCACTCCACACTCTGGTTGCAGTTGCTCTTAAGGTATTTTTTGCCCCTTAAATCTGTTATCTCTGAGGCGCTACTGTCACCACTGATGGGCTTGACCTTGGCCATCAGTAGCTCTGTCTTGGAGCTGGCTGGGATGGACTCTATCAGACATGGGGGAAGCTTCTGGCAGCTTCTCACAGAAGCCACCCCTGTAGCCTACCCCCTGCCTGGCCAGGCAAACCCAACACATGCAATAATACTGCACTTCTAAGGGTTCCCTGCACAGGTGCTTCTGATTTTACCCCTGAGCCCATGCAGGTGGGCTGCAGAATCATTCCTGGGCTGCGAATCAAAGCTGTCCATTCCCATGGCTGCTCCCAGCCCGTGGTGCCTGCCATGCATCCTCAGAGCAATAACGAAGCTGTCAGCTGCAGCCAGCCTTTGCGGATTACCTATATACATTTTGTTCCTGTAAAGCCTCTATTAAGGATGCCATTCCTTGATACATATTTAAGTCAGTATCTCAGCACCACGGTTGCCTGCGTGAAAGAAGCCGAGAAACTATTACTGTGAAATTGCCTGCAGCTCTTGAGCACAGGAGGTAGCAACTGGCTAATAGTTTCTTAGACAGCCCTGGCAGATGTGTCAGGTTGCTTCGCAACTGCGCACCTCGTGGGAGAGCAGTGCGCGAAGTTCCCCCCTCCCAGTGTCCCCTGCTGTAATTAATCCATAGCATCACTTCTATAGTGTCAGCAGCAACATATGGACCAAGCACTGTTTTGCAGGACCAACCACAAAGGAGGAAGACTGCAATTATGTGTCTGGTGATTCTCCAGGGTAGCCATGGGTTGTTTTATGGACAACAAGAGAGTCTGAAGGAGGTGGGATTATGATGTGTGGCCATGAAGATGAAAGAGTGGATAAAATTACCTTTAACCTTAGGTAGTGCTACTGTCTTACATGACACTGCTTCCAGTCTTGCCTACAATGGGAATTCAAAAAGGGCAGCTGCAAAATAAAGCATCCACTTGGCATTCAACTCACTGAGTTGTCCACTGCATGGTACATGTTGAGTGAGCAGATAAAGAAGGGTGCAAGGACACATTATTTTGATACCAACAAAACAGCCTCCTCTTCCTGAAGTTTATAAAGAGCTCCAGAGAGTTCCCAGTCAGAGCTGAGTGCCTGGACTTATACAGATCTAGGTTCAGGTGGAAAACTCCTTTAATTGTCTTTTAAATCCTACCCTAGAAAGAGAGAAATATTTTTTAAGACAGTCTAGCCTCTCTAACCCTATATTAAGACAATTTTGTTGACAAAACCCTATTTACCAATTATCTACTTAATTTATATATTTATATATTTATATTAAATGCATAATCAGATTATATATAAGCTGATTTATTCAAGGAGAGAAAAATATTAAACACTTCTTTTCTGGTTGTATTCACATTGTAACAGCAAAACTCATGCCAGAACCCTATAGGAGAGGTCAGCGGTCTCTGTGCTCCTGTCAGTAACCCCAAACCTCCCAGTTTGACAGGGAGACACTGGTGGTTGTGCCTTGGTGCACTGGATAAGTCATACGTCAGCTGCCTCCAAGGCTCCAAAACCCCAAATGAGAGCCCTTCCCTTCCCTTCCCTTCCCTTCCCTTCCCTTCCCTTCCCTTCCCTTCCCTTCCCTTCCCTTCCCTTCCCTTCCCTTCCCTTCCCTTCCCTCCCTTTATTTCCTTCCTTCCTTTCCTCCCTTTCCTCCCTCCCTTCCATTCTTCACCTCTTCCCCACTTCCTTCCTCCCCCTAAATTTGATGTTTACTAGGAATGATTTTGTCACTGCTTCAAAGCAGGGGAAAAGAGTTTATACTTAAAAAATAATATCAACTGCTTATATTTGATTTTGTCTTGCAGAGATGGTGGGAATAAAGCTGTTATGATCTCTGTGACAGTCACTACTGCTAATGCCTATCATAAAAGCCAGTAAGGAGGCGGATATGTTGATTTATCATGCATTGCTGCTCCCATACATCTACTTTCTAATAAAAATCTGTGGAATTATTGCTTACACCAAGCTTCATGTGCCCAAATTTGTATAGCTAACTTCTCCTGGAAGACTTCAAAGCTTTATTTATGGGAGGCTTTTATCTAGCCGTAAGAAAAGCGCTCGCAATGGGAGCGTGCCTACCCTCGAGACTCAAACCCGTTAAGCGTACAGATTTATGCCACCCAAATTCCCCAGTGGAAAACACGCTCTTTATCTGAGCTCTCGATTAAAGCCTGGCTCCAACTCATGTTTGCTGGCACTGAGGATACAGGTCACCAGGGATTTTTGTATGACCCCCAGATAAGACATCCAGTGCCATCTCTTCAGGCAGGACCACACGCATCACCTAAGATCAAGCCTTCCTTCTAAAGCCCCTAAGGGTTGTTTCACTGCTGTGGTTTTTTTCCTCCCAGAAGAATTGCTTCCTTGCCTGCTTCTTTATCTTATCACAGAAGGATTTTTTTCAGATTTTAGAAATTAAATGGTTTGGTTTAGAGTTTGCTACCTGCACACAGCATGTGCTGAGAAGAGCAATGTGCTATTTTGAGCCAAACTATCTTAAATATGATCTTTGGGACAAGATGTTTCTCTACAGTTCTTGCAAATTATGATGGATTTTGCCAGGTTTAAGAACCAAAGAAATACACCAAGTGCCAAGCTTTATCTTTCCAAGGTTGTGAGATGAAAAAGGTTGATGCCTTGGACAAAAACACCTGTTTAAGGATGGAGGTGAAGGCAGTGAGGAGCCAATTCCTGTTTCCAGGAGCAGTCTGTGGCTATGTGCATCCTACCTTGCCCCTCTGAGCCCTTGGATTCATGCTGAGAATAGCATTGATAGTCCCCTATGTCCATGTTTAAGTGGCATGCTGTCACAGCCCTGACTTGGATCATGGGGAAGGATCAGCACACAGTACTGAACTAAAATGACTTGTTTTTGAACAAACATCCCAAACCAGAGCTGACTCTGGAAATTTCTCTGCACTTGTATTTTTTCAAGTTTGGGACACCATATCGTGTCCATGTTTTTGCAAAATCTCCACAATCAATCATGCAATGTATAATCCCATGGGCACAGCACTGAAAGGGACATGCAAAGTACAACATTCTCAGTATATGGCATTACTTATGGAACAGGTTTGTGTAGTACCCAGCGAGAGTTATCTTCAAAAGCTAACCTGTGGCCTGTTTCTTACCTTAAAACCAAATTGCATCCTCTTAAATTTCTCTTTTTTTTTTTTTTTTGTGGACCTCTTAGTGAATTGGGAGGTAGCCCACTTCATGGCTTCAAAAAACCACAAGAAAAAAATTGTTTGGTTGGGAATGCTAAAAAAAATGCCAGGTACTTCCCCATTTTCCATCCTGCTTTAGACAAACAAATTTCAAACAAATTTTCTTCTCAACATTGAAGCCTAGCTCATCTTTCTCCCCACTAAATATTTCTTCATTTTCAAGGTTATTCCAACTTTCTTTTTCAAGACACGGAGATGATCTTCAGCACTAACAAGAAGTTAGCAGAGCAATCAATGAGAAGGCTTGATGCTTCAGGCAAATTGGGTCTGAGCCAGTTAAATATTTATATGGGAAGAAAGCAAAAACTCTCCTCACGTATGTGTCACCTGTGCTGGAGTGAGGGCTGTGTTTGCTACAAAAGTGCAGTTTGGGCTGATGCTCTATTTTCAAGTGTGCCCTGGAAGCAGTTTTGCATGAAAGAAAGGACAGATTTTTTTCAAGTAGCATATGGAAACATGGTGAAATTGGGAAATAAAAAAGAAATGCCCCAGTTTTTGATTCTGGGAGAATTGCTTTCAGCGATATGAAAAGCCTGTCCTCAAACATGGAGTGAGAAGTTTCATTTTGAGGAAAACAAATTGTTTTGGTTAGCCTGAAGTGTGTCATATGGTACTGCTCACATTTTATATGCCATGGGTACTTAATAATATGGAATAATTTGGAGGATTATTCTACAAGTGGAATAGATTTTGTAAAATATTTGCTACCATATGTGGCTTCCCTTGCATGGGAAGGATGCAAATAAGGAAATACATTCTGAGAAGCTTTATGCAATTTTCACCCACCGTTGTTCTCCTTAAACTAAACAATCCTTCACTATATAACCCTAAGCACCAAAATATTCAAGCAAGTAAGTAGTTCTGATAAAGCTGGGGCATTTGGACCCCTTGCTTGTGGTTGAGGCAGGGGATGAGAGACCACAGGTGTTCACCAAGGCATTTGTTGAAGCCTGTGTAAGTACAGTGAGCCAGGGACTATGAATCTGTGGTCTGCACCATTTTTTCTCTTTGCCATAGAGTGCCTGTCCTACAGCAGGATCCATAGCTTGAATACTTTTGCATTGATACTTGGTAAGTTGATGCCCTGTGGGTCTGATTGTAAGACCATTCTGCTTTCATATTTTGTGTTGTCACTGACTTTTCTGGTACATTGGCTCAGGTAGACCAAAGCACTTTTTCCTGATCTTCTTTGTTGCCTTCCCTGTGCAGCCAACAGCTAAGCAGCTGTAGCTGTGTCAGCATTAAGGCCAGCAGATTTACACTGCAAATACTGGCATGGTGATGTTTTTGCAGCTGTCCCTGGAGGCTGTGGATTCCTTGGAGATGCCTGGAAGAAAAAACTGAGATGAAAAGGAGTTGGAGAAAAAATATCTTCAAGAAATGTTGCTAGAAGTACTCCAAGAGAAGCAGTGTGGATGTCCTGGGGTGCTGGTGAGAGATTGATGGAGAAAAGTAATTTTATTTGCCCATCCTTGGACTTCACAAGGCAGAGTTGCAGCTGAATTGCAGATGGGAAGTTCTTCCCATGCTGGAGATACAGAAGGCTGTTTCCACTGGGTTTAATGGGGCCAGGGAAAAACCTTCTGATGCCTTGCCTGAGACAGTGTTTAATTTAAAGGAAAAAGTCTTTCTGGTCAGAATGACTGCATCCCTCCCTTTGGGCCAGCGTTCAGTCATGGTATCAGATGCTGCTTAAGAGGTGCGGATGTAAAAGCCATCTGCAGTCACAGATATATGACCCAGAGGTTCAGTAATGGAGTAACATGCCAACACAGCTGGCTGCTCCCTAAATGTGTATCCAGAAAATGTTTGATCCTGTTTTTGAGTTGCTTTGCTGGTGCTAAGTGGAGCTATTGCATTACCAGCAATTAAGGCACTTTTCCCCGAGGCTGCTCGGGTGCTGCTTGGCCCCAACACGTCAAGCGGTGCAGGCTCATGTAGCGGGTGGGCTGACCTGTCACAGAGGATGAGGACAATGGAAAGGTTTTCTTATCCCACTGAAAATCGAGCCTTTTTGGAACATTTTGCAAAAGTGTCTCTGCACCCTGGGGGCTGCACCCTCTGCAGGAAGCTTTATATGGAGTGTGGAAAGAAACATAGATTCATAGAATCATAGAATGTTTTATGTTCAAAGGGGCCTTTACAGGGCAACTTCCCTGCAATGAGCAGGAACATCTTCAATTAGATCAGGTTGCTCGAAACCCCATCCAGCCTGACCCAGGCAAGGGGCACCTATGACCCGTTCCAGTGTTTAAGCACCCTCTTAGTAAAACATTTCTTCCTTCTATCCGGTCTGAATCTACCCTCTTTCACTTTAAAGCAACTCCCCCTTGTCCTATCACAGGCCTTGCTAAAAACTTGCCACCCCAGGCTGGCTCATCACTCAGTTTCAGTTACAGACATTTTCCAGCCAGTTCATAGCATCTGCAGCACTCATTGCAATCATTTTATTCTGTTATTTTAAGGCACACCCTATTCTCTAGGAAGGATAGGTGAAATAATGGTTTCCCAGACTTACATGTAACAAACATTGTATTCATACATACCTTGGAGAGTTGAAAAAAAGGGCTGGTTTGAGTAACCTGCGTGTAAGCAATTTTTAATAAGGCATATCCGTGTGCTGAAGTGAATCATTCTGGTCCATTGAGTAAATATGTATTAAAGTAATTTTCAAAATACTTTTCTGCAGCCAATGAGCTGGAAAGAGTCAGTCCAGCCACGCATTATTTTTCAATGCATACCTTTATTTATGGAATAGAAGGAGGAACACAAAATTCCTTTGTTTACCTGCCTGGCCAAGTGCATCCTTAGTTTCTTCAAGCACAGCTATAATGTTTGGAAGGAGAGTCAGCAATGCTCTTTCTGGGTGTTGGGACTGCTCAGTGAAGGGGTCCAGATTCACCACACAAGGATGAAGACTGTGATCACATCTCTCTCTGTGTCTCTCAGCAGCAGCTCCCATTGCTTTTGGCATGAATTCCCAGGATACAGGAGGCCTTGGAGCAAGCCCAAGGGAAATGGGTGGGGTAGTCCTGATTTGAGGCTATTATTAGAATTATATGTGAACAGAAATCCAGTGGCTTGGCCTTGATTTTTCCAGTATGCAGAGCAGGACTGGAGCACGTGGAAACTTTCTGGCAGTTCAGCATAGTATGAAGTTTTTTCAGCATCATGGTTAGTCTTTGGCCATTTAAATTTCAAAGAGGTAACTCTTTAGGAACCTATATTTGTTTTTTGATGAGGATAAAACATGGGCAGTACCCTATTTTTGAAGGTGTGCTGCAGGGAAGTTGGAGTCAGTAGCAGAAGTGTGATTAACCTTGGATTCATTCACATGTTTTCAGATCGATTTTCATTTTGCAAGAGTAAATCATAAAACATCTGGGACAGTTTGACATACACATGCAGGCAGCAATTAGTCCTAGCCTAGGGGCAAGAGGGCAGAGAGGGAGTTTTTGCCAAGGTCTAAACATTTGTGGATTACTTTGTGTTTATTGTACATGTGTGGACTTAACACCTGGAAATGGAGGCAGAACAGCAGAAATGCCCATTTTCCACTTCAAGCACCTAAATAACAGAAGCAATTAGTCATTTGCCTCCTCTGGAGAAAAAGAGCATTTAAAAAATATATCCCAAGCAGGAATATGCATGTGTGCCATATTCCATCATTAATGTATCTCCAGCCAGTGTACTTTATAAATATGAACAGATGGCTCTTGTTGCTGGTTAAGATTTACAAATTAGGTGGTTCATATTTTTAAACAAAACCTCAAGTGCTAAATAAAGAAAATGTCATGGCTCTTTAACAATGGGGAAAAAGAAGTCTAGTTCAAAGGCACAGCTGGGGGACACCATGGGAGTAGAATAAAACAGGAGGTCTTTCCCTTCAGGAGCTGGATATCATGTATTAAACCCATTATTTTTTGCTTACAAAGAGAAGTCTGAGTCTGGTGTCACCTTATGGACCTTTTGCCCTCTCAGATGACCAAAGGGTCTGGGAGCCATGGACTGCTTTGCATCTGTTGACTCCCCTCAGTGCTGGTGGGTATGTTACAAGAGCAGCCAGCAGCTCCAAGAGAGTTGGGACTGTGATGCTGCAGTAGCAGAGCAAACAGAGATGCTCTGTCCCAAAGAATCTGCTCCCTGGGGGTGATTATATCCAGGTTTGGGTTTCATATATACATATATGTATATGAAAAAATATAAACAGTATACCCACCAGCACATTTGGATGATGACAGATGGTGTTAATGGTGATAATAATTATGCATCATTTTCTTTTATCTGCATTCTTTACTCACTATTGCAGTGAAATGGACATCAAACTGTTCCTGTCTGTGCCTTCCTTCATACAAACAGCTGGGGGGAACCCTTCATTTTAGTTATTATTGAAAAGAAAATACTAGTGAAATAGGTTAAGGGAAAAAAAATCCAAACAGCCATACACTAATTGAAGCAGTGCTTTAAAGTTAGTAGAATTCTCTGTGTTACATATTTGAATATTTTAATTGGTCTGCGTTAACCTCTGTGTGAGGTTCCCTGAATACTGTAAGATGCAGAGCTGGGAAATAGCTGGCCTCTTGTGCCAGTATGGGGCAGCTTCTGTTTTAAGTGTGATAATATGTCCTCAAAAAAGGTACTACTGTATGACAGTGTTTTAGAAGAGGTAAAGTTAAGAGGGTAAGGTCTGTATCAAGCCCCTATGAAGATGCTTCTGGAATAACACTTTGCATTTTCTATGATTGTCCTTCAGAATGAAAGATGTAGGAGCTACCCAGAAGCTCTGCCCATTCCATTTGACAAAGAAAAAACCAGAAAGTCATTTGATCAAAGACAGAATATAGCCATGTTTTCTTCAGCTAAAGAGCTCTTCAGTTGAGCACATAAGGGTGCGATGAGATCTGAAGGTTGAAAGCTGAAGGCTACAAAACAAAAGGCAGATTTTAACAATGAGAGAATTAACTCTGGAAGCAGCTCACCGAGATATGGTGTGTCCTACTTTGCCTTAAGTCTTCATAGCAAAGCTCTGTGCTCTCTGAAACGTGTGGTAGGACTCAGACTAAAAGTTCCCAGCATAGCTACAGGCATAGCTGGGTAAGAAGTTCCCTGTTCACTGTTTGTATCTTTCAGACCCCCTAATTTCTTCCTGGCTGAGCTTTAGTTTGGTGTGTGCATGAGGAAAAAATATAAAATCTCCTTTCAATCTAACACTGGGAAGTAGTTTCAGAAGACCTTTGCAATCAGTTCTTTTTTTAGTAGTTCCTGATGGTTTCTCTTCGTGATTTCAACTGTGCTGAGTGAGGTCCAAGGTAGCTGAACTATGATGAACTTGACAAGACCTCTTCTCTCTCTGATTTGCTCCCCTTTGCACTTCTTAATTTGATAGCAGATACCCTGTTAAACAGCTGAAAGATAGTCAGAAAATTCTTATTTTACTCACTTGCATAAATTAACACTCCATTTTTTCACCGTGCTCATCAGATATATTTCACATCCAAAGTGAACTTCATTTTTGATAGTGATGGTGCTGAACAACTCATTTTCATGGCACTTAGGCTTGCTTAGTCATCAGGAATAATCTTTTAATTGTTTTCCATCTCTCAAAAATGATAATTTAATGATGATTAAGTTAAATAAGACACAACTGCAGGAAATACCCTTCAGCTCAGGCATGGGGCTTCTGCTCCACAGGCTGCAGGGGGATCACCTTATCCCCTTCCTCTTTTTGCTCTCCTCTCAGTCCTTTCAGGGCTGTTGCCTACATTTCCCCCCCTCACTCCTCCCTGTGGCTTTTTGCCCTTTCTTGAATGCATTTTCCCCTGAGGCCCTGCCAGGGGGCTGTGCAGTGCCCAGGTGTGGGGCTGCCACAGAGATGTCAGACCTCAACAAGGAGCTCCACTTTGCCTCCCATCCACACAGAGCCACAGGCATGGAGGTGTGAGGGCAGTGCAAACGTGCTGCTTTTCCACCTTTTAGTGTTGGCTTCAGATGTCCTCCAGCTGAGCTTCTCCTTCAGGCTGCCTTGTTTCAGGTCAGGTGTCCCTGGGCCCTGGTGTGGCTGTTGTGTGAAGGCTGGGGGCCGGCTCTCCTGGGGCAGCAGCCTGGCTTTACAGGAGGGAAGCACTCGCTGCTCTTTCTTGACAAATTTGGTCTTAAGATCATCAATTATGTATGAGTTTTATTTTTTTTTCCTTAAAAAAGTGGAATTATTGCTTGATTTATTTTTAAGTAAACTCTTCTTTATATGGCCAAGCTGGTGACTTGAGAAAAAGCAAGAGAAAAGTGTGTGCAGCACCCAGTGCCCAAGGACAGCCCGGGGTTTGCTCAAGGCCTGCAGTGCTGGAGAGAGCTCTTCCATCCCTTTGGTGCTTTTCCTGTTTTTATGATTGCAATTCAGGCATCTCCTACAAACAGTATCACTAAAAGGTATGTGCAGTTGGGTTTTATTTCATTTTTATTTCTCTGATGTCTGGTCTGGCTCTTTTAGCAGCTTGGCATTTCTGTATCTTAATCTTCTCAGTTTGCTAGCAAGGAGAGGAAGAAATGTACAAATACTGGAAAAAGACACATTATGGCAGCAGAATTTTTTCCTGTGATAGAGCAGCATTACATCCCATTCCTGTTGGTGAAGGGATCTAGTTCACTCTGGACACTCTTCTTCAGAATTAACTTTATTTTTTCCTTTCTCTATGATTTTGTTTTACCTGTGTTCCTGTAAGAGCTAGGAGAAGTTCTTTTTAGTCAAAGAGGAGTGATTCTACCCTACAAAATTATTTGCTAGGTTAGAGGCTTTCAATAATGCACAGAAGAATTAAAACAGGGATACTGCTGTGAATGGCAGAGGGAAGGGAAACTACCTTGGGGGCACATTCATTTGGCTATGGGAGCTGGGGCACACTCAGAAACCTCAGAACAGCCACGCAAAAAAGTCCCAAGTTAATTATCTTGCCATATCTCCCTTCATCCACCAAGCAAGCGGCAACCAGTGGAACAAATATTTAGTAGAAATGCAGTGGGTGACTTTCTCATTTTTCTGATCTGACTTGTGAGGGGCCCAGGAGTTGAGAGTTTTGCTGCAAACAGATGATTTCAACTGAACAAAGCAAGTACAGAGAAAACTGGGCAATTGAAATCACATTGACTTTTGCAAGGTTGTGTTCACCCCATCTTCTGCCACCTGGTCTGAGTATGGGGAGCAGCCATATGTGGTCCACCCAGCCTTTGTGTGCCTGGTGTTTATCATGGTCAAGGCAAGGTGCTGAAAACCTCCACATCTCCATGTGTGTCTGGTTTTTATAGCTGCCCTATGACTTGATTTCCCACAGGAATTCCTCATCTCTGATTTGTCTATGCATCTCCATTCCAAGCATTTGCACTGTGGCTTTACAGTAAACTAAGTCTCTTCTCTGTGTCTATAGCATTCAGTCTAATGAGGCTACATAAAAGTCATCCATTTAAATCATGGTTCATAGTTTTGTGGTCTTTGATTGAGATTTTCTGCACTGAGAATCTGTAGAAGTTACCTTCATTTTCAGACAAAATTCTTATTCAAATTGCTGAAGAAAATCAGGGCAGTTTTTTAGGTGCCTGAGTACAAAGTCAGTTTTAAACACAGATCTCTACTACTGTTTTCTCTAGTAGTGCACTGAGATACACTCACTGCTAATTGCATAATAAATCAGGGCAAATTGCAGGGTGCTGTGGTGCCCCAGAGTGGCCTTTGCAAACCTGCAGCCTCTGCTCACCAAGCAGCCCTTGCCCCGTGTGAACTCACTGTCCTGCTGCTCCTGGATGCATCAGCTAAAATTAGTTACAAGCAGATAGGAAAAAGTGTGTGCTGGTGGATTGATGAACCAGGGATCCCTGGGGTTTAAAAGCATTAATCCTCTTAATTTCAATAGCAGTGAAGCTTTTTAATTGCTGAGATGGTCTTCCAAACATTCCCTAAGGGAAGAGCTGGTCTTTCCCCGTTGAGAGGTTGGCTGTCTTCCTGGGAATAGATGGAGCTCATGGGAACTACAGGTAAGGACTGGACTGGATCTTGGGTAAAACTGTCCAGTATATTGCAGGGACACGTCTGTCTCTTACTGTAGTGGATAAACCTGTAGCAAAGGATGAAACTCACACAAATGAGAGGCAGCTGTGGCTTCCTGAGCCGTAAGGGCTTCAGAGCAATGTGTGCTGGCTGCCTCCCGTACCAGGAGCTGTTGCTGCTGTAGGGATGATGGTGTGTTGCAGCACACTTGCAGTTAGGTTTCATTTACAAATAATTTAGTAAGCCTGTTCTGGTTTTACTTATTTATTTTTGAAGGGCAGGCCTTCCCCGCTGAGTTGTCAATTGCCAGGCATCTAGGAGTGTTTCCATCCTTTCACTGTGATCAGAGGAAAAAGGAAGAGGGATTGCAGCAGTGGTTCTGTGTCAGTCCTTGGAGATACAGTCCTTGGTGTGAAATGCATAAAGACCTTTTTATATGATAGATCACAGCAGGAACAGGCATGTCTGTCACTCCACAAGGTGCTGAACAAAGAGGGAGCAAAAACCTGACTATTATTCTAGCTAGGTCAATGGGACAGTTAATATGTAATGTGAAATCTGTGTGCACAGCTCCTTGCATTGGTGCCAAACACAGAATGGTGCTCTCACCCCATGTAGATATTCTGAGTTTCAGAGGAGTTCCCAAATAGAGCCAAATTCTGTCCCAAAGCTGCAAAAGTCAGAAGAAAATTTTTATGTAACTTTTGAATCAGATTTAAATTTAAACTGAATTAAAAAACTTTTTCACAAATAAAAATTTTATATTGTACTTTGTACCTTTCATTTTTAATGATACCTTTTTTATTATAAAGTTTCTAAACAGATGAAGTAAAAAATGATGATGTTTCAAGAAGATTAAAATATCCTGTTCCCTTCTTCCTGATTTTTTTTTTTTGCAATCAGGAGTTCATCAAAAATGACCCTTTAATAATAATGGCTTTAATTTTGGTGAAGTGTTTGCTTTCTGATGAAAAAGTGTTTTGGTAGAAAATCTCCAGACAGCATCAGTAGCAAAGACTCTTAGCCTCTGTAGCTTAAATATTATTAGTGTGGCAGGGTTTTGAAGTTAACTCAAGGATCCAGATTTATTTAGGGTTCAAAATAAAGAAAGTCCAAAGCTGTAAAACCTGTTTTAGCTTTATCTGCGTACAGCTCTGCCCTGTTTGTTTGTTCCTTCTGAGAACGAGTATTTGTGTGTGTGTGTGTGTTTTGTTCAGAGTTTTATATAAGGGCAACTGGTGAACAAGCACACTGGAGATATACTATTTCTCCATGAGTTTCAGGCTGAAGCCCAACCTGATTTATTAACGTTTTTCCCTATTTGTAACAAATGTTTTTCTATTTCCCCTATCGGTTGGTGACACCGTTTCTGTGGTAAATGAACTGACATGTGAAGGTAATGATGACAAGGGGCTGATAATGGATGGTGAGTGGGAAGGGGGGGTTTGGTGCGACAACATGCCCTACTGAGGTTGATCCAAGGACACCTATCAATCAAAATGGTGACAGCAGTCAGGGAAATTTAATTGGAGATTCATTGAACCCTTAATGATGTGACAAAGAAAAATAAGGAGGCTAAAAAAGGCTTCTGGGCTTTTCTTTCCCTTCATTCTGCCAGTTCTCAGAAGGAGAAGGGGACCGTGGGATTGCCAAAGGCGCCTTTTGTCATTGCACCTGTGAGAGGTAATCATGCTTTGAAAGGAAGCAAAGCTGAGCTGGTGTGTATATATATATATATATAAATACATATATTTCATTGCTTCAGTTCAGAAAGGGGATTGCCAAAGACCTTTTCTTTAACTCATGTGGCAGGCCTACCTACCTCTTGATTGTAATTGGAGGTGTATAAAGAAATGCTAACAAGGTTACCTGTGCCTTGCATGAAAATGGGGAAAAGCCATATATTGGAGTGGGTGGTGTTTCCCACAGGAAGCTTTCTTCCAACCCCTTTTCTCCTAGTCTTGTTTTATCCCCAACAAACGCGATGAGTTATGTTTGGGAGCGTGCAATCTGTTGGAACTTGAGAGCTGAGCTACATGGCTTGCAAATGACAGGTTAGATAAAAGGCTACCATTTCTTCTGAGCTGCCTTTCAAAACTACCATGGGTACTTAGTGCATATGGATAGCTCTTCTTGTTTGTCTTTTGCATACATTTCCATGAATAATACATTAATACTATTTTAGTAGAATGCCCAATATGTGGAGGAGACTCTCTGCAGATGCAGAGAATCTGTGAATTTTTTTTCACCCAGCAATTCTCTCTCTTTGAATATGCCATGTAAGAGATGGCTCTTTGGGTTGGAAGGACTCTGCTGGAAAAATACTTTATACACTTGAGATATTATTAATTCTTTTTGTTGTATGAAAACCCCATCCCCTCCCCTGTTTTGATTCAGCTTGCTTAGTTCAGTGTTGGATCTAGGTAAAATGACAGTGAATGATGTTTTATCAGAGAATGGCGAATTTTATCTACATGTTCTCTTTAGTCTGATCTGTTCCAAATGAATGAGAGTAAGCCATGTACCTGTACCCGTCTCAGTAAAAGTCCGGAAATACAGTAACAACTACTGCAAGCATATCTAAATATTTGTGTTTCTAAAGAGCTAAATACCTTCATATATGGATATCTAAATTGCTAAATACCTAAATATTGTGGTCACGAGCCAAGTCACTGGGCAGATGTAGCATTAATGTGGTGGTCGGAATTTGTTTTGGCCAAATCTGTAAAGATGTGGACAAAATGAAAACATAAAGAGAAAACCTTCTTGCTTTTCTCCTCCCTTCCTGCAGTGAGCTGAGAAAAGCTGATAGGAACTGATCAGGATGTAGAGTGTACGATAACACACAGCATAAGATGGGATTCAATAATCCTCATCTTATCTCTTCTTATTTCTGAAGCCGGTGATGTGCATCGATAATTAAAGTGAATGGCAAGCTGCAGTGCCACCCTGACCTCTGGGGTACCGGTTGTCATTAATAATAATGCAGTCAGACAATAAGGTTTTAGCACCACATTAATACAGACGGGATGAGAAAAGGGGGATAAAGCCAAAGGGATAAGCCAAACCCCTTGGTTTCATCTGGGTATCCTTTCATGCTGATCTCTCCCTTCATGCTCTTTGATTCCAATTATTCCCCTCTCTTTACAGGAATATATTTAGTTATGCTATGGGATGGGAGGAGCAAGGAAGAACAGATTTGGATCTATATGGCCTTTTTGGCTCTACTATAATTGTATTTGCTCCACAGAAATCCATACTTGTCTTGTCAGGGTCTGCATTTGGAGACTTTGCATGCCCTACTGGACTTGCAGATTGGCTCCATCCAGTTTTAGTCAAAAACTTAAGGGCCCCCGCTGGAAAATTCATGCACAACTCCTTTCCTGCCAGCTGAGAGTGTGGCTTGCAGCATCTTTGAGCTCCCACCAAAACTTTCAGGGAAGAGCACTCCTCTGGTATGCTGCTGTCTGCATACCTGTGTAGCTGAATTAGCCTGGGTTTATCACTGTGCAGAACTCTAACCATGTAAGGTGAAAGCATCTGCATTTGCCAGGCTTCCCGTACCTGCCCTAAAGCTCACAGACACCTGTGAAATGTAATACTAGAAGAATCTACATCAAAGCCTGTGTATCATTCCTACATATAAAAAAATTGTGAAGTTATTTCTAAAAGCCTTCAAATTTGCCCATGCTCTGCTGTTTGTCAAGATAGGTGAAGTTTTGCCACCAATTTTGATGACTGGTGGGCTTAGAATCAAAAGCCAGCCCTGCACCAGTGTCCTCTGTGTTCCACAGTTCAGCAAAATGCCTTGAACCCCTCATAATGCAGGGGTAGAAATGGAAATTTTGTGTCAGATAATAATGTATATGTATCAAAAATAATTGCTGTCAGAACTGGAGCCAGTGATTTCTTTGTCCTGCCTGAGAAGGCTTTTCACAGTAGCATCCCCCATGAGCACAGCCAATGTAAAGAGGGCTTTTGTCTTTCACTTTGACTTTGCTGTACTCTGTTCACAAACAGTGGGACCGCACAAGCTGTCGTTGTTAAGCTGCCCAAAGAGTCTTACCATCCATGTATAATCCAACCAGCCTCTGGATAATGTATTCACAGTCATTTTCGTGTTGTTAAAGACTGGTCCTTCTCCCCTCCTCCGTACTTTCATGAACGCGGAGCAGTTTCTCTTCCATTTGACTTGCAGCCTTTCTGTGCTCCCCTTGAAATGGTTTCCCTCCCCTCACTGCATTTCCAGTTTGGCAGTGCTTCCTACTGCCAACACACATTCTCCTAAGTTTAACAGCTGCCCTTGAAATGAGATTAGGCTTTTATATGCATCTGGCACCAGACAGATTTGTGAGAGGAGATTTAGGGTGTTACAGGGTGTTTAGGGCCGCACAGGGTGTGCTATGTATGGGAGCCTGTGAGCAAGAAACTGATGTTAATCTGTGGTACAAGTTGTATGCACTTCCTCTGCTTTTGCCACTCCGATTAGCTCTCAGAAACCCAGGTTGGCACTAATCTTAAAATTGCTTCTATTTCAAAGGGCATTTTCCCACCATACCTGTATCTTTGCCCTTTGGGACAGCGCTGTTGAATCCGCATTTTGATTATGGTTGATCTTCTGGCCGTAACCTCGAAGTGACCACTGGCACTGCAGCTGTCATTGTGTGCTATTTCCCCGCCTTGTGTTTGTACTGCAGGAAAAATGTGCAGAAAGGAGTGATTTGGGAAATCATCTGGATGGGAAAGGTAGCCCCAAACACATTTATTTCAGAAATGGCTTTGCCCTAGAGCTCCATGTCCCAACAGTCCTGCAAACTTGGGAGGAACAAGAATCCTCCTCCCTTCTTTGCCATTTCACCCAATCTCCAGTTAATTTGATCTCTATCTGAGACCACCAGGGAGAGAACATCTATTAAACAATAAAATAGACCGATTGTGATGTATTTTCAACCGCTTTGGGGGAATTCTACAAAATTAAGTATCAGAATTGTTTTTCTTATTGGCAACTATTGATCTCTGGCTGTGCCAGCTTCTCTCATTAACACTTTTATTACCTTGTCAATCACAGCACAACCTGCACTAACCAGAGGCTAAAAGGATTTACTGTTATTAACAAAACTGTCTGGTGCCTCAGAGCAATAAAAACAGCTGAAACCACTGGGGGAGGGAGAAGTCTGCAGAGATTTTGGTACCATTTTAGTCTGGAGACTATGATTCAGAGGGGAAAAAAAAAAAATCCATAAAATAGGAGCCAGTTTCTCAGCTGATGCAAATGATCAAAACCTGTAAGAAGCATCAGAGCCATGGGGTCATCTGTCTGCAAGCAAAGGTCCATCCAGAAATTCAGGGTAATATCTAAAAATAGAGTGACACTAAAACTGCTGTTTGTGAGCCAGAAGGCTGGTACAGGAAGCTGCAAATACGGAATGAGGCAATGCCTGCCCAAGGAGATGTGTGGTTCAGGGGCTGTGACTGGTTTCTGCAACCTGAGAGTGCAGTTTGGGGGACTTGGTAACTTTGTAAGCCAGTCCCTTTACATGTGTGTGTGTATAGACTGGAAAAGATGTTTTAGGCTTTCGAGAAGTACACAAAAGCCTCTCTGTGACTGGGACTGACTGTTGGCAGGGATTGGCTGTGCACTTATCATGAAGCTGGGGGCATCTGATATGCACATGGTAACATGGTGACTGCAAATGAGATAGTGAGCTTGCTGCTGGCACCTTTCAGTAATAAGAATAATAATTTAAAAATCATTTTCTTCTTAAAAGCATTCCAGAGTTGGTAATTTGAAGGATTTGGTCTTTGGTGTGATCAGAAGCAGAATTCAGTTGCTTCAGGACAGGGTGACCCAGCACTCTGAAAACTGACCCTAAACTGCAATGGGACATGATTATTGAGCTTCTGAAGAGGTAAGCCTCTCATGATAACCTGTGAAGTGGGGTGCTTGATAACAGCTTCTGGCAAGAAAGAACATGTTGCTTGTACTACCTAGGCCTTCTCTCAGGCTTAAGCACCTTTAAAAGCACTATGTTTAAAAATCTCTTCATGTAGTCTGTGGTGCTACAACATTTGTAAATCGAAGACTGTATCCTTATTCTCAGTTTCTAGGTGACAAAATAGAAGCCTCGAGTTCTGGTGTGACTTGCAGAGCTGGCCCTCATGTTCGGTGTGAGAATGTGCTCTTTCACACCTACTGGGAGAGATGCATGTCATAGGCATGCAAAGGTGGTAGGAATGGATGGTGCCATCCTGACTATTTAGCATCCTTCAATACCTGAGCACTCAGCTTGCTTGCTTTCTTAAGGGAACATTTCCAGCAGCATTCATTTTAGGAGTGCAAATGACTGGTTTGCTTGCTGTGAGCAAAGGCAGGCACCTCACAGCCTCACTGTATCTATGGATGGAGGAGCAGAGCCCCTGCATGTGCCTCAGGCCATGGGACAGGTCATGCTGTGTGTGCTGGACTACAGGGTGTATATAAAACCCATTCCTCTCCTCCACTCCTCCAGACCAGGCTGTGTGATGGACTCACACCTGGATCCTGGCATCATTCCTGAAGTCTGCAAATCTGGCAACAAGCATCTCATATCTCCCTTCCCCTTGCTATTGCTCCTGAATGGGCAAAGCTCCAAGGTCTTTCTTCTTTTCTTTTTTTTTTTTTTTCTTTTTTTTTTTTTCAGAGAAGAGGGCTTCCTTTTCACAGTGTCTTTGAAACAGAGCAAGATTTTCTCATTACTACTATGGAAATATAGTCCAGATTTTTTGTCTCTTTCCTAACCTCCAAGGTCACCTAGATACTTCAGGGATGTGAGACTGCTTGCTGGAGTAAGAGAGCAATTGACAAAAGGCACAAGATGGGTGAAGACAGCCATTAAAATCCAGCTCTGGCTCTAAATATAGCAATCTTGCCATGCCAGTCTCCTGTAATTTGCATGTTGAATTAGCATCTCATTAATATCTTATTAGGGACACTGGAAACCTAATGACAAAAACAAACGCAGCATGTGCAAAGAAGAATAATAGGAGGAATGAACTGAATAGAAGAGCTGTTTTCCCCCCTTTTTTCCCCTTGTGAGTATTCAAATGAAGGCTCAGATGCACTCTGTCAGCTGGGCTGTGGTTTCTGACCCTTTCAGTGTCATCAGTCAGGAGGCTGGATGTGCTCCTATTGCACAGATGATGCCAAGGGCTAAAGACCCAAAGGACATCAGCAGACCCACAGTGGCTGGTGCACCCTGGCATGCCTCACACTGCTTTACATGCAAGATCAATTTTAGTGGAGACCCCCAGACCATATTTGAGCTTCCCCAGGACTTTAAGAAGTGAAGTGTTTAGATCAGAGATCCTGAGCTGCAGGTTTTGAAAAAAAAATATCATCCCAATAGATGAGGAATAAGAGAGAAGATTTATTGGGCTTTTCTGGGATGCACACAGGCTTCTGTTTAGCTCAGGATTTCCTCTTTCTTAGCTCACCTCTATCTCATTTTCTCAGAGTTTGCAGCAATGAGCCCAGCCAGCACAGCTCATATGAACTCTCCCCAGATGACCGAGCACTTCAGAGTGCATGTTCCTGTCACTGATTTTTCTGTTAAGCTAATATGGTACCAATTAGATTGCCTCCCTCTGGAGCTACATTGCAGCTGCAAAATGGACATTGTATCATTAGCACCTTTCCCTTCCATCGTCCCAGGGGATGGAAACACCATGCAGTGCAAGTAGCTTAGTGCCAGCAGCCCCTCACTGTTCTGGTGGAGAAGTGTGTTTAAAGGATGCTGCCCATGTTTTCTGCAAACTGCAGAAGGGGATTGCTGCTGGTAGCTTTTGGGAGTCTTGAAGTCAAAGATCATCTGATAGAGAACGAGGACCCTCAAAAATGAGAAACTCAAAAGCTGAAGCTAGAAAGTTTAAGGGAGTGACATGGTAGGAAAAGTGTGTGCATCAAAGGGAAAAGCATAGTGTTGTATAGGCCACAAGTGGGCTTTGCTGTAAGGCAGGATCAGGCCCTCAGGGCAGGTGAGGGAAGGGGTGTGAGAATCCCTTGCTCTATAACCAGCAGTGAGTGGTGTGTAGGCTGCAACTTGGACATGAGAGGTTTCAATTAGAAATCCAGCACATGAAAGTGAAATCAAACAGTTGTAAATCAGGGCACACAAGTCAGCTCTTGTCAGCTGTTTCCTCATCAGATTTAGCTGTAATGTGTTGGATTACATTATTTAAAAACCCACACCGGTAATGCAAACCACACAGAGCATGGAAATGCTCTTCAGTTTCTCTTTATAAGCATGTTACCAGAAATAATTTGGGTCTGTATTTATGTGGACTGTTGAGTTCCTGAGTGCTGGCATTGTGCAGTGTAAATGAATTACTCTAAACCTGGTTTGCAACCTTGCACTGAGAGAAGCAGAAGTTATGTGCTCCACATTGCTCCCTGACACAGTCCAAGGAGCCTCATGTGGTGAATGAGCTCTCCTTGTTTCTCCAAGCCATTGCATGCCAACCTGGGCTGTCATTCCAGAAAGTCCTCTATGTGTTTTTCCACATAGAAGAGATGACAAAAAAAGAGAAGGTGTTTAGTAGAGTGTGCAAGGGTTTGTGACTCCTCTGTTGTGGTTCTTGGGTGCTTATGGTGGTTGGCATCATCTCTTGATCTTGTCTAGTGCCTCCAAAGCATGGGACTGAAGCAGATGATAATTTGGTAATGGGTAATGTCCACGTTCTGTGGAGTTTTCACCTTTTCTGTACACTGGCATTGCACAGCACCCTAGAGTGTCGCTGTGTCAGGGGGTACTTCGGATTCTCTTTGCTCTGAACCACCTTGTAGTAAGTTTCTCTGTCAGCAGAGGCTCTCCTCTATGCACATGTCCATAGTACAGGAAATCTGTTTGCTTAAAACTGTGACCCTCATGTAGAAGGACAACTGTGCAGTGGAGGTTGCTACTGGGCCTTTGCCATTTTCTAGATAGGAGGGTACATTATTTCAATCAATCAGTAATCCAGCCATAAATTTTAATCTTTCCTGTCTGGAATTTTAAAACAACATGACCCAAATCCTCAAGAAGCTCTGCTGTCATTTGGCCCTACTTTCCACCCCACCGCTGACAAACTCCAAAATGCATCTGCACATTGGCAGCTCGCATCTGTCTCTCACAGCTCCTTTTTATATAGACAAAGTGATTGATCCTTTAAGCAAGGGTTCACAAATCATATTCATTTATTCAGGCACTGCCCTGCTGCATGTTATGAAAGAGCAGAGTTGCCTTGCTAAATGTATATTTCAAAGCTCTTGAGAGCCGAAGTTTGCAGAGGACAGAGAAACAGGCAGGAAAGAGGGGGCCATGTTTTTTGTTGCTCATATGTGTCATCACATGATGCCAGGGCAAGATGGATAAACACCATGCACCATTTCAGTGCATTGAATATGCACAGTGGTGACGTTTGGGACATTTGGTCCCGGTCCCAAGTGTTATTTATGTGCTATATTGACACACAACTGTCTAAATGTCCTCAACAAGCAGGGTTGTGCTTTTCTAGTGTGCAAAGTACTTGCTGAGGAAGTAAAAAGTCCAAACCAATGCACAACATTTCTGCTCCACTGGAATCTCCCATGTAGTCAGCATTCCTTATAAGAAGATGGACAAGTTTTGGGTATATTCCAAATTCCTTTTTCAACCAAAAAATTAAGACAGCTTGTCTTGTCATTTGTGATCCATGGGGTTCCTCTCATTTTGCAGTACTGTGATTCTACCACCATGCCTACATTGAGCAAGAGCTGCAAGAGCTGTTTGAAGTGTTCCTCTGGCTGCAATAGTTGCTTTTCCTGATTGCAATGACGAGGTGTCCTGCGTAAAAAGGAGATTTGATCCTGAAGTGCTAGATGCTGATCTTTGCCTTGCTCAAAAGCATTTGGGCTGGTTTGTGGTGTCACTTGACCTTGGATGTTGCCTAGCATTTAGTCTTTGAGGCTGTCACTTCCTGTGTGATAAGATAATCATAACAGAGCAGAGCTGACAAGTGGTGTTTTGATGTAAGCAATGAGCAAACAGAGAGATCAATAAGTGCTGAGCAAGGCACGCTTCACCTCATATTGTATCGACTTACTGCAGAAATAATGGGGCAACAAAATGAAAATGTGTTGTGTTCTGAGTTATGGTCAGTGGTTATATATAATATAAAACAATATATTAACTCAGATGGGACTTGCTGTTGAAAAAATACAAATGGGCAGGCACAAAATGTACTGTCTCTCGATGTACATGGCAACACATCGAGATTAATTACACAGAATATGGGAAGAAACTAAAGCAACAATAAATTTGTATTATTATAACCATAGAAAGAACATGAGAAAGATTTATGGCAATAAGAGCAAAATTTCTGCGTCCTCTTAGTCTGACTGTCTAATGTGTGAGAGATTTATGAGGCCAGTGAGTAATGATCAAAAGTATTTATAAAATTTACCATTTGTGTGATTTTATTTTTGCTCTCGTTGAGGCTGTTTATGAGCAGTGAAAGGATGACTCTGGGCTGACTGTCAGCTGTTGGTGGGAGCTGTTCTATAGGTTGGTTATAAACATTTTGATGTCAGCAGCTCTGATTTTCGGAAGCCAGGTGGCAGCCAAGGTAGAGAGAGGTACAAGAATACACTGAAGGAAATCTAGTGTGTTTAGAGACTTTGGGCTCATGGAGGTGTGAGTAGAGGTGCACTGAAGCAGGGAGGCACCCTCTAGGGCTAAGGGTGCTTTTTATGCACCAGAGAGTCTGCTGCTTTGCCATCTCTTGCCTTTGCTGATTAATCCTGATGGGCACCCCTGCAAGGGATACATTTATCTGCTGGTGCTTGATTTCTCCAGTTGCAGACAGGCATTCTGTATCTCCTACTGCATTCCCACACTTGGAGAAATGATGGACAAGTGGATAAACGAGGCTGCTGCCAGGAGAAAGGCAGAGTGCCTGTGGTAGTCAGGTTGCAGGAAGAGGAGGGTTATGGCAGAGCAGAATAGCACGCTGCTGGGCATTTATTGCCTTTGAAATGGATTGTGTGTAGCCAGGAAATGGGCATTTCTCACAGCTGTGTGGGCATCTATCTTATCTCTCAACAGCAGATAGCAAACTGCCTACTCAGGGGCTTTGCAAGATAGATGATTATTATGGCTGCTTGGTTAATTGTGATATGACATGACAGGGAATATAATTTACCTTGATGATAATTATCACTGACCCAGGTAGTTTTACAACGCTTGGAAAGAGTGTAGAGGGTTGCTTTAATGGATCAGCTCCTTCCAGAAAGGCTCTTCTCTCAACTCTTCAGCTTCACAGGCCCTTTCTGAATGTGCTGGCATATTTTTCGTATGTTTAATGTAGGAATCCACACATAAAAATTAAAACAAAAGAGCCCAAGGTAATACTTTCAACCCACCCCCTGCAAAATAAGTGTGTAAATCTGGAATGCCTTTGCAGTGGGTTTTGGGGGCACAGATATTCACAGAATCAAATAGCCATTGGGGTCACAATATTGAATCCAATTGTTCTGTCCTTCAGGGCTTGCCAGGGTTGCTGTCCTCTCATTTCTTTTTTTCTTGTGAAACAGGGAAAATCTGAAGTTTCCTCTTTGCTGTGATCTTAGGTCAGGGGTGTAATAAGACATCTAAGCACAGACTGGAGAAGGGAAGTATTTTAAAACAAGCTGCAGCACTTCAAATAGTTAAGTAGTTTGTTGCCCAGATTTGTCAGGAAATGGTAAGATTTTGTAAAAGCTTTTTTTTTTTTTTTGCTGATAACATCATTAAAATTATTATCTCAAAATATTTTTGTCATCAAAACACTTCTGTGACCAAAAGGAATTATCAAAATAGTTTCATGCAGACAAATGCCTGACACTAAAAACACAATTTGCAAGGTCATTTAAAAAAATAAAATCTATATTTTGGATATTTAAATGCTGAAGAAAAATCCTGTTTCTGAAAAAAGAGATGTTTGACTATCTGTTATTCAAAAAGATCTGCCAGACAACCCTGAACTTACCCAGATAAAAGAGGTGACTTCATTATTTCAAGTAACCCCGATAGAAATGAGAGCAGAATTCGGCATAGTGAATAGATTCTTAGTATAAAAATGAGTATATTCAGGCAATTCATCATGATGCCTGATTTCACAAAATTATGCAGAGCTCCCAGCAGTGGCTCGTGCTGTTGAAAGGAAGGGAAGGCCTGTTATTTAGATGTGAAACTTCATTTGAGGCTCCTGTTACTGAAAGCTTTTGTCTAAAAAAAGTATTATGTGCTCCAGTGACCTCTGATTGCATTTTTTTGAACTTTCCTGTTACTGTTTTGAGAATTTTGGAAGTAACTTTCCTTCAGACATTCTAGAAATGGTGTGAGTGCTCACAAAAACCTTTACTTCGTGGGAATTGTGTGACACTTGTGGACTTCTTCAGGATCCATGGATACGCAGTTTTTAGGATCTGACTTCGTGGCTGTGAGGGTGTTGTGGCACTTTGTTCCTCCTGCAGATTTGCCCCTTGTTATTTCCCTGACATGACCCTGGTGGGTCAGAGCAGGGCAGCATCAGCTGGCAGAGCTCTGTTGCTTGCATGCCTTCCCAACATGTTTAAAAACTGCTTGCAGCAAAGTGGCTCCTTGCTGGGAGCAAGTTGTGTTTTCTTCTTAAGCCTGTACCAATGGCTGCGGTCTGGTTTTCTGCTGCATCCCACCTTTGCTTAGGGACCGAGCTCTCTCTCCTGTGCTTTCATCTCCACACCTTTCATCTGGTGCCTCAATTTTGAATGGTGGCAGAAATATATGGCAGGAAAAGGTTGAGAGGATCAAAGATACCACTTTGAAGTCTGAGAATGCTGACTAACGCAAGGTGAAAAAGGGTGCAGTAGGGAGTCATGGTCCAGAGAGGGACAGGGGCAGGGTTTTGTCACTGGGTAGATTTTGTCATTGAGTCATCACTTTCCTTTTCATGAGGTTTGAGGATACGAGGCCATTGATGGCTTTGCTGCATGTCAAGTGCTTTCCCTGCACTAAATAAGCTGTAAACAAGAGAAAACAAAATGAAAGAAATGTGAATGGGAGTAATTTGAAATACAGAACAATTGTATGTTTGTTATTAAAAGAAAACAAATCTTTAAAAAACCAAAGTGGTTGCCGAAGAGGCATTGCTTAGCAGGTGAGGAACTAGACAGCATCTACACGCAGATATTTACTTTTCCTGCTTTCTCATCAGCCCTCCCAGGCTGGACTCTCAGCCCACAGTCATCTGAGCCCTGGCTGAAACCTCACCAACACTCGCTCTCCTGCAGGTTTTGCCTGGGGAGGAAAAGGAGCTCCAAAAGGAGCCCAAAAGGGACCTCTAGTGAAGAAGAAAAGTAAGGGGGAAGCATTTGATTAAATATCTTTTAGCATCTGCCAGGAGCAGAATACACCTGACATTTGGTGTTATCTTCCTAGTGCTCTGATAAAAACTTAATCCAGTTGGGGAATAGGGCTGAGGGGTGGTCATGATTTATCTCCTCTGACTGCTTACAACCCTGTTGTACAATCCTGTTTATATGGCTATCAAGATCCATCTTAAAACTCATGGACAGCTCACTCCTGGCATTGTGGAAACCTTAGTCATTGAACTTTGCCAGCACCGTTTGCAAACATCCTGGAGCATGCTGTACCATGAGTGAGCTCTCTCATAAGTTAGCCTAAAAATGTAAAAGAAAATGGCTTTGTCCTTTCTGTATCAAATCCAGGCCTGATTAGAATAGGAATTTTCTAGAGCAATTTTGCGTCATGGACTATACTGAGAAATTTGCAAGTCACACAGCCATATCTGGAGTTCAGCAGCAAGATAACAGTCCTTATAAAAAGACTGATACCTTAAACACTGGCTTGGTGACACATCACGTTAATAAGACACTCAGATATGCCACAGCCAAATCATAAGTCTGTCCGAGCTGTAGTATTTTAGCTGGAAGATAGCAAAGAACATGTGCAAATTGCTAGGACAGCACCTTCTTCATTTCAGATGAAAGCTGTCTGAGATAAGGAATCTTGATTTCTTTTCCAGGATGAAAAAAAAGGAAGGGGTTTTTTTCTGCTGTAGAAACACCTTTCCCAGGTTTCTTAGCTAGTCTGATAGAAAGTCCATGAGGTCAAAGGTCTTCTGTAGGTATGTGTATGTTCTTCTGCATGAGGGTGTGTATCAGCCACTGGAATCAGGATCAGCTTGCCCTGGGGGCAAAGGGTATGCATGATGGCTGGCACAGTCCCATCAAGTGTCTTTACTTGTGGTTTTGTGATCTCACCAAGACTTCGTAAAAATCTATGCACACTGCTTGATACATCTTATTGTGTATTGTGGTTGTTCAGAACCATATTTGCTATTTTGGATGTGGAAAACAGCTGTCTGGAAAAATATTTTTTATTATATTGACTTTTGAAGGAAAACAGCCTCAGAAAACCAAACCAGTAACCTCTACAGAAAAACAACGGGAAAGATACAGATGAGAAAAAAGGTCAGATACTATGGTCAATCAGTACAGGAAAAAGAAGGATGGAGACCCATGTACTCTCTGTGAATATTTGCAAGCAGGAATGTGCTCTTTTCCTGCAGCTGAACAAGTTTCATGTCCCTGGTGAGAGTTTTGATGCTTTGTCCTAGAGCTATCCTGCAAGGCTGAGTATTCAAGTGTCATGCATGGGAGAGTGAGGCCCTCCAAAGTTATAAAATTCACAAAAATGGCAGAATTTTTGGGTTTTGTCTTTCTCTCAGACTTGTGGAAGTGGCTTCTGCTAAATCACAGGCCTGAGGGGCTTGAGGACTGTTAATAGTAGTGTTAAACAAATCAGACATTTTCTGCATCAAAATAACACCTCAAAAAAACTTGCATGACTTGCAAGGCAAAACAGTTTCATGTCAGGGAGCTTTGGAAGCTCAGCATCGGCCACCACCTTCCAAAAGGTACAACCCTAGTGTCTGCAGGGCTCCTGCAGGGCTCCTCTGCACCAACAGGAGTGCAAATGAATGGATTTTGTCTGACCAGAAATGCAGTGTTTACCAGAAAAACTGCACAGAGCAGGAGAGAAGTGTCTGGCACTGTCCTAGAGCCCTGCTTTGGGCTTCAAGATAGCTCAGTGCAAGGCTTTCCCTGAAGTCTTCCAGCTCTCCAAGGGCTCTAACATACTCCCAGCCTCCTGCGGAGAACCACTGCAGCGCTCTTTGCATGTAAATTGTTAATGCATTGTGCATGAGGCCTCTAATTAATACTCTGCTGCAGATAACGATTTTACATTATAGCTATTAACCTTGGCATATTTCAAACTAAATGCTGGTGCGTTGGGGAGGATTTTGTGTACACTGCGTTGTGAAATAATGAATAATGTTTTTGCATATTTTATACACTGAATTTCTTTAGTCACACTGAGACTGATGCTGGGGAAAAGAGGCTTGCAGTAATGTATTGGCTACTCCAATGGTTAGAGCATTAGCCAGCCATTTTGGAGCTTTGGGTTCTGTTTCTTGTTCTGCATTTGCCTTCTGCAGGTCTTTTACATGTGCAATGGAGATAGGATCTGTCATAGGGATGGATTTGTAGTCCTGAGAGAAGGTAGCCCTTCTTTTCTGTGCCCAACGTCCCTTTCACCCAGATTTTATTAGGAGAGCTCCTTGATTCCCCACCCACTTGGGTTTCCATCTGCAAATCAAGATTCCTGCATCAAGATTATGACCCATATATCATGAAAGTTTGGATGCTAATGAGTTTTTAAAGTGAGACTTTTTAAAGATTTCTCTTTGGGATTTAATTAATGTGTCCCAAATAGTAGACCTCAATTGATGACAACACATAACAGTGTTAAAAGCCTGGACTGGTGGGGACACTGTTCTGAGGAGAACGTTTGGTTCCGTCTGAGGACAAAGAGATTTGGAGGCTAAACATCACTGCTAATTTTGGACACTGGTGCTAATGGTGGGTTAAGCTGTTTCCTCCTGCAGCTCTCTGCCCTTCTGTCTTCATGCAGTTAGGAGAGAACACCTCCTATTGCCTCCCCTGACAAAAAAAAAATTATACTTGTCTTCAAAGTGCTCTACAAACCAGTTTCCTCTGCCACAGCAAGTGCAGTGCCCACGGAAGGTCTACAATCAGAATTTACTGTGAGGAGAAGAATGTCTAAGGATTTTTCAGTCCTTTTCAGCTCACCCATTTTCCTGTACTTGGTCCTTGAGCGCTGTTTAAATGCAGAATGACCCAAAGTGCCGAATTCTGAGGAAACCTGGACCTCATTTACTGTGCAGTTTCCATGATGTGTAATGGAAAAAGGATGTTTATAAGGCCACTTTCCTTCAGAAGAATTTTGTTTCTGATCCAACTGGCAATAACTATAACTCTGCGTAAACTATTTTATGGATCTGTATAGTCAACAGATCAATTTTATTACACTTGGCCACTGCAGAAAAACTGTAAACTCCTGCTGTTAGCTGAAGTCTGGGAAATATGTTTACAACTTTATTCTTTTCCTTTGGTGGCATCAATGTATTTACTTTTTTATTTAATAAAAAATGCGTTGTGCTCTCTCCCATGCTATTTTATCATCCAGAACTTTTCCACATGGCCAGCTCTAGCACAACATATTGTGCTAATCAGAAAACAATTCTAAATAATGGCAGGTCTCTTTGATTTTCCTGGGCTGGTAGAAATTCAATTCTCCTTTGTCTTTTGAATATTAGGTTTTAGTGGGTTTAAAAGTATTTTATTTAGTATGCTTGCAAATATCAGTTTCCAGTGAAGCCCCTAAAGTGAGGAAGGAAGATTTTGTTTCAAAATGAGCTAACTCCCTTCAACATGATGTAGAAAGTATTACACGTGTAGGTTGCCTCTATTTGCAGCCGTGGCAGCAGAGTGGCTTCCTTAGTCACTTCCTATCATAGGGCTGGGAGCTGCCCCATGCACAACCCTCCTGCTATTTAATTGATTTCTCCAGGGAACTGAGCTGAGACAAGGAAATACCCAGAGACCCACATGCTGCTTGACTGAGAGCCAGGGCTTACCTGTGGGACAAACTGTTACTTTTTGATGCTGGCACTGCCTCTCTGGTAGGATATATTAGAAGGGAATGTTGGACCAGTAACTTTAAAGGGCCCTTTAAAAATAATAAAGTTTGGGAACATGTTTTCATGTGATCTAAGCTTCCTCTAACCCAGTATCCCATCTGTAAGAAGCACCAAGGCCAGATGTTTCTAAGTAAGATATGAAACTCCCACAGCCATTGTTGTGGGATTATTTGCCTTAAACTGAGGTCTCACCCTGACCTTGCACAGTTACAGGTCAATCCTGGAGCAGGTGTTTTACAATGAATACGTGGTGGACAGGGAAAGCTCATGATACATTCATTATATACTGAATTATACTAAATAAAAATACACAGCTTCCTGACCACCTTCAGCTGTGCCATTTTTTGACGTGCATTAAACTGCCATTTTCCTTTTCAAAATAACTGACTGCAGACTCACAGGATAGGCAAAGTAGGAAAGGACCTCTTGCATGGACTTTAGAGATGGGTTGCATTTGGGAATCTTTGAATTAGCAACATGGAAAACAAATTACAGATCCTTATTACTTAAGTGGGAAACAGTGAAAAGCGCTCCAATGAGCCTTGCATTTGCAAAGTCACTTTTTGGAGTGATTCATACCTCAGCTATTTCTAAGATAACTTGGTAACTGTATTATTTCATATTTTCTCTTGGCTCCTATGCAATTTGCACATTCAGGGTCAAGCCTCTGCTAATGACAGTTCCTTGCGTTTCAAGGTGGCCGAATCAGCAGGACGTATGGCACGTATCCACAGAGCTTTAAAAATATCTCTACGTGACATATGCTGTTTGTCCCTGAACACTGGATAGGTTAATTGTTAAAAAACATTAATAACATTAACTGATGGTGTGGCTTCCCACTGCCTCTGCCCTGGCAATCTCACACTGGCAAATGGATTAATAATACTATCGGAAATGAATGTCGTTGCTATGCAAGTAACTCCAAACTAGATAATTTAAGAATAGTTTGGATGATTACTAATTAGATCCACCGACACAGGGGAATTTGAATTATTCATGACTGGCTGAAAACAGCGGGTAATTCATTTGTTCACTTCTCTGCAACTAATGTGGAAGTTGTTTAGTTTTAAACACACACACACTGAGGTGATCTGTTAAAAATGGTCTCTTGTTTCAAAATTGATTGTTTCACTGTGAAGAAATGTCAGAGCTCCAAACTTAGGATAAAAAGTCTTGAAAAGTTAGTTGGACAAGCCACACTTTGAGACAGGACCCATCCAGCACCACCCTCTTTCCCTGCAGCACAGGCATCAGGCACTCCTTAGAGCCCTCCTCTCATCTGGGTGAAAACTGAGCATCTGCCTCCTCTGAGGACCCTGTGTATGTGCAAATGCACATGCCATTCAAACCTGACACTCCCAAATCTGCCTCCTTTGCAGCTCTGCACACACATATTGCTGGACATGGAATTTGCTATGGTGATCTGGTTAATTCAAGTTGAGGATGTAGGAGGCAGTGAAAAGTGCCCTCCAGCTGTACTCTGGCTATCCTTAATGGCAGGCAAAAAACTTCAAAATAGTGTGCAAAAGCTTTCTGAACTGTCTGATATTGCTTCTGTCCTGACACTGAGCTCAGAGCCCCAGACAAACAAATTTAGGACTTCTCCTTTTTACCCTGTTCCTTCCCTGAAATGGCTCTGATTAGTTTAAATAGCAGAAAGAAAAAAAAAAGATTACTTGAACAGGAGGATAAATAACCCCACATGTGAAATTACCCAGCTCGTTCAATACGAGGCTCAGCAGATCCTATTCCCTTTATGAATTTATGAGCTTTATTATCTTGATTTTTCATTAAAATACAATAAATTGGTCTAAGCCATAAAATAGATAAAGTGCAGGACAATAGTTCATTTAATATTGATCCCTATTTGTTACTCACAGAAGATGATGGCTGCGGCTGTCATATGCGAAGTCATACCCAATTCAGAAGTGCTACACAACCATGAATAGTTAAAACAGAGAACAGCGCCTCGTCCTTCCTCCCTGGCTTTCCAGCTCAATTTTTGCTCCTATTTTTACCAGGTTCCAGCACAGCAGCACTAGCTCATGTCAGTGTCTTAGATGTGTCTTGTATGAAAGCTGCTGTAGAAGGGATTAATATGCAAAAGAAGACAGATAAAGCACATATACTGGGGGGCAGTGAGCATATTTTAAGCATGAGAGGCTTGCATCTTGTTTTCTTTGTTTTGTGAAATACTAAGTCCAGTCCTTCCTTACATCTTAAACAAGCCAACACTTGAACAAAGGGTGTCTGTGTTTCTTTGCATGTGTGTGCACATGCCACACATATCCATTACTGGATAGAAGTGACAAAAATCCCAAGGGCCCAACTGTGTTTTCACACTAATTCCAATATACTTGAACTTCCTAGAATTTTCCCTTACAAAGATGCATTAGGAAGCAGACAAGTAGCATGCAGCCCCTAGAGAAGCAATGTTAATTGGGTGGCAAAGTCATGTCTGAAATGGTTTTACAGCAGTGGTTGTAGTCATGTGTCCTGCAGCAGCCCGCAGCAGGCAGGTGGCTCTGTGTCCCTCTCTGAACTTCATCCATGATGAGCTACAGCTTAACCTGGCAGCCACCTCCTCATTTTGGTCTTCCTCAATATAGGCAGTGCTGTGGGAGCACAGTACGAAAACACAACAAAAAATATCACTCTGTGACTTTTGCTTAAAGTGTATTTCTATTTCCTCCTCCTGGCAAGCAGAGGAAACTTAATTGGCTATTTGATATCACTGTCCCTTTCTCCTTGACCCCAGACATTGCTTGCTGGCATCTCCAGCATCCCTCCATAAATGACAGTAAAAACACCTGATGTGGCAAGTGGGTGCTTTATGAAGAGTGATATGCCATCAATCATAATTAACCCTGTGTACCTGACACAGGCTGGGGCAGGCCCCATCACATCTGGTTTCCTGTTTGAAAATACTTTGTTTTATGTAGGTTTCGCTGAAAACAACCAAGAGACTGATCTTTAGGCTATAGGAGCTGGTAAAAGATGAATTATTTGTCACTCAGAAGGATGCCCTGGCTGTGGAAACCATCAAGCACATTTGTAGGGTTTCATTAGTCCTGATTGCCCCCTCCCCACACTCGGCATTGTTTGCTTTTCGGGTTGGTTAGCAGCCCAGCATCTGCTCTCTGAGCCTTTTGCAAGATGCTTCAGGGATATGAAGCACCTGAGTCCTGCACCAGCATGATTTTACAGCCATTCATAAAAGCAGGGTCATTCCTGTTACTTCTTGAATTAAATGCCACACCATGAGCATTTCATATCTTGCATCTGTTTATGCACAAATAAATATTAGCCCAGTAAGCGCAGAACATGTTGACACTCTGCATTAGCACAAGAGCTGCTGCGGGTTTTGTATCACTGGGCTGTAAAGCACTGGAGTCTTTTGCTGCTGATAATTGGTTCTTAAGACAGAAATTGGCTTGCAGATCCACTGGGTAGGTGGGATTGAGACTGTCCTTTGTGCTGTCTGGTCTGGGTTCTTTTGGCTCCTTTGTTCCTGCTTGTCCAGCAGTACAGCAGCTTCTCCTTCTGTGCCTTTAAGCATCAAATCAGCCTCTCCACATTCCAATCTTCAGCTACAGCTTGTTGTTTCATTTTTTTTATACAGCATGGTCCCCTACTGTATCCCAGTGTTACTATGGTAATAGAGGTGCTTGACACAGCACTCACTGATGCTATAAGGAATAGTAAAAGTATATTATAGGACACTTACTTCACTCAAGAGATATTACATTATATATTGGTGTTATGGAGAAGATAATCTAGAGTGCCATCACACAGCATGCATAGGACAACCAGGTGATCAGGCCCATCCAGCATGAGTTTAGGAAAGGCAGGTCCTGCTTGACCAACTTGATCTGCTTCTATGGCAAGGTCCATTTGATGGATGGGGGGAAAGCTATGAATGTTGTCTGCCCAGACTTCAGTTAAGCCTTTTTCACAGATTCCCACAGCATTCTCCTGGAGAAACTGTCTGGTCACAGCTTGGACAGGTGCACTGTTCACTGGGTGAGAAAACTGGCTGAGTGGCTGGGCCCTGAGGGTGTTGGTGAATGGAGTTACATCCAGCTGGCAGATAATCACTAGTGGGGTTCCCCAGGGCTCATTATTGGGGTCAGCACCATTTAGTATCTTTATTGATAATCTGGACAAGGGGACTGAGTAACTCTCAGTCAGTTTTCAGATGACATCAGATTGTGTGGGAATGTTGATCTCCTAGAGTGTAGGAAGGCTCTGACGAGGCATCTGGACAGGCTGAATCCATGGACTGAGACTAATTGTATGAGGTTTGACATGGCAAAGTGCTGCATCCTGCACTTGGGTCACAACAACCCCAGGCATTGCTACTGGCTAAGGAAAGAAGGGCTGGGAAGTTGCCTGGAAGAAAAGGACTTGGAGGTGGTGGTCGACTGCCATCTGAACATGATCCATCAGTGTGCCTATGTGGCAATGCATCCATGGCCAGTTGTACCCTGGCTTGTATCAAAAGGAGTGTGGCCAGCACAATCAGGGCAGTGATTGTCCCCCTGGACATGGTACTGCTGAGGCCACACCTCAAATCCTCTGTTCGGTTCCGGGCTGCTCACTACAAGAAAGACATTGAGGTGCTCGAGCATGTCCAGAGAAGGGCAACAGAGCTGGTGAAGCATTTCAAGCACAAATCCTGTGAGGACTGGCTGAGGGAGCTGGGGTTGTTTAGCCTGAAGAAAAGGAGTGACTTTATTGTTCTCTACAACCACCTGAAAAGAGGATGTAGCCAGGTAGGGGTCGATATCTTCTCCCAGGTAACAACTGACAAGATGAGAGAAAATGACCTCAAGTTCCACCACCATAAGTTTAGATTGGATGTTAGGAAAAGTTTCTTCAAGGAAAGGGTGGTCAGGCATTGGAACAGGCTGCCATGGGAAGCAGTGGAATCACCATCTCTGGAGCTATTTAAAAGACGTGCAGATGTGGCACTTGGGGCTGTGGTTTAGTGGTGACCATAATGGTGCTGAGTTAATGGTTGGACTCAGTGATATTAGAGGTATTATCTATCCCTACTGAGTCTATTATTGTAGTAAACTCTCTATTTCTTCTTTTCTTGTCCTTCAGATGGATGAGGAGGCAAGCAGGATACATTTTTGGGTATTAGATATTACTCTGTGAATGATTATAGTGAAATTCATAGAAATGGTGGTATAAGGGGCTGCTCAGCAGGAGTTACTGATATTGGACTCTGAACTTGAAGCATTTAGAACATAACCAATTCTAGCAGAGCTAATCCACTTGGGGATTGAAATCCTATTAAATATAGAGCCCAAGCAACCTTTGAAAACACCATGTGGAAGTCCAAATTGCATCTGGCCCCAAACACTTTTGCTTGCTCTCAGGCAAGAAGCGGGAGCTGTAGCATTATTCTCTTCTCTGTGTGTTAGCCTTCCTACACATAACTATATGTAGGTTTCTAAACTGGAATGATGTTTTCTAATCTAGTGTCTCTCTCCAAACTATCAAGACAATTGCATTCTCCTAGTGTGCCTTACTGGCTCAACTCTATTGGAGTTAATGCATTTTTAAAAAATTCTTGTCCACTTCAAATGTGTGCACTCCTCTCTGTCCTTCCAAACAGCATTTTGTCTGGATTGGGAGTTAAACTGGTTGCTCTCTTGGGCTTGACATGGTAATAAATCTAAAAATATCAGTTAACAGAGCTAAACACCTCATTTGAGGAAAAATGAAGCAACATTTTTCCCTGAGCTGTAAAATATGTTGAGTGATTTAATTTCCTTTGTATGGAACATTAGGGCTTGGCACAATCCTCACTCACTCCAAAAGAGCATAAAAGTTGTCTCCTGTGTGATGGCTCAGTTGCCTTACTGCCAGGTACCCACTGCACAGTCTGCACTGCCTGGCTTGCTTGTAGCAGTGACATGTGTGGTTTTCCTTCTTATTAAAGAGAAAACAGGACTGTTCTGGGATTCAGTTGCAGGCTGTAAAATTGAAATCAGCAGTCAAGACACAGCCGTCACTACCTACGAAGGGCCACCTGCACCACTGATGCTTCACTTTCAGGCATATTCCTCAGTCTGTCAGGATCCAAATGTGAGACATATTATGTGGACAAGTCTTAAAATTATGGATGGATGAATGAAACTGGGGACAGTGAAGTGCCAAAAGATCAGATTTAAAAAATGTAAATGGCTTTCATAACGGCTGTGTCTGGGAGTCTTTATTTTTGATATGGATAGCTTTCAGTGGAGAAGTGTGGGGGAGAGACATATTATTTGGAAAGAGTTTTAGTAATTTCATTACTATTGTGGCTGAAGTCCCATAAAATAAATTCTTTTGTTTTCAGGAGCTAAAGAAAAAGGATGCAGGAGAAACGTTGCAGGCCTCAAATATTTTTGTACCTTTGCTGTTTAATTTCTAAAGACACAGCAGTTAAGAATCTTTCAGGATCCGGCTTCTGGAGGTTTACTACATAGAATATCCTACTGAAGTTTGGCTCTCATTTAGCTCTATTTCAGCTGTATAAATACACAGATATAGAATAAATATTATATATTAGAGTATAGATAAAATTAATATCTATATTGTTTCACCCTTCTGTTAATGATTTGCATTATTATATTGAATCTTCTTTATCTGTTGGATGTTTTATCATCTTAAATGAGTACCTATTTATGTTTTCTAGTCCTTTTCATCTAATTTCTGCAAAATCAGTTCCTGTCTCGTGGACTGGACTGCATCCTTTTATTTCCATTGAAGACAACCATTGCAAATAAATGCAAGAATAAACATATACAGCCCCTCACATCTGTGTATACAAATGTATCTGTCATGGTTCTCCCAATCCACCTTTTCCAGTTTATTCTTCATGCTCCAAATATAATTAAATCTTTGCTTCAAACAGCTTTTATTCTTTTGAATGTAATTTCCTTGGTCATTTCCTTTATGCCACGAGCTTCCTTTTCATATCACCAAGATGAAACCAAAAGCATAGCTCCTTGTGTATCTCCAAGTTTTTCACATTGATTGTCTATGGATCACTTGAAATTGTTTGGTGTGGAGAGACCTAAAATGACAACAAAGTTTTAAGCACTGCTCAGCCTTACCACAAAGTACCTGTTACATGTCTGTGAGCAGGTCAGCAGTAGAACATTGTGCAAGGGGCCTTAGCAGAACTGCATTTGTTGTTGAATTACTGCATGAGGTGCTGTGAGTTGCTCGTTTCCTTTAGCAAAGCTGCGGCAAAGCACCAGGAAGGAAAGCTTCCGATTTGTGTTGATTATAGCAATTGATAGTAATAATAACAACAAGTTGATTCTAATTATCATGGATGCAATCATTTCCCACCTGTAATGATGAAAGATGCTTAGACACCTGGAAAAAAGTACTGGAGGACAAGTGGGAGAGCTCTTTGAATTGCTTATTCACATCTTGCTGCCTGAAGTAAGGAGAGCTGAAAGGCGCCTGCTCGTGGACAGGTATGTTGAGAGTATTTTGCACTCAGTCCATACTCAAATATCTATAGCAAAATACATCCCTTTAAAATACACAGTGGTTTAAATGTCAGTAATAATGAGGCCCCCTGATTTTTTAACCTTTGCAACAGCAGTTGCTACTTCTAAGGAAAGCATATGTTGAGACAATTATTCCAAATTCTCTGAATGCATCATTTTCAACAGAAATTAAAGAGGAGCATATATTGAAATTTTAAAGTTTGCATGAATCTTAACTCCATAACAGGTTACTTTCTACTTCCCCTGATGATTCTCTTTAGACAACAGGTCCCATCCTGCCCCATCATGGACATTATGTCTTCTGTTCACTGCCTTGCATACCTAGCTCAGAACAGAAAGACAAGGATTAATTGCTGGGCTTATTACAGCTTCTTAGCACTGTGATTGTCCCATGTGCAAATGGACAAGGCAACATCAAACTCAAGCTGATTAATTTTCCCTGTGATATGAGTTAAAATTTTGGGCTGGCCTGGGCTATCAGGGTTAGTAATAAGAGATGTAGGAGAGACTGATTTGCTCCAAGGTATTGATGCAGTTTCCTGTTCCACTTGTATTTGAGCCTCCCACCCTGCCAAACTGACAGGAACTTGTTTTACAGAGAAGGGGAAACACTAATCCACAAATGTTTAGGGGTCTTTTAGTTCCTGCTTGAAGTCACTGGGGAGTTAGTTCAGATCAAGGCAAAAGTGATTTTCCCCACAAATGTGCGGCAACCTGGGGAGCCATAAAATCCATTTCCATTAAATGGGTCTATGACCTTGCATAAATATCACTGCTCGTTCCTCAGTTGTGGGTCTGCAGATCCAAAGAGCTGGAATGTTGCACAGTTATGCAGAGAATGAGTTCTGCTGAAGGAAATAGGCTCCAATATACACTGTTTTCACATTAGGCAGAAAAATTCTGAGGTTTTTTTCTCACAATGTGGAGATGAGAAAGGACAGAAAAACCCAACAACTCCAAACCTGAAAACTTTTGGTTTTCAAAAATATTTCTCCCTGCTTTTAAACTCTCAGGTGTCACTCATGTAATATTTTCAAATATTGCTGTGCCCTAAGGAGAACTGGCACCTTAAAAGCAAACTGGCTTTCTGCAGAGAGTTAGTATTTTTCAAAAATTGCATAACTCTGTAAGCAAAATGTTTAGGGCTTGAACCATGGTCTTGCACAATCCTCTTCCTGTCATATCCCTTACAAGGGCTGCAAAGCTCTGCTGGACTAAGTGTGCTGAAGACCTGCCATCCCTGGTGTTAGCAGCATTCATTAGAAACCACAGTGTTGGTAAGTGCTGCCATTTATGCTGCTTTCTGGGCAGATCACTAAACTTCAGTCCCATTGATTTCTACTAGAAGGATGCAGGGCACCACCTACGTTTTCCTATTAAACCATCTTGGCTACTTCCCGCTGCCACAGGTTGCAATAATGTCTTTTCCCGTCCTAAGGCTTTTGCTTCTGTTGACAGGCTGTAATTTAGGTTGGCACGCAATACTTCTGCCACTGAGTCCTTTGGTGAAATAAAGTTATTTTTAATAGTACTAAGAATCTCTACAAAATAACACAAAGAAAGGATTTATTACCATTTCACTGCTGTGTTCTCAAAATCTTGCCCCTTCTTATCCATTCTGCTAAATTTGTTTGGACTTTGGCTTCTTGAGCAAGTGATGAACTTGGAAGGTACTCAGTTTCCTTTATAATTATGTTCTCACCCTGCTGATCTCAAGTGCTCAGAAATGGACTGAAAAAATCATAGCTTTGGAATAGCAATCTTTGTTTTTCAGAATAATTTTCTTTGTCTTTGGATGTCTTATTTTAATTTTGCTTCCTTTTTTTTGACTTGTGTTTGAATTTTTATGGCATCTTTTTAGATTTTTCATTCCCAATTTACTCCTAGGAAAACCAAGGATTGATAGCTAGTCCTCTTCACTGATGTTGCCATGGCTTATATTCATGTTTTAGCTATATTCTTTAATGTAGTCCATGTAATGTAGTAAATTATTTATATTGCAGACTTCATTCCCCAGCACCTCTTAGTTCACTTTGAGGTAGAACCCAGTGAAAGGTCTGGAGGTTCTTTCTGAGAAATCAATACCTCTGTGATTCAAATTGTAATAATTAAACAAGGGCAATTAAATGAAGTGCTCAACTTAGTCGGTCTCTCTGCAGCACCCTTTTGTCTTGTAAAAGTGAGGTAGTTAATGTATGCAGTGATTAGAAGGTGCAGCAAGGTGTCTCTTACTGGAAAGCGTCCTTTCCAGCTGCAGGGTGCCACGCAACATGTGGTCTTTCTTAATCTGGACTTGTGCCACTTGGCTGGTGCATGCTCTCACTTGCTGAGCTGCTGCAAATTTGTCTGTTTTAAATTAAAATTATTTTTGATGTCTTCACAGTTGCATATAACCACTTACTGAAAGCAAACTCAGGAGTACTCAGGTCTGTGACCCTTCTCCATAGCCTCCTTTTGCTCCACACAGCACTGAGGTCATATCCTTCCCAGCTGTGCCATGGTGCAGGACATATTGCTTGGCAAAGTGGCACATGTGGGCAGGCAGCTTTGGAGCGGGGTACATCACCAGAAATGGCAGAGGAAGGTGTGTGTTTGCAGGCTGTGGTGCAGGATCCAACCCTTGTTGAGGGGCTTATTGCAGGCTTTGACTTCTCTCTAATTGAGATCCTACTGATTGGTTGCTAAAATGATGCTCCCAATAGGCCAGAGTGAGTTTTCCTACAAAAAGCCTGAATCACATCTCTCAGTATGGTAGTCTGGCTGATGTGAAATAAAAGGTATGTTTGTCAGTTTAGTGTCGCGCTTCCTCCCTCACCTCCTGCTGGGGAGTAGGGCTGATATGATTAGAAGCAGCTCAGACATGCCTTTTGGATTGCCTGCAGCAATACTAGCCGGGACTTTGTTTTTTGTTTTCCATTTTTGAAGCTGGACTTGGTTTCTTCCAGTTCTGCATTTCTGTTGTTCTTCTGAAGATTGCTCAGCTCACTGAATGCATACAGCTATTAAAGCATTGCTTAAAATAGCCTCAAATTTCTGTCTTAGGTCACAAACCAAGGAGTGAAAATATTTAGTCAGACATACCTTGTGTGTTTAAGCAGCAGACAGCAATGTTTGCAAATAATCCTGAAAAATAAATAGGAACCTCTCTGGAAAGTCAGAAATGAGGGTTCAGCTGGAAGCCTGCAGAAGTTGATCAATGGTTGTGATTGCACTGACAGTCAGAAAGGGTGTAACTTGGAAGGATAAAATCCACAGCAACATCTGCAAGTTTGATGCCACTCTTTGTGTCAGTACACACCGTTTATGCTGTGCACACTTTCACTTTCAGGTGTGCACAAAGGAAAATTGACTCAATACTTCCCATATAGATGATACTGTGGCCCATGTAAGACACAGAAATGTAAAATACTAAGGCTTGCAAAAGCCTAAACATCTCAGACCTCTGGGGGCCAGCCTGTGAGTCCGAAAGTCCAGTTTTTCTGAAGTAGGTAAGTAAATTTTCAACCACCTCTCTGCAGCCTAATTTGGGAAACTCAAGCCCTCAGCTCTTGGATACTGAGAACTGGTGTTACAATTTCTGAAAATCTGCGCTGAGAAAAACATTCCTGGTCTGATTTACACCAAGCACGCATGATAATACTCCTGCTATAGATGCTGGACTGTATCACAAGCACTTCACTAGGTGGGAACCAGTCCCTTTGCAGTATCATCTCCTGTTATCACTGGAGCTGCATCCCAGCTTACACTGCGTCACTTAGGAGTTGTCCGGAGTTATGAGGGCTTTCTGCAGACCACACTGAAAATCTCTGTAGCGTCTGAACACCCATTATATTTCTTTAGCAGGCTCCCAGGGAAATTTTGCGTTCCCTACTTCACTCTGGATGTGCTTTATTCTTGCCTGCAAAGCCCCTGTCTGGACAGCGTGCCAGTTGTCTTCAGCCTGCAATAAACTGCCACTGGCTGACAGTGCAGTGGGCATCTAGTTTAATGGTACTGGTATTATGAAAAATGCTGTGTGATGCTAAATTAGCTCTGCCAAGGATTGATATGACTTTTATCCCATTTTTTAAATACGTATAAAAGTGTCTGTGCTGTAGAGCTGCCTCCTTTGGCAGATTTATGTGTGCATTTGGGAATAATGGTGCCGTATGATGATTATAAAACTATATAAAGCATCCTTTATTGTTCATTACCATTGCTCTATATTAACTCACCATTATCTCCTGATGCATTGCATTTGCAAATCCTGGGCCCCTCCACATGGGAGTCTGAACAATCTGATCTCATTTGGACACTAGGTGTTTTGGGGAGGAATGTAATCTTACTTGTTTTCATGCAGAGGCAGTGGCCTGTCTTCTTTCTATCAGCTTGCAGAGTTGCCCACAAACACTGGAAATGAGTGGTAGGAGGTTTTTCTATGGGCTGTGGGCAACTTATTCATAACCCATGTTGCAGATATGCTGATGTGCTCCCAGGCAGTCAGCAGGGCAGTGGGATTCCTCAGTACAAGCATCCTGGTCAGCTCAAAACCTGCTCAGGGACTTGAACAGATGCCATAGCTGAAGAAAATGTCCTTCCTAGAAGGAATCAGTAATGGTGCCACTTCTAAACCTAACAGGCTTCAACATCAAACCGTTGCCAAATCTTCAGCACCTCTTAGACTGTTGCATACCAATAGAGAGGCACTTGAAAAAAATCTGTCAGAATTACATTAGCAGGAGCTGAGCTCTTTTGAATACCTGGCCTAACTGGTGTGAATTAAACAGCCAAAAAATCCAGCCCTGAGCACCTCAAAACCTTTGTTTTTTGACATGAGGCAATTCCCAGAGATGGGCCTGAAAATAACTTTCATTGCCTTCAGAAGGATTGGGATAATGCCATTAGCACCCCAGCTGCTTTTCCTCCTGTTGGTGAACATGTATGTGTGGGAATTGCCCGCTGATTTTTTGAACATCAAACTTGCATCAATTAAATATCACAGTGTACTGGGAGCACTCCTTCGCTGCTTGTGACTTTTGTTTGCTTATAAGACATCTGGCTCTCTGAATGCAGCATCAGTTTGATTTTTTTTCAGTTGCTCCTTTTTCTTTGAGCAAAACAACTACCATCTTCAATGCCTTCCCCTGAAAGCAAGAGTACACATCTATGTCTCATAGCCATGCGTGCAATGGCACTCAGATCGCATTTCATGTGGCTGGCCGATGATAACATTTTATTGAATTGGTGCATAGATTAAATCCCTTCAGCCATGACAATTAAATATGAAAAAATGTGTATGCCATTTACAAGGATAATATTTAATCAGAAATAGACAAGAACATGAGTCATCAGCTCAGAAACAAACCCAGTCCTTATATAAATTCAATTGTACTTGTTCCAGCTGTTTGCAGCAAAAAAATAGCATTTTTCATAGATATGGCAATTTCAACTGAGCCCAGTTGAATTTGACCGAAAGCAGAACCTTCAGGGCATTTTAGAGACCTCACATCACTGTTTATTGATGGCAGCTGTGGAAAATAACTAAGCAGTGGCAAAGGCCAAGTCACTGTGGGAGCACTGAGGGTGCTGAGCAACGTGAGGCTTGAGAATAAGGCACACAAACATTGCATCTCACTATGAATTCAGTTTGCAGGTACGCATGGAGGACCACAATAGCTGCTATGCTCTGGTCCTGGCGTCCTGACTACAGCGACCCTGCCCACCCCATGGAGCTAAGACTGTGAGGGATGCATGTTTTAGATGGAGTCAAGGCTGGAGCTCATTGAAACAAACTCTTTTTTATACATCTCATTCCCGTTAAGGACGACATAGAGAGCATTGGGCACTCGGCTGCATTTTTGACAGTCAATTAGTATTAATCAAACCCAAGCCATAGAGATAAATTATTAAGAATAGTCAGAAATGAATAGCAGAGGGAGGTCTGCTGGGACAGCAGCAGTCTGGAGACGTTCCAGTTGTTTTCAAGTTTACTATAACCTCTTTGGCACAGAAAGCAAGCTGGATGTTTCAGGCTGACAGGTTTAGTTGCACAAGATGACACTCCAGCCTGGCTGGAGACAAAAGCAAGAGGAAGTTTCTCATTGAAACTTTGCTCCTGTGTTCAAGGTATCTAAGTATTGCAAGTGAGTATGCATATCCATGATCAGCATCTTCCTGTCTGCTAGAGATTTCCCCCAAAATCACGACTTGTCAATCATTTCCTTTTAAATCTATTCAATCTGTTCATCTGCTTCCAAACTTTAGTGATTGAAGTTCCTCACGGTCCCAAGCACAGAAGTCAGAGCAGGATGCAATCTTTGTGGCAGCAACCTTAGGACTTTTTGAAAATTAGTATTATATTAACTGGACAGGGTCTTTTGCCCTCATGAACCCATGTTAAGTGAGGCTAATTACTTCAGCCTTTCATTCCTTACTAACCCATTTCCTCTCACCTGCCCAAACTAGTTTGACTGACAGTCCTGTACATACTATTCCCTTTAACAATTTTTAGGCCTGTTTCCTGTATTTATTTTATTCTGGCCCCATGAGATCTGGATGTGTTCCAGGCAGTGCTGAAAAATCAATGCTGATTTTGCTGAGTGCCCTTCGGCCACCTCTTTCTAAAAATCTTGGCTATGAAGTAGACTACTGCTCTTAATATGTCTGACTTGAGTAAATGAACTGGTTCAGCTTAGATGGGAATGAGTAACATTAGTTTCACCTTCCTAGACATTTGCCTCAATGAATGGCTCAAGGAAGTTTCAGTGTAGATCAGCTAATGACACTGAAATCAGCCGCTCTGCTAAAAAGACAGGAAAATGAATTTACGTCCTCAAGGAGACCTTGTGCATCCGTGTATGGCTCAGTAAAGAGGATATGCACACATTTACTCAGAGGAAATGCTCAATCACCATGCTGTACAAGCAAGAGCATGAATGACAACATGCAAACAAGTGATGTGTGTGAGCGTATTGAGTACAGCAGCATTATTTTCTGGCATGGTGGCAATATCTCTTCTTTTCCAATCCCTTTCAGCCTTCTACTGAGCAGAGATGCATTTTCAAAAACTGCAAGAGGTAACATCCAGGGCAATTCAGTGTGGTGTTGAATCAAAGATGGGGGAGTGTGGGGAGAAAAAAATCTAGCACTCTTTTAGGAGAGGTAAATAAAAATTCAGTGTGCAGCTAGTGGAGAGGAACATCAGCTGATTCTCTCAGGGTCTATCTGCAGCCCAGCGTGGGAATGCAATTTGGGTAGACGTGCCTGCGATCCCACTGCATGCATAGTTTGGGAACTCATGGTCACAGATCTGCAGCTGCAGAGACCAGCACTTAGTGCGTATGCATCAAAATAGAAATGGTCCTTCCTTGGCTTCAGCTATTTGCATGCCAGCTAGACTTGTCTCGTGACCTTGAAACCCAAAGAAAATGTGTTTCTATTGTCATCAATCATTCTTCTGCAAATGCAGGCTCTACTGAGTGCTAGGAGAGCAGCAGGAAGGCAGTATTCTCCAGTCTGTAAGAGTGACTTGCCTTGCTTGGCAAGCTGACATGCTTAGTGTGTGAGGGAGAAATAACAGGTAGATCAGCAGCTCAAAGGTGCCCGCAGTAGGCAATATAAAATAGGGAGGTACTTCAGCAGTACTGGCTCTACAAAGCCCTCTTGTAACCTGCTGCACAGCAGTGAGCTGCCAGTGCTCTTCTTGTGGTGACAAGAGGCTCATTAAGTAGGGATCTACAGCTCTCCCACAGCCTCAACCTCCCTGGTTGGAGAAAAATATGGGTTTTTTAAAGTGATGAGGTATGCTCAGTGTCACCTCGCTTTCTCTGCATCCTCACCACTGAAGACTCCTTGGGCCACCAGGCTCACACATTGAAAATGGCTGGAAAGAGACGACATGAGGGGGAAAGCAAATTACACTCAATTTTTTTTTTTGTCCGAAAAGGCCATTTAGGTCTGGCTTTACTAAATGACTTTATTTGATGACTGGCACACTCAGTTGTTATCCAAAAGTCAGTGGAGCCTCAGTTTAAAGCTGGGGAAAAGCTATGGCAAATCATATGTTGTGTTACAACTCCAGTCATAGCCTAGCTATAGCTGTCTGCAGGTACTCAAAATATTACAGGTGTAGCTGTTGCAAAAGAACATCTCTGGCATCAGGCTTTGAGTGAGGGTGAATGTTACATTATTTTTTTCCATAATACTAATAGCATATTTCCGAGAATAGAGGTGCTCTCTCTAGAAAAAGGAAAAAAGAGACACAAAGAAAAGTAGCAGACAGAGCAATGTATGTTCCTGTCTGAGGGCAAATAGGTCGCATTTAAGACGTCAAGGGGGACTTGGGAGATTTATGTTCAAGCCTCTCTGAAAGCAACTTTTTGCGTGTCCGGGAGCGGGTCCTTTAACCTCCCTGTGTTGCAGTGACCTGTTTGTAAACCGCAGACATTTTTTGCTTAATTTGGGCTTGATGATGCCAGCAGATTTTTTTCATGTGACCTTGGCAGGAATTGCTCCTATCCTCAGGCTCTGGGGTCTTCAGGAAGGACTGGAAATGTATAATAGACTTACGTATATCCTATATATGTTTGTACAGCATCTTGCAAAGTGTGATTCTGATTCTACCATGTGAGCTCTAAGTACTGCCGAAACACCTGTCATAGTCAGTAAAACATGATAACCTTTCCTGTTACCCTCTGCCTCAGTTTTAGTTTTGCTGGAAAACTGAAGTATGAATTGGTAAATATCACCTCTCTGTATATGTATGGATGCACATGTAGTGCTGTGCTATGTAGGAAGCTGTCACTGTCCTAGGAAGTTAGGAAGCAGGAATCTGTTAGCAGGACAACTATTATAAGACACAGAAATGTTTGTGTTGGAAGTAGCCAGGCATTTCCTAATAGGCTATGTTAAATTCCTAGGCATGGGAATGAAAATGTGTACTTGTTTTGACAACTTCATGCGTGCCTATGCAATGAACTTCTAGAATAGCATTTTATTCACATCTAAAAGATAAAAGCTTTGCTTTTGTTGTTGGAGAAGGCCTGGTTGAAAATTATGTAGTAGCTTTTCTTTTTCCTTTTGCTCTGCCTGTGTGTGTGTGTGTGTGTGTGTATGACAGAGAGTTGCTATGGTGAACAAAGGGTAGAAAGAACTCTGATTTTTGCCCACAAAACTATAATCTTACTCCTCCTGATACTGCCTCTTTTCTGAAACATATATACATATGTATATATTTATATGAAATATATATATATGCATGCAGTCACGCACATTCATGCACACAAAGCTGCTTTGGAAAAAGGGATATGTGACTTGTCACCATGTAAAGCGACAGGCTTCTAGAGCCACAGAGCTATTTTTTGTGAATGGCTCAGCTGGTGACATTACTTGGCTATGTTTCCAATTTAAGCAAAGCAATCTTGGGAGGACTGGATGAATCAGAAAAAGACTTGCAGATTATTAGCATTTTAATAGCAAAATGAGGCCGATGGTTCCCCTCCCCCTGCAGTGTTCATGTGGAGGTGCAGTAGAAACGTGTATGAAGAACTGGAAGCTGTAATGTTAAACCCATCCTCCTTAGCCACTGGAAACTGAAAAATGAGCAGGGACAGTTTTCTATTTAATAATCTACATTTCTTTGTTTAATGTTTTGTTAAAATAGATACAGTGAGAAGAGTTTGAGCTCAGAGATTTTATTAAGGACAGAGAGGGTTTCAGCTTTGTGTTAATTTTGCCACAGCCAAATTTCTTTTAGGGCTTAAGCCTGTGGATTGCAGCACACTCCTGACTTTGCAGTGAGCTTGTGGGAATGTTTTACCCGAACTTCGTATCCGGGCTGGATAAATTTAGGTGGCTGCATATTGTTTTCCACTGGGGACTGATAATAAGATGAAAGGAAAAGGGAAGCATTTCAATGGCATCTTAAAACTTCATTTTGAAATATAGGTGACTTCAGAATATAGTGATTCTAGTTTTTTAGACTGGTGTGTTTCGATGTACTGCTTCAAAACAACTACTTGTTTCAATCTGTGTCTCTCAAACAGTATCATTTGGTTCTATAAACTCAGAACTGAGATAACTTCATTTTCACAGAATAAACTGTCACCAGATAGACCAGATAAATATGGTTTAACTAAGGAATTCCTGCACACCTGTCTCTCCATTGCCTGGGTTATTCCCTCTTCTCCTAGGATACACATCCAATGTCTTTTCTCACATGATGTTTAGACATTTTAAAAAAGATTGGAGTGCCTCGCCCCTTTAGACCAAAATACTCCAAATGGTGACATCCGGATCAGAATATGGCAGATGATTGCTAAAAGCCTACATTTTCCAGCACTTTCAGACATAGGTAAAACAGGTCCATATGGGAGAGCATGGCTGGCAAATCTCTTCATCCATACTGTCATACTATATCTTACTCATGAAATACAACAAGGGGAAGTGCTCTCAGTGGTCGTTAAACATTATTGCTATAATCTTTGTTCTATGGTTTTGTGGCTTTATTATTTTACAAAGGTCAGCATTAATTCAGCAATTTTCTTGCCTTTGTTCCAGTAAAAACCTTACCATATCCATTTGTTCCTTACAGTTTATTATTCCAAGCCTGGTGTCTCCTGCTCAGTTCTTAATGGAAATCCTGCAAAATATGATTTCCCACCTGTCTGCATGAGTTTAGTACTTACAACAGTTTTGACTAATTGGTTCATCTTTTCTGTCCATAATTACATCTGTGTCTAAGCGTAATGTGGTGTCAAGCTAAAAACAAAGAAGCTCTGCTGATATCCTGCTTGTTTTTACTCTAAAAGTTAAGGAAAACCAGAATATGAGTATTTTTTAGTTTTGCAAGCAAAATATTCTCGAATTATATTTTGTTAGCTGGGTTTACCTCTGCGCTTAGTAATAGCCTAGGTATCCTTGAGCAAATCAGTGATGCTGAGGTCTCCACCTGGTGAGGACAGAAACCTTTTTTAAGGGCTGGCAGCAGGAAAAATGCCACTGACGAGTGCTGCATATTGAAGACTGTGGTGACACAGAACAGCAGAAGTGCTCGAGTGCCGAGGCATCTGTCCCTTTCTTTGTCATGCCAGGTTCAACCTGCTTTGCCACCCTGAGTCTTAGCAGGGCTTTCAGAATTAGCTTTGACCTTTTAGGTGGCTTGCCTCCATCTAATGAGCATGGCAGCTTCCTTAACGAACATCAGAGCCGGGTGCCGGCTCAGCTGATTTGATTGCGTTTAATGCATTAATCAAAACTCTCATAGTAATCTGACCTTGACTAGGACATAATGATGTTGAGTGCTGGTCTGCACTTCCCTTTCAATGCTGTGGTGGGGTGTTGCAGTGAAGAAGGTCCTCTGGGCCACAGTCCAACCTGCCCTCTGACCCTTCCTGTAACATATATTCCCTGGGAGCCTTTGCCCTCTGCTTTATGCACAAAGGAACAGTGCCTCTTTCTTCTTCACCTACAGATATCAGAACCTGAAAGTTTATCTCCCACCCCATATTTTAGGTCATCATGTTGTGAAACTTAAAAAAACAATCCCATGGAAAAGCAAGTTCTCTTGGAAACTTTAAGAGTGCTTTTATTCAAAGGGAGGGTTGCTTCCTCGTTTGTGAAATTAAAAAGGGAGAATATTGCCTACAGGCTTCTAGCAAGGCAGCTAGATAACTTACATAAAATATGAACTCCAGAAAGGACTTTAGAGGATGATGACAGACAGTAATTAAGGTAACAATTACTAAGGTATCGATTCATGGTGTCTTAAAGTTTTTGTTGCCATTGAACCAACTAATAACTTACCTTGACAGAAGTAATGTTGGTTCAATGTTTCCATCAAGCATCCAGGTTCTGCTCAATCTATCAATCAGCTGGGCTTGGACCTCAACCATCCCCCACCTGGCAAAAAGTGCACAAGTGCTTTTCTTTGGTTTTCCAACACCCAAACAGGACTTCAATGGCTTTATTACAGTAACAGTCAACATGGAACAGAGGTGGAAAGCTCAGCACCTCTTTACATAACCCCATCAAGGGCAGAGACCACCAGAGGTCTAGGACTGCCCTGTGGATTGCTATGCATTATCCACATAAAGAAATTCACCATAAAAAATGTTTTTGGGGCTAAGTCACATACCCACACATCAATCCAGCAAATACTTTTCTGATCAATCCTGCTGTTTGTTCTCAAATGATCTTGCCTCAAGTTAATTGCCTTAATAGTTCAGATGAATGACATCCTAAAAGCAGCTGGTTTTGTTTTCTTGACTATGAAAGAAGATAGACCTTAGTCCATCTGCAGCTGTTGGTACTGTGAATGTCTGAAGTTTGTTACAATTCTGTCCATATCAGTCCACCACTCTCATGTGTTTCCCACTCAAGGCAGCCAACAGTGGATTTAGGGCTCCCAATATTCCTGTAATCTTTTATTTTTGTATAATTTCAAACTGTGAAGGCAAAGACAGGGATAAGTTTAGTGACCTGTCTAAAACTGCATAGTGACTTAAATCTGAACTGTACCCACCTTTCCACTCTGAATAAAGATTTTAAGGCTGGGCTCAGAAAAAAACAAGAACTCCGTGGACTTGGAGAAAGCTTTGACCTTGGAGAAAACTTTGGTCTTGGATAGCTGTGTTTGGAGTCCTGAAAGCTCCCCATCAGTGCTAGGGACTTCGGCTTTAATCCCAGGTTTGTGTCTGATCTGACGAATCACCTTGTGTAAATAATTTCTAGTACCTGTTTGTATTTTCCTTTCCTCAATCTGTCTTTCTTACCTGACTAGAGAGGAACAGCTCCCTTTCACTCTAACACTATGGGGCCTGTGGTCTCTGCTGAAGCTGCTAGGTGCTATTGAAATGTAAATATTGATTATGTAGAGAATATATTAAAAAGCTATTAAAGCAGCAGATGGGACAGTCTGAAGGACAAATAGGTCAGCTTTGGAATGTCTCTGTGATGAGGAAAAAAAATTGAATGCCTTTGAAAAAAGACATGTCAAAGTGTCCATTTTTCTTTTAAAAAAAATACAAGTTTTCTGTAATAATTTCCTTTGCTTTTTGCTTCTATTTCTGGGGCAAAAATATCACCAAAAAGAATTGCTGTTTGTTACACTTCTTTACATTGAAAATTACAGCTGCATTTGCACCTTTAACATTCTTTCTAATTGTATAGTATATTGAGCAGGTTATTTCATTCAAAGCAAAGTGAACCCTTCTGGTTTTGCCCAATCCCCTCCAATGTGAAAACTGCAAAAGCAGTCCCAGCTCACAGATCCCTCTTTCAGACAGCCCTGTCATATGTTACATGCCATATATCACATGGCATTTTCATGCTATTGCAGTCTGTCCTACTGTAGCCATCCCAGAAGCTCATCTGCCAGGTCTGTCCATCCTGACTTCTGTCAAACACTCCCTGAATGCCTCTCTCCCTGTTTCCCCTATCTGTCCTTCCCTGTGCTCTATATATCCCAGATGTTTAGGGCTTACAGCTGTCTTGTTGAGAACACAATATAGTAGGGTCATGCTGCCTGGGCATGCGTACAGGCAAAGTCCCTATAATTTGCCTCTGTCCTTTGGTCTTACACACATTTTATTCTCATCCTGCCACCAGAAGCCTTTGCTCCTGTCTCACCCCAAAGGGGTGCTAGCAGCTCTGAAACTTCAGCTGCAAGGAAGAATAAGGGCTGGAGTAATTCCATAGTCTGCAATGGAATAACTGGCTTGACAGACTGAGGCCAACTATTGATCTTTGAGTGCTCACTGCCACAGAGATCATCAGCACTTCTGCAATTAGCTGCTGATCAGGGTGAGAAAAGATTGGCAGAATGACTTCTTCTGCACAGACAAGCCACTTTTTTTTTTTTTTTTTTTAGTGCCACAGTCTCCTTTCCAGCAAGAATAATTTTCTCCTGCCTTTGAAAGTCTGCATGTTTTTCAATCAGTTTGTTCTTCCCAGTTCCTGGTTGGCACTATGCAGTTGAGCAATATTCCCAGTGGACAAATTTTAAGAGGGCTTGTGAGAGGAGAAATGGAGATGTCTGAAAACTGACAGGATTCTGGTACACATAAAATTACAATATTTCCTTTCCATGGTGGTGCTTTTGTCAATTCAAGACTGACATCCAAGCATAACCTGGAAATTGAGACCTCATTAGCACTTCTCTAAATTGCTGTGTTGGGGTGTATCTCTTTTGAGCGTAGGCACATGCTTATTGGTGTGACTGGAGTGGTTCCTGTGTGCCACTGACTGGTTCATCAATGGGTCCATCTCTCCATGTCTATATACAGGACCACAGATACTGTTCTACTGCCATTGCTGCTTCACCAAGGAGCATTTGCCCTACTGTTTTACACTTTACTGCTTGAATTCAATCTCAAAAGTTATTTGTATTTTTAAGCCTGAACCTCCTTCAAGGAAGATGTGAGCTTTCTGCACTGTAATGAGAGGAAAATACTTCAGCCTGTTTCGCATGGCATAAGGTTTTTAAAATGCCCCCTTTCACAATTTGGATTTATTCATTTTTTCCTCTCATAATTCTTTATTCTTTTCTGGCTTAAATAAAAAAAAAAAAAAGAAAAAAAAAAAAAAAAAAAAAAAACCAAAAAATTATTTGCAAGCCTGAGATATTCGTAATATATCTGGAGCTAGGCTTGGACAGGAAGCTGCAGAACAGGAAAGAAAGTGCAGTTGGTGACTCTTCTTAGGGTAATAAAGAAAAATAACCTGGATATCAGACAGCTAAGAAGCAGAAAATGAACTATGGTTCCTTGTAAAAGAAGAAAAGTGTAGTCAGGCTGAGAGAGTCATGCAAGCCATGTAAAGGGACAAGATGCTTGCTGTAGCCTGTCCTTTGCAGGTAGTTTGTGCCTTTCTCCTGTGGACTTTTTAGCTCACCTGTGCCTTGAGCCTCCTCTAGTGCTGGCCATCTCATCGCTGTGTTGGGCACAAAACAAAAGGTAGCTCAGCCCTTCAGCAAAAGGTAGTTCCTGTTCTGAGGGATTTACCATCTTAAGTGGGTGAAAGCTTAGAGGAGAAAAAGGCAGAGGGATGCCCTGCTGTGTCAGCCAGCAGGTCAGCAATGCAGCCGGGCACACAGCTCAGGTCGCGGCTCCCCCCGCGCTGCCTTCACGGGGCAACAGGGTCACCGATAAAACCAATTTGGAAAATTAAGCTGTTAAATATAAATGTGATTTGGCTTTAACAGCAGTGGAAGGCTGGGAAACAGGTCGTGTCTGGGAGGGCTGTGTTCAGCTACGTTTGAAAATAAATTGTTTCTCTGGAACAGAAATGTTGGGAGATTGCGAGTATTGAAAAAAAAAACCATCAAATATACCAAAAATATTACAGCAAAATCCTGTATAAACATATACAAAGCTTTCTGGCTTGTCCTTTCATGCAAACTGTGTTTTATGCAAATAGAACTGAAAAAAAAATTAAAGCAAATCCCCTCAGAGAGAATGACCAACTAATGCACATTGAATATAAAAATCCATATGAGTTCTTTTCTTTTTCAGAAGTTAGCAAAGGTCATTGAATCCTTTGAAGATTAATTCCCTTTTTAAAAATCCCAATTCCCCCAGATGCAATCAAATTGTTTCTTCCAATGACCACAGATACAATCTCAAAGCCAAATGCTGTATTGTGCATCTGTCAGAGCTGCAAATCACTGTCCTAGTATCCTGTTTCCAAAGAACGGATGCAACCTTGTGGCGTGTTCTTGTTTGTTGTCTGCACTCGCTGCTTGTGTTTAATAGTGTTGGCTCCTTCCCTGTTATCTTTGCTAAGAATATCTTTGAGTGAATTGCACAGCTTACCAGTGGGAGCCTCAACTCAATTTCTGAGCCAAATGTATCCTTTTCAAGTCTGGGTGGAAACGAGAGCACACTTTTTGTTACCCCTCCAAATAAACCAGTGTAAATCCCACTCCTTTTTCTCTGCTGTTTCATTTGGCTGCAGGTTTCTTTGTACTGCAATGGAGTCCAGGTGCCAGGTACCAATGCAAATGTCCCTCTGTTCACCTGTCTCCCTTCCCTGACTAGCCAAATTGACCTGCACTATTTTATGCAACTTGGAGGAATGGTGATTGCAAGGAAAGAGCATATCTGAGGGTTAAAAGCTCCCTAAATCATCTGTTTCTCTCTTTCTGCTGAGTTCTCTTCCCTTTGAGTGCACTGATTTTGCAAGCTTTTCTGCATAGCCCATAGTGCTGATTGCATTTGAGCTTCCTGCATGATCACATGAGTGCAGGAGTCAGTGTTTTAAGAAAGACAACAAATATTGTGTGAATCATGAGAGCTGGGGCATGGTGGTGTCTTAAATCTCCTCCCAGTGAAATCGATATAAATTTCATATGGACAGAGATAAGCCACTGCTAAGAGCTTTGTGGGGTGTATAAGATACTGGACTATTCATCTTATTCCACCCAGCATTGCCTTTTATGGAGTAAGAAATTTCTGGTCCTAGTCTGGCCTTGATAATGCTAAACTTCTACAGTTAGTCTTTCCCTGGTTCAATGACAAGGAAGGAATCCCGTGGAGCAAAATCAAAGGCTGTAAGAATGGAAAGGTCTGTATGTCAAAAACCCCCACCATCCACTCAAAAGCAGCTGAAGCTACGATCTCCTTCAGCAGGTGTTCTCCAAGGGAGAGCCACTTCTCTGTTAAATGCTGCATCTCTTATTTTATTCTGAATATATCCAGCTTCAGCTATCTCAGCCTCAGTTTGGGGCACTGTAGAAAGGCTTGGCCTATATATTAGTCTCTCAAGTTCAGCCTACAAAGAGGAAAAGACTAAACATGCCAGTCACTTTGAAATATTAGTACAATATATATAGTCAGAAATGTAACAATAAAAAGATTGTCTTCTTGCTGAATTTTATTTCTACTTGGTTGTGACTTTTAAAAATAATTCCCTTGCCCCTGTAAATTTTATTCATTCAGTGTCCTTAACCGAGTTCTCTAGTTTCTTCTCACTCTTAGATAGTAGGCTGATGATGTGACCTACATATTTGACATAACATCAATGAAGAAATAATGAATTGAGACCTTCTTTAGTGATAAAGCCCATTTTTTAGGATGGACAATTGGAATGTGTTGGCTCTGATTGCTACATCAGGTGATAGCAGGTGCTTTGTCATCTCTAACTTTTATTTTCAGTAACATTCTCTTCTGCCTTATGGGATCATTTGTCTTCTGTTGGTAAATTCCCATCTGCACTCAAAATGACTTTTCAGTGCTGTATCGATGGATGGATATAGTCAGCCTCTGTCCCTTTAGTCTTCATCTGTGTCGGTTCCCACGTTCTTTTCTATCACAAATTACAGAAGGAGTCTGTTTACAAAAACACTTCTGTTGTCATTTTTATGCATGTCAATTTATCAATATTTGTTGCTTCTAGAGTGGTGTTATATTTTCAGAAAGAGAAAATGCCATTTGAAGCCCATTTAAAGTACTTCAAGAAATAAAATATTAGTAAGAAAATTTTGATGCAAAATCAACTGGATTTCCTTGAAACTCAGAAGTCCATATTTTAAAGTTTATTAATGAAAATGATATAGAATTTTTGGGTCTTTTTCTTCAGGCATGAAAGCAAGCCTAGCAGTCTCCTTGGGTACTTTTGGTCCTCCAGTCCAAATCCAGCCTACATTATAATACAGCTTTTCATGATGCTGAGCTTCTGTGAGAAGACTGAATCAGTGATTACATTTGTCTTTTCATTCCTTTTCAGGAATGAAGAATCCATAGGAGTATTCAGCAGGAAACAGTCCTTGTGCACTCAATTAACAGTGCAAGGCGGCAAGAGCTGGAGGAGTTCTGGCACAGCTCTCGGGATTGCTCATGATTACATGGCTGTCCACCGTGGAGACTGAATGATCCTGCTTGATGGTGGGGTTCTTCCTGTCCTGCTAATGTCACTTATGTACCCTCCTCCAAAACAGCTTTCACCTTAAAGGCACTGCATAGCCAGACTGAAGTGCAAGAGGGCAATATGACAAAAGAAAAATACACAACCTATATTCTCACAGGTAAAGAACAGTAGTTTCAGTCTAAAGCACAAGCCACGAGCAAATGCCACTTCTGTGCATCACAGACAGGTTTCCTTTTAGCTCAGTTTTATCTCTTTTGGAAAAGTTTGCTTTACTTTAGCCTTTTAAATGTCATGTTTTAACAGCATTACTGTAGACAGCACTAGTAGTTGTAGAACTTTTAAGTCCATGTGTGTATGTACCTCTTATCTCTGTGTCACAAGTCCAGACCCTAGATCCACAGGCTAATTTCAGGCACTGTCAGGACTAATTCTCTAAAAGATTTTTAAGTGCTTTATCTTTTCTGAAGTAAGTATCCTCCATGAACTCTATTCCTCTAACACCATCCATTTCGATCCTACTCCTGTTTGCAATAGTCTAACTCATGCTACCATTCCTATCATCAAACTTCGTAACATACACAACTTTGAAATTGTCTTTTCTAATAATTTGATGGTAAATTGTAGAAAGGGTAATTTCTTCCCTCTGGTATCTGGTTACTAACTCTCTAGTAAATACTAAGTGCTGTGATATTAAATGACTGTTCTTTAGGATGTTTAATTATCCCCCAAAAGGCCCCAAAGTGCTACTAATGGATCCTTTGGCTCATGACACACATTACTGTCAGCTTCCTTTGCTCCTGATTCTCATTCCAGTAACACCAAAAAATGGCACAAGTCCTGTGAACAGAGGAATTTTTTGCAACATGATCTCACCCTGCTTCTATTTCAAAACCCAACATTTTTGTAGTTCAGTGATCTTGAGACATTCTAAATAGGTTTCTTTTGGGGTTTGCTTTGCAGTGTGGTGAAACTGCAGGTGCTTTCTGTTCTTTTGTGTCATGGGAAATCAGGTTATTGTTTCAAACCCATTCCCCTGTGGCTGTTTTAGGTAACTTGACTGTTCATCCCAGTCCTTACATACATTGCCATCCTGCCTTTTTCTGCAGGGAAGAAACAAATCCCTGACAGTGACAGGCTACTGATGAAGACTTCTCTCCTTGGAGTCACTGAGTCCCTTGGACAGGTGTGTCCTTTGGCCTCATAGAAAAATAGAGTGAAAAGTCTGAATTAAATGGCAGCAGAGCAGTCTCAAAAAGCTAGTCAGGACAAAAGCAGTCACAAACACCAAGTACTTTTTCTGAACAATTGTGGCAAAGATGGTCAGTTGTCTGAAAGCTGGTTTTTATTTAATTTTTACGTCTGTATGGATTTTAATTGCTGTAGCTTGAAATACATCTAGTCTGATTCCTGGTGACATGATTCCTGGTGAAAAATGGGGATGATAACTTCCCAGGGAAAGGCTAGTGCTTCAGACCAACTGCTCTGTTAAACGTCTTGGCTGCCAGATGTATTTCAGACCTGCACTGCTGCATTTCATATGCCATGGAAAACAGTTTGTAAGAGCAATCATCTTCCCAAATTGGTCATTACCAAAGTTAATGACCTGTTTATTAGAACATCAACCTTGGCTTTGCCTCATGCTGTTAATTAACAAATCTGTCATTAACTGCTGGTAGCCATGACTTTGTGCATGTGTGTGTTTGTGGGAGAAGAGGACAGAGATCCTTCATTAGCCATATTTAAGGTAGTATCCCTGCATATTGGTAAGACTTCATTCCTCTATGATTCTGAAAGAGTACACCATTCACATGTTGTCCATGAATTTGTCTAATGCCTTTAGGGACCTGCTTTGTTTACTGTTTTAATCAAATTCTGCATCAGTTTCTGCAAGTGCTCCCTGGTTCTCATATACGATATATCCTCAACAAACGACAGCTTTGCACTGACTTTACCCCTGCCATAGCTGTGATTTGTGATCACTGTGCATTTGGAAATGCACCCAGAGGGGCAAAGGGTTAGCCTCAGAGCAAAGAAATTGTTTATTATCAAAACTTCCCCCTGCAATAAAATTGTTTGTTATGCAAGAGGTACCCATAACTAATTAGCTATTTGTTATTTTCAAGAAGAATGAAATCTATAATTGTGAGATCTGGCATAACATCTGTCTCCTTAGAGAGGTTTTTGAAAACCATAATTCAGGTGAGAATTACAGATTTTATCCACCTTTGTTGAGATAAATGTATTTTGCCACTCCTCTTAGCCTCTAGTGCTAATTACACTGTCATAAAATGCCCTGGATTAATGAGGTTTCAAAACACACACATCCATTTTGGCCCCTTCCTTGGTTCTGCCATGAGCTGTTACTCCTCTCTACAGGTGAGTCTGTATGACTGTGCAGGTGGAGACCCCAGCTGAGAGTGACTTGCCACAAGTCCTTTGGATAATGCCCAGCATGAACAAACCTGAGAATAAAGTGCAGTCCAGGGACAACCTTCTGTGAGGTGACTGAGCTGGTCTCATGACAGTTTTCCCAACAGGAAGATCTCCCTGTCCCAGCTCCTATCTTTTCATTTCTCTACCTTGATGTGATGCCTTGGCATCCATCACACATGGCACCGACCCAGCTCATCTCACTGACCCACCACGAAAGTAGCTGTATTATTTACTTAGTTTTACCAAGTAGCACTGACTTGAGGAGGGTCTAGCAGACATCCTGTCTGGGGGAGACAATGGAGAAAGTGTGTGTGAGCATATGGCATGGGAAGGACAAACACAAGTGCAAGGAACCTGGTGATGGTGAAGCAGCTAGAGCCAGCCTGTAGCAGAGCTCTCTGTAACAATGAACTCTCAGACAAAATAACTAAGTCAGAAAAAAATAGCTTCTTGGGCAGATACCCCATTTCCAATCTGATAGGAATCTGTTTAACTCTAACAGGATTACTTTTTTGTATGTGGTAAGGCAGTTTGGTATCCAAATCTCTTTCAAACCACCTGAAAATTAAGTCCCCTGAGTACAATTAAAAATTTGCACCTTAGAGCTGTATTGGCTGAAGGTGTAGATAACGTTTTCAAGGTCACGAAGAAAGGCAGGAGTTAAACCTTCCCCAGTGCCACTCTGATCAGGACATCCTGCCACCCTGGCACAAGATAAAGGAAGATGACACTGAGGTTACTACACAGGTTGTTGCTGTTTTCAGGCTCTGTAAGGATTGTCAGCACCCAAAGCACAATGTATTCTAAACAGAATAGCTGAGCAGGCCATTTCCTTCATTAGGTGGTTTTACCTGGTGCACTGGATTAGTCAGGAGTTAAACTGTTTGCAAATAGCAGCTCACTCATGCCAGTCATCTCCCAGCAAACTGCAGACTCTCCTTTTCTTCTTTTTTCCTGGGAACTTGGCTGTTTTAAAATAATCTGTCTAGATTTCATCAGTGGACAAGGGAGAGAGAAGAAGAATGGGTTGATGAGAGCAGAGTGTTTCATACAACATGGACAGATACAAAGCAAAATAAAATATAAATTTTAAGAATCACTCAGACAAAACCTCAGTACCTGAGCTCACTCAGCTGGCAAAAGACAAACCCTTTGCTTTCCATCAACTCTTAGTTCACACTTGGAAAACCAAAATAAATAGGGTATTTCAGAACAGGTGCTTTAAAGCTATTTTTACTTTGGAAATATATCACTGAAAACAACACCTTCTAAATAAAATAGAAAGAAGAAAACAAATGTTACCCTATTCACCAAGTTGTCAAGGAAGGAATGCAACAAAAGACTCAAAGCTTGAAAGGTGTCTCGATTTCACCTCAGACAGCAAATAGGTGCCATGCAGCTGGTTGTTCACTCCCTCACCAGAGGAGAGAATCAGGAGAGTAAAACTCAGGAAACTTGTGAGTTGGGATAATGAGAGTTTAACAGGCAAAGCAAAACACACACACACACACATACAAACAAATCAAAAGAAGGAATTAATTCACTGCTTCCTATGGGCAGGCAGGTGTTCAGCCACCCCCAGGAGAGCAGGGCCCCATCACACATAACAGTGACTTGGGAAGATAAACACCATCACTCCAAATGTCCCTCACTTCCTTCTTCTTCCCCCCTCCTTATCTGCTGAGCATGATGCCATATGCTCAGCAGATATCCCTTGGGTTAGTTGGGGTCAGCTGTCCCAGCTGTGTCTCCTCCCAATTTCCCATGCACCCCGAGCCTTCTTGCCAGCGTGTCTGTACAAGAAGCAGAAAAGGCCTTGACATTGTGCAAACACTGCTCAGAAATAACAAAACCATCTCCATATTATCTACACTGTTGTCAGCATAAGTCCAAATCACAGCCCCATACTAGCCACTGTGAAGAAAATTAATGCTACCTTCTCTCAAAACCAGCAGACATGGCAAGTCCAGTTTTAGGGTGAAAACATTTAAATCTGATTTTTTGTGACTTTGGTTAGCAGGTGTCTTAGCAAGTCTGAACTCAGAGGTTCTTCGTAGGCTCCAGGCTGCTCTACCACCTAATCAGAGCCCTGGCCCCTGTGGAGGACTTGTGTGATGCCTTGTATATATACCTAAATTACAGAAGCCATCAAAACAACCTGAAGCTTTGACTGGACACTGGAGCTTTCATATAAATGGCAAATAAGTAAATGATTCTCCCATTTGTGGCAAAAATCCTACCCTTTAAATTCAGTGTTTGATGTGCTAATTATAATCCGGCTGCTTACTGAATGCATTTAGAGCAGGAATGGGGACAGAACAGAGCTGGAAACGTCATGTTTTCAGTAAATAATTTCTTTAAAACAGCAGTCTCCTTACCAACTAAAGACCCTCTCATCTTAAGTGCATCTGGCATTGTCAACAAATGCTGTGTCTTTTTGCTTGATTGATCATGGAGTTTAAAGAAGTGGTTATTTCCTGATAAATGAGATATCATATATATTCATCTATTACAGAACTCCTGTAGATAATTAATCACTGCCATCAGCTCATTACAGCTTTTAAGGGTATGTGTGAATACTGTAAGTTAACAGAACAAAAGCTCCAGGTGGAAGGTTAATAGTACTTTTAAAATCAAAATGACATTGCAGAATAGGTCAGCCACTGCCTTTGTGATTTGGTGCTTGCCCCACAGGGTCTCTCATGAGACACCATTCCCAGCAGGGACACGGCAAGGTCGCACCTAGTGGGAAGCTGAGCAGTTGTGCTGAAATCTGGGAAACCATCCCTGCCAGAGATGCAGAGCTCTGTGGGTACTGCCAGCTGAGAAAGAGCCCTGCCTTGTCATTGTGAAGTGCGACACAAGGCTAAAAGCAGAACACAAAAGGTGTCAAACACACACAGCATCCCATGGGCAAACTGCCTCTGGACCTCGGCAGTCAACAGTAGGTGTGATCATTTTATGCCTCCCTTCACTCTTCCTAGCAGTGGGTAAGAGTGGACCTGCTCAACAGCGATGATAAATGTTCACTTTAGGAGAGTGATTGTCACTCTACTAGTTTGTCTGGGTGTCTGCATTGTTTTGTTTCAAAGGCTTGTCTTTAAAAGCAGCAGCATAAGATCAACTCTGTCTTGCTGAGCTGTTAGAAAAGATTATAAGGAAATTTTTTATCTCTGCCAGCAGTGGCCACATCAGATAGCCTGAAATCTCTCACCTGTATGTGCACAGCTCCTTGGAAAGTCACGGACCTCACACCTTGCTAACTGATGCTGTTCTTCTTGATATATTACCTCCTGCTGAATTTCTCTCTTTCAAAGCCTTTGGGGAAAAGTGTGGATAAATTGTGAAAGATTTGTTTCCTTTACCCACACAGTTCACTCATTGGTTTGTACAAATACCTGTGGGGTGTCTTGAGTCAAGTTGGGCTATGTTCACATAGAAATCAGTCTTGGAGGGACCAGTAGAAATGACCAAACATGCTTCCTAAAAGATTTTTTTCACAATCAACTTCAAGGCTTTCACTTGCAGGGTTTGTTCAAGATGTGGTAATAATAACTGCAACAGAAGAAGCAGTTTCAACATGAAACAGTCAGGAGAGCATTCTAGGAGAATAATTTTCAAAAAGAAAGACTTGTTTTGTATGCTTCTCCAGTTTTCTGAGTAGGATTAGCACTGTATTTGTGGATAGAAAGGCTTTCTGGAAGGTAACAGTTTTGTAGAGAACATTTACTTTTAGCAATATATTTCTGAACTGTAACAAATTTGAAAATCATCTTGTTCTGAAATTAGAGTGTTCTAGTTTTTGATTTAGAATTGTCACAGCAGAAGGAATAAAAGGTCCTAGCTTGGGGGGGAAAAAAAGCAAGGGCTACCCCCAGTCTTTTCAACAAACACTTTTGAAATACATTAGTTTAAGCATATGCAAAATAAGCGGTTGAAGAGGGCAGAAGGTTATGGAAACAAGAAAATGGTGACAACAGGACAAATGGGACATCTGAGACAAGCTCTCCTTTGAATTACAAGAGAAGTTTTGCTTATGGTTTTCTCTGTCAATTGTAATAATCCTTCCACTAGTGAAACAGGGAAGAGCTCCGGCAGGAACTTCATGTTGGTACTTCTTCTCAGGAAAGCTCAGAACAGGCAATTCAGGCCTTGATCAAGTGAAGGATCTCAGCTCATCTTTAATTTGATATTAATGTGTAGTCACATCTTCAAACAAGAACAGTTTGTTCAAGTCTGCCCTGCAAGATGGTCTTAAAGTGCCAAATGTCCTTCCTTTAACCTTGCTAAGAAATTCAGACACATATGTTTTCATAGGGAGCCCATTTACAGAGCAGAGAGAGCACATGGAAATCATGAGAGAACAAAGATTTTGGCTTCACTGCAGCTGAAGCCAGAGAAGAAATGCATAGAGCTACAAGGAATAAGAAACAAGGCAGGCAGCTCTGCTGCCCAATGATGTACCAAAAGCTCCAAAGACTTGCATTTGTTTGAAGGCTGTTGAGGGATATGAACCCATACACTTAAAAGGAGCTTCTTTTGAACAAAAAACACCAAAAACAAGCCAGCCCTGTCAAAGGAAGGAATAAAAGCAACTTGATGTATTCTGACAGTGAAATTAGAAAGCAGACACTTTTGAAAGCCAATGAGCAAACTGTGCAAGTCAAGAAATGTGATGTGCCCCATATTCTTTTAATAGTTTATTACTTAGCAGATTACATGATATTGACACTGATGCTTGCAAAGTCTCCTGCTGTTTAACAGTACTCTGCAATAAAATGCTGTAATCTGTTAATGCACCACACTGTCACTATAACCCAGAGTTTGTAGGGGAATACTTCCCTTCCTTTCAGTATGTCTGTCATTTTGCTTAAAGAAAGAGAAGAAAGCGTGACTTCTCTCCACCCTCTTTTTGCTGATTACATGCCCCCAGCCCTGATTGCTGCTCCCTGAGAGCCTCCTTCTGCCTGGGTTTTCCTCGCAGTTAGCCTTTCCTGCTGTTGCTCAGAGACTGCAGAGGGAATGGCAAGAATACACAGAAAATTGAAGCACAAGCAGCAAGGCAGCAGTAGGTGGAGGGAAAGCTGCCATTTCCCACATTCAGGGAAAGAGGCTGTGCCAGGGCAGAGAGTGAAGGGCCCTCAGGCATGGGGAGAGGCTGTTCTGAACGGGATTAGGGCTCCAGCTGAAGGGTGCAGAAGGGGGAAAGATGTAGCTTCAAACAACAGGCTGGAAAGATCATCCCTTGGCAGCTTTTGGAGTTGGCAGTAAGGGATAGGGAATAGCTCCAGCAAAAGATGAACTCACCAGGCAGACAGGAGAGGCCACATCTTAGAAACGTTATCTAGTAAATGTCCGAGATATGGATGTGGCTTTGGCTGGAGAGAAGGCCACATTAAGAAACAAGAATGAAATGAAGATAAAGAATTTAGAGTTTTTAGCTAAGTATCTGGATGCAGAATTGAATGGAAACACAGAGCACAGCTCTTATTTTTTCATCTTAACAGTGCTGTAAGCAATCCCTGACTGTGCATTTCCTTAATATTTCTCTCCTTATAGTTATAGCAGTAGCTGCTGGAATTAATTATGATTAATTTAATTATAGGTATAAACCAGGTCCTTTTCAAAGTGAATTATAGTTTCCTTCAATAGTATGTGGTGGTTAAGCACTGGTAATTAAGGGTTTGAACGAGGGCTTGACAGTGCATTTTCCCATAATTGAAATTCCACTGCAAACCCCATAGTGTTTGCCATCCAGCACACAGCAATGAGCTTTCTCTGGGTTTTTTTCTTCTGGTGGTATTATATATGTATATATATGTAGTAGGTTGCCATGCAGGACTGCCTTTATGAACCTACTGCTGAATGCATAAGCTCTCTCATTTAATGTGTTTATCTCTTTAGTTCAATCTTAATAGGGCAGGTAGGGAGATGATGATGCTGTGAGTTTGAAACTCCAGCGTCAGTTCCATTACTGTGGGGAGATTTGCCTTGAGCCTGAAGTCTCTGACTCTGACCCCCCAAGGAGAAAGAGCTTTTTGAAGACTACTGGGAGAAATTCCTTAGGGAAACCCAGTTTTTTCAGAGAAGATGTGTTTGTGGACTGTGCACTTCTGAGAGCTCAGGTGCCAATAACACATTCTGCACAGAGCACAAATCCACCTTAGCACATGCTTCCTGGGAATACCTGTCCTTCTTGGACTGGCTGCAGGCATGTCCAGCCAGTTTGGGTGGGTTTCTGTGGCTTTTTAATCCTATGTAAAAATGAGCAGGTTAACCAGCTGTTTAAGGAGCCAGTAGTTTATTCAGCTTGAAATTACCTATAATTTCCAAGTGTCTCCTGTTGTAGGAGGTTTAAGGGCAACCCTCCATTCAGATTCTATTCACAATAGAATTTGTCACAGGGTGCAAGAAGGAGAAAAAGGCAGTTTCTGGGGTTGTGACAGGAGGTGGGTGGGTGTTAGTGGAAGCTCAATGCCCAGCAGGGAATGGCTCAGGTCTCTCCTGCTTCCATGCAACAACTCCATAATCCACAAAACTAGGGGAGGCTTGCACACCACACTCCATTGACTTTGTACTAGGCCAAGCAATCTGTTGTGTAAAAATATGCAACCATTCCCTCCCAAGGGATAAAATGACACCACCAGAACTGTGTGAAAAAGGAGCAGGGATTCAGTTCAGCTGATCACAAAGGTGGCGTCAATTAGGTATGAACTCAAAGGTGCAGGATCATGGGGGAGGCAGAAATGCCAGTCCCTTCTCATGTCTTCTCCAGGCTTTTCCCTCAGCCACAGAGGGAGGAAAAGTTTTCACATTGAATTTGTGGTATTTTGTCAGGTTGTCACAACCTTAACATTATTTAAATGTAATTTTTTAGTCTATGAATTTGAATTATCCATGGATTCGATTCATTTCCAACACATGCCTAGTAGCCAGTTTCTAAATTATGTTGCTGCTGACTTGAATTATTATAAATAAGACTGTGCCAAATGTCAATTGATTATTCAGGAGTAATCAATAGAGAGAGAGAAAAGACAGCTTTGGTTGACTAACAGCAAATTATTTTTATTCCACAGTCCTGGAATTTAGAGTAAGGTGGTAAGTCAGGCTGCACACCAGACCCCCAGCAAACAGATGTAAAAGAAAAGGGGTGCTGGCCTCCTTACAACTAGAACCAGCAAGGCTGCAGTGGAAGACAAGCACAAATGTCCCTGAGAAAGGCCTGCAACTGGTAAACCTCCAGATTAAGTCATAGACTTTCTCTTAGTCTAGTTTTTTTTTTCCCCTCCAAAACAAGAGAGCTCCTTCTGAATCCTCTCTCTCCAGCATTGTGGTTGTGGTGCCAATAGGGCAGATTGGCAGTGACTGGCTGCCAGGTGCTCACTCAGTGCCCTCCCCAAAAGGTTGGGGGGGTGGGGGGAAATTAAGTGAAAAATAGGCTCATGGGTCAAGATAAAGAGAGAAAGATCACTTACAGTTAGTGTCACTGACAAAACAAGTCTTGACTTGGGAAAGTTTATGTGTTTGTCCAGAGGTGCCACCACCTTTGCTGAAAAGCTCAAGAAAAAAAGGCAAGGAGAAGTACCTTAGCATAACTGAAAGAAAAGCTTTGCTGACAGAATTTCTTCCTTGCAAAAGACTTTCAGCCTGCTCACAGAGGGGAGGCCATCTCCTTGAAACATGTCCTTTTGTCACCCTTCTGAGCACGACAATCTGAATCCAAAGGGGAAAACAAATAGATATGTATTTTGTATGATTGAAAGGAAGGCTGTATTAATTGTGTCTTTTTATATTTGCGTACAGCTGCCAAAGGAAACACCACAGGTCACAGTCACGTGTCTGTGTGGAGAGTTGTGTTTGCCAGTGCTTGGAACAAACTCCGACCTTTTATACTCAGGGACTGGAGTCTTGGAGCAGATTTTCTTCTGCTCCTGGGGGTACATGGGGTTGCCTCTAGCACAGGCCTCTGAGAGTGAAGGTACTTAAACTGCAAAATCAAAGTTCACCATTCATCAGAACCCTCAGAAAGGTTTGAGGGAATAGCCAAAAGCAGGGCAGATGAAGGAGCTCTCTAGTGGAAAGAGCTGTCCTCAATAGGTCTCACTGGTCATGCAGCATTGATGGAAAAGAGTAGCAACCCTGTCCCAGAGATATAGCCAGTCCCTCTGTCTACATACAACCAAATGGCCAGGCTCATTTTTAATGAGCAAATTAAAATACAGAAATAAAGTTCATCCCTTGTGTAACTTCATGAATTTTATTACAATCAGACAGAGGAAACAGAGGAAAAACCTGTTATTGCTGTGACAGACCTGCAGTCTTCTCAGTTCTCATTCTCACGCCGCCATGGTGCTTGCTGATTTCTGAAAGACTGTTGGGAGTCCTACAACTGTAGGGTTCCCTGCAGAGGAATGAAACACTCAAAATAAGCAAATAAACAGGAAACACATTTCTAGGCACTGTAGCTGCAAAGGGAAGCTTTAAAAATATGAATCTAAAAGGCAAATTTTGGAAAATCTTTGAGAAGTCTTAAATAGAGATGATACTCAGCCAGGGTAGGGTTTTTTGTTTGTTTGGGGTTGATTTTCTTTTTATTTGTTGGGTTTTGTTTGGGGTTTTTTTTGTTGTTTGGTTTGTTGTTTTGGGGTTTTTTTAAGTTTAAAGGCTTTAAAAATGCCCTCCTAATGAGAAAATGCTAGAGATTTTTAGCTATTTAGCAGTGAAACATGAAAACCATGGTCTGAAGAAGCATTTCTAGGTCTGGGATTTTTGACACTTGTCTCAAATCATACCATAGCCAACCAAAAAAAGTAAGCTTTGTGTTTTTAAACTTGGGGTCTGGTTTCAAAGTTTTAGGGCTTTGTGAGCTTTGGGTTCTCAGGTGCACTGATGTTGGTAAGGGCTATATAATCATCTCCACCTTCGTGAAAGGTGTTGGGGTAATTAGGTCTGGTGAGTTCCACCTGTGAAACGCAGACCTCGCTCACCCAAGCCAAGGGTGGGAGCTTGGAAAAGGCTGTGAGGACCCACGAAGAAAAAATATTGGACTGGTGCTTTGGCTGTAAAGGAATAACCTGGATGTTCCACTTTGAAGTGAAGCAGGTATGTGCTTCTTGTGAGTGTCTACCAGTAACATTTTAATAAAGATACAGACAGGGATGTTTAGTAGGGAAAGTTTTTGCAGATGGTGATGGGGAGAATGGCAGCCAAACCATTGCAGAGAGCTGCAGGTTTCCTCCAGGTTAACAGCACGCGCAAGCATCAGTATTTCAGCTGTTAAAATATATTGCCTTTAATTCTTTTTTCTATGAAATTTTAACTGAATGGGAAAGAATGATGTTCCTGTATTTATGTGATCAAACAACTCCCTCTTGTCTGGGCTACCTCTGCACCCAAAGTGCTTATGGGACAGGTGAATAGGATGTGCTTTCAAACTGACTGCCAGCAAGTCTTTTGTGCTAGACATCCAAACACCACTGAAGTGACAAAATGTTCCAGACGTGTTGTACTTATGTGCACATGTGCTACAAAGGCTGCTAATATCAGAGCAGTTCAATCTGTGAAATATGTTGGCGTGTGAATGCTTAGCATCTTTCTGAGAGACTAATTTCTATAATGCTATGTTCTGTACCTAAAAGTTTTCATGCCCTAGAAAGTTTTTTTTTTTTTAAAAACAAGAATTAATTGCTTGGCTTGAAATATAGTGGAATAACTCAAGAGAACCAGGCTTTTAAAAGTGACATAAATCAATGGGAGCCCTAACTTGGGATTTTCTGCAAGCAAGAAACAATCAATGCGCTTGGAAGGGTTGTTTTCAAAAAGCACCTTACTTCAAATTCTTGGAACAGCATCCATGGCAAAACTAGTGGTATTCTAAATTTTCTTTTCTTGTACTTTATACCACACTCTCACTGAAGGTCTGTGGTGTGGGTGTTTCCAGAAGGACTACCTACTGATTATTCTGTTTTGTGGGTTGTAGAGGGTGGGTTTAAAGCAGCAAATGCTTGTCAAATTAACAAAGGCTTTCAGGGGAAAAGCTGCAGTGAATTGTTATGTGCTTGCCAGTCCAGCAGTGTAAGGCATGGTTTTATTTCACATGAATTGCTAGCTGGAAATAAGGGATTGGAGGCTTCTGCAACCAGAGTGCAAGGACTCCCTGGTCCCAGGTGCCCCACTAGCAGCAATGCAAGTTTGCACTTCTGCAGCAGAGTCTAGACAGGTCATGATGTGGCTTGGGTCAAAGCTTCCCGGATGGCTATTGAACATTAACTGGCCTTTGTGATGCCAGGTAGTTCTGTTCCTCAAGCTGTGCGGCTGACACTGGCTGTTGCTGTGTAGAAGTATGGTGGGTTGAGTGACCTGAGCATGTTTGCCCCAAAATGGTGCAGTGTGGGCACCTCTCTTGCATGTGCCATGTAAGGAATGTTGGGGAATACAGTGACTTCGAGTGGCTTGTAGAAGGAAGTACTTTTGAAATGTGTCTGGATACAATATCGACTGGCAACTTGAACCTCTTCTTGCATCTTGATCTCTGCTTAAAGAAGTCTGCAGTGATTGAGGCCTCCAAAGACTTCCAGCTCTGTGGCAAATCTCACACGGAGGCTACAAATAGTTTTTCTCTGCCTGCTGGTCTTTCTAGTCACAGGGTGATAGTTTTTATCACGAGCTGTGATTGTATCCTTCAAGGCATTTCGATGTTGTAATGGGGAGCATTGTGTGTAAGCAAGGCTGATAAAACCCCGGTTTCTGTGCTTATGAACAGAAGGGCTAAATGCTTTTTCAAGAAACTGAAGCTCTCCAATTTCAGGATGCGTTTCCCATCTTCCCTTGGTTTGTGAGTGCAGGGAGCACTGGCAGACTAAGCGCACGTCTCTGCTTTGAGCAGCACAGGCAAATCCTATATGCATGAGATAAAATTAAATCTGTGCTGTCATGGCTGGACAGTGAGAACAGCACATGCAGCACATCATCCCTCCTGTGCTGCCTGATGAAGTTTGCGTGCAGTCATTACCGGTACCAGGGAGCTGGGCTGCTCGGCATCGCTGCAATTTGTAAATGGCTTCATTTAGATGTCACCAATGAACTAATTTATGGAAGCTGTAATTAGGGATGATGGGACTGCAGGTGGAAAACAGTAAGTGGTGACATTACTTAGTGACTTCATGAGGGATTTTGAATGTCCAGCAGTCGGCTGCTGCATGTAAGGGAAGAATGACAACAAATGAGGGAAAACAAAACAGCAACAGCAAAAAAAAAAAAAAAGAAAAGAAAGGCAAGCAACAACAAAACACACAAACAAATGGAAATGCATCCTGGAAGATGAATGGAAAATTAAAAGCACCTGAGTAATGAATAACCTGATTTTAGGTGGTTACTTCCCAAGCAGAGAGGCATGATGCAGCCATATCCCATCCATCGCAGCCATCCTGTCACAAATGTACTGAGTCAAATAACTTCCCAGTGGTGCCATGTTTGTTATTCCCTTGAGGATGCTGGTTAATCTCTGGGAAAGTGGGCTCTGTGGCAAGGTGTGTGTCCTAATCTAAAGCATTGCAGTGTAAACGGCCTGTCCTGAGCACCTCTAACAAAAGAAGTTATGCGTGTGAAGCAGGGGACACAGATTAGCCTGACTTTAAGAACAGGACTTAAAATGATTGCTTGCTCTGCCAGCAGATGCCTACCCTCTCATACCTGCAACTCTGAGTGCTGTGTTTCCTTGCTGTATGATGCTCTGTGGGAGTGTACAGGAAAATACTCAACTACAGTGAGAAATGAGGGGGAGAAAGTTCACTGCTGTGCTGTCTGATCCTCATGGGAGGGCATATTCAAAGGGACATAATTACTTGTATGTGGGTGCCAGGTTAGATCCCTGCAGAGACATCATATTGTGGTTGTTGCACCGTTCCTGTTAGCAGCTGTTGGATCTAGTCCTTGCTTGTGCTGCAGCACAATGTGGGGAAAAGAAATCCCAAACGCAAAAGAACAAAAGAGAGCAGAATTGCAGCCGCTGTCTGCCAGTGGGGAGCTTTTTCAGCTTTCTAAGGTTGTGTAAACTGCGTTTCTGCCTTGTGAGCTGAGGTTCCTGTGACCCCCACAGAAATGTGTAAGAAATAGCTCTGTGTAGTGAGATAAGCAAATTGTGAGGGCATGAGAGGGAAACTGCCCAAAGGCAGCATTCTGGGCTGCTGGTGTGATTTTTCTCCTTATGCCTGCTGCAAGAGAAATGTGTTGAGTACCAATTCTGTGCACATAGGAGCAGTGGGGAGAGGCAGTCTATAAAAAGTGATTCTGCAGTTGCTGTGATTTTTTTTTTTTTTCTCTGTGTTCTCTTGCGCTAGTGGCCTCTAATGAACTCTAGCAATTTCCACAGTGTGGGGATGCATGACGGATTGAACAAATGAACGCTAATAACGTGTTCTTTGTACTTAGTGAAATAAAAGGAGTGCTTGAAGCAGAGTAAGGCAAGTACCTTGAGGGGGTTTGAGGCAGAGGTGGTTTTTCACATGAAGACCACCCACCATAAAATAACCATGCAAGAACTGTTGGCCACATTCATAAGCTGTTTGCTCTGTGTTGAAATGAGGGAATTGCAACACAAGTCTGATGGGAAACTCACATGGATCAGGCCAGATGGAGGGAGGGAACCAATCTGAACAATTGTTCTTTTATCTGTGAGAATGGGACTACCTTAAATGCAAAAGGTTTACTTTCTGGAGGTGCTTTCTCCTATTTGGCATAGCTAGTGACTTTGTCAGCTTTTGCTTTGCCGTCTGGAGCCAATAGCTCTCCTGTGCTTACTCCATTCTTTACCCTACTAGCAGGGTGGTGTGTCTGTGGGTTGGGCTGTGTTACACTGTTCTTCTGGCATCAAGGGGATGAAAAAACAAAACGCACACCTTGAGGTATTTTCATTGTGATTCTGAAGCTTGAGAAGCACACCTGTAGACTCCCAACTGCTGAGTTTGGCTGGAGAAAGGTGATTTTTATGTTGGCTCTGCAGTCTCAAGCATGGTAATTCCCCCTTTTCTTGCACGCTAAATCAGCATATTTTCCTTGGCTATAATGTTCCATTCCCTAGACTTGTGATTGATACTGAAATTGCCTTTCTGTTCAACTAAAGAACTACTTTTTAAGTAAAAATGGTAGGAAGAAAGAAATTAAATAACTGTATCAGTCTTTTCTTGTTAATTAGGGGAAATTTCTGAGCTGCCACCAATGTTTGAAATCCTGTGAATAGAGGAAACTCTATTTCAGCATATCTTTTTGCCCTAATTGCAGATTGAAAATAATTGAATACTTTTCAATTAAATATTGAAATGCAACTTTCTGATTCTTTAAATCGAATTTCATACTTAGTTTTCCTACACAAGTATGAAATGTCACATTTTTGATGAGTTAAAAATTAGATCACCATTCATCTAAAATGCTACTCTACCACAAAAGCTAAACCAAGAAAACACATTTTGCTTCATATTTTCCTGAGCAAAAGTATTTTTACTTGTATCTTGTAGAAATAATTAAATGATTGTTACAGAAGTCCTTAAAGAGTTGTTCTGTTAGCAGCTTTGATTCGAGGCTGAGCATTGGGCTTTTAACACAGTGAAATTACCCAAAATGGGAAAATCAGACTTAATAAAGAATTGATACAATTTAATCATGTGCTGACTAATAACAAGTCAGTATTTGTGCAGCCTAGGCAGTCTGAGAACTGCAAATTCTTCAAAATGAAGCTGGACGTGGGGTAGCCACAAAATGCAGCAAAGCAGGAAGTGCTGACCAAAGGGGAGACGCTGATCTCTCAAAAACCCTCCTCCTCAGAGGAAAGGGACCAGCACTGGTGGTTTGCAAGCTGGCATTGCCATGCCTGTGTCCTGTCAGAGAGTAAGAGAGAGCCCAGCACAGCCATAATCAGTTTAGTATTCCCCTTGGGTTGTTATAAACAAAATCAATATGTACTAATGACTGCAGCAATAAATTTCATCATGCTTCATATGGTAACGTTCTGCACTTACCCAGTTGTTGGTTTGACAGAGAGCAATAGAGTTTACCCTTTTAAAGTTGTAAATTACTATAAAAATGCTGAGCCTCATGATAAAATACATTCATGGATGATTTTAAGCTTAGGAAATATTGTAATACTTTCACTAAGCATACTATTAATATAAATAAATAGTATTTATTGCTTGGTTTCCTAGCTGCAGCTGGGTGAAGAAACATGGCATGCATGTTTATCATGCCACTTGTTTCATAATGTTTATCTAAAATTGATTCTCAAAGAAGCTATCTGAGAAGCTTATTTTTCCACATATTTGTCCAAAGAAAAATCTTCCTCCTTAACAGATTTGTAGCAAATAAAATCTAAATTTTTTTTAAGTGCTGTTTACTTTAGAAGATGCATTTCTATTTAGACATTTCTTCTTGCCTGTATTTTTCATTTTTTTCTTGCTGGCAAATAAGCACTTGGAAGTTGGATTAAATGTTTCAGCCCCAAATGAAACACTGCAGAGTTTTTGCTCATATTATATTCCACGCTTCAACACTCAATGCTTTCTTCTGAATACAAATAAAGCACTGAAATTACAGGAGTGTTCCACAATGCAGAAATACAGATTTACTTTTGTCTACATGTCCGCTAGCATATCTTTTCCTCCCTTAAAATTTGGAGCTTGTAGGGTGATGGAAATTCCAGGTGCTTTGAATTATACACTTATTGAATCAGTCCACCTGAGAAATCCTGAGTATCAATTTTGGATAGCCTTCAACTGTTTTGCAGTCACTTATACAACTCCACTGAACTATGCACTCTGTTGGCCCTTGAAAGCAACTTTTAAGCCACATGTCTCTATAATGCTTTCAGAAAGGATCTAGAAGAAGCACGGGAGAAACAAAAGATAATGCTTCTTTTCATTATTTAAGTTAAATTTCATTATCTGGTTGTACTTGTATAGCCAGGTAGGACTCTTTGGTCTGCACAATCCTCAGGGAGGGGCAGATCCATCTGAGTGAACCCCTGCAACAGGCTCAGCTTCTGCATTGCTTTTGAAAGTTTTCCTTAAACTCATCCCCTGCACTCCTAACACAACTCAGAAAGATCTGCATGCGGATAATCTGAGTAATCCAGGCTTCCCCTCCTTGAGGGAAAATGACACCTACTCCCCAAGTCTTCTTCTCCACGATGATTTCTCATTGATCTGGAAATAAAGCAAGCTGCCAGAAGCCACAGTCTGAGTGTGTGTTATAGTTGAGAATAAATCAAACCTGCCATGGTATTGGCAAAGATCAAGCCTGCCCTGCTGACTTAAATTCTGTGCAGTATGGTTGCACAGCATTTGGTCAAAGAAAGCAATAACAAGTGCAGATTAATTCTTTGGCAGCTGCACCTCTGTGCAGGGAAGGGAGGAAGTCTGGACTTGCTGCTGTGCTTCACAGCCAGCTGTTGCTAGCGTTTGGCTCCAGAAAGCCAGACCTGCTCTACCCAAATGCAGCAGGTTTGCTGTAGTAGACGGGTCCTTTCTGCATTTCCTCACAATACCTGGTAAAAGGCAACTGCACTGCCACTGTCCCACACCGTGAGAACCTCTATGGTTCTCAGCAGTGAACCTTTCTGATTTGAATCTCTGCTCTTCTGGAGAAGAGCAGTCATGAGGTTGCAGCAGAGCAGAGCCAGCAGCATCATATTTAAGGGGCAACTCACTGCACACACTGCAGACAGCTGAAGGCTGACATCTGTGTTACAATAGATTGCTCTGAGTTTTTCCAAGTTAAGCTTACACAAAAATGTCTATTTTGTCTGACAGTGTCCTGACTCTGAAATAATTAATAACTTGGGTGATGCCCCACCATCCCAGAAGAGTGGCAGTTCATCAGTACCACTCATCTTGCCCCTCTTCTCCTACTTGTTTCTCTTGGGTGCTCTACATAGGGCACAGCTTGAGACATGCTGCTACCCCTGATCTATTTCCAGTACTGCCTAGTGGCATTCTAGGAAGGCTGTTGGGATTTTCCCAATAAGCTCATTGCTGTATTAGACAGAGGGTGCCTTATCAGAGAGCAGATGTGCATTCTCCAGGATGATCTCAGTATTTTCCATGTGCCCACTTTCCTTTTGTAAAAGGAACAATTACTACAGTTGAAAGAGTGCAGGGGGAAAACATGTTGAAAGCACTGCTGTTCTGAAAGGAAACGTTACAGTGGCCCCACACCATACACTTTAATGGCAAATCCCTCCAGTGCTGCAGCTCCTGAGATTGGGAGCTCACAGGCAGGAAAGGTGCAATAGAGGCACCTGTATAAACATGAGATTTACACAAATCCAGGCTCTGCTCTGAGCCTTTCCCCTGTCTGGGGCTACACTGCAGTGAGATGCTTTGTTCTTTGGACTGATCAGCGGGGGACAAGGGCAAAAAGGTACTGGAGGTGCCTGTCCTTGCCATAGCTTGCCCTGCCATCCCTTTCTGGGGATATGAGCTCAGCCTCAAAGAAGGGAGGCAAATGAGCAGCAGAAGTGCTGTTGCCTTCTGTTTAGAGGCAACTTCTTCCCAAAATATGTTCCCTGCTTCCATCACTGTACTCCTGAGCCCCTATTGGCAAATGCCATAAGGTGCTACTAATGATAGGTGACTCTTCCTTGAGGTAGGGCTGGAGGCCTGTCATTTCTCTTTTGGGGGGATGGAGGCATGCTCTGTGCTGTGATTTACACTGCACAACTCCTGCTGACATCTCAGCACTGCCCTTGAGCTGAGCTTTGCTGGTGGAAATGGGTCACATGTAGCAAGCTGGTGACTTTTTACAGCTCTGTAGGCAAGCTGTCCATTTTCCATCCAACCTGAGGCTCAGACATGTGCAGGGAGTCAAATCTTGCTCTGTGTGGTGGCAGAGAAGCACCCCTTGCCAGAGCACTGTGGCTGTCTGGGCCAGACTGGTGCAGTCAGGGTGCTTGGGTGGGGTCTGAAGCACCTCACCTTCTGCTGGTCTGTAGCTGAGGGATTTCCTAAACCACAGATAGCATCCATGTCCTTCCTAACTTGAGAGGGGTTTTTCTATTCATTATTTTCTCAAATTCCCAGAAAGGTTTTGGCATTTATAGTATCCCATGGCTCAGCTGCACAGCTCAACCACACATCTTGTGAAAAAGTAGCTGTTTTGGTCTGCTCTTGAACTTAATGGGATTTTTTTAATTTCACTTGATAACCTTGAGTTTTGGCATCAGAAAATTATGAGCAGTTATTCCCTACACTCTGCCATGCTGTTTATGACTGTTACAGGCTTTTACCATATTATATTTTCCATGCTGGAGTCCTATTCTTTTTAAGTGTCTCTCTACATAAAAGCAATTTCATTCCCTTAACTATTTTTTCTTCCCTTCTTTATACCTTGTCCAGATATACTGTAATTTTTTGGCAGGTGAGGTAGGTTCTACTTGCAGTGTTCAAGGCACCATGGATTTGTATGGTAATACCAGGATGTCTCCTGCTTCATTCTTTGGCACTGTCAAACTGAGAGGACTGTGGGATTAAATAAAATGGTGCTGCAGGGTGTTAATGAGCTGGCCCTGATCCCAGGCTGTTACTTTCAGTGTCCTCTGCTGCAAGGTATGTTTTCTTGTATCAGAGTCCTGCTATTTTGGAATACCCAACCATGGGGCAGACCTGCCTGGGAGCTCAGCAGATTCCTTGGCATTGTGTATTGGAATCAGCAAAAAACATTTCTCTACTTTTCACGTGTGAAATTAGGATGAGCAGTGATTTCCTGCTTTACCAGGGGATTGAGTGGAGAAAAGAGCTGCTGTAAGTGCATAAAACAGAAACATGATCTGTCCTGCCACTTTGTCTGTCCCTGCTGTCAGGGCCTGAGCAATATTTCCCCGGGAGGCACGGAGCAGCTTGCATCTTTGTGTTTGTCTCCTGCCTCCAAACTCACCACCCTGCAGCCACAGCAACTCAAAGGCAAATTGCCATCTTCTACCCTGCTTCTTCAGCTAAAAATGTCCTTTGCTGGTGCAGTGTCAGCCCTGCTATATTTCATGTTGAAAAGCTACATTGGGAAGGGACAGGATCAGACAGCACATTACATTTCTAGTTTGTCAACTGTCTCAAGGCTGTCTAAAAAAATTAGTGTAATATCATAACTTGTCTGTATCTCTGTATAGCATTACATCCCACAAAACAATAAATTGCATTTGAGTTAGGACATGAAGCTGCTATCAATGCCTATGTTAATTTTCCACGGTTTATTAAGAAAATCATAACAATGCGTGCTATTTATGCAGGATGTATTCAGAGATTTATCTCCCTAGTTGCGTATTGAATTAGAACGGTGACATTAGAGACATACAGTAGAAATGCTAATACATTAATCTATCTTAGAGCCAGGATTATATCACAAAAGGAATTAGTTTTGTGATCTCTTCATAGATCCATTTTCAGGGCTATCCTTCACCAGCTCATCGACAATCACAGTCACCTGGACAGATTTGTGATTGTGTCGCTTTTCTTCTTGTTATTCTTTTTGCTATAAACAATGGGATACTGGGAATTTGAATGCTTAACAGGGTCTGGGAAAATAGCTTTTTCTACTGCTTTAATCCTTACTTTTGGGAGTTACTTAGCCAATAGTCCATGTTTCTTCCACATCTGTTGCAATAATCCTGACAACTACATCATAGGGCATTGCAAAGGCCACATTGTCTTGCTAAGACTGTCATTCACTGAATACATGCGATAGAACAAAAACTTTATTTTTTGAATGGAGACAGGAGTAATTTGCCTCTCATTTTGAAATAGTTACATTACATGTGATCTCAATAATAGGAATGAAGTTATGAAATGGCATAGAGAGGAACTTGTATTGCGTGCCTTTTGTACTGGTTGTAACATAGGCTGCAATGTAAGCACTTCAAGGTTGCCTCTTGTCTGTTTTGCTGCTAGAAAATCAGGAGATGGTTCCCACTGTGTTAGTCCTCACACAGTTTTATAGTTTTGATGGGGGGAGTAGCATATTCACAAAATGCTTTGGTCTGTGCTTCATGAGCCCTGCTTTTGGGCTGAGGTTTCAGTTTTCACACCATAAGCTAGGACTGCAAGTGAAATTCGGTTCTTTGACGAAAAACAGTGAGAGAAATCACCACGTGTTTTCCCCCTCCAGAGAACACACAGCATTCTCCAGAAATTAGTCTGAGATCAGGGAAATCTCTACAGCTGCTATTTGGTTACCATATGGGTAAAAAATTTTGTTTACTCTTCTTCCAAGACAAACTCAAATTGCTCATTTCCATCACTGAAGTGCCAGTCCTCAGAAAATTGGCTTTTTTTTACTACCATCTGAACTCTGTGAAAGTAGCCTTCTCCTTTGCTCTACTCTTTCCCTGGGGAGACCTGAGCACGTCTGGTGGGCTGAACTGGGAGCCAGAAAAATCTCCTAGGCTTTTCTGCATATGTATTTACAGCCTTCCCTGTCTCTTTCTGGATGCCTTGGCTGTCCTGAATATAAAGATGTTGAGGCAGTGACTGCCCTTTGTGATGTTTACCCACTGCTGATAGCAGTGGTGCTCAGCTGCTGTCCACTGAGCCCCTCATAGCAAAAATAATGTGAATTTAAATGAGATTATTGCTTTCTCTGTTTTGCCTTTTTTTTTCTTTTTACTCAAAGAAATGCTGCCAGTGTGAAAGGATCTGGTAGAAGTAGGAGATGGATTATTTGACTTTGAAGCTCTGTGGCATTTTTTTTGATTCTGTAATTTCAATGCAGTTTTGAATGTTTAAATTAAAAGAGAAATTAATGATTTGGTTAGACATCACTAGAATTTTTCTTTCTCCATCTATTTTCCAAACAAATCCAGTTAAACCAGACTAATCATACGGAATATTTCAGAATCTCCTCTTCAAAATAGAAATATCTACTAAGAAAATGTTCTTGATCATCTTGTATATTCTGTCCTAAGTCAGTTAATATTTCAGGCATGTTTCACCCACAAAAACTTTCACTTTCAGTGAAATTCTATAGGAATGTGAAAAGTTAGTAAGTAATTAGCAAATATTACTGTGTGTGCTGGAAAGATTAGTACATGCCTTAGATGTAAAGACAGTTGAAGCTTATATTTTCTTTTAAGAAAGAATATAACTTAAAAGTATTAATCTTCATTTGACATTCTTGAGATGCAAATGTACGTGTGCAGATCATTCATGTGTGGGTGGGCTGCCCAACAAAGCCAATCTATCACTCCTCTTGTCAGCTGGACAGGGAAAAGAAGATAAGTTGAAAGGCTCCTGTGTTGAGATAAGGTTGAGAATGAGATTGCTCAGCAATTACTATCATTGGCAAAACAGGCTTGATGTAGGGAAAATTGATTAAATTTATTACCTATCAAACCAAAGTACGATGTAGAGAAATAAAAATTAAACCTTGAAACACCTCCCCCCCCACCTGTCCCTTCTTCCTGGCCTCAACTTCATTCCTGGTTTTCTCTACCTTCTCCCTGAACTGGCACAAGGTAACAGGAATGAGGGCTGTGGTCAGTTCATCACATGTCGTGATTCTAAAACGACTTTAAAAAAAAAAGTCAGCAAATATTCTAACAACTCACAAATTCCTGGAATTTTTCAGTTTTTCAGAGATGCGGTAATAATAGCAATGCAGTTTAGAGGTTACAAAAAATCACTGCACAGAGCAGGTTATGTTTTCACTCGTGCTGCTCTTACTTCTGGGTCATGATGAAGCCAGAACCTGCACCACCAACTGTGCCTGTTGCAACAAATACACAGCCTTCTCACTGGCAATGCTGTTGGGTGAGTTCAGGTACTCTGATCAGTCAAGTGAGACACGTTTGCTGCTTGCACAGGGGCAAGCTGGAACTGAAGGATGTACAAGTAGCTGCTAGTGCTGTTCTGTACAGTTTTGAGCTTCATTTCCCTGAGCTCTCTGCCCTTGCAGTGTCCACAGAGGCTTTCAGCAGGGCTTGGGGCTCATCTGTGTTGCATTATCTTCCATGCTGCTATTGAGAAGTGTCAGTAGATGTGTACCAGCAGCCCCTGAAGAGATGGAGAAAAGGATAGGAAGCCTTCAGAGTACTTTCCCCAAGTACTGGACCTTAATGAGGAAGGGTACACATCACTGCAGTAACTTTAGCAGTGCTGTGAAGTGTTATTTATCTTAGTGTTTGACATTGCAGGAGACTTCAAACTGAGAGCTGGCTTCCTGTGGTCCTGTGATTTTCAGACTTTGCTCTCTGCCTGAAGCTGATTCTTTGGAAAAGTTATAGATTAAAATTATTCAACCCTTTCTAGAATCATGGCTAAGGAAAAAATGAAGACTATTTTTCTCCCCTTTCTTGGACCCAAATACATAATGGGAATGTTCATTTAAAAAAAGTAAAATCAGAGAGAAGCCCTGTCCTCTACCTGTCTGTCATTTCATCTCTCCTTGGCAAGATGAGACAGCCTTAAGGTGAGAGTGAAAGTTTCTCATAGTCATTACCAGGTTTTCTTTTCACATTATGCAGCGCCAGTCTCTGTGCAACCATTTTGGGCTCAGGGTTTGCATGAAAGAAGCTGAAAATGAGCACCTAGCAATGTGAAAGGGCCCTTCTGCATTAAATATTCTTGGTACAGCAAGGAGCAGGAGCAGAAGCATGTGTCTGAAGTGGGGCAGCTTGGTGTAAGCCACGTTCTTCTCCCCACATAACAGTATTTTGGGACCCTATCACACTCAGTCACTGTTATTTGACATCATTCACACTCATCTCCAAACTCTGTCATGTGTTTCTGAGCATGCAGCCTCCTTAGGTGCCTTCTCCAGCCACACTAAGCAGTGAAGCTGCAGTTGGCAGTACATGCAAAGCCACCCAAAGGAAGTCTGGTACATTGCGACTGCAGCAGCTATTGGGCTTCCTCATAGCTTAATTCATGGCTTTGCAGGTTTGTCTCCTCTGGTGTTTATCTGTAATCACATAAGAACAAGGTAGATGACTGCAGCTGACCTGTGAGTTTGAATGTGGAGGCGGTGAGGCTGCATCCTGCCATCATCACGGCCTGGGAGAGCACAAGCATCCTGCCCAGGCTGCACCTTTGTGTAGTCAGATGAGGTAAAGTCTGTAAGCCAAGCAGCACATGTTGATGATCCTTGGGGGTTTTTCCCACTGTGATTTCTCACTTTGTCTTGAAAAAAATTTGTTTCCATTCACACGTGCCTCAAAGTGTGCAAGCATGATCAGGACATTCTTCTGGAGGACTTGTCAACCATATATCTCCATAAATTATTGCTCGTTTCATCACTTATCTCTTCTGGTTAAATATCTCAGATTTTGCAAAGGAACATGCTTGACTAGAATTGGTTTGCAATTTAAACAGTCCTTACTTTAACTTAAATATCATCAGACTCAGGTGGATTTATTTAGTGTGCATGAAATAGTGATCAAGCCAACATGTCAAGTAGCTCATCCCAGACACCCCAGACAGATGGTGCTTCTGGCTGAGAGTGTATCTCATCTGTGTTGGTTCAAGTTAGTGTTTTATTTCTTTTGTGTCAGAGAAATTAATTGATCAAAAATGCTGATTCATCTTTGTCTTTATTTTTTGTAATGCTTCAGAAGATTTCAGAAAATGTAAAGGGGATTTTTAGTTATGCTGGAGAGAACCAGGGAAAGTTATGGATTGATTTATCCCTGAATTGGATAGTACTGGTAGAACAAGCTTGAGTTTTCAATGTTAACTCAATATTTTTGGATGCCTGAGACAGCACACTAAGGGCGGCCTGATCCTTATAATAGGTGCCCCTAAATTTGGGCCTTCTGAATTGGCATTCATATTTGAGGATGCTATAATTGCTAATTCCTATATTAATTAGGAATCTCCTTCTGAAATTGGATGTCAACTAGACAATTTTTGTTACTTTGAGCAGATGAAAGATGCTGAAAATCATGCTTGCAGACTGCAGACCCTGTTAATGCTGGTGAATAGGTTAAATTTTGAGGGAGAAATATTTTGTGTTTTTCTCTATCCAGAAGTAGATTGATCTCCTTTAAAGTTTATATTTTTATTTACACCTCTTCAGGCAACAAAGGCTGAACTGCAATGCCACATATTCTAAAAAAGCAAGCATGAGATTTAAGTCATGAGGCAGGGCAAGGAAGAAAGCAAATTGATTGACTCTGCTGGTTCTTCGTGTGATCTTCTGAATGGGATGTCATTGTCTGTTTGAACCTTTGGATTGTGTAAGAGCATAAAAGCTTCAGGCTCAGAGTTTATTTAGGATGGGTTTCTGATACGGGCATAAACAACCTGCAGATCACACAAATCAAATACATGTATTTCTGAAGAGATTTAGGATGAGTCCAAAGAATGTTGGGCTCTTGTGTGACATGTGCACAAGGTGTGTGATTAAATCTAAAGGCAAGGTTGGTAAAGCTTAGATCTAGAATGGTGTATCTGTAACAGCAATTAGAGGGCTGTGTGCTTGGCAGCTGCAAGATAAATGGATAGTTTACCATGCTTAAGGGACCTATGAGCATAATGTTTATTTTTTGAGGTTTCAGCAGTGCCTGATGCTCATCAGCAGGAAAACCTCATTGTTAAAATGAGGACACTGTTTGAGGCTGCTGGTTCTGACCTTTTGAGTTGGCATGAATAAAAGCCAGGTTAATGAAATGTGTTGCTCCAGTAGCAAGTTAGGAAAAAAAACCAACTTCTCTGTTGCTCGGGAAGACAATAAATGCCACAGAGATTTATGCAGAGCTTTGGCGTAGCTCCATAGTCATGTGAGCTACCTATACATAAGATACTGGGGAAAAGAAGCCACTGCTTGGATATAGTGAAGCACACAGCTCCTGATGTCTCAAGGTGACAGATAACAATAGTCATAATGATTGTGACTTGCTTGACACGATCCATTTAGCATTCTTGTCCTTATCACTTGCTGGTTTCAAATCCACAATCCTGAAGTGCAATCAGGAAAACTGCATTTGACGTGGCTTGTGGAAGAATGGCATAAATCCTCCAGCACCAAGCACTTCTATGTGTGTTAGGCTGACCACTAATCACCCATTCACTGAGGAGCACCCACAGAAGTTGGCTGCTAATGAAAACCCTGGAGCTGGCACTGAACTGATAAGACTGTTGGGTCCCTGCTTATGTTTTCTGGGATCGTGCCAGTGTAACAACACAAATGCTTGCAAGGAGTAATTTTTAAGCTCAAAATATTAATGTAAAGTGGGTGTAAAATTGGCCAGGGACTTCAATGTCAGTGCTTAACAAAGGAAACTATTTCTTGCTAAGAAGGATTGTTGTTTGTTGGATTACTTGCTCCGTGGTAGTGCTGAGGTGCTGGCTCTGCAGCCGTGCAAGCAGCTGGATGTTGCTCTAAAAGGCAGCGGGAGGTGCCTCCCCCAGAGCTCGCAGCCCGTGTGAGTGAGGCAGCAGGAGAGCTCTGCAGCCTGTGTGTCTCAGCGTTATGACAATTGTGTGCAAACCACGGCCAGCGAGCCATTTATCACCCCTGTGCAAGCCAAAGGCTTTGCTGTTGATGCAAGCACAGCCTGATGCTGTGGGACTTTAGGAGAGGATTTTTTGCTGGTACACATCTTTGCTCTTCCTGTTGCTTGTAGGATTAAAATCCCTTTTGGGGAACTAATACTCCCAGCAGGGAGCAGGACAGCTGGGATTCAACACTGACTGTGTTCAGGGTGACGCAGTGGGCTCCCGCTTTTAGTTCATAGCAAGAACTCCCAGTGCTTTAGGATTGGGTGGTTTCTGGATGGGATCTGGAATTGAAGAGATCTTCCTAATCAGGCTCTCCAGCCCAGAAACTAAAACTGGCTTTGTAGTTAATAAACGTACTGCTATATGGAAGGAAAATTATGGGGCATTTTCATATTTCTTTCCTTGTCCCTCCCCATGTCCTTCCTAAACACAGGGAACAGAAATGCTGTGGCAAGCCCATTTTAAAAAGCAAATCTGGTTGTTTTCTTTCTAAGCTCACCTTCTCTGGAGTAAAGTAAAATACCTTTCTTTGGCTCAATTCAGTGTAACATAGGCCTCCAGTTCCAGTAGAGTTGCCCTGGGGCACCACTCCTGGCCTCCAGCTGCTGTCCAAAAAAAGCAAAGTTCTCCCATAGCTCCTTTGTTGTCTCTGTTGGCACCACATGAAAGTTTTGGCTCTGCTACAGCATCTACAGCAAATGACACTGGGTGCCCAGGCAGTGGCACAGAATCTATCCTCATGTCTCTCTCCAGACTCAGCTGCTTGGAAGGATTGTGGAATGAATGAAAGCCTGTACATAAAATTTCATAGTGGGTGACTTCTTCTCAGAGCCATTAGTGAGACTGAAAGATCAGACTTTATAATATAAAGCAATCTTCCACCTGAACTCAGGACAGCTACTCTAGTTTCCCAATATGTTATTTAAAGCCTGTTTTATAATAGAATTTGGTATTGCAGTATGTATAATTTATAATATATTAAAACCCATTTCATAATATATTTTAATCTCTGATGATGAATAGCTGGGACAGTCTTGCAGGTTCTGTAATATCACTATGGCAACATCCTTCGAAAAAGAAAAGTAGGACAATTGAGAGATACCAAGGACTGGTCAAGGAAAGAATAATGACACTTGTCAATTTGCATTTTTTCCTGTAGTTTATTTTATTCTTGGAAATGGCATATATTCTGATATTTTTGCACGTGTTTTCAAGAAATTGCTTGCGACATTACTGAAATGTTGCATCTCCTTTAACCTTTGAGTGTTCAATTCTGAAAAGATTTGTTTTCCATCTCAGTGCTAAATGACTTAGCCCATCTAAGAAGAAGAGCAGAACTCAGCAGCTATTGGTGAACTGGAAATATATCTTCCATCAGACTTCCAATGTTTCTCAAAAATCAAAATAGTACTTTGAGTCCAACCTAACATGCTTAATTTAGAAAAATGGGACTTGTCTTCCATACTAAATAGTTGGCTGTTTTTAAAAATCTGTATGCTTGCTTTGAAGGCTTACATTTTGAATAAACCTCTAAATGACAATTATTCTTTTCCTGAATAGTACTCAGGAAAGCATATCACCATTCATTAGCAAAGAAAGAAGAAATATCAGTTTGCCTGCCTTTCCAAGCAGTGGTGGTGCATCTCTTAAAATGTCACTGCAATGTCTCAAGCAATAGGGATCAAAAAGCCTATCTAGAGATCTATGCTCCATCATTTGCTCATCAGGTGACACAGGGCTCATCCATGGAAAACTGATTTTTGTCATTTACTCAGATCAGGCAGTCTCTTCCCAAAGAGCAGACTTTTGAAGGTCCCAGCTCTGAGGGCCAAACACCAGAAATGCATTAGGCAGCCTTTGGAGATGTTTCTATTGCTGAGTGTTATTCTTAGTCTCATGCTTTCAAGCATGCAAAACATACTTTTTGAGGATGCAAATTTATGGCCATAGTGGTTTGTTTTCTGAGTGACTCTTCTGTCAGATGCTCCAGGCATCAGTTCCCTGTCCACTGGGAACACAGTAGTGGGAACTGAGCTATGTAGGAGGTCCTATGCCCTTTGTGCTTCCTACTTTTTTTTCTTAAATACCTCAGGCCTCTGCTATTTCAATCTATTCAACAAATAATTATACTCTCTTCATTCTTTGTGATTTTCAGCACAACTGGTTTCCTTCAGCCTTAAACTCTTCTTTTTTGGGCTACCCCTTGCCATCACAGGTTTCAACCCTCCCTTGCCCTTCTCCACCTTTTACAGAACAGACTCTGTTTCATGAGCTCAAGTTTCTCTAGTGCTTTTCAGCACCCAGCCATGTTTTGACTGGGGACAGGTCATGTAAACCAAAGGCAGGTATTTAATAGCCCTAGTTATGTCAGCTGGTAGGAGGCTGAACGTAAGAAAACACCTAAAATGTCTGGGGACATCTGGGCATTCATTTTTTCCCCCTGTTTATCTCAAAGCAGAACACAGATGTTGACCTTTACCTTACTAATCCACCTGCTTACTCAGGCTTTTGCTTGAGGGGTGACAGCAAGTGAATTTCTGCCTATAGGGCAAATTCCAGGATGTATCCATTACTGTGCCATTGACATTTGCCAGCCGATTCTTATGTTTTCAAAGTAATTTTGTTCATGTGCCCAGGGAAATTAGCAGTGAACTGCTACCAAGGTTTAGAAAGCATTTCTAGAATAAAATTTCTTTTAACTCTTCCTATTTAAGTCATTGCTTGCATAAAGCTACTGATTAGAGAAGAGCAGGAATCCTCATGAGAAATAGGAATAGTGAACTTAATGAGTTTTTATTCTGACTTTTTTTTTGTTCTGCAGTTACAGAAAGCCTTTTGCCATGGGCACCTCATCCGCGACACAGATCACAGTCTACAAATAATGCTAGGATTTAACTTTTCCAGTTACACTGCTCTTGCAACATGTCTTGTAAATGTGCAGCTCAAATCCCGTAACTAGATATGTAAACAGTGAGGAGACATAGTCATTTTCCCATGAAGGAAAAACTTCTATAATGGTGGGAGTGGTGGTATAAAGATCCAGCTTTACGTTTGGTCTGGTGCTCACACTGCAGATCTAGTCTGCTATCTAAAAGAAAATACAACTTAAACAAATCATGCGAGTGTATGAAAATGGACACATTGAGTCTCTTAGCAAACAAGATTATAAGGCAGGAATCTTTCTGATTTGGATGACATTCTTAGGGCTGATGGAGTTTCTTGGGGCTTCCTCTCTTCTAACACACTGCATTTGAGAATGAAAACCAGCTGAGAACAGTAGCACATAAACCTATTTTTCTGTTGTTTATGGAAGATGAGTACTTTCTTATCCCAAAACCACTGGGCCCATTCATAACTGAAACCTTTAAAGTTTATGAACTGTGAAATTAGGTGACTAATAGACAGGTGAATCATTAGGCTGCATGCATTCAGAGACCTCCTTGTTCCTGTTTCTTGTATCTCCCTGTAGACAAACACATTTACTTCAGCACAGAAGAAAAACAACATCAAAAATTCTTCATGTCACTGAGGTCCCAGCTAATTGCAGGAGAAAGGGATTTTCACCAGGACACAGTGGATGCCTACTGTATCTGTCCATTTATTTTCCCAGGGTATCGTGCCTTGTGCCACACTGGGTCATCCACAGGCATGTTGGAATTTTTACTGGTTTCTTGGTTTCATTGGTGTTTTTTTTTAGGTTTGGTGGGTTTTTTGTTGTTTTTGTCTGGGGTTGTTTTTTGGGGGAGTGGGGTGGTTTTTTGGGATTTTTTAGAGGTGGTGGTGAGGTTTGTTCAGGGGTCTTGTTTGTTTGTTTGTTTGGGGGTTATTGTTTTTTTTTTTTTGGTTTTTTTTTTTTTTGCTAAATATAGGAGAAAACCTTTGTTTGTAGCCTCTATCTGCTTGAGTTCTTTTTATTTCTTTTGTTATACCAGTCTGTCCTGTGCAAAGAGGTCTAAAAAGTAGAGAGCAAGGAGCAGATTTGTTTCAGGTACTCCTGCCACAGGAATATTCTGATAATAAAATCCTCCCAGCTGTTTGGAAAAACTCCAGCATTGCATGTGAGTAAGAAATGTCTGACACAGTCCCAGGAACAACACAACTCAAACCAACCCAATCAATAGCACTTCATTTGCTTACTGGAATGAAATCTCCGCAAGTGATTTTGGAGTGAAGAGGGGACTTTACATTGCAGTTTTCCACATGTCTTGGCTTTTAGATTTACATAGGATGTGATTCAGGAGCACTGAAGTGGTCCTCATCTTTATCAGAACTCCCTTCCAACTTAGTTTCACCAGTTATTTATTGTCACATGTGGAGGAGGAGCTGTAGCCAGGCTGTATATCTTAGTTAATTAAAAGGAACATCTGCTGAATATAATGCATTATATAAATGGTATTTCCTTTGTATACCAGGCTGCATGAAATAATCTATTGGCTGCTGACCCAAGTTCCTGCGTGCCTATCAGATAACCCACAAAAAGCACAAGACCTGACATCATGCGTGTCCCCTCCAGGCAGCGTATAAAATAAATACTGTAAGCTTACATAGAAGCAGGTGAGTCCAAAAGAGCAGAAGGGGGTCTATACATTCCCAGAGTACTAACTTAAGTGGTAACAGATGAATCCAGAAAGTGATTATAAACCCCAGAGCTGATTCATAAGCTTCCCAGGCTGCAATCTCTAGAGTCTGAGGGCAAAACTGTCTGCGTGTTTTCATGTCTTTACAGCAGGAATAAGTGCAGTTCTTTGTATACTTAGGGAAGAAGGATGAAGATACTGATGTTGTTGAGTGGTCTGAATGCTCAATAGCAGTGAAATCAAAATAGCACAGTTGAATGGTGAAACCATTAATGAATCAGATAATTTTTTCTGGTTTCATGCAGGCACAGCATTCTCATCAGACCTGCCATATTTTGTAGATCTTGTTTGCATAGCAAATATTTCAGTACTTTTTTTTTTGTTTACAGAGCCTAAATTTCAGGTGGGACTTTGTAGGAGGAGTTGGACTGTAGTTGACTACAGTCAATAGTGCAGGGTATTTTTGACTGTTGACTTGCCTGTTCCTTGCTGGAAGTTATTGCCAGAGGTCTTGTGTTGTTGGGTAAATGTTGGGGGCAGGAAGAGTGTTGGGTGCTTTCTCCTCTATGTTGGTATTTGGTGCATAGCTTGCAAGCTGAGAAGAGGATGTTCTGCAGCGCTCTAGCACTTCAGTACCTGACTCATGTTGGTTAGAAATGGAAACGGGGATGGACCTCACTGTGCTGATTCCTAATCCACCTTCATCATGTCCCTTCCCTGTCTTTTCCCTTTGCTTTGGCTGTCAAAATGGAGATGTGCTAGAGCTAGGCATGGCTAGAGACAAGCCATGCCGATATCATGAGAGATTTCGGAATGCATAAGGGAGGCCAAGACTACAGAGGAGTTTATTTGCAAACCTCTCTGTCTAGATGGCTCATATAATTATTTTCTGTGCTTATCCCACTTTACTCAACACACAGCTCAGAAGAGCAGCCAAGCCATTTTAGATGGCTTTGTTGCCTCAGACGTGGGAGCACAGGATGTTACCTCAGGAGGCTGGGCTGTGTTTGCTCTTCTGATGCTGGAAACAATCATCTTTGCTCTCAGGACAAAACATTTCCAAGTGCCTGACTTTGGGGTTCCACTTTAATCCTACGTGCTAATGTACTAGTTCACCGTATTAACGCAGATTAGCTGAAAATAACTTGGCACGTCAGGATTTTCCGCTCCTCTTATGCTTTATAATCTCTTTGCTTTGGATGATGTTTATTACATACTGAAATAATGGATTTAGTGCTTTCATGACCTCTGTAACATGTTCTTTTTGTGATTCCACTCAGAACTGCTCTCGCTCAGCAAACCTTCCAGCCAGGAATCAGTCCAGCATAGTTACCCTGGGCACACTGGCAACCATTTTGAGGACTCTCTTGGGTTGAGTCCCACTGCAGATCTGCTGCAAACAAAACAGGCATTTGAGCTGATTAATTCTGGCTTATTAATTTCTTTCATTGCAGCTGCAACCAAACAAGGGCCTTCTTTAGCCCTCACCCTGGGCTCCTTTTCAGCTGCCTTGTTTAGGATGCAACATAAGATGTTTGGAGGCTCACTAGGCGAGGTTGACAGAGAGCCTTCTTGGCTGCCAAAGCATTTAAGACCACCTTAGAAGGGCTGTTGGGGGGATTCTGCAAGCACAGAACATATGGGAAGGATGGCCTGTATTTATTTTGGTTGCTAACAGACTTGCTCTACTGCATCCATATGTGTTGATAGTGAGCTTTGTGTACCTCAGTAATCTCTCCAATCCTCTGGCCAGATGTTTGATGGTATTGGGAGGCTAGAGGTGTTAAAACTTCAGAGGTCTACACAGACTCCACTTGCTTAAATGCTATGTGTTAACAGATTCCTGGGACCTTTCTTCTGGTCACCATCTGTGCTCTTTCCAGCTCTTTGAGTCTGCTAATGCTGCTGTTTGCTCCCATCTTTGTTTTTCCTCCCTCGACACCCTCCTTTCTGTATCTTCCTAAGGATGTGTTTCTCACTGCTCCCATTATCTTTTCTTCTTCTGCAAAGGGGATATGAAGTTACACAGCCAGAGCTGGAACTTTTCTTATTTTTTGGCAGAGTTTTGCCTGTCCTATGGGTGGCAGAAGCTCTGTGGGACCCTTGCTAGGCAGCTGGGGATGGTAAGCATTGCTGCTGTGCCCTGTGTTGTGCGTGGTTTAGGCCCCTTTTCCCTAATGAGCTGCTGCTTGTGCTGGGCTAACTCAGAGCAATTCCCTCAGCTCTTTGCAAAAGAGCTTTCAGAGTGGAAAGCTGGGCATGTGTCTTTAATACAGTACAGGAGCAAAGAGAAGGGAGTCTACAAGGGCAATTAATTATGCTGCTGACAGTGAGCCCATGTGCTCCCTGTTTGAACTTTCTCTTCTCTGAAGATGACTTTTGCAAATGGATGGAGATTGTCAAAGCCTGTAGCTTCAGATACTATGCCACCTTTAACGTTGAAGTGAGATGAGTCTCCACCATCTGTTATTGCCCGGAAAATGACAACGTTACCACTACCTCTGTCTTCACAGAATTAAAACATGACATCAGAGGCTGTCTGCATCTTCTCTCTGGTTTTTGTGCAAGGATTTCCCCCTCCTTTTTCAGTTTGCTCCTCTTTGGAAGATAATGAGGGCTACTGTCTTCCATGTGCTTTTTATCAGGGAAGAGTGTTCTTCAGCAGACTCATTAAAATAATGGATGGCTTCAGATTGTTAATTATCTCTGAAACTTTCTTGCTGTCCAGCAGCAGGGAAGCTTTCTTACGTGGGGTATTATAAGAGTTAGTCTTACAATGACAGTCCTTCTATGATACCCTTTAAGACATCTGACAGAAAAATAGTATGTTGATACCACCAAACACTGATGGAATTATTTGTGTTGATTAGATGTGTGGCATGATCAGTTTGACCATTGGGAGTGGATGGATTTTGTATTGGGAGGACAACAATAATTCATCTGGTGCATGGGAGTTGCAGTGGAGTTTGGGAGGCATGTTGTGAAGGTGGATGAGAGAATTAAAAAGATATCTCTCCTGGAGATCATCAAGATTGAGGGGAAAAGAACTTGGGTGCACCAAGCTCTTTAAGCTGTCAAAGAAATGCATGTTCTGGTTAATCCATCTCTTTTGATGACAGGTTGCATATGGAGAACTGATTGAAACTTGTTTCCTCTGTCCAGATTCCCATTCCTTACAAGCCAGCTTTGAACAGTATTCATAATAGCAGAGAGTTCTGCTTTTGCAAAAATTAAAAAAGCACAAGTCTGTGAAATACATCTGTTTTCCTTAAGGGAGTTCAGCTTGCCCTGTATAATCTGGGTGACAATTCTAGATAAATCTGGTGGTCCTGACAGCATCTGGCCATTTGGGAGCTCAGGTCTCATTTATACACAGATATTAGTGCTGCTGCACTTCTGGTTCTTTGGACCTGTCTGGAGTTAGTGCATGAGCAGTTGCAAAAACTCATCTGTTCTGTTACCTTACTAAATGAGCAGTCATTCAGTCAGAACTATACAGTGGCTGGCACCCAGATATGTTATGTGATATCCAGCATAATTAAAATCAGGACTTTCCTTCAAATAGACATTAGTAATAGAGAAGCACATTCAGATAGCACAGTGGGATGTGGGTGAACCAGATGCTTTGGGAAATCCTATGCAGAGTTTCAGGGTTTTTTTGGCCTTTTAGTTTACTTGACTATTTCAAGTAGCATTTGAGATGAGGTCCTGTGAACTTTCTTAGGATGAGTCTGTGACATATGAAATGAAGTCCATTTTGCTATGGAAACTGAAGGAAAAAAAAGAACAAACCCCTGTAGCTGACAGCTCTTGAAAATCCTTTTTTTTTTTGGTATGTGTACAGATGCCTTATACATGCCTTAGTAGAGGTGAGCCCCAATCTCTACCTGGCATCTGTATGTGCTGTTTTAATTCAAATAACAACAGGTGCCTGTTTATAGGTTGAATTATAAGTATCTGAAATGACTCACCTGGGTAACGTTGGAGATCAAAGCTGTAAGGAAGTGTATGTATGACCAGGGACCTAACATTTGATGGGTGCTTATGAACTGTAAGGAACATCTGCTCTGAGTGGGCAGCAATTGCTTTTCTATATTGAATATTGAAGTGGGTTATCACACCGTGGAATGGGTTTCTTTCTTGCTTTCATCTCCATGGTATTTTTTTTTTCTGTGTTGTGATTTCAAAAAGATTGAAAAGTCACAATGAAAGAACAGTAGGCAAATGCACATAGAAACCATTTAGCTTTCTATGGTGTCAGATGCTGTTATAAGAAATAAAGTTTTGCAGGTTTCTACTTAAAATCATAACCAAAGAGCTCTGACCTGGCAAGTGTGGGCAGCTGCATAAGGTCCTCTGTCAGAAATGTCATTCAGCTGTCCTCTCAGATATACACGGCCTGCTTGACATGCTGACGTGGTCAGCATGAAAAATTCAGGTTTTTTCAGAAATTAACCTCTAACATTAATTTATTCTTAAGAACAGTAAGTTCCTGGGCCTCATGGTTGCAAGGAATGCTTTTAAGATGTGGCCCAAGAATAAAGGATGTCTCTCAAAGCAAGTCCCTTCTGACCCTTGAACTCATAGCTGGTGATTATACCTTAAACTTAATTTAAAAAAACTTCTAAAACCACCTCTGGAGGTTCCAGGGCTAGGGAGAGGGGGAAGTGCAGGATCCAGTGCAGGACTGGAAGACAAACTGAAGTTTCACTTGACACTTCACAGTTCTTCTGTTGATGGCCAGGAGCCATGTGCAGGTCCGCAGTGCCAATACCTGCCTTGTGTGCTCTGCCACTTTTGTTGAAGGCCAGTCAAACCCCACAGGTTCAAACTCATCTTCTGGGTGGTCCACCTCCATCAGCCCCTTGCTATCTTTCACAACTGACACATTTAGGCTTTGTGGCACACCATCTGATGTTTGAGAACACTGTTCCTGCCTATGCTTTCCTGCACCAAGTCTGCTCCAGGTCTTCTTGGCACCCCAGGATCAAGAGATTTTGTGAGTTGCAGGCCAGCCTGAAAAAAGCTTCTGGGAGAGTGAGACAGAAAGCATTTCTCTGGATCAGTGGTTTACATATTCCAGTGTTTTGTGCAGTGAATTATTTCACGGTCTAGTAAATAAGAATTTTGTGTAGATGAGACCTGCCTCTGCAAAACTGACTGAAGGTAGGAAGGGTAGATCTAGGGTAGTTTCTGGGAGAATTTGGTGAGAAATACTCAGCTGTTCTTCCAGAAGAAAGAGTGTATGTGGAACTGACTAAAGCAAGAAGAATGAAGCACTTAGCTTGACAACTGCATTTAGTTCCCACTCTGCATGGTCCCAAGTGCAAAGATAAGAAACTATTGTTTTTTCAAGACACTGCTGACAGCTTTTGCCAGGAAGGACTGGATTGACTTTTTACTGGCACCTTAGCATTTTTGATCAATAGCTTCACAAATGGGAGGGAATTAATACTCTGCCAACTAAGGCGTCTTCTTTTTTTTTTTTTTAATGCTTTATTTTAATCAATTTTTTTGTCTTATTAAGAGAAAGAGTTGTATAAATGAAGGATTAAAGCAACCTTCTCAGTTCAACAATGTGAATTTGTCACTTCAAAACTAGTTTCCTTTGATTAAAGGAAACTGGATTAAAGCTTTACCCCAGACTTATAATTAAAAGGCTAAATCCCATATATAGCATTACAGCTGTAATGCGACTGGAAGAGGATTGCTCATTACAGCCCGTAGGGATTTCAATTATAGCTTTGGGGACTGATAGCCACCCATCTTGCCATGAATCCTCTTAGGGCAGACACCAAACCACACAGCATCGCGTTACAGCTCTCTGTTGTCAAGGTTTCATGCAGACACCACCTTGCACAGAGGATCTGAGGAGTCACATTTTTCCCCTGCCAGACAAATGCTCATGAGGATGCACCTGCAGTAAGCCCGAAAGACATCCCCATCTGCCACAGAGCCATTATTCCTGCCTGTGGATCAGGTTCAGCATATGCATTTAGAGGAGGAAAACCACACCAGGGCTCAGGACAGCCTCTGGAGTGAGGTCAAATTACTCCTCATTTCCCAGAACAGGGCAGCAAGGAAACCTAATTGCCAATGGTGGATAGTGCCTCAGAGTCAAGGAAAAGCTGCTTCCCTTCCATTTGCTTGCTTAAAGACTTTGGGAGTTCACTGAGTGTGATTTGTGAGGGCAAGTCTTCTGTGGTTTGCAGATACACAGTACCAGAGGCTCATCTACCTACAGATTATGATATTAAAATATAATATGATATGTTATGTGATATATAACATTATGATATATATATAAAATATCATAAAGCAACACAAGTTTTAGGTATTATTGTGTGTGCCTGCATATTGATAAAAGTTCACCAGCAACCACTCTTTTATCACACAGGGTCTAATTTTAGGGCACAAATAGAACTGGGCTCCAAGAGCTGGGCCCGACCACTATGTTTACTACCTAAAGTGGCAAGATATCTTTGTATAAAAGGAAAAAAGGAATTAAAATCAGCAAAACAGAAAATACTGGCAAAAATTGCAAGCCCTGGGCAAATGCTTTCCACCACTGCATCACTGTCCTTTTGAGAAAACTTATTTTTACATATTCCCTTCTGAGTGGACTCAAGCCCCAGTCCTTCCTACCTTTGTCCTGCTGCAATAATTACAGCTATTCTGCCTCTGACTTCCTGGGCTAATGATCAGTTAAAGCCAGGTGACATGCTCTCTAAGGGTAACAGGCAGGTTTTGACTAAACTTGATTTTTATTTACTAGACATGGAAATAACTAGTTTCACAAAACACAGGAGCATGTCATTCACTGCTCCAAAGCAATTTTTAAAAAATCCAAATGTATATTTTGTGTGATATCGCTACCACACATCACTGCAGTGTGTGAGTACGGGTGTTCTTAAATGGATTTTTCTGGTTTAAGTCTGGTTTTGTTAGCTGCATTGTTCAGAATTTTATGGTTTTGGTGTGTCTGAAGGTATTGGATTTTTAAGGCAGCTTGACTTCAATGATTATACTTGACCACCTTTTCAAGGAATTTAAATTATCTATTGTACAGCAAGTACAATTACCTTGTTGGAAAAGCTGCTTTGGGTACAATAAAAATGGTCATTTGAGAAAATTTCAGCAGTTTTCTTTTTTTACATGTTGCTTAAAGCAATCAGATAGCCAGACATTTCTGGAAGAGCTTTAGTCACTCTGAAGCCAGAGTTTATCTACATGAAACCTGCTCTGCATCAAAGATTCAGGTGAGACTCTGCCTTGCTAAAGGAGACAGGGCTCCAATCTGACAAGGCTGGGACAGGATGGCTGTCAGGGTGGTGCTCTGTGCCAGTCCATCTGAAATTCATCTGTGCCTATTTTCGGTGGCATGGGGATGCAGGTATCTGGGGCTACTGATGCCTTCTGCTTTTTGTGATTTTAATATGGCCAATCAGCGAGTTTGAAATAAGAGCTGAATATGAGTGCACTCAAACTCTGTTCTCAAATCTATAAATCAGTACTATTAAAAAAGGGCCCTGTCCCTTCTGTTTCTGTTATTCATCGCTCCTTGTGCTCTTAGTTGCCTGAGATACTGAACATACGCACACAACCGTAGTCTTCTGTGAGCTAACAGAAATGGGAACACATTGTGCAGCAAGCAAGTACATTGCTACAGCAGGTGAGGAGACAGCTTAAGGAATGGCTTTTAGGGCCACTGTTGCATTACAATACTGGTATCTTCACTAATTTGAGACTTTTATGGAGAAAATTGCTGAAATTTCAAAGCCATTATAGTGATATAAAGAGTCTGAAATATTTGGAGCTATCAGAATTGCTTTTCTTCTGAAGAATTACAGCAGAAAGCTCCAGTTATTGTGTCTGGCATCTGTCATGCAAAGTGGACCTCACAGACACTAGATCTGTGTTTCAGCACTCATGTTGCAGGGCAGAAGAGCTGCCTTTGGATTGGCTCAGTCTCACCCCCACTGAAGCAGTGTGTGTCAGTAGGAGCTCTGCATACTGCTTGGCTCTTGACCACAAAGTGACTTTTCACTGCTGGTCATCTTGGGTCTATAAACGTCCTTGGGAACTTGCCATGTCAAACGATTGTAGGAAAAGGTCATGTCAGACTGACCAAATCATCTGACTCTTCATCTCGTCTTTCTCCTGTGTTTATCAGGTCATTTGAAGCCATCTATCTACTTAGTTGTCACTACATTGACTCTTTGCTATTAAGGATCATTAATATTGTAAGAGCCGAGTCCTGTCTGTGCAGCCCAGCAAATTATAAAAGACAAAACAGGTACCTCACAAGTCATGCACTCTGGAGGGAATAAACCAGAAGGCCCCTGTTGAAGCTGTAATTTAAAGTCAAGCTCTGGGAGCTGCAGTGACAAAGCACTCGTGGCTGTTGTGGGCATGATCTGCTAAGTAGTACTCAAAAAGGACTTTTAAGTCAAAAGTTTAAATTCTGCACAGCCAGATTTGACTATGATTTCCCTAAAATTTTTAGAAATATAGATGGACCTGAAAATGGGATTGCAGTTTTATGGTCTTTTTTCTGCTCCATTAGATACAAAATACAGGAGCCTGCTGAATCTTGTGGACCTGCTGGACTCCAGCCTCTGTATACTTCTGCTGGATAGGTATCCTGAGCCCAATGGGCTACTCTGATGCTCTCAGAGATTAAGAAACTGCACTGTCCCAAAAGTGGGTGGCAGAAGTCACCACTGTCCCTCTGGCTTCCAAGAAGCCAGCTCTGTCCTTCAGGCAGGGAGTCAAGGACTGCAGGAAGTGTTGACTGTTTGGTCTGTAATTAAAAGAAAGGTACTTACAAGAACCTATTCATATCCTTTATGATCTCCCCCAGGATCATTTAACTGACTAATTTGGACAGCCTAGACAACAAATGAGGATCGGTCTCCTCTCTTTCTACAACTCTGTAAACATAATCCTTGATTGATTGGCCTCTAATACATCAGACCTAAATGAAAAATTAATTAGATTGGCTGCAACCCTGAAGTGAGCACTTTACCACTTTGTTGTTTTGTCCATTTGATCCTTTCTTCTTTGATTTATGGGTAAAGGAGAAAGGGGAGAGAAAAAAAGAGGAGGAAAAAGAGGTTTGTTCTTGCTGTCACTTGAAGTCAAATGGGTTTATTGAAAACCGAGTTCTGTTTGGCCAAGAAGCCAAATGAGCAGCAGCAGCAATGTCCCTACTGGCACATACCATACAGGTGGGAAGGTCCAAAGGGAGCTGCTCCTCTCCCCAAAAACTATGCCTTTAAGGAAAGCTCCCAAATTGGTTTTGGCAATCTAGATTTTCCCTGGCTATGTCCATGACTCCAGTGTCCTGGTTTGCATGGCCCTTCCCTGCAATGAATTTTTTTTCCTGCAAAATAAAGGGGCCATTATTTGGATCTGCCTTTGGAAAGGCCAATAAAAATAGGTTTTGTTGGAGATGGTAAGGATTGCCATTACTGATTTTCACAGGAAGTGCCAGAGGCTTGTGAGAGCTGGCCAATATGATGTTGGTTTGTCTTGGAAAAATCTTTTCACGTTGAATACTGCCACATTAAAACACTAGCTAAGCAATTGACAGTCACCATGTTTCACAATCTCAAAGGGTGAAGCGTACCTCACAGTGAAAAATAAACCAAATGCTTTCCAGGTTTGTAAAGTATTGTAGCATTCGGTGTAGAGTTAGATGATGCAAAATAAATTTTAAAAAAACCCACAAAAACAACACAGTGAAGAGTGGAAACAAAAAATCTGTGCTTGAAACATCCAGGGGTGAACAGCAAGGGCAAGTGAAGAGCATGTTGTTAATCACAGCCAAATTTTTGCCAAAGCCTGAGGCCCAGAAAGGCAGCTGGAAAGTAGTAGTATATTAAACACAAACCAGTCTCATGGCCAGGAGGAAATAATGTGACTCTAAAGTGAGGCACAGTTGAAATATAAAACTTCTTATGTTATCTAAAGAGTTATTAAAAGTGAGAGCAAAACTGAATTTCAGAGAGCAGTTATATGAGCAGAAATATAAAAAATTTTGCCTTAGTGTGGCTTTATTCTGAAAAGGAAAACATTTGGGCTAGGTTTGAAAAACGCATTTCTTTTTTTTTGTAAATAACAGAAAGAAAACTCTTATTTGAAAGAAAATACTTTGATATTAAACAATGGTGGCCTATTTCAAGAAAGCTTTTATTAAAGTAGCAAAAGCAAAATTAAGTGGAAAAAAAAAAAAAAGCCGAAAAATTAAAATAACATGTGATATTTCAAGGCTTTGCTGCTTCCAGAGAGCACTTCATCAGCTGCCCAGACACAGAAGACCGATAAATAGGACACCCATGCTGGAGTCTTGACTTTCTACTCAGAAAATGCTTTCTTTACAAGACATTTCTTCTGCTTTCTTCCTCTCTCTCTTTCCTTTCTTGGTTTCACAGGATTCAGCCCCAAAGGACTACCCTGAAAACTAATCTGTGTGGTTTTGAGGTAGAAACTGTATTGTGTGCATGATTTGCTTTGCAACATTTAAAAATATATTTTTTAAAAGGCTTGGCTATTCCATGTTCACCTGAATGGTGGGAGAATGAACAGAATTCAGATTTTTTTCCATTTCCAGGTCAAAACCTCCAGGATTAAGTCAGGCAGAGGGAGGACTTTTGCCAGGATTTCAACAATCCTTGCACTGATGAATTAGAAGACTAGTGCCAGCGCAGGGGGCTCCACCTCACTTCTTGTAATGAAACCTTTCAAAAGAGCCCTCTATTTTTAACTGCCACAAAAGCAAATTTACAGCCACGGTGCTTTTTCACTAAATGAATGCACAAGTTCATCTCCAGCTGGTGCATGGTGCAAGCCCAGCTTGCTTGCAAGACAAGCTGGAAAAAGCTCAAACTTCCAGCAGTGGTAATGTGCATGGGGCAGGTCTGCAACTGCAGGAAGAGAGGCTGCTTTAATCTGCCCAGGTTGAGGGAGTATGCATCTTTTTTTGTTTTTCAATGCTTTATTTTAAACAATTTTTTTGTCTTATTAAGAGAAAGAGTTGTATAAATGAAGGATTAAAGCAACTTTCTCGGTTCAACAATGTGAATTTGTCACTTCAAAACCAGTTTCCTTGGATTAAAGGAAACTGGATTAAAGCTTTATCCCAGATTTGTAATTAAATACTATAATTCAAGTATTTTCTTTTGATTTCACAGTTTGATGGAATGGGAAGTGCTCATGGTGTGGTTTGGACAATAAAGCCTGAGATTTCTAGTCCTAAAAGGAGTTTTCCTGTGGGTGCAGGCACATGGCGCTGTGTTTCACGTGTAACATTTAGTCTTACCAAGAGTCAGCTGGTTTGGTCATCTCTGAAAAGGACAATCTCTGCTCCTGTTACCCTAGTGAGATTCCTCCTTCCACTTTGGTGAGAAGAAAACGTGGCACGGTCAGACTCCTGACCCAGCTTCAGTGCACCTTTTCACCTGGGATTTTTTTTGCCCCACAAATGCTATGGTGAATTTCTTGGGACTGTTTACAGGTCTTCTATGGGCTTCTCCACTTTAGTATCATAATTGTGATCTTTGACAGTTGTGAATGAGACCAAACTGGGAACAGGTGGCTATTTTGGCCAAAGCCATTTTTTTGCTGGACAAAGATGATGCCTCGCCTAAAACAGCAGTGCAATATAAATATGCTTCATGTGACCATAATACCAAAAAAAGCACAGGCGTGGACATTACTGTGTATTTTCTCATTGCAGATTTCAGATTCATATCCCCTTGACTTTTATAAAAAATTTTTTAAAAGTCTGCTCTTTCCAAGGAAACAGTATCTGAACATCTCTGGAAATTAATTATAGCAGGTTCTCCTCTGGATAGGAAAGGCCTGCCTGTGGCAAGGATACCAAATCCACAGCATGACCGGATCAGGAAAGCAAAATCTGCACAGCACTTTGAGCACTAGAGGTTTGGTGGCAGTGGGCCTGTGCTTGTTGTGTCAGGTGGGATTTTCCAAAGAACTTAGGAGCCATGTGTCTATGATATCTGGCTACTGAACACCATTATTAAATGGTGCAGAAAAGCCCTTCATGTTCTCTGTGGCTGCAGTAATAATTCTGAAACTTGGCTGTATCACAAGCAAGCAAAGGTAATAGCAGATCTCCTTCTTCTTAACAGGGTATATGTATACCATTATGTATCTCTGGTCAGCTTTTCTCCTAAGATCTTCATCAGTTTCTGTCCCAACATTTCAGACTTCCTTTCATGTTTAAATTAGTAATAGCTGAGTTGTTTGGAGAAGGTGTTTATAACATGAAAGTCATGGCTTTGATCCCCATATGGTTTATTCACTTAAGAGTTTGACTTGATGATCCTTGTCGTTCCTTTCCAACTCAGAATATTTTTGATGCTGTAATTTTGTTGATATTTCCTACATATTCCATAGCAGATATTCTTTGGCGCAGAACAGAGAGCCCAACTAGCAGTATCCATGACTCCTGCTCCCCTGTTGCAGTCTGTTACCACTGCACTGCTGGCTGAGACAGGAAGAGCTACTGCTAAAAAACCTCACTGAGTGAATAGCTTTAAACTTTAAATTTTCAGCGAAAACCACTGACATTTTAATTTTCTGCAGATGCTTATTTTCTTTAAGCTTTCATTTTCTGCAGATTGTCTTGGGGGAAAAATGTTTTACATAATCTCTTTTTCTGCTTTTGGATGCTTGACCCTATCTCTGGAGCAAATACAGGTAGGGAGAAGAAATTGTGATGCAACTTTTAAATACATACATTTAAGAATCTACCACCGAGACTTCTTTTATAAGTTTTTTGATATCATCAAATGAAGCCATTAGTTTCTGAAAAGGATTAAAATGAAAAATCTTTAAAGTCAGAAAATTGTCCTGGTGAGTTAGCTGTGTAAGAATGGATTGACTTGGGTTTTTTCTTTTTTTTGCCTCTCCTTACAAATAGGAAAATGTTATGTTGAAACTTTAACCTGATCAGATCAGTGTCTGAAAACTCAGGGTGAAATATTATCCCTCTTAAAGTCAGTGTCAAAGTCCCCGCTGATTTCAGTAGAGTTATGATAAATCCTTGTGGAAAATGACACATCTCATTACAGTATTCTCAACTTCTCCCATTTTTTTCCCCTAAGTGATGTATCTCATGAGCCATATACCTGGTGCTTCCTCTCTTCTCAAAAAATACAGCTTTCCATGGGAAAACCAGATACGGTGATCCTTTATGTCTTGTACTTGAAAGTACTTGTATAATTTTAGCATAACTACTACACAGTACAAGGTGTGGGAACAATTTCCTCATTTCCATCTCAGAAATATGCTGGCATCAGGAATGTTTGTTCAAGTAATAATAATCAAAGGGCTGGTTATTCAGCTGGTATTCCTGTTGATGTTATTAAATCCATTTCTGAGCTGGTAGTTTATTTCTTGCTGGATGGAGCAAATGAAGTTGCTGTTTCAGGCTTAGAAAGGTCAGATGGAATAGTCCATAGATTTGGGTTAGAGGCACAAATAAGACAAGGTCACATTAGTGGTGACAGCCTTCAAGAGGAACTTTATTCTTTTCTATTAGCTCCAACACAAGCAAATTATGACTGCCTCTCTGCCTTCCATGCAGGGTGATACTGTACCCAAAGGACAGAGGGGAAAGTATTAGCAGACTGCCATTTCAGACATCTTTGGTTCTTCAGAGGTGCTCAGTATCAATCAGTCACCATGATGAGCACTAGGAACTGTAAGGATCCAGTATTAAGATTTGTAAGCTTCAAAATGGGGACTGAGCTCATTTAGGAACCCTTCTCTGACTCCTGTTTTGACCTGATTTAGAAATCTGTCCCTTTAACAGCATTTTTTTTTGACTTGCACATTGATCTGATTATTTCAAGCCTGTAAATACCTTCTATGATGCAGCTCAGTTACATTACTTGTTTCAGGTTTCCATTTTGCTTCTATCTGAGTTTATTTTATTACAGGGAATGATATAGCCCAGAGGATTTTTCTTCATATCAAAGTTGCCAGTATTTTCCTCATAAAATGTAGTCTATATGTGATAGAAGTAGGCTCAGCCTACAAAGGAAATATTCTGAAGCAATATCAGCACTATGAATCTCTCACTGGTCTGGAATTATGTAGGACACAATGGTGAAAACATTCTCATGAATAGTTTACATTGAATTTACCTAATTCTTCTCAATGTCAATGAAGCTGCTGTAATGTAATATGCCTAAGAGTTTGCAGGATGGGATTTTAGGCTTTTATTTGGCATAGCAGTTGAGCATGTGCTTAAAATTAGGAATAGGCTTGTGTTCAAGGTGAAGCACGTGATTTTTGTTGCCAAACCAGGATGCTTTTTATCCCTTTCCTGTTTCAGGGGCCTCTTTCCCAATTAAGGCCAGGTAGCTGGGCTTTTCTGCCTGATGGAGCCTGCCTAAATTTAATAAGGCTCCTGGCAAGTGGGGCTTTAGGCTCAAGTTGTATAAATGTGAATCACAGCTTGGAATTTGCAAATAACAGCTGATGACAGTTTGAGAATGGAGTAAATAGTCAGTCAATTAACTTACTATTAGCTCATTTCATCAGTTTCAGGTCACTTTGTGTGGCACTGCTAAGGGCTGACTTTGACAAGCTGTGTTTCTGGTCAGTGCCCAGTCTGCTGCTTAAAATGGATTTTGGTTTTCCATCCTGATTTTCCTCACCCTGTTAGCAGAGTGGGGCTATTTGGGGCCTCATTGTTAAAGATAATTTTTTTGAAAATTTAAGGAAAAGAAGAGCTGAATTAGCAGCCTGACCTGCCAGTCAGATACCCCACGATTTTGCAGACTAATCATGCATATGCACCCTTAACTCTCTTGCCTTTACTTGAAAATAAGGACCTGGGGGTGCCAGTTTTGTAAAATGAAGTAATTTTGCCTTCTAAAGAAGCCAATAATGAGGGGAGGGAAAGTAATCACTGAGGGACTGTGAAGGTTTAATCTACAAAATATCCTGCTTCATTTTGATATCCTACCTGTTTTTAAAATGCTTGAATAATATCCCAAGTAATTTTCAGACAGGATTTTTTAAGTTGTAAAGAAGTCAATTGCCTTGACCTACTGTTGCTCTTGTTCATTGCCAACAATTCTTAGAGGAACCTCACCTGGATTATTTTTTAAATTGTTGCTGAGATACCAAGAATTGAATATCTTGCTGAGTTATTTCATACCCTGATTGCTTGCCCTGTTCTGGTAACTTCTGTTCCTGGTTCAGGACAACTATCTTATGCTACATGTGAAGAAATTTGATTTTTATTTGTAGGGTGGAAGCCATTTTGGGTTATACAATCTTTTGTCCAGAGTTTGCAGAGGGAGGGGCGCAGAAGTGGGGAGTACTTCCCTTGAGGGATGGCTGACAGATGGTTTCTCTCCAGAAGCCTTCTTTGTGGCCCATATGCTGGAACAAGATGCCATCAGTAAACCAGCCTTGTTCTGTCACCTGTTTTTAGTATGAGATGTTGCCACCTTCCGTCAGATAAAGCTCAGCCGTTCTTGATCCCAATTTTTTTAAGACTGGATTTTTCTTTAAAGTAGTTCAGCCATTTTGCAGGACTTGGTGCCTGACCCTTGTCCCATGTGACAGCCAGAGGTGATCCTATGGACCTGGGAGAGGAAATGGAAGTGCTGATCTGGCCCCAGGCCTTGGTTGGTGAGCTTTTCTGTGGGCCTGCAGTGCTCAGCCCACGTGTGTGGGAGCACATGGCACCTTGCACAGATGCAGTGCAGCATCAGTGCCAGGAATTTGGGGCACCCAAAATATGGGTGAGGGGAAGGCAGCCAGTGCAAGCTGGTTAGCAGCCCACTGACTTATCTAGAAGGACTAACAGATGAAAATAAATGCAAATCCTGAGTGTAATCACTGACCTGATATGTCATGTTTACTTAGTGGATAAGAAGAGGAGAATATAGCACTAAGGAAAACTGCAGTACAGTCATTGAGTACTTCAGCTTGAGAGATTTTTCCAGTGGTAATTAACATATTTAACTTATTTCTAAAGATTTACAAACATTAAATGCCACTAAGCATTCCATGCGATGAATGTCAAAGAAGCTGATGTAACTTTGGGAGCATATATTTCATCCATCATAGCACTCCTGTCACTTAAATGGCACTCAATCCACTTAAAATTGCAGTGATTATGGAAGAACATCAAGTTTCATCAGCAGTGATTAAGCTGTGATTATCACACATGCACTTCTCAGGGTTTCTTCTGCTCTTATGCAACTGCCAGTTTGCAAATTCATATTGTGGAAGAGTCTTTGGGGCTCCGTAGATAAACCTGGTATTTCCATTCCATCAGAGTCAGTCTTTTCAGCATGTTAATTTGCACTTTGGGCACAGAAATTTAACTCCTAAGAGTGACTTGGAACAGGAAAGAAGCTAAAGTCTCAGTGAAGACCTTTTCCACCTGCAGAGGACTATACTGGTTAAACTAAATACGGGGAGGTTTTGATCAACCACTTATTCCTGACTTTGTCTCATCAGTCTACTGAGACCCTTTAGAGGTAGTGAACCACCTTTTTCCAGGCAAAGGGTTTGAGAGCTAAGTAACCTTCTCTTTGTAGAAAAGTAGGGGCGGAATCTCTTCATTTCCTTGTTTACAACTCATATGCCTGACTTAACCAAAAATTTTAGGCTGTGTATTTAGCCAGGAAGAAAATAGCACAGAGAGATGAAAATTGAAAGCACAATCCAGACCCAAGTTTCTGTCAGTGGAAAAATTTCTGCTGGTGCCACTGATCTTCAGACATCCAGAGAAAGCGTAGGAACTGGGGGAGAAGACAGGAGAAACAGCTCAATATGGCCAAAATGTGTTTCCCATGAAGTTGGTAATAGAGCTAAAGTACAGGAAAAAAATATGCTGCTTTTATTTATTTTTTTTTATATTACTGTAACTTTAGGAGCCAAATTTCCAAAAGGATTCAGCTTCCTGCAATTCCTCCTGAGAAGAGCAGTGAAGCCCTTTTGAAACTACGAATTTCATACAGGATCTGTGTCAGACGTACTCCCTTCCCTCTGCATCTTTTTGTGTTTGCCTTCCATACTGTAGCAAACACTTTGAGCAGCAGGAATTCTCTCTTAAAAAAGAGTTGGAAGTAAGCAAATGTAACACCACATTTGCAAAAAGCAAACCATTCACTTCTAATCCCAACGCTGCACACAGAGCCCAGGAGTCAGGTATGCAATATTCTGGCTGCTTGCTTACTAAGCCCTCCCTAGTTTTTTTTCCCATTATTTTTGAGGAGCACAGATCAGCTCTGTGATTTGCAGCCTGGTTGCATGAAGGATTCCATTGGCAGCAGTCTGGGCTTTCTGAGCAGACTTTGCCACTTGGTCCAGCCTTGCAGGGGACAAGAGTCCCTGTCAGCTGTCAAATAAGTGAATTCATAAGGTGGTAATCCATGTGTGATGAGCACTGACTGATCTGCCTTCCTTTGATTATTTTTGCTATCCAATATCTCCAGCTGCTTGAAAACAATCTGTGCACCCACACTGAACCAATAAAGCTTTTCAAAATTTAAATATATATATATCTGCACATTAAATGTAAGTAGAGCAGGCTAACTTTTCTAGAAATGTATTTTCTGGGAAAAGATTTACTTGAACTGACACTTGATATATTGGGAGAAGACAAAAATAGATGTTTATTCTCTAGTTTGCTAATTCTACTCATTGTGAAAATACCACTGGTTGTATTCATTGTTGTTTATGTTTGCATGAAGTTGCAGATATTAATAGCTGTTGTTCACATATGTTCATATCTAGACTGTATCCTTGAAATAAATGCGTTTCCTTTCTTTAATGGAAAGAAGAAAAACTCTGCTCAGAGAGGGAGATTTTCCAATACATTCTTTGACTGCTGCAGATGCATGCACTGAGGCAGGTAGTAAATCCCTCTTAGTATTGATCCCGGGTTTAACTGGTGAGTGACTGAGCTGTTTTAACCTTGAGAAATGGCATACATGGAAATGATGTGTCACAAAATCCTAACCTCTGCCATAGAGAAAAGCAGATTTCTCCTAGCCATCCCCGGGACTTAGCACTCCTAGGTACCCCTGCCCTCTATACAGCAATGTAGTGCCTGTATGAACCTTCATGCTGGGTCTCAGTATTTCAGATTAAGCCAGGAAATGGGAACTGTGTTGTAGCTTAACATCCACATCTACTGCTGCACTCTTAGATGAGTCTTATTTAAATGCATATGTACGCAGAAGTGGAAGGAGAAATGGAAAGCCTGGAGCTTTCCCTCTCTCCAGACATCCTGTGCTATCTTCTGTGTCCTTGCATTGTAGAGTTAGTCCCCCTCTCCTCTTTCCACTGTGCTATTACTGAAATGAATAGGCACTCCTGGGTACATTTTGTTTTGCTGCTTACCTTTTAACATGCCTTTTGAATCCTTGGGAAATGGACAGTGTAATGAGTAGGATTATTTAATTCTGTGCCTTCGTGGTTTTAATGGTGGAAATTGCAAGTTACTGATAATTAATTTTCCTTTTCTAAGCTTGAAAACACAAATGTGAGAGAGTGAAAGCCTATGCTGCCCCTTCTCCTCTTGGCATTCCTTGATTCTGTCCAGATTCAAGTACGTAAAAGGGAAACAACCTCAAATTTCTGTTGTTGGTGATATGTTTTTAGACATGAAATCCCCAGAATTTTTTTTAGAAGATTTTTTTCATTAATGAACAGAAAATCTGACCATCCTGTCAAAAGTGACATTTTCTTGGATATCAGTGGATTTATTTATTTACTTATTTTGAAAGTCCATTTTTCATGAAGAGGGTTTGTTGAGTTGGAACGTTTTTATAGCTTCCCTGAAGACTTGGTCATGAGGAAACTCACAAAATGTCTGGGGGAAATTTCATAAATAACAAGAAATGAAGCAACTCCTCTGCAATGAAGCAGGAAATGAATGCTGGCATTCAAAGTTTCTGCTGTGCTAGATATCCTAGGAGGATTATTACTGTTTTATCCCTGTAAGTTGGAAAGCAAACCAAACCTCTCCCAAGAGATCAAGTTCAAAACACTAGATTTAAGTTTTGTTGTTAGCTGTCTGTCTTGTTATTGGTTTATTTTAAATTCTGTTTAGGCAGACAGTGCTAGAGGAGTTGCTGTGCTCTGTAATGGAAAGAAGCAATTTTTGCTCTGAAAGCCTACCTAAACTACCATAAAAATGGTGATTAGAACTTCAAAACTTTTCCATCCAGTAGTTGTGCATTTTATTGAGAAATGAGGAAACTCCAGTCATATTCTGCATCTTTGGCAGGATGACCTTACAAGTTTTTCAATTTCCTTATCCCAAAAGATCACCTTTTGCAGCCTGAAAGTCTTGTCAGGCATCCTTTCTGATGCTCAGAGGGTGCTGGCAGTAAAAGCAGCATCTTTTGTTAAACCAGCTAATATAGTTGAAAAATAATAATATGTTTCTGGTAAAAGCTCTTTGCACAGTTAGATGAAAGGATTTGCTGAAAGTCCACTTAGATGTGTACCGGTTAAAGTACGTTTGAAAGAAAATATTACACTATAGGCTGGTGTCTACAGGAAAGCAGGAGCATCAGCAAAGTGACAGACAGGTGACAAGTGTCTTTATCTCCTGGAGAAAAAAAAGTGGTCCTTTATAGCTTGTGAAACAAAACATGGTTAGAAAGGGCAGAGATTATATTGTTCCATAGGACTAATACTGCATTGGGTTTTCCAGTTCTTGGTACAGCTGTCTGTCCTGTTCTCATGTTTGCTCTTGGATGGCATTTTGCATGGCTCCCAGGTGGCTCAGAACAGACAGAGCGGCAATGGAGTGATGTTTTTGTGTGTCTTCCCCCATAAGCAGGGTATTCCTTACCTTTGAATGGTTGTGTAATCCATTTCTAGCGCAGGTTGAATCAGTCTTAATTGCATCAAGATAGTTACAGTAGCATGAAGGAGTGTCTTCTTGCTGATACTTTTTGTTTCTTGGCTTAAATATTCAAGTTTAAATACAGGAGAAAATATTTCTCTGTCTTGAAGAGCATTAGTTTTAAACTGGCAATAATTTCTGTGTTTAAAAATGTTTGGAGAAAAAGTCATGTCACAATTTCACTATATTTTAGTAATCTGAAGCAGTACTGATGGTTCCAATATTTTACAGAAAATGAGGTGCTGTAATAGGGAAAACAAGATATATTTCTTGCTTTCCCAAACTGCATATATTCTGTCCCCATTTACTCCTGCTGCAAGGGTCTGCTACCTCTCCTGTTAGTAACTATCATGCTTTCAGACTAAATTTATTTACAGTGGAGACAGATCTAGCCATGCTTATGTTTAAATTGCCCCCTTTGGATATTTCTGAGAAAGGAGGAGAAGCTGTGTGCCCTCTCAGCTTTTATTTTGCAATGCAAAATATGGTAAGCTATTTTAGTTTCTTGTCCTAAACTGGACTGGCCACTAGCCTTATTTAAGCAGCCCTAATCCATAAGTTTTTCTGTCTTGGCCACAGGAGATTGCAGTGGACTCGATTTCCCTCCTGCTTCCTGACTGTGTCCATCCCATGGGAGTCCTGTCCATCATTCACTGTCACCTCTGCAGGTTTGACTTTCTAACAGCACCTTCAGACAGGTGATTTGAAATCATTTTATCATCTGCCTGTCCTCCTGAGGCATTTTCTGCCATCATTTCACACAGTGAAATCATCGAAGGTGTTATCATCAGTGATCCCAAATTACCGCCCAGAAACCTGCTCAGCTCCATCCCCCAGGCCTCTTCCCAGTCAATTTTGGCTGCAAAATGTGCCAGCTTAGCCATAGGATGGCAGCTCATTCCAACATCATATCATCAGCAGATCACATCGGTACGCTCCAGAAGTCATGCAGAGGCTATTAATTTAAATAATAAAGAAAATTATTCCCCTGGCCAATTTTTGCCTTACAGACTGGTTCACCCTTCCCCAGTGCAACCTGTTACCTCTTACTTGGTTTCATAACTGCTTTTAGTCCCTCTGAGAATTCCCATTTTCTCAATTTTGAGTATTTCCCCTGTGATATTATAACCAATGCTTTATTTGAATTTTGAATAGTCTCCATTCTTGTGTGCCCTTTATCTAGAAAATGAGTTATCTTTTTAGAGGAAGGTACCAGCTAAGTCTCATATGATCTCTCTTTGGTAAGCTCATGCTACACTTTTTCCCCTTTTTCTGTTTGTCTGCCTTATTTTGTTCTTTCCTTCAAAAGTTGTGCCTTTTCTATCAAATTAATATTTTGTAATTGCTCCAACTCACACTTCTTTCCTCACTTCCATGCTCAGTAGATTTGGTATTTTTCACTCTGTGACACTACTGTGAGCTGCCAGATTTAATAAAAATCCTTTCTATCAGCTTAGTACTCTCATGAGATTTGTTAAAAAAAATAAAAAGGCAGTGAAACTAGAGGGCAAGCTCATAGTGGCACAGGAGATAGAGCCAAAAGAGGTCAAGGAATTGGATTTACACTCCCTGAGCTTGGAAAAAATCCCTCCCCCCTGTATCTACTACCACCTGCGGAGATCTTTCTTGCTCCTTCGAAGTTCTCAGGTGAGGACCAGTTCAGACTCTTCTCATTTTTGGGACTGGAAGAGCAAAGATTCACCAGGAATAAGTATGAAGTGTGTCTATGTCTTGGGGATCAAAAACAGTACCTGCCCTGCCAAAAACCCAAGGTATCTTTGCACTGTGGTGGGCCCTGTTCCACATCTGGGCAGGAGCACCCTCGGGAGTGCCAGCCAGGCTGTCCCCAGGCCAGCCCTGTGTTGCAGCTGTTTCACAGTGGGGCAAGTGTGAACCCCCTGCAGCTGGGTAGGCAAGGTGCAGAGGGACCCAGACTTCTACACCCCAGATATTTCCTGCCCTTAAGGAGTACTTTGTGCTGGAAATCATGCTTTTGTGAACAGTCCTGGGATATTTTCCTTTGTGTTTGTTGATGCTTTGGGGAGGAGCTGCTGAGCACCTCCTTGGGTTTTTTTGCCACTGTTTGTTCTACTGTTGTCTTGAGAGGGCAGGGTGCTGTTGTACTCAGTGCTGTAGAAACACTTCGAGGTGATTCCTGCCCTGAGGAATTTCTAGTCTAAGGAGAGGTACTGGGAGAAAGGATTTATGGATAGCGCTCAGAAATGGGGTGCAGAAAGTATCTTGCAATAGTGACCCTGCATGGGGCAGAAGTGAAAACATAACTCAGTAACTATGACTTCCAGTTCTATACCTTGATTTATCTATAGTGGAGCTTGTACTTTAATTTTGTATCCCTTTATCCCTTTTCTTTTTCAGATTGATGATTTTAAATCTCCATAAATTAAAATACATCAGTAAAAATTAATGTGACTTAATTATTTTCCCTGTTATTGCAAATTGAGCTTAGCCTCTGTGACCACCTTTAAATGATCACTGCCTTTCTGACTTGTTCTGTGAGGAACCAAAGTCCAGAGGTGCTAAGTCACATCCAAAAGTCATAATAGGTTTCTAATTTGGAGAAGGTTTTGAAAATCCATCCTGAAGAAAATTACTAGCTGGGAAGCAGCAAAATTCAAGTGTGCCTTGGTTAATGGCCTGCCTATTCCACAATGGGCATGAAAAAGAAGAAAGCATCAGAAGGTAATCTGAGATACAGTGGAAAAGGTTGTAGTTGGAATACTACATTGCATCTCCTCCATCAGCTGATCAACCATGCCTCTGAGACAGCCCTAGAATCAGCATTATTTTGGCAGTAAATAATTTTAGGATATTTTTCTTTTAATTTTCTGCTCTCAAAAATGGTAGAATATATTTGCTTTGGCAAGTGTGGATTTTGTGCTAATATCCATAAAGGCATTTTGTTGCCAGGCTTGGTTGAACAAAAAACAAACAAACTTTTTTTATCAGCTGGCTTTTGCTATCCACGCTTAGATAAGAGCTGTTTGGGAAACTTTTCAGAATGGTTTTATTTTTCCTCTGCAAAGCAGTGATTTGTCACAACAACTTTTTTACTGTAATGTATTGGTCTGATATAATGTTCTGTGCAAAGATACTGCCTAGACATCGGATGAGATGAAGTTGTGTGACCCTCATTACATCCCAGAGCAGTCACCAACCCTGTGTTTGGGGCATGTAGTGTTTAGACTGCCTGGCTGCTTGTGCTAAACCCCAGGCTATCCTGGATTTGGTCTACTTTTCCTCCTCGCTATGCTGCCATGTTTCGTTTTTCTGTTTTATCCCTTCCCCAGACCTTGTCTCTCATAGCTCATTGTGGCCTAGAACATTGGCCCAGATTCTTCCCCAAATGATGTGTTATCTATTGAATGGAAACAAGACTCTGGAACAGGCCATCTTTTCTGGCGGAGGAAGAGGGAGCTGGTATCCAAACATTTTTACTGGAAAGTCTGATTCTTTGCAAAAATCGGTAGGGCTCTTCATGAATCCTCTGGGTGAGGGGCTCTGGGAGGGCTGGGAATTTAAACCAGTAAGAGAAACGTAAAAGACAGCCTGATACTGGGCTGTGTATCTACTTTATATACACTTCACTAGAGGGAAAGCTATGAGAAGTTTTTGATAGCCAGGAGCCATAAAACAAGAGCCAGAAGCTGGCAGCTGAAACTGGAGAAGTCCATCCTCAAAACAAGATATTCCTTTTTTAAAAAAATCAACAAAATAACAAAATTCAACAACACCCTTTGCCCCCCCCAAAAAAGAAACAACTCACAAACCCAGACATTAATCATCATGACACTTTCCCAGAAGATGTAGTGGATCTTTATGGACTTCAAATTTGAGAAAACTTGTTTCTTTGAAAATAATTGGTCTAGGTTTGTATGAGTTTTAGAGGAAGATGGGAGAACTGCTGTGTGACATCTTCTGCCCATGATAGAGGTGAAATTAAGAGTTCATCCCTGAGTGCCACTTTATCCCTAAACTTTCAGTTCCTTGGTCTCCTGTTAGTGTTTAAGTACTGGTAATGAAATTTTATTGTTGCCTTTTAGACTTTATCAAGTGCATGTTTATTCTGTGTGCTGTGCTGAAGAGTCTAAGCTCTCTATGTCTGCAAAAATTACAAAATGCAGGCTTGAGAGTAAATGTGTTTTGCATGGTCAGTTAAAGATGGAGCTAAGCAGTAATAAACTGTATCATTACTGAAGATCTCTGCATAGAGTGGATAATGGTTTGCAAAGGGAGGAGTTGTATTGATTTTCTTTACATGGGAACTTTGTGTTAGCAGTTAAAGAAAAGAACCTACAGGTCTGTTTTGTTTGGGTCCTCTTTGTGTTTAGCATGGAGCCATCCCTACCATGATTTAGGAGGGGAAAAGTCCCAACCTTAAAAGATTGAACTAAAATTGTATCTGTGTGCTGGGAAAGCACAGGAAAGCAAATTTGTGTTATGTATGAAGTTAGCACAATGGGGCAATAAACTTCATAGAGGACTTGGAAAGTTCCTCCCCTCCACCTCCACGGTTTGAAAAATACTTCTATCTGTAGCACTTCACCCATAACCTATGACATTGTAGCAAGTGACATGATGTGAGCCCTGGCTTTCCCCTCTGACTTTGAGCTTTGTGCCTCATTCATTTGTGATGTACCTCCTCCTCACTTGAGGCAATGCAGTCACCCAGGACAATGATGTCCTTGGCCTATTCGTGGTTTGTGGGTTGTAAGTGTCAGGAGAGACAGTTTGAGTGAACCTCAGTTACCAAGGCTGGCTGTGAATACCCCACTTTCATAGGATAATAAGCACCCTTGCTTGTGGCACAAGTTCAGCCTCCCTTTCCATCTCCCACTTGCTCTTCTCACCTTGACCTGAATCCAAACATCCCCAGCTGCTCTTCAAGCTGCCTTATGAGTGTCAGCTCCCATGACTTCTCCAAAAGGAGGGACTTGCAGGGCCACAGCTTTGCTGGGAAGCTTCAGACACGTCACTGCATCATCGCCAGGCTGCTTTCCATCTAGCAGCCACACAAGAAATGGGAGACAGCAGCAGGCTCAGCACAAACCTGGTCTTAGAAGCAAGTGTACTGTGTGAGATGTGGGAGAGCAGTTTGCTGCTTCCATGATGCTTTGGAGACCTTTCCCAATCACAGCTACAAGGTCCAATTTCCGTAGTGAAGGTCAGACAATTGGAGCAGTAAGAAGAAAGAAATTAATGTATCTGAAGTAGGATTGGTGATGACTATGAAATAATTTCTGCATGCCATGTTTTCATAAAGCTACCTTTCAGAGTTTCCTGAAAGGTAGAATCTTTGGAAAAAGGAGCTTTGACTAATTATTTCAAGATAATTAAAGCCACCAATGGTTCAATCTCCCTTTTGTAGACAGGAAATATCAGCTATTTTGGGGGTTTTAATCTAAAAATAGAGTTATCCAAAAGTAACTTTAACACTCTAAGGACTGCTGCTAAACTCAGTGAGAGTAAGCTGATAATCTGTGCTTTTGAATGTTAAATCAAACCACTAGGACAAGAGAAATTGGGAATTAGATGCATACTATCAGCAAACTTGACTTTGAAGAGTTTGTCCTGTCTGCATGATATACAGTTTGTTCTGTTTTAATCAAGCAATTTGTTAGAATTTGTAACATGGTGGTGCAGTACAACTTGATACCACAGTTCAGATTAAGTGTTCGGCTGAGTTATGTTAAATATGGAAGATATGGTAGAAACAAGATTTTCTCTAGTACATTTTTATTAATAGCTTCTGATGGAAGGATAAGTTCAAAGACCAAAAGCAGGAAGGAAAAGCAATACAATATTATTTCCACAAGCTATTGCAGTGGAAAGCCAGGATGGTGAGGAATTGGTTGGAAAAAGGTTCAATGGTCGACTGAAAGGAGCTTTTCTCCATTGTGCTGAGCTTATATTCCTTTGGTTTTACTTCTATGCATGTTGCAAGTCATTATTAGTTAAATCCGAAAAAAAATTAAATTTTATAATTTTCCTATAGCTTGAACTAGTTGCTTTGGTATTGGTTTTGATGCTATTGACACTGTGCTGTTTTGAATAGGGTTAATACTTCTATTTATGTTTTATTGTGATCTAAATTACCCCACATTTTGAAGATGAGGCAGCTTGTAATGATGCAAGGAAGCCAGACTGCAGACTTATTTGTCCCATTTCTGTGCTTTGTGTTTTTGCCATGTATCCACATGGGCCTCAGCCAGTATGAGTCTGTGCTGAAGCCAAGCTTTGCTTCAGCCTCTCTGCTTAGTATTGGCTTTCTTGAATTTTGTACAGAACATCTTACAGAAGATACAAAGTGTTGAGGTAAGAGAGCTCTTGGGGACACTGCATAGCCAGAAACATGAACTGGTTCAGGAGATTAAAAACACAGGAACAGAGGGATTTTCACATGGCTCTGATATGTTCCCATTCTGATATTTATCCTGTTCTTAGTGTTCTCTGGGTATTTGCTCAATGTCCCTGTTGGAGACAGGTTACAGGGTTAGATGGAGCCTTGGACTATTTCCTGCTCCTACAGTAATCTCTTCATTTGAGCATGGGAGGGTTCAAGTCTGTGTAGGGCTGTGCAATAGGTTTATCTGTACCCCACTGGTCACGGCCATCTGCTCCAGAGCAGTAATGCTGAGCCGAGCAAACTGGACCCAAGGCGGCTGCTGGGTGCTGTGGTGGTGCCACCATGAAATGACCTGGCTCCCTGACTGAGCATGGCTCAGCTCAGCCCTGGCACACACACCAGCACCAAGAGGGGCTTGTTCAGGGCTGGTGATACATGGGAAGGACATGGGTGACCCCTGACCATGGGGGATGTCATCCTTGGGGATCTTGGGTTAGAATTGAATGGGATTCAAGAGAGCAGCCATCAGCTTACTGCTGACTGGGAGTGCTGCTTTAATGAGCATCTCTTGGTTTCTGCTCAAAACATTTTGGTCTGAGATTTTATTTTCTGCATACATTGAAAAACAGGGGTATGTGAATATTCAGGTGGCTCGGTTTACTGTGTGTGACAGTTGGCAAATGCACTTACTAAACACCACTTGGATTTGACTTTTTTTAAATTTTAAAATGTCTGCTAAGTCACCACTATTGTACAAAAAAGAGGACAGGTTTTACTAACTATAAACCCTCCCTATATTGTCTATCCCCAGAGAGGGAGAAGCTGCAACTATTTTCTCAAAAAAATCTGAATTTAGACTATGCATTTGTCACTTCTACTCTACTAGATGTTAGTTGACTACTGCATTCTTTCCAATTATCTGAGCAGCCCTCAGGTCTTTTAAAATAAGTAAGATGTCAGGGTTTGCTGACTCCATCAGGAAAGTCTGTCCATTTTTAATTTTAACTCTCAAATATGCACCTTAATCTTAAGTACTATTTAAGTTGCCATTATTATCTAGTAGTCAATAGTACCATTAAAATTTTCTCATCTTTCCAAGGAGAAAATAGCTTAATATTTCTCCTTGCTGTTTTGGTCTATACGGGAGTCATGCAAGGCTGAGAAAACGTCCTCCATTGAGTAATGTGTTCCATGTGCAGTAAAGCTAGAGGGCTGGAGCATTATGGGAGCTCAGCTCCCACTAGCCACACTTCATCTCATTAAACACCTTGATGTGGTAAGAAACACTGTCCCATTTGATAAGACAGCTGTTTAAATAGCTGAAATCAAAAGAAATTATCTGCCATGTCAGTCTCTATGGTATTGCATTCTTTTGGTATTTGTACACTGCATGTCTGGTTCTCACACAGCTACCCAAGTAACTTTTGCACAGGCTCCCTGTGCACTAAACCTGAAATCTTCCCAGTTAGAGAGCTATCTTCTTTCCTTTTTCTGAAATGGACTTAGTTTTTCAGTCTGCCTTTTCTTATTATGTAAAAACTGAGATGTTGTGAGGACTAGCCAATCCTAATTTTATTAGGAAATAGAAGAGAAATTAAATCAGACTGTCTGTCACAAAGAGGCCCTAGATAGAAATGGCCTTGGCACATCTGCATTAGTAGAATCACTGTGGTGCTCTATGCTGGCTCCAAAATCAGCTGCACTTTTTCATGGTGAAACATCACACATTTTTTTCTTGTGCTCTTATAATATCATGATTACTTTACTCACTATAAATCTTAGAGAGACTTTTGGATTTTGAAAGAGAGATATTTTCACAAGGTACCTGATTTCCTGTGATTCTGTGAGGCGAGTGTTATACCATAAATTATCCTGCCTGATATATCAATGGCAAACATTGATTCCAACTGCAAGGGCATGTGCTGCTTATACAAATGTCTGACACTGGATGCAAGCCACCTTTTTACCATGTTAATTGAAGATGGATAGCGAGGACCTGAGATCAACAAATGGGTCTTTTTATCATGTTGTTAAAACTCAATCTGTCTGACACTGAAATGTTTTTCAGCTCCTTAAAATGAAAGGGAAACTGTCAGCCTGAAAATCACATGTCTAACAGAGCTGTCATCTTTCCCTTTTCACAATACTCTTTGAATAAGAACTCAAACACTATAGCTAGGGGAAAAAAAAAGCTAGAAAATGCAAACCTGCCTTTTATGGAAATGCAGAAAATATTGTCCAGGTTGGATTACGGTGGAACAGATCCAAAAGAACTGACCAAGCCCTGTTCCAGTGTTCCTATGCCAGGCATGGCAGTGCCTTTGGGAAGGGCAAAGGCTGGATTTTGGGGAGTCTTGGGACAAGAGAGAGAAGTGTGTACAGAGCTGAGAGCATTATCCCTCCAGAAGTCCCAGAAAAATGCCTCAGTTTTCATTAGTGCTGATGGTACAGTGTCATTTCATGTGAATCTTTTGTTAGCAATGGTCCCAGGTACTGCTGCTTCCCAACCTAAATATTTTATTGTTAGATGCCACACAAATGTCTGTGAACTATGAATAGCTCCCTTCCTCTACAGGACTGATGCTGCATTCCCTGCTGTATTAAGATCTGGTATCTAGATTGTTGAACTCTTGTTTGTTTGCCACCAGAAGCAGCCCATCTATTTGTTTCAGTACGAATGTTAAAAAGTCATCCCTGAGTTGCTTCTCCTTGAAATACTATGGAGGAAACATGAGTTTTCAGTTTATAAAGGCTTCTCAACGAACTAAAAAAATCTCTACAATGAGTAGCCCAAGGGGATGCAAGCTAATTGTTCACTAGTAGCTGATGGCGAGCTAGGGAAAATGAAATTATTTGGAAAATAATTTGTAAAACACTGACTTTTGATTCTCCCCACCCCCATCTCCATGGGTGCCCAAGGTGGAAAAAATCTCTTATGCTGTAAGTGCTGAGGAACGGATTTCTGTATAGTGTTTGTCTTCTCTTGGCTACTTCTGCTTGGCTGTGTCTCCCTTGAGAGGGTATATGAGCCCTCCACAGGCATGACTGTGTGCTCTCTGGGCTTCCTGAGCTATGGGTTCGTTTTTATCTAGACATGCAAAAATAGGATTACTTCTCTTAAGCTGATTTATCCCCTTCAAGCATAGTGTTTCTTTAAATCAAGTGAGCACATTTAGGAATATCTTAAACTGTGAGATTTTAACGTATGTGTTCATTAATTTTAATGTTGTTCAGTCAAAGTCTAAGGTGTTTCCAATTCATGCTGCATTACACTGAGATATGAAGTGGCAGAAGAGATTCCAAGGGGTGTGTATGAACGTGGATAAGTTGCTGCAGGTCTGGTAATTTGAGAAGGTGTTTGATTTACACCGGTCACAGGTCTGCCTTCACTTCCCATTTGCATTAATGGGCATTGGGCTCCCCCAATATACCATGAGGAAAATTGGTTGTACAAAGATTAACACTAGGGTGATCATAATAGCCACTGGTTGTTACAATAAATCTGTTTATCAATAGACTCTAGACACATTCAATATTGGTGTGTTTCATAACAAATTACTCTAAGTTGCTGTTCTGTTTTATTCCCTTATTGCATTTTCACAGCACATTATAGGAGTGATAAAATTCTGTGAGCCATAACTCCTAATGGCAGAGATGATCAATTTGACTTCTAATTTGGGAAAAAAAAAGAGCCCATACACAGTATACACTCTGCCCTAGTGCAGAGTAACAGTTCAGCTTGTCTTTCTGGCAACACTGGGACATTAGCAGTAATGATTAGCAGTAATAGCTTTTAACAATAATTTATTTCTAGGTATGGAAATGTATTTGATTCATTGGTCTTGGAACTAATGCCAACAGTATCATACAAGCATGTGAGAATGTGCATCTTTGAATACACCTATAATTCAGAGCATCCCTGTCATCTTTTTAAGGTACAAGAAGTGCACAAATAGATGAACTTTGGCCCATGGTCTGTTCTACCAGTGACATGCAACCCACAGCAGTCTGTGTGATGGCTACCTGCAAATCTCCTGCAGAAAGAAAATAATGAATTAATTTCCAAGTTGAGCTTGCACTGCTCACAGCATCATCATAGTTCTGGATTGACAGGGGATTTTTTTTCTTTTTATTATTTCTTAAAATTTTAATTGAGAAGTTGTTTGAAGGTTGATGGGGCCACCAGTGAGCTGGAAGCTCTCTGTAGCAAAGGTTAGGAGGGTTTGGATGTTTCCCTTTTTGCCAACAAAGCAAAGCAAATGCTACACTGAGGCCTTCCAGTGACTCTTCCATAGCACTTAAAAGTGCATCTCCCATTTGCAATCTATTGTCTATTCAATTCTATTTAATTTACAATTAACAAGACACCTCTTACTCTTTCAACTTAATTAAAGAGCTACTGACTCTTAGAAGGATTGAAATGCAATAAAGAATATAACCTAGTTAGGGTATAATTAAGGAAATTTACGTAAGTAATAAACATGGTATTGCTGCGCACTAAAAAAAATTGCCCTGAACTTGTGTTAATTTCTAGAAAAGCTTATCTTAAAATAAGTGTTCAGACATTTAATTAGAATAAGGCAAGGTAGCTATTGCGAATTAATTATATGTAATTTCCTTTAAGTAACCATTGAAAGCATGACATACCAAATGGCCTCTGTGTGATCTGTCAGCAAGCCAGGTTTTAACCTCCGTGTCTCGGATTAACCCCTTCTGCACGGCTACTGCTTTTAACTAAATCCTACAGGTGCCTACCTCGTACTCTCCCAAGAAGAAAATTGAAAAGTGAAGTATGAAATAAAAATGATCTCCTTGTTTAAACACTCACTTGACCTTGGGTTAAAAACAAAGAGTTCTTTTGTCAGGATTCTGACTGGAGCAGGAAGTAAGGGACAGCATTGTTGCTGCACACTGGTGGCCGGTTCGTATTTTGGCCTGAGTGTTATAAGCCCAGTAAGCACAGCTGCATGAGCTTATACTAAACCAGAAAATGTTCCAATTAAGGTAGATTTTGTCGCCAGTCCTTGCAGGGGTATCTGCCATGAGTTTCAAGACGCAACCCCACTTTACTTTGAAAATTGTTTGGCTTTTTGAGTAGGGGAGAAAGAGTCCAAGCACTGATGAGTGAATCCTTGGTGCAGAGGTGAGCCTGCACTGTGCTTGCTCACACTGCAGGAGAGCATGGTGGCTCCTTACGGACCACCGTGGTTACGGCTTGTGCGGAACAAATCCCTAAAGCACCGCGGTTGGGTTTCTTGTAGCTCAGCTTCTCTCCGACCCAGTGAGTTTGCAGCTGTCTGCTTGGCCAGTGGTGTGTGAAAGTACAGTCCTGAAGCTGCTTCACCACCGCCAGTGGTAATTGCTTGGATCCCATGTGTGCCTTGCTGGATGCAGGGTATGCACTGTTTATTGTGCACAGGGACTATGGAGAGAAAAGACTCCTTTTTTTGGTTCCCACACCATTAGGCTGGGGATGAAGGTAGCACAGCCACACGTTTAAATGATGTGACTGTGGCAGTTAGAGCTATTAGTGCTGGTGACAGAATAGCAGATGCTTTCTGATTAAAAACAAAAAAAAAATCTCTCCCACAAATTACATTAAGCCCTTCTTTGCATTTTGAAAAGCAATATGTGCTTTTACACCTGCCATAACTGTCAGCTGGCATGTGCTGACTCTAGCCAAGCTGGCTTCTGCAAATTCATGATCTGGGCTGGTGCTTCCACACACAGCCATGCTTTTCTCTTCTCCAAAAAGCTCTAGCTTTATTTGCTAGCTGTGCTTCATGCAGGTTCAGCCTGAGGGGGAAATTAGGACATTCCCAGGAAGGTTAATGCTTTTCATCTGCTTTTAGGGACTTCAGAGATGCCTGTTTTTAATTTTGGCGTTTTTTTCATTTTTATTAAGGGGGCTATTTTAGCTGCCTATGTTTGAACTGAGTGTGTAAAGTTTCTATTTCTACTCTGAACCACAGTCAGAGTGTAATTCATCTGTTTCTGTGCATTGTCACCTAAAAAACCCCCTGAAGAACAAATGCTTCATAGTTGTGTTCAAACTAATCTCGTCTAGACATCCCATTTTAAATGGTGGCTGAAGTACCTTGAATCAAAACAGATATTTGGAGATCATCAGGTCAGTGGACTTCTGTCAGTGCAGTGACACAGTTTTGTTAGTTGTAGGACTCAGAATATATTTACATGCCTGGTAGCAATGTAACGAAAGATGACAGATTAATTACTGTTGGAGTTGGGCCAAGTGGAGGACATGGTACTCCAGCAGGCACCCCATTCCCCATGTGATAGATCATGTTTGTTCAAGCACTCAGAAACTCATTAGATTCAACCTGAGTTATTTGGTAGAAACTGTTATTTAGTAATTGATGCTGCATTGTTTGGGCGAGCTTGTGTTCACAAGACATTTGCAGGATGGGTATTGGGGTCTGGCAGGCTGTGGGGCTGCAAAAGTTGTTCAGTTGAAGGCGGTTAATTCAACTGGAAGAGTAAGAGTTACAAAGCCTGAGAAGAACTGCCCTTGGCTTGAGTTCCTGTAAACAGCCATTTGGTTCCTTTGTTGTTACAAACTTCCAAAGGGGAAAAGTTGGAGGGGTACTTTATTTAAATTCAGGCCTTTTAGAGAAAGAAAAAAGTAAAACCAAGAAAAAAGAGAAAGGAAATACTTTGTCCCAGCCTATCTGGAGGAGGAGAAGGAGCCAGAGTGGGAATTTGGTGGTATGGTATTTGGTATGGAGCTGCCTTTGACAAGGAGACAGGAGCACTTTTCATCCATGCTGTGGCATGGACGACAAAGGTTGGGGGTTTTTTTAGTGGTATAAAGGGGTAGGTGGTGCTGCTTGGACCTCCTTTCCCCTGTCTGCCATGCTCTTGGGGGATTTCAATATTTCTTACTCAGGCTCAGATGCTTGTTCTGCTCTTTTACTTGCTTCAGCTTTGTTGTGGTGCCTGCCCACTGCAATGGAAATAGTCACTGGTAGGCAATGTTTACGGGAAGAAGCAGAATAATTTATTACCAAAAAAAAAAAAAAAAAAGAGAGAGAGAGAACATTGTTCCTCCAGTCAGATGTTTATTTAGTGTTTATTTAGTGGCTGCATATCAATTATCTGTTTGAACAGGTTTCATTACAGAAAGTGCAAAACCCCTGAGCACATTTTAAAATATGCTAATCCTTACTTAGGCAGGAAATGGAAAAGGCTCATTTACAGTTTAATTTCTAATCCATGTGGGTTGCCATGTTGTATGCTGGGACATAAATAGAAAAGTTGGAGAGGACAGCTCACTCACAATAAACAGGTGCTGTTGCTTTGCTTTTCTACTTACCCACTCTAATCATGTGTCATAGCACAAGCCACAAAACGTTGGGCACAAACTCTGCCAAAACCATTTTATTCTGTGCTTTTCCTTTTGAGGGATAACATATGGGCAAGAGCTTGTGAATCAACACTGATGAGGAGGGAACAAACAGGTTCCTATCTGATGTGGTGACCTGTACAAAGACCTGCTACAGCCCTTTTCTTTGGCTGGCCATGTTAATAAAACAGGATCAGCACACAGCCCCACAGAACACCCAAAAAAGCAAAACCACATTTCCAGCTCAGGTTCCTACTGCTGCTGCAAATGTGCTGGGACAAAGAAAGTTCTTCCTTTCTCTTTTATCTTGGTTTTCTTTCTCTAAAAAAGTCATGTTGCACTAATGAGTTCCACCTCCAACTTCTCCCCTTTAGTAGTTTACAACGTTAATGAAACCAACTAATCCCTCTGATCAAATATTTATTCAGGTAAGGCTAAAAATTTTGCTGTCAGGCCTCCCGTATCAGTGTTTAATCAGTTGCCCGATGCTGCTGTTTTCTGGGTGAAACAAATATTATCCCCTACCATTTCAGACCCAGGTTGTGGGCTCCTCTCCTTTGAGATTTCTGGAAAGAAGGCAGAATTGGCAAACTTTCAAGTGCAAATATTTCTTGAAATACACATCTCTGTAGTTATTTGAAAATCAAGAGGGCAAGGCATGTTAAGAACTTGGGAGGGAAAATCTAGCTGTAGCAGGAGATGCAGTGGCAGTCCTGAGCCCAAGGGGTGAACCAAAAAGGGGCATCCTTTTCTTCTGAACTGCTGCCAACACAGCCCTGGCAGGGCAGCGACAGATATTTGAAGTGATGGGACAGGGTATATTTGATATAGAGCAGCAGAGTTTAATTATGGACAAGAATCAAATTGATATTCATAGGGTGATAAATAAATAATGTGTATGCACTCACACAGAAGGACAAGAACATTTTTCTGAAGTGAAAGAAATAAAATCAGCAAAACAGAAATTAAAAATGGATCTATTTAGCAGAATTTCTGGTTATATGATGAATGCATCAGTTGGTGGGCTCAATCCTTCTCTTTCTCAAGGAGTCACTCACGTCTTGGCTAAAGGCTACGAAATGGGCTGGGGTCACATTTCTCATTCTCTGTCTCTGCTCTGAGATTTCCAGCTAGCATTTTTTTCTCCTCAGGGGGTGAATTGAGCCACAGGAGGCTTAGTAGCAGCTCAGAGCTAAAAGGACAAGAGGGAAACAGGAGCAGTTGATTTGATGGTGATGGAGAGAGAAAGGAAAGTGGAACAGAATTCTCCCTGGCTGGCTGAGCCAGGGGTACAAGCCAGCACACACCCATTCAGCAGGAGGCTCTTTAATATGAGTTAGCTTTTACTTTGACCTTTCCAAGAAGAGCTGGGCAGTTCACATAGGAGGATCAATGCATCAGTGCTACAGCTGCTTTTTTATTTTCCTAATTTCAGGAAATGTCTCTTAAACAGTTGGTGCTTATGAGAAAGTTCCTTTCTGAAACACGTTTCTTCAAGATAAGGTCTCAGCTTTCACATATAACCTGATGTTTCTTGTACTTGCAGCTCAGACATAAGCATAAAAATAGGAAAGAAATTACCTGAAATGAAAAATATCAGTGAGAACATCAGCACGTTATGCTTTCAACAAAATGATTTAAGTTCTACTCTTGGATTTAGGGAGTGGATTTGAGGCCTCAGCTCGTAATGATTTCAATATGTGGTGCTATCAATATTGTGTTAAAAAAATGTTAGTTAAAAACTAACAAAGACTGACAGAAATGGCAGCTTGGATGCATCAGGGACTTGGGTGACTTTCATTTGTCCACTGAGCACGTTTGCATGTTTCAAAAGGACTTATTCCCAGCTATGCCTGAGTTGGTGCTTTGCTAAGGACCAAGCAGCGTTTATTTCTAGAGATCAGACAGGAGAAAGATCACTCCAAAAAGAGAGTGTGTGTGTGTATATCTGTATGTATGTATAAACTTAAATATATATATAAAGGGCACCTTAGGTCATAGTTGTAGCTGTAGCTCCATGGGGCAAGGCAGCTTATTGATGTCCCTTTGCTTCCCTTATGCCCTGCACTCAGCCCCAGCATCTGGGGGGAAATCTGAGAAATGCTGCCCTGGCAGAAGAGAGCTTGACAAGCATGGAAGAATTCATTTTTAATTAATTTTCTTCTTGTTTAAAGAAGACACAGAGAATATAGCATGGAAGAACAAGATCTGAAACAAATTGCTAACTGCAGTAATAATCATTTTTGTCTTGGTTATAGGTTTGGTTTTTTTAACCTTGGCTGATGGACCTAAACAAAAGTCCTGTAGAAAGGATTAAAAGAGCAGACAAAAGTGTGATAGAGGCATTACTTTATATTCAAGTGACCTAGGAGATTTTTCAAAGTTTTCCAGGAGGTGTCAGCAGTACTTTAAACCTTTCATTTTCTGTGATGGAGAGTTCTGACAAAGTTCTTTTTCCAAATTAAATAAAGGGAAGAATCTCATGCTAAGGAAATAGTAACTGTCATCATCCAGTCCCACCCCTGAAGAGATGGGTCCTTACTGCTGGCTCAGGCTAGGTTTGCAAGCTTTTGGGCACTGCATGTTTTGGCAGGGTTTCTTACCACCAGACTCTTGGCTAGCGGGCTGTGTTGGCATTGTTTCCCTTCCTGTGTTCTTGGTAAGCACCAGCCCTGCAGCTGGCTATGGAGATCTTCTTGTTATGTCATGGGACTTGGCAACTTCCAAGTCCTGCAGAACCTGAGCTTTCATGACCATAAACGAATTTTTGCCCAGATCCTGTGAGAAAAATTTTGAAAAATATAACCCTGTGTGAATCCATCAAGAGATAATTAATATAATTTTAAATACTTGTTTTTTCTTTAAAAAAGAAATAACCAACCCTGGTTTTAGGATTGGAAACACTGCTTTTTGGATGAGGGGAGAAACAGCTCTATTTATACTTCTTTCATTGTCCATAGCTGGCTTTCATAGGAGCTGTTGGGATAATCTGGTCCAGGTTCTCGGCTGGTGTGAGCTGGCAGAGCTCAGCAGGCTTCACAGACACTGAGCCAAGTTATACTGCTTTAGAAGCCAGGAAAATAATCATAATGACAGAGAGAACACTTTCCACCTGAGGATCAGAAAGGAGACAGGAAAGCCCACGGAACCTGCAAGGGAGAGCTTTACTGGAAGTGGCACTCAGTTCAGCATCATACATCTTTTAGTGATAATGAAAAAAAAGGTGGGAGGATGCACAGCCATAATCTGGTGCAACTGGGAACAAAAATGCTGTGCTTTAAATCCTGCTGTTGGTTCATGCAGCAATGGTAGTGAGAGACATAGACAATTTTGCCACTCTCAGTGTTTTCAATCTGTTTTTACATGGCTAATTAGTAAAGAAAAAGGGTAATCAGTAGAATAAAAACTTGACAACATTTCATTTCGGGGCTTGCTGTGAGAAGGCATTACAAAAAAAGCACAGGCATTGCAAGGAGATAGGGCTTTTCTATTTCTAAATCCAGCAGAGTCCAATAAAATCAGGCAGATTGACAGGCACAAGGAATTACAGTCAATTTACTTTTGAAAATGACTACTATTGGGTGGATAGTGGGTAGATTCACTCACTAAGGTCTGCTTTGGGACTATTTGATCCAGCTCTTCTATGTGATCATAGAGATCATCTTAAAGTATCATCATACTGATGCATGATTTTTCACATTGCAATAATTAAGTACTGGAATGCTCAATAAGGGCTGGGGAGAGCTTGGGCTGATCACAGCGAGTACTGAGCTAAGAAACCCACACTGCTGTGACGTATGTTTTCTTAACCTCTTGTACTTGATTCTGGCAGAATATTTTATTAAATGATCTTTTAAAATAGGTCAGTTGTGTAAATGTAATCAAGAAGTTTGCCCATGAGTTAGAGTGGCTTATTAAAAAAAGCACTGCACTGTTCAAACCATTAGTGGCCAGCAGAGTTAGAGATGAAAAAGAAGATAAATCTGTTGCGTAGGATTGTATGAGATGGGAGGTCCTCTGCAGAGTGTCTGCCTGAGTCTTACCCCATGCTAGCAGGTTTGGAAGAACAAGTTGCATCAGCCCAGAACTAGTGGAGCCTAGCCAAGTTCAGCTTGCTCTCATATGGGTTTTGTCGTGTGTAATAAACTTGCCCTTGGTAGAGACACTGATAAGGTCTTTCCTGTCAACGCCAGCTTGCAGGAAACTTGTAGGATGCACGTAACAGAAAAGATAAATTAAAACTGGGCAGTAGGCTCAATACATGATCACTGCACACACAGAAGCTTTGTTTCCCCAGAAACTCAAACTCTTTAGGTGTCAACCTCTCAGCTGAGAAGCTGTCTGGAAGGAGGAAGAGGAGAAGACAGTGAAGTATAAAGCCTAACATTAAGATGTACATTAACAGACTCAGAAGGGCAAAGAGTAACTGTGTGAGAGCAGAAGTGCAAGGGGAGGTTCCTGGGGACATTGCAGGAATCCAGCCTCTTTGCATCATCCCTGTCTGGTATTTAATCCTGTTTGACAATTGCACTCTGCCATGCTTGGCTGGGGTATTAGTGAAGAGGGGATCTTTTGTTACAGTTTTTTCTCTTTACATCTTTTTTCTTTCTTTTTCTTTTCCCCCTTGCTGGAAGTCCTTTCTGGAGCATGTCCTCTCTGCCTGCTTCAGCCCTGCTTGGCAGCAGTGCGCCTGCGTGCTGCAGTGCCCTGAACCATGCTTAACGTGTCCCCAGGAAACCTGGCCCCACGTCCACTGGGACCGAATTTCAAGGCATATCCGTATTAGCTTATTTTGATGTTTTTATCTTTCCGTGATCGGGAACCATTCTCTGCAGCCAAAACAGACACTTTCCCTATGGCATCGAGTGAATTTTTAGCTCTCCTCTGAGGAGAGGCCTTCAATAAAAGATGAGCCACTTGCCACGCTGACTGGCTGGAGCTCTGTGGCGTCTCCGGCGGTTCCTGCCTTTTGCTGTAAGTTTACACTTGTATGAACATCAGCTCGGCTGCCCCGTGTTGCTGTAAGTGGAGGTTTGCACGCAAACATGGCCTCCACAAAAGCCACCTCAGGCGAAAGCACTCCCCACTGCAGTGTTACCCAGGGTCTCCAGTGGGTACCTCTGCCAGTGGTTTGGCAGTGGGGCATGTTTTAGTCATGAGGGATGGGGGTCCCTTCCCTCCCACCTCCCCCCTGACCAGGGAGTGTGGCAGGTTTGCTCAAAGGCACTTGAGAGCAGATTGCCTGTGATTTCTGAGGAGGGGCACATCACCGCAAGGAAGTTTGGGTCAGCTGTGGGAGTGTTTGTTGAAGGCTTGATACATGCAAACCTTGTGCTCTGAAGAAACACCGAGGAAGCCCCGTCCCCCTCCTTTAACTCCTGAGCTCCCACCTTCAATTCCTCCAGCAAATAAACCTGCCAGTTTTCTTCTGCAGCCTGGGAGGTGCAGAAGGTCTGTGGGTCATGCAACTTCCTCTTCTACTGAAGCTGACATTACTGCAAATATATAGGAAATTCCAAAAAGGGGGGGGGTGAGGCACACACACACACAACAAATCAAGTTAGATTTATCACCTGCTGAAGCCTCCTGCCTTTCTTTTCTTCATGAGGCTAATGCTTCTGTCTTGCTGCCCTTAATTACAGGTTGGGAAGCTCCTTGGTACTTCAGGGACACCCCTGCACTGTGGCATAGATCAAGTGCTGGAAATGTCCCTAGGGTGTAGCAGTTCCCACCAGCATATGGATTTTTGCCCAGAGTCTGTAAAAAATGCCGGTGAAAAGATGAGGATCCTCCATGGCAAAAACCCCACAACTTCCGGGTTCACCCAGGTTGCATGTTTTATGGGAAGTGTGTGCAGAGGTGAGGAGGACCAAGTGAGGAGGCTCCACAAGAGGCTTGGGGCAGAGGTGTGTTTGAAGAGAGCATGGAGAAGAGAAAACCACTTTCCTGGCAAAGTTCTGTGAAGCTGGTGGAACTATACTCTGAGCTATTTCAGTACTGCTGTATCCAACATGTAATTAGATCTGTGTGCCGCTTACTAGTTCTTAAGAGTTTCTGCAACTGCTTTATGGGAATTTCAAAAGCAGGCTGAGACTGTCCTACATCCCAGGTGCAGAGAACTTGGCTGGATAATAATTTCCATGGGCTATCCTGCTCTTTTCCCTGTGCCATGCAGCCATCTGCATCCAAGGAGGGGGAGGCAAATTTAGGAGATATATTTGAAGATAATGCTGAACCAGGTTACCAAAGGAGAAAAGCTGGGAATCCCTAGGAGGAGACCCGAGATGTTTTAGGAGGCTGCAGGGCAGGGGAGCCACTGGAGGGGAGAGGGATACTCTTCAGCAAAGATGCTGAAGCTATTTAACTAAAGGGGAGATGATTAGCTTTGCAATATATTTCCAGGAGGACCGAATTTTTGGCCAAATATTTAATTTTTCTTTAGTGGCTTATCCTTCCGCAGCTGTCAGCACTGCAGCAAAGCATGTGGGAAAATGCTGCCGCTGAAAATGGGAGTTGATAAGGGGAAACTTTTCACAAGCAGGTGGCTCCTTATAGTCCCAGGACCCACTGAGTTTCAGCCAAGTTTATTCAGTTACTCAGGGGCTTTTGAAAAATTACTGGAAGTCTCTCCCCTCTCATTATTGTGGGCTCCCCAGCAGGTAGCTCAGGCTTCTGTAATCCTTAAATCAAATATGACAGCTTCTCTCCGGTATCGGTTTTCATTTTCACAGCAACTTCAGGATGGATATTTCTCTTAGTCCTTTTTGCCAGTGGAGTGATGTTAACCATTTTAAAAGAAGCAACAAATATCATCTGTTTTCGTATTCAGGCATGCCAGCTAATGCCAATTGCTGCAGCTTTGGGTAATTCTGGAGATTAAAAAGGCAGTGCTCTAAAAGGAAAGCCAGATCCATGCTAAATGCAGTAGTGTTATTTATGACTGTGCTTGCTTTCTGTTTTCCAAAAAATCTCCTCCATAAAGTCAACACTTGGCATTAAAATCTATCTTAAGATATCAGGCTGAAGTGTGTAAGGAAGAAAACAATAACTTTCAGCAGCACATTTTCATTACCCTGGAACTAAAAAAGTCCACTAAGAAATAGTGGAATGTTTCCTTGAAGCTTTTTTTTTTCACCTTTCCATACATATTTTCTCAAGCAGTTTAATCAGGCAAAAGCTTACTTTATCATTTGACTTTTTTTTTTTTTTTCCTACAGTGGTTCCTGACCTTTTGGGAAATTGCTTATTTAAAATGTTGCAAAGAAAGTGCTATCAGTTATTTATCGGGTTTTATGTCATGATTTGGGGAAACAGACCTTGATTTACTTATGCCATTAGAGACTGCAAGAAAGAAATAAACAAGCATTTTTCAATAGCATCGCTAAGTAAAACAGGGAAAGTCTGTCAGTCACTTTTTCCAGGTTGTGTACTTGAAAAAGTAGGCAAAAATATTAATTGGCTTGTTGGTTATATTGATAGATCCAAAGAGATTTTAAATGCCTTGATCTGGTTAGTGAATATTTGCTCACGAAGACCAGTATTTAAAATTTCTTTCCTATATAGCACTGTCCAAAATGCATAAGCAGAAACAGGAATGGAGAGGTGCTCAGAGCCCGGTGCTATGGGAAGAGGTGCAGCGGGGAATTGAAATGAAAAGGCAATTATTTCGTTTTTAAACCATTCTTTAAATAAATGCGAAGCTCTGCAGGACGCAGTGAGAATCACCTTTTGGAGTCTGGGAGGGCGAGCAATGCCACCAAATATTTCTTTGCCCGGTTAATCCCTTTGGGAATTCCCATGTGCTTAAAATGAGGTGCCTGCTTGAGTACCTTCCCTAGTCAGAGCCACGGCCAAGGAATAACAATGATGTCGATAGCAAATGCAGCAGGAAATAAGCTGAAGATCAGGAGCGTTCGGTACCCTGTGGCTGCCCGGGTTACAGGGCGTTTGCATATAATTTTTAAGACTTCCTCCTGCTCCCCACATTCTTCCTCTACACAAAAGCTTTGGGCAGAATCCTACTTTCCTTTCCCCTAAATAATTGTTCCAGCATATATGAGGCAAATTTTAAAGCAGAAAAAAATCCCCTATAAACACATCTAGCACCCACTTCTCCATTGCTCCATCCATTCCTCATTGATTAGGAACTGGAGAGGCTCAAGAGGTGCTCACAAAGGACTGATTACAAAGTCAAGGAAAATGAGACATTCTCCAAAAGGCCTTCTCATCTGCTGCTGTTTGTGCTGCTGTGCTTTTCCTGCAACTCTGGATCATGCCTGTAATAGCTTTGCACCTTTTTTTTTTTTTTTCCCTGAAGAACTCACTGAACGGGATGCTTATTCCAGGAAGCTCCTTTGAGAGGCTGGAGGTATTTTTTAAGAGTCATTCTCTACGTGTTTAACATGAGCAAATATTTTAGAGCTCCACTTTGACAGTTTTAAGTAAATATAACTCTGGTTTCACTGCACAGAAAGGATCTGGACGTTTCACCTATAGAATAAAAGAAGTTGTTTTCTCCTAGGCATTTATAACCCCTATCCTCTGCAAAGCAAAACCTCTTTGCATTTTGTATTTTAAAAAGAGTTTACGGAAAGTGTTTACAAATTGCATCGTGTGCAATCTGAGGTGGAATGTAGGCTGGCTGTATTTTGTGGGCATGATAAATACAGCTTTTGATGAAAGTCTCAGCTGTAGATGTTAAGCGAAGCAGAACAATAACAGCAAAAACTTCAAATTCGTGTACTTTCACCTTCCCTCCAGGTTCTCGCTTGAGAATGAGAAATCAGCAGTAAGGGCTGACAACTGGACTGTGTTTTGCAACAGCAAAAGATAATGTAGAATCTTTTCATTCGGGCAAAAAGAGGTTAAAAAATACCAGATTGTGGCATAATTACCAAATTACGATTTCTAATTTGTAGGTTTAACTTGCTAATTATGCGTGATACATGGGTTGTGAAGGAAGAATACCAAGCGCTAGAAGCTTTCCTTTTGTCTTTGAAAATTTGTTTCGATTAGGGGGAGGAAGAGGAAAAAAATCTGTCTTTACCACATGCAACTGAGCCTTATTCTCTTATGCCAGGTGGAATAAAAAGGAACTATACAGAATGGTGGGTGATGTGTTCGTTTTACAAGAAATAGAGGGTGTGATAGGCATTTTGCGGGGCTTAGATGCCTCTAATGTATGTATATATGCTTTTGTGAAAAAGAAATTCTTAGAGTGAAGACTAGCACCCTGAAGTTTTTATTGCCAGAGTGTGTTTCCAATGGCTGTCAGGAGTGCCAGTGTCGATATTTAAGATGAATTTGTGTGTAAGTGCCAGCCCTGTCTGCACAGACAGTTGCTCCACATTTTTTCCCCTCTGCTTTGTAAGTAACTGTCAGTATTTTCTAGCCAGTATTAAGCAGGACTATTTACCTTGTCAAAAATGCATGCTTTTCAATTAATTCTGAAGTGGGGAATACACCGTTCTCCCCCACAGTTGATAGACAGGGTTAATACTCTCACAGCTGAAATCTGGGGACTGGAGCAAAATGCAAATGGCCACGGAAGAGGCTTGAGAAAACAGCTGCGTGTGAACCTGACAGTGAGGGAAGCAAGAAGGAACAAAAATGACCTACATTTGCTAGGACGAACCCAGTTGTTAGTGAAAGAGAAGGGCATACAGTCATTTGTACTTTTATGTGTGTACATTCATAATGCTCACACTTGCAGTAAACCCACAATCTGTCTTGAAATCATTCTGAGGTATTAAATAGCTCTCTGTGCAGCAGAAGCATTTGAGTTGAATCTTCTAAGACTGCAGCAGTGGGCTTGAAAAACTCAGTCAATATTGGCAAAAACTGAAGCACTGGCTTTTTTGCTCATGCACATGTAAACATTTTAGTTGTTAAAGGCTGTGCTTCTCTACAGCTTTTAGCTGTGTTTTAGTTAAAACCAAACCAACCCAAAACAAAAAATCCAACCTGATCCTGGCAACCATTTTCCTTTGTATTACAATTTTAAGAACTTGCGCTCCTTTGGAGAGGGAAGGGAAATGTTGCAGCACACACTGATTAACCATTAGGAATAACACAATGCACTCAAACGAAACCCTCTTCAAATCAATAGCAATCCTAATGCAAGACAGATTTAAATTCACCTGAGAACTGTATTTTACCTTGGAGATAAGGGAAGTGGTTGCACTGAGCTTAGTTGCATTAATAATAATAATTACATATCGAATTAAATACATTCTGCCCCATATACAGCACATTTCATCAGCAAAACCTTCATTAATAAGAGATGCAGAAATGTGTTTTATGGAAGAATGAAAACTGAACAGGGATTACAAAGTCACTGTTTTGTTCGTAGGTTACCCTGACTGCTGTTATTTTTTTCCTCCCATAAATTCAAACTCTTAAAGAAAACTGATTATGACAGTAATTACTGTTACTGGAAACAAGAGTTACAGGCCATGTTGTTGTACCTTGGAAATCTAACTAGTTCAGAGTTTAGAGCACATGTGGGAGGACCAGTACAGTAATTAAGGGACATCTCAATCATTCACAGCAATCTTTATTTCAGGGAACTGTATCCATGCTCAAAAGCCTAATAAATAAATATGTATAGTTTTAGAGAATAGGTGGCAAATGTGCATTCTGAAACAGAGGAAAGGCTGAAATTGAAATGTCATAACCAGACAGGCAGATGCAGTTTCCAGCATGCTCTTGTAATTGCAGATGCGTTCTTGTGATAGCAGATCCACTTTCTCAGTCTTGCTTATTTTCTCTTTGGTCTGGTGTTTGGAGTCAGAAACACCTCAGGTCAGTAATATTCTCACTGTCAGAAGAGCCCTGCAGTTGAATGCAGCTTGAAGGGGGTGTCCTTTCACAACAGGGGGGCATGGAACAAATATTTAAAGAAAAGGGGAAACAGAGAGCCTGGCGAAGCTATGCTGCAGGCAAATAATGTGCTGCTGTCTAAGGGAGCAAGTGAGGCATCCTGGGCCATTCCTGCCTTTCTCAGTTTCTTTATAGACTGTGGATTTCAGGGCTGTAAATCTCCCTGGCTAAACTGTTTTGTTTGTTCATTTATATGCAATATTCTTACAGTAGGTATAGCAGAATGTGAGAGGCTTTCCAGTGTTTGAGCTGCACATGTAGATACCCTCATAGCTCCATTTTCCCTGGCTAATATTGATTTCTCTGTGCAAGCCATGTTTGCACAAGGGACCTTTCAGGGACACCCCCCGTGTCCTCCACAGAGAAAGGAGAACCATCTCCCGGACATTTTTGCTTTAATACAGGGAAAAGCTTACCTTCCAGCATATGTCATAATTTATCAGGTTTTTTCCGCAGTTTTACCTTGCATGGCTCAGCATGAGAGGAACATGTTTGATTTGATCCTAATTATTTTTTTTATGTATCTTAAATCTCAGATGTTGAGACAATTTACATTAATTAAACTTCAGTTGGCTCTAAAATTGTCATGTATCGATTTCAGCAGCATTTATAGAGAACAAGATAGAGGATTTAAATTACACACCATATGGGGCAATGCTAGGGACATTTGCTATTGTGTTAATTGCTTAGAGCTACATTTTCTATCCTCCTCCTGAGTGAGGCATTTGCTCTCATTCTTGCTGAATTAGGTGAAGAGTTTCTTGCTTAAATGGAGTAAGCACAGATTTCTCCCCCTCCTGCTGGCTTTTGCTCTGCTGCGAGGATCAGCTTTTTGGAGGAGCTCTGCTGCCATTAGCACCAGCCCCACCTCTGCCTTTGCTGGGAGGCAGAGGCAAAGGTATCTGAGGGGTCCCTGGCTGACACACCAGGATCCCACCAAACTCTCTTGGGGATAAAGAGCCTGTTCACTATGAAAATAAGCAGCCTTCTTCACTGCCAAGGTGGAGAGAGGCATGCTTTGTTGGATTCTGAAATGAGCCTGAATTTTCCAGCTGCATTTCTGAGAGCTGTCATCGCAGTTGTGTTTCAGCTTTGTTGGCACAACAGGGACAAGCCCGACAAGTGATCCTCAGCCTGCTTCTGCTGCAGGGGAATTCAGATTTGCAAGGTGCAGACACCAGTTTGCAGGTCTTTGTTGAGTGTTGGCAAAGCGGTGCCAGACATGCCATTGGGAAAGGGGATTGAGTGGGCTCCTGTGGGTGAATTTGTACAAATAGGGGTTGCAGATGCCACAACTGACCTGGGAGGAAAGGGCTTTTTCTCAAAGTTTGTAAGTGATGTTTTGAGTGAGCCTACTGAATCAGAGTGTTTTCATTTGGGGAAAATCCACTTTAAATGCTTTAACAGCTCAAAGAATATAAACCAGTGAGTAGCATCCTCTTGAGAACTTTGGGATCAGGGATCCATGCCTTGGTGAAACATCTCACTTTTCCTCGTCCCTTTAAAAAAGTCCATATCCTTCTTGAAGTAAGAGACAGAGAAGGGGTCAGATGGTTAGAGGAAAATTATTCAGTATGCTCAGCAAAGCTTTCCTCCTTGGAGCCCTCTCCAGGTGAGCTGACAAAACCTGAACAGGATGAAACCAGAAGCCCCAGTCTGAATCCCTGCCAGATAGAAACTTTTGCAAAAAAACTCTTCCAAATATCAGTACAAATCAATTTTTGCCTTGCAAGAGCAGAAAGCATTTGAAGGTTTCCACACAGCTGGCTTCAAAGAAGTGGGGAACTAAAACACAGAAATGTTAGGGAGGTGTTATGTGCATCTGTATCTACCAGTTTGCAGAACCTTTCTGCTTCTGTCTGGTGCTTCCTGCTTGGCAATATTGTAATGGGATTCTCCCATATTAATATTTTAAATGAATAAATAAATATCTGATGAGATACTGTGGATCTCTGCAATCTTTTCATAAATTCTGTGGAAGGCAAAAAGAGAATTAAAGATGAGATTAAAATAGCCTGGGTGATGTATTTCTCTGGGATGTGGTGAAGTCTCTAGGTATTTATGCTGTGCCGTTGATGTTACAAGTTACATCTATATTAAAAAGCATGTGGGTCTCTCTCTCTCCTTCTCTCTTTCTCACTCCATATAGGCCATGCAGGCTGTCTGTCATCAAGGAGGGTCCCAATTTCTGCTAGAACTGTTGTGATAATAATGATAGTCCGTGGCAGCATACTGTTTTTAAAGCACCAGTGGTTCATTAATTTTCACTTAATTTTGGTTTGAAGTTGTTCTAGCAAATAAGTCAGCTGTATGAGGATCTTTTCTTCCTGATATTGGGGGGGAATGTAAAGCAATTTTTTTCCTCTCTGTCTCTGCATTGCAGAGTCCAGTTCTGGCATGAAAGGATGCTGAGCCTTTATCCACAGTTAGCGAGAATCTCAAGGTGAGAAAAGATGATGGAAAGAAACCACCCTATCTCTTTTAATGGAAGTAGAATCTTGAAAAGCCTGTCAGAAATGCTGCTGTACTCCAGGATAAATACTAATATTAATCCCAACATTTTAACTACATCGTTTAGCTGTTAACATAGATCACACCTGCTACACCAAGTTTATTCATAAAATCAAGTTCCTGGTTTCTGTAGGACTGTGCAGGAATACCCTGCATTGGCCTGACTCCTCCTAAATCAGGAGACCTTGCACAGACTTTGTCAGGACCAGGCATTTAGACAGCTCATTCCCCTTCCATCCAGATGTGCTGGAGATTAAAGAATTGGGGTTAAATTCTCCTCTGTCTCAGATGTGAACACTTCTGGAGGTCCAGGACCCTATTTTAAGTTCACCTCAGTGCTAGTGTGAAGAGGACTGTTATCTTAGGTACAATCACTGCATCTTGAGAGATCCTCCAATTGAAGTCAGGTGTGGACTAAAGAGCCTTTTTTTCATCTAGGAATGAAATGCGTGTTTTTTCTATTTATTCTGCATGAGAAAATACATTTATCTTCCCTTGCTGTACAGCACCACATAAGTTTGTAGGAGGCTGGGGTAAAAGGATGGGTAACCCCCCCCAAAACTTTTTATTTATAGGTATCTCTGTCATGTCATTTGTGACACAACATGACCAAGATTCCTTTGAGTAAATTCCATATTTAGGTGCATTATTTGTTTCCTGTATCTAACATGGGGTTTTGTTCGATATTTCTAAATGGCAAACATTTTTCTTGATGCAAAATGTACAATTGACAAACTGCCGTTGGGAAAAGCAGCGTTATTTTCACCAGGAACACTCTTAATAAGAATAAACTATGACATTTAGTCATTTTTCAAAGTGCTTCTCACTGAAACTTTAATAACCTCCTGCTACATACCCTAAGTCATTGCTCAGCACCTACTGTGAGCCTTCCTACCAGGCAGCTGCGTTTTGCAGACAGATGGAAAAGTCTCATCATATTTTGGCCAGGTTCTGCCTTTGACCTTCAGCTGCATGGAAACAGAGAACTCCCAGCTCAATGCTGGAGCCCTGTGGCCTCCAGAGTCATCAGCTCCCCCGCAGCTGGAGCGAGGAGCCACGGGAGGAGATAATTGCTGTACAGTTTCCAAAACCTTTTTCTGCTATCTGCTTCCATGTTTGTGTGCCACATTTCTGGCCACCTGTATTCATCAAATTCACGCTTGGAATAGGCTATAGCCTGCACGCTAATAACCCCTTGTTCTTTAATGTTCTCTTTCTAGTTAATTAATCTATTTATGATAATAGTATGTCTCATTTTGTGCTTTCACTCTAGAGGGTGTGTTTGTATTATCCTGCTGTATAGTGTTGACTGGTCCTATTATCATTTATCATTAAAGGCAGCAGCAACACTCTGGCCTGGCCTGCCAATAATTTTTCAATTAATTGCTTAGTGGTTGCTTTTTCTTCCCTTTTGGTTTTTGCCAGCGAGTACAAGGTCTTTAAGCTTTCCATCTGACTTTTCCTATTTTTTAACTTCGCAACTTTTTGTGAGCTTTTATTATGCTGAGGTAACTGAAGCCTGTGGCATCTGGAAAGGACACAGGAGGGCAGGCAGGCAGGCAGAGTGGGCTGTGGGGAAAGCATCCAGGAGAGTGGAGGGCACAGGAGGGTAGCCAGGCAGGGCTGTGAGACAGCAGTGCTTTGTGTTACACTTCCATATCTATCCCTTATGGCAACTGGAGCCTGCAAAGGGCAGTCCAGCAAGTTGACAGCATCAAGTCTGTGTCTGGCTGGTGGCACACAGCCCTGGGGGCTAGCTAGGATCATACATAAAAGTTCCAGGGGTGGCTGCAGCCTTGGACATTGCCATGGAGTGACTGAGAAGGGTTGCTGAATCCAAGTCCCTGGGTTTTGCTTACAGGTGATCCCCCTGTGGAACAGGGTGGCAGCAACAAGCTGCAGCAATAGGTTTATATATTCAAGGCTTTGCTTTAGCCCAGTTATGATCTGTCCCCCTTGCCATGGGGCAGCTGTTTGCATGTAGGGTTCCCATTAACACTGGACCCAGAGGAACTATTTCTAGTGTCTGCACCCATCCTGGATTATTATGGAATGTTAAACAAGGGCACGCACTTGATACCAGCAGCATATTGCTCCCAATTTCCACTCTGCCAGCGTGGCACATGCTGCAAAGGACCACAGCCACCACCTAATGCATCTGTGCCTTGGCTGGCCAGGTTGCTGGATTAATGCTTGCATTTGTCTACATTTGAGCCCTCTGGAGCCATCTCAGAAAGGACGACAGCACATGGGTTTAGAAGGCAGAATAGCTGCGAGCCACTAAGTACATCTAATGAGGGGGTGTTAGTGAAATAATTGGAGCTGATGATTAGTAGAAATGTTTGGATTTTCTTTGTTTACAAGCACTTAATTATAGGCTTGACCTGCTTACCTTAAATTAATTTTGTTTCCAGCCACATGGCTACTTGTTTCCTTCCACATTCCCACAAGCGTTTTATTTTTAAGCAAATTCTCCTCTGGACTGTGTTCATGCCAAGTTTTGTCTTATGTTCTTTATCAGTACAACAATATGAAATATTTAATAAGAAGTTATCATTGTGCCAATATGAAAGATTAAATAGGTTTGTCGGCCTCGGTTCCTGAAGGAGGAAACCTGGTAGGCAGAAAGAATCAGAAGAAACAGCATCAAATATACAGATGCAGAGTTGGATCAAAACACGGGAAGCTCTGCCTCATGCTCAACAGCTTCCCCCTTTGTCATGCCAAAGGCAGGGGGAAGGAATAGAGCTGTATTTGAATCTAAATTTGCTGTTTGAAATGAAATCGGCCTTTCCCTGCAGAAGAGGGGGCAGCATAGCAAGCCCTTGTGCACAGAAACACTGCAAACGCATTGTCACCTTGTTGGCACCTCTGTGCTTTCATCCTGGCTCCTGTGTCACCCTCAGCCTTTATTTCTGCCTGGGAAATCAGCTGGCTTTTACCCCACACTCCTCTGGGACCCTGCATAAGTCATTTAAGCCTCTTGATTTTATTTTATTTTTCTCCTGTTATGCTGAAACTCCCTCCTCCAAAAGGTGCTGTCAGTGTGTGTATGGCAGCTTCCCGGCATGTCTGGTAGAGGCCTCTTGGGGGATTGATGGGCAGGAGATGGCTCAGGCAGCTTTGCACAGGCAAAATAATGGTATGTCTAGACAGGGGAAATGCTGAAGCAACATTCCCGGCAACAGTGGTGATGCCAGATAGCGGAGAATGCCCAACCCTGCTGGGTATCAAAGGCCCTTTCTGTGAGTCGCTCATGCTGGTGCAGACATCTGCCTTTCTCAGTGGTTTATTTCGGCCAGGAAGGAGCCTCTGTATTGGCTGCCCCACTCAGGGAAGCTCTTTATTCCCAATATGGTTTGTGCCGATGAGCTTGGTGTGTGCTGGCAGCAGTGCATATTTCCAGCATGTGAAGGTTAGGAGGGGGGTAGCTGATAAGAAACTGCAATGGTTTCAGTACCATGTAGCTATAATAATATTTTAATTCTTGTAAAATAACGTACATGACAGAGGTGGCCTCAGAGAGGAATGATAATGCCTGCAGTGTGATAAGGCATGTGTTGGGGGCTTTTTCCTATTTTGCTGTTCGTATGACTCATAGGAAGACCATAAAATCTTTATTTAAATTTTTACACACTTCAGTGTGTAGCTTTTTCTGTCAGGACCCTTTGATCATCCACGTAACTCTTACATTCTTGTTAGCATCTTTGATGCTTTTCTTTGTATTCTAACAAACAAAAGCTGAAGTCTACTGATTCCACCACTGTGTTTTAAAAAGCACTGAACAAGTAAATGCCATAAAGCTGTGATAATTTAAAATTGCTATCATGCAAGTTGGCTTTGTATGGGCATTACACTAACATGCATTTATTTTATACAGGTCAGCTCTGTCATTGTTGAAGTGTGTCCGTGTTAGATTGCTGCGACATCTCCCAGTACATAGAGTAACCCTGTATATAAAATGTGTATGGGGCATGTAGAGAGCCTAAGTATTCAATGCTAGACATGCAGGTTTAACCCTCATCTTCTGTAAGCCAAGACAGCCAGTATTCAGAAAAAATAAGCCATGCCTTTGGTCATGAAAGGTTTCCTTTTTTGTAGTCAGCAGCAGGAGTAGTAAATTCTACAGGAAAATGTAAGGTGAGTGGGAGCACCCCACTGATGAGCTCTGCAACAAATTAAACATCTTTACTGGTAACTGGTATCTGGTACCAACAGTGTGGAGGGCGTGTTAGCAAAGCAATGCCATGGCAAAGGAGTTGTCTTCTAAGGAGACAGGGAGTTCATGGTCTGGAAATGCAGTAAACAAGCAGCCTTCTGCATTTGACAGTGGCTAAAAGCAGATTGTTAAAAACAGAGGCAGCCCAGAGACACACCTCTGCTACTTCCCTCCCCTGTTCTGTTCAGTAGTGAGGCACACAGCTTTCACCTGGTTTTGAGAGATAGGAGATCCCTTCTTGGCAGTTCTAGGCTTGAGCAGGCAGTGCTGCAGTAGTTAGTTAGAAATACCAACTGGGGAGCAGCCGTGCTACCAAGGACTGATGAGAAGCAGAATTATTTGTAAATGGGCAGAATGGAAGTCGCTGCATATTCTTTTTGGTTTTATCTCCTTCTGTTGTTGTGTGTACTGATGCCTTTCTTTCAGTCACGTTTTCTGCCTATAGAGATGAAGGAGGAGAAAATGAAAGTTGTGCACTCACTACTCAAAGGCTTAAAATGCAAAGGTTAGGAAGGAAGAATTGCCACTGACATGGCTTTCTGTAATGAGAAACTGAGGCTAGAGTAAGAGAATAGAGGTCATGCCCAAATGTTTGTGTGTGGTGGTGCTGGTGAAGCCTTCAGTGCAGGGAATATTAAATGGCACAGGAGGATCATGCTGCCACAGGACCCCTGGCTAAGACAGCCAGTCAGTGTCCAGCCAGGCTGTTTCACTCCCATGAGGAATCAGGGCATATCACAGGCCTGGAAGCTGCAGGGATGTTGTTTACAGTGGATCTGGTCCGGGCAGTAACATGCCATGGTCACACTGCCTGGTTCTGGAGGCCATCTGCCTCCTTGAGTACCAGCCCTTGGGGGTGGCTGCTCTCTGCTTAGCTGCATTGTTTTTTCCTATGAAGAACCCATGGGAAGAGAAGTAAGGAATAGAGACTGGTTTGTTTCAAAGAGATTCGTTTATGTTTTGCATGAAAACTTTCACATTTTTTAAAAAAACAAACCTCATTCCCCCTCCCCTTTTCAAATCACCACCACATTCTACTGTTTTAAAGGAAGTTCGCATTTTTAAAACTTCAGTACTTTGAAATAAACTTTATATTCAAATAACCCCTTCCTCACTCAAGAACTCTTAAATTTTTGAAAACTAAAGAGAACTCAGGGGTGTTGGAAAGTGCATGTCTTCAAAACAGTCCCAAAGGTGCAGATTTGGAAGCATTTATGAGTTGTTTTGATAATCCTTCTGCTGATCCACCTTATAACTTCAGGTTCCAAAATACTTCCCTGACTCTGTCCCAAAAATGAAATTCAGGCACTTAAATCATAAATCATTAGGAGAAAAAATTCACACTGGTAATGTATAAGCCCTTTTGAGAGTATGACTCCATGTCTTTGGCAGCAAGTCCACAGAACCCACATGTCAGACAACAAAGCAGCTTTTGCTAACAAGAAAATCCCCTCAACTTTGAGAATTAAACTGCCGTGACACCCTACAAGTCACATGCTCTTTGCAGCAGCCTGTCATCAAAGCTCAACATCTTATTCAGGTCTCAAACCGGTAGAACAGTTGCCTGTGCAAACCAGAAGCTGCTCAGGCACCCCTCCAGAAAGAGCGACGTGTGACAAATTTCTTCTGTGTCACATCCCATGCAACAAAATCAAGGAAGAGTTTTAAAGTGGTACGCAGAAACGAGCAAAAATAATTAGTGTAGCAAAGTTAGATGACCTACCGAATTACACGGTAAACAGGTAATGCCTTTGTACATACAGAAGGGAGAGGAGTTAAATAGAAATCCTGACTTGGATTCTTCAGCACAAGAATGTGGTTTTTTGTTTGGCTTCTGCAGAAGGGGAAAACCACAGAGTCAGGCAACTGCAAATGTGTCAAGTTGTAACTCTGAGTGTGCGCTGCACTAAGCCTGCATCTAGAAATAGTTTAGATGTTCATTTTGCCTAGACCTGGTTGTCTGCTGTCACAGGGCTGGCAGAGAGGAGTACAACCTGCAGGAGACAAATGTTTTTCTGGAGAGGCAGCCCAGTGCCTGATTGAGTACAGAGCAGGGGAGACATTTCTACCCTCTGGCTGCAGCCTGCCTAAAGGTGAGTCAGAACACCTCACCACATCACAGACTACAACACTTACACGATAATGTCCTCTTACCTGTGTATCCCTGTCTGCTTTCCTATGTGGCACATGATGGATGCATCCCATTCAGCTTCCTTTTCTAGTAGTCCAAGAGCTTCTTTTGCTTTCACATATTTACCTTGGGGGTGAGAAGACAAAAAAAAAGGCATCAGTGATCTGGTATTTCTTATCTATTTGTAATATATGCTTGGCCTGGGGGCCTCTTCTTTTTTCAAACTTGGTGCTGAGTGGATGGCATACATATATGTAATATAAAGCATAAAGTTACTGATTGAAGTATGAGTTGGTTATTGAGCATTGATATTTACAGTGAATTCTTCTCCCCACAGTACAGACTGCTCCCATTAGAGTCCCTGAGACGACACAGAGCAGTCATGGAACAGCCTACAAGAGTGTTTCAAAGTCTGTTCATCAGTCATATTATTCACTTCTCTTCTGTGTCACGGATCTTACTGATCAAAACCACCGGTAATACTTTATTTCAGGCAGCTCTGTAGCCTTCACATCCCCTCATCTCCTGTCATTTGCTTGTTCCTGGTGCACAGTATCAGATTTTTAACAAGAATAGAATCATAGACTATTTTCTGTTCTAAAAGACTTTAAAAGTCATCTAGTCCATCCTCCCTGCAATGAGTACAGGCATCTTCAAACAGATCAGCTTGCTCACAGCCCTGTCCAACCTGACCTTGAATGTTTCCAGGGTGGGACACCTACCACCTCTCTAGGCAACCTGTACTGGTATTCTGCTACCCTTACTGTAAAAAATGTCTAGTCTGAATCTTTCTAAAGTATTTAAAGGCCACAATAAGGTCTTCTTGGAGCCTTTTCCTCTCCAGGCTGAGTAACCCCAACTCTCTCAGATATTCTTCACAAGAGAGGTGTTCCAGCCCTCCTGTTTCATTTCTGTGGCCTCCTCTGGACTTGCTTGTCACCAGCAGAGGGGCAGAATCACTTGGCCATACTTCTTTTGATGCAACCCAGGGCACATGTGGCTTTTTAGCACATTTGGCTTTTTGAGTTGCAAGCATGCATTTGTCACCTCATGTCCAGCCTCTCATCCATCACTGATCCATCCCTTGCTAAATTCAGCTCCAGCCATGCCTTGCCCTTCCTGACCCAATCCCTTCACAATCAGGCAGTGTCCCTATATACTTCCCAAGATACCGGTCTCTGCTTCCACTGCCTGTGCACATCCTTCTTGCCCTTCCATTGGACTAGCAGGTCTCAACTAATCCATTTGAGTCCCTTGCCATCCTTTCTTGAATTCTTACACCTGGGCATTGCTAACTCTTGCACTCTGCAGAGCTCCCTGGGGCCACCCTGGCCAAGGGGACAGGCCAGTGCAGGGTGACTGCCAGGATGCTGCCTGATCCTGCCCAGCTCCTGCCACCTTCATGGGGCAGGGGGAGTTCAGTTCCTGCTCTTTGCAGCACCAGGGGGACTCTTGACATGGTTATAAATAAATTGTTGTGATCACTTGATTGTAAGTATCATAATTTAATATTGAGTATGTGTTGAATAATCAGCTTAAAAGTATATAAATAATAATTAATTACTAGTTTATAAATATTGGCTGATTATTAAGCACTTAATTATTAGTTAATAAAAAGAGAAGGTGTTATTCAAGTGTAACACGCAAAATGGAAGATGCTTTTTGATGGCTTTCTCACTGAAAAGTGCCTTCCTTCCCAGGGAGGGAAGAACCAGTTCAGTCCTGGGTTCATCTGCAGAGAGTGAGGGCAACCAGGCTATGGTGCTGCCCCAAAAAATTGCTGAGCAGGAGCCACGCATGTGCTGGGACACATCACTCCTACCCTTGAAAGGAGATAGGGATAGACCTGGCCAGGGTTCACTGAATCCATGAGGAAGAAGCCAGGCTGCCTGTGCTGAGGACGAAGCTACTGCCTGCTCTGCTCCTGGCTGGGGACAGCCCTGCCCATCCTTAAGCTAAATTACAGCTTCTGCTCATTAGAGCAGTGGGGGCTTTGATTAGATCGTAATTCAATCACTTTTCTAAAGAATATGAACTGTCATAGTTGTAAATTGTCGAAATACGGACTAATGAGTAAATGACTGTTCCAGCTGTTGCGCACACCTTGCATAATGAGTTGGGCCCATGAACACAGAGTGAAAAGGCCAGGCTCAAAGGGGCTCTGAGCAATCTGATCTAGTGGAAGGTGTCCCTGCCCACAGTAGTGGGGTTGGAACTAGAAGAGGAGGCTGCTGGCAAGGAATGGATCATCAGGGGCGACCCCCCAGCATAGCAGAGTGTTAGGAGTGGCGGCACAGGCACTTGAGCAGAGCTGAGCCCAGTGGAGAGGCAGCGTGACCCAGCCCAGATGATGAAGCTTCCAGAGGGCTTGCTTGTCATTGTTTTTTGTTGTTTTGGGCCGGGGGCAGGAAACATTAGCTACAGGAGCCTCCCCTACCATCTCATCTTTATTCCTGAAGGCCATAGGATGTGGTGTGCAGGAGCAGTCACCATCTGATCTTTGTATGGAGAAGCCATGTGGACATAACCTACAACATGAGTCCACCATCTTGTTTTTGATCCTGGTGGTGAACACCTTTTCGTACGTAAAACACCCTCTCTTTTTGCATACTCTTGTTATTAATATTGTGGTTGTTATTGTGCATTTCTTATTCCATTGCTTTGTGCTTTCAGTAAGGTGTTATCTCAACCCATGGACTTTGCTTTTGTCCCTCTCTTGCCCAAAGGGGCGGAGTAAGAGGAGTGGCTTATTTGGAGTTTAATTTCCTGCTCATATTACATCACCACAGTGAGCAGAAGGTGAAGGACGAGGACTAACCTCAGTAGCTTGAAAAATAGTGAGTTTCAGATAGAGAAACATTTTTCATTATTTGCAGTGTTTCTCTCATTCTGCTGTTCCTTCTGGGCTGTGGCAATAAGGACCAGTTTGATTTCCAGTATTCACAGTCAGGGAGCATTAGCGCAGGAAGAAGTGCGAGCCATTTTTTGCAATGAACACATACAGACACACAGGTTCAGAAATTGCTTTCAGCATTTCCTCTCCCAGCAGGGTGCTGTGCCACTTGGACCTGGTGGACATGGGGCTTTTCAGCCCCACAACCCTACTCCTCTGTAGCTGTTTGTGCTTAGTACAGAGCTGTTTTCTAACAGGCCTGCTTTTCTTAGCCATTTTCCTGAAATAAAGGTGGTTTGGGATTTTTCTGCCTTTCTTTAGCACACACAGCTGCAGCATTTAGTGTTTGTGTGGGCTATGTAGGCTGCAATAATGCCATGAAGTCCCACTCTAGACCCAGACCCTGAGCATCCACTAATCCTCTTACCAAAGTTAATATCCCCTGTGCTTCCATGATAAGCAAAAGTGAATAGAAATTCTCAGTCTGCTTTATATCTTGAAGTTCAGGACAGAAATTAACATACATGTATAATGAGCTATACTTACATAATAACAACATTGTTTTTAACTAGAAAAATGTTTGTGCCATTTTCCTCCTATAATGGTATCTCCCTTTAGCTCTGCTTTTAACTTTCCATTGAGGCAGACATCCTTTGATGCTAATTCATGAACGCTCAGTGAATTCCCGTCACTCCTAATCCCTCAGCCTCTCATTCTTTATAAAATGTCTTAATGCCTTCAACAAGGCCCATTAGCACTGGAAACATGGGTTTCCTTGGCCCCCAGCTGTATTAAAAGGAAGCAAAAGTGAGGGCCTGTTTATAGGATAATCTTGTCCACCATCTAATCCTCTTTCATTTGGGTTTATTTCCTGTTGGGTTTTTTTACCTCTTAAATAATTGCATTCTGGCACCAGCCATTCAGAGCACATTTCTTGGACTCAGCCTGACACCTGCAATGCCACCCCCTGGCACAGCTCAGGCTTTCTGATCAGTACCCATCACTACCGCTGGTCCTCATGCAGACAGGCAGAAGCAGCACCTCACTGTTATGGGAGGGAAAGCTGCTCATCTGCCAAGCTGGGTTACTTCCAACACAATTGCAGCCCTTCTTCCCTTTTCTTCCTGTACTTTCTCTTTGGTTTAGGTTTGTACGAGCGATTTTTAATTCCTAAGGGTTCATGTTACGTGCAGTTTATAAGCAGCTCTTGTGTTCCAAGAAGGAATAAAATGATGCAGTGTTAACTTTTTTCAGCTGAACAAGGGAAAATTCAGCTATGACACCAACTTAGATGCTACCAGTTGGAAACAAGTGGTTTCAAATGAACTTTAAAAGTCAGAGCTGGTAAAAATTAGACTTCCCTTCTAGATATAAAGCAAATAGAACCAAGCCAGACTATCAGACTTTGTGTACTAAGTACATAGTTCTTATTCTGTAAAACATCATTATGTTCAGTCAAGACAGGAATTTATAAGTGCTTACAGTTGCAGTTGTGGACCTTCTTAAACGTCTAGTCTGGTGCTGATTAATCAGCACTGATTGCTCTCACTTTTAAGGAAAAAAACCCCAACAACCTCTTTCCTCTGCTGAGAGTTGTGATAACTCATTGATTTCAAGGGCAGAATGGACAACTGACTTGCTTATTTTATTCCATTAATCAAGGACCATTGTATTTTTCTAATTTCCTATTCTCATGGTTTTGTTGAGTAGGTAATTATCCTTAGTTAAAAAAAAAAAACAAAAACCAAAAGCAGCAAACCAAACAAATCCACAATTACAAACAAACAAAATATAAATAGATATTTATATAATTGATATTATCTGACTTTGGCATCCAGATGTTTTTTCCTATTACACCTTTTTTTACTGGTATCCAATCCTCTTGGTGGAGATTCTTAGGAGCCCATTTCCCTTCTGTGTCAGGAGAACAGCAGACCATCGTACCATGACAGTCATTATACAACTGGGATAATGTCATTTTGATTGCGTTTGTCCTTTGTTAGAAAAGGACAAGCCTTTACTTTAGCACAAGATGGTCAGATATAGGTTCTCTGGGCTGCAAAACAGAATTAGGTGTCTCCATAGTGGATTATCCAGCACTAGAGCCACACTTGCTGGGGTAGCAGTCTCCCTCTATGTGCTTCATCAAAAACCTTGCCTGCTAAAGCTGATGTAAGAAATCCTGGTCCTAAGGCTGTGTCTCTAGGAAGAGGGAGTCCAACTGGATTTTTAATCCATGCACCAAATTATCACAAAGTCTGAAGGTTGCAAGGCTTGCCGATGCTCAGTTTTGATGTGTTTAAATGGGATGCAGAGAGCTTTGGGCTTGAAATTCTTCCTAAATTTCAATGGGTTTGTGTACTGAACTTTCTGATGATCATTTGGAAAGTAACAACTTCTTACAAGTGAATATCCACACATCATATAAGTATTTCAGTGGGGGAATTAGCAGTTGCTGTGGTTGGAGTGTTTAAACATCTGATAAATCAAGTGGGTGTCGAACTTCAAAACAGCACTTTTCTAGATTGACATTCATTAGCAAATGCACACTGCCAATGGTTAGTGCTTAATCACTATCAGTCGCTAACACTACTTATTCAAACAATTAGTCTTTAACAATCTTATTCTAAATTAGCCGTAAGTGTGAATGAGGCTGATGCTGTGTAGCTAACAGTGATGCAGCTCTTGGTGCTTTCAATGGTTGAAGTCCTTGACATCAGATTCAAGAGCTCTTCCAGAAGTGAAGCTGGGAGAGAAGTTCATGATGCTCTTCCCTGTTTTGCCTTATTACCCCTTCATTTTTTTTATGCTCCTCAGCTCTCTCCAAAAAGTAAAGGGATGGGAAACTCACCGTCCAGCATTATTTATGCTATATTTAGGATCCAAGTCTCCCTCTTTCCCCATTGCAGTTTCATGCAATTTAGACACTCCTGCTCAGCTGTATTACAAAGTCTCACTATGCTGGTGGTGTTACTGTGGCACAAAACACTTGCACACCATGTAGCTTGGGCCGGTTTAGTGTGTTTATGTTTGGGTTGAAGGCAAACAAATATTGATTATATTTTTCTTTGCATACTTGTAATTTGCACTTCAAACAAGCTCTACAAGCTCTTTTGGTGGAATTTGGATGGTTAAGTTTTAGTTATTTGATATATGAGTGCACACTGGAATAGAAACTTCTCCTTCCATAACTAAGGTGGGGGAAGTTGACAGCTCCAGAAGATGGGACAATTTGTCCCATTTGTGTAAAAGCATAGATTAGGGCAAGATGAGTCTTTCACTAAACTCCTTTGAAAATCTAGAGATCCTGTTGATGTAGTGCTTTCATGTGAATACAGCTCAGCAAGATTGGGATTCTGCATTGATTTTTCCCAAGCTCATGCTGCCTGAAGGCTGAAATGAAGCTGTCACTGAAGGAGCCCACCAGGTTAGATGACTGCATATCGTCTCTCCTGAAGTATGACACGATTTAAAATCAAAGCTGATACTTTTGAAGGGCCCAGGATTTTGCCGACTCTGTGTCAGGCTGCAAACAGCTAACATTTTCACCTTTGTCACACTAGATTTAATGTATCTGGGAAAACAGGCAATCTGATAATGTATTGCTACTATTGACTTAAAGGAAGGTGCAGGAAACGTGCTCTCCACACAGAGATCTCCTGGGGAACTCAATATTTGACTACAAAAGCTGTGAGTTCGCACACTTGATTTTAGAGGTGATATGCAGAGCACCAGCCTTGCTGTACATCTTGCCCTCAATGAGTTTTACAAGTCTACTGTTCCATGCTTTGCTTGGCCAAGTGAGACTGTTACCTGCCTGAAATAAGGCATCAGTAGCTGAGGACTAAATTGCCCAAATGCCAAATTTCTCTCCTCTTCACCAAGTGTCTCCTTTGAGCACTACAAAATTGCACGTGTTCCTGTTGGGGCTTTGGCCAGCAGCTCTGTGGCTTCCTGTAGCTTCCTTGGTGTTACAGCCACTTAGGTACCAAGAGGATGACAACCTCTCTTGCCTCTGTAGCTGAGATTTCAACCAAAAGATTCACACAATAAGGGCCTAGTATGAAATTTAATGACAAAAAGTATTACTGTAAAACTGCAGTGATCTGAGCCTGAAAGCACCCTCTGGGTATTTCTTTTTATAATGGAATACAATACTGTTGTTCCCAGTCATGAAGCAGTAACGTGTGGCAAGGGCTCTGCCAGTGTGGAAGGCCTTTGTAAGCGTTTCCCTGAGAGCTGTTATCTGAGGAAAAATTTTAAGCCAGCATGAATAAATAATGTGCTGATAAGTTTGTCCAGAAATACCCACTCTACAGTGAAGAAACCTTAGGTGATCAGCTGGAAACCAGTGGCCTTTCAAGAGTGTGTTGACGCCCAGAGCAGAGCCATAATTGTTTCTCCCACTGCACTACTGTAAGTACACAATGCTAAAACCACCAATAGTAAATAAGAATGAAACATGGCATAGACAGCATGAAAGTGTCAGACAAGTTCCCTTTCTGATGATAAAACCCTCTCTATTGTAGTGCTGCTCCAAGTAAATGCGCCAATGAAGAGATGAGTCCAGATAGAAGGGAGTGAGCTATCCTGGTGCTGATGGCAGCCAGTGTAGAGCTGTGACATCCTCTGGGTGTCAAAGCTGAATTTCTTTCCTGAAGTAGGCTAGTGAGCTTTTAAACAGCCTTCTGCCCTTTGTGGCATGTGGGCGTTTTTAGGGAAAGTTCTGACAACCCTGATGCTAGGATCTCTAGCAGCTAAGGGGAAATACAGAAAGAAAAAGGTGTTGTGGAGTTTTAAAGAAATGTTATTAGCGTGTGTGTTAGCTGGTGACAGCCTAGTTCTCTGGTTGGGGGCACTCTGGCAGCCAAGGGCTGTTACTACCTTTGCCACTGACTAAATGATGGGAGTTAAACAAGTTGGGCCCTCTTTCTGTGTTCTTGGTTCTTGAGCTTTATATCCATCAAGGCATTTCAGAACTATTCAGTGCTGACTCCCAGGAGCCAGCGGTCACTGTGTGTTTATGTCTTGCATGAGAGGCTGCACTAGCTTGGACCTTTAGGCTCATAGCAAAGCTATTAGTAAAAGCCACGTTCATCAGACTGCCCTGGACTTCAGCTTTGTCACTATCATTTCTGAAATAGCAGTCAGGGGATCCCATTGACTGTTTCTTCCAAATTACTTGCTAATGCAATGCAGTAGTTGAGCACATTTCCAATTAAATGCAGCTACTTTATAAAACAATGTTTAAGTTGCTGGCCTAAATTACTCCTTAATTAGGTCATTTTTTCCTAATTGATTAAAAATAGGATTTCAAATTAAAACAGAGAAATTGAGTAACATCACACAAATGATATTATTCAAATCTGAAAGGAAAAAAAATCATGAAAAAGGAAAGAACTATTATATTGAATTGCAGATCAGCTGTACATAGGACTTTTGGGATTGTTCTCTAGAAAATCTATTATTTTCCATCTTTGAAATTAGGGCAAGGATGCAATCAAATAAAAAAGTTTAAAGCCCAGAAGAAAAAAAGCCATTACAAGGCAGCTGATCAAATATGAAATTATTATTATATATCGTTTGTAGTATGATAGTACCTAGAGACCCCTACTAAGGCCCCAGAGAATTTGCAATTAAAGTCAACAAGACAGAGGATGAGGTAAAAAACCAGAGATCAAGAGTTTAGCTTCCAAAACCTGTGAGGAAAGTTGGGGGTAGCTCAAGAAATAGGGCCAAGAGGCCCATTGGCCTCTTGTGTCTCTGAAAGGCCACAGCTTCATGCTAGTGTGTCTACCAAAAAGTGCTCCAGCACAGAAATCTGGTGATGGAAAGACTCCAAAATACTCACCCTAAACTATGCTCTGTACTCTAAAATAAAACACCATAGCCCAATCTCTAGTTCTTTTCAGTGTCATAAACAACTGAAGCCACAGAGAAAACTCAAATGTCTGATGAGGCTATTTAGAGACAGATTGCAGTGTGGTGATTCAGGTTTTTTTTGGTGAAAGAAAAAAAACATAGGCTGCTGACTGGGATAGGTAAAATTTAATATACCTACACTGATTTCTGTAACACTAGGCAATTCAGGGGTGTCAGTGTTAAAGTGTATTGACTTTGTTGAAGAGCTGTCAGATAGTTGATTCTCTGCCTTTGCTACTGCCACCCTGATTTATTTGAGATGAGAAACTAGTCCCTGAGTTAAGCTCAGTTCTTGCTCAGTTTAGCTGATGTTTCACAGCATCATGTCCTTAGCAGAGCAGAAATGCAGACTGTGTGCTTCTGATTTTCTTCTCTTCCAAAGAGCTCTCTCCTGGCTGTGTCTTCAGTCAGTACCCAGGAGAATTTATGTAGGGTGGTTCCTTTCACGGCTGGATTAACACTCCATCTCTGCTGTACTTACGATTTGCTTCAACCTTAGTCTTGTGTCAACAATAAGTGTCCATCTGCTCCTGTCCCCTTAAACTTACTATCGTCTACTCTTACTGTCTTCTGCCTTTTTAATTTTTCAGCCTCCATGGTATACAGAACCATTCTGGGCAATTTTCTGTCATCATTTTTAGCTATGCCCATGTCATGCTATGCCCATGAAGGCAGAGTATGCTTCAAGAGCTTGTAGTGTGAAATATGCACTGCAGAAGAACTTAGACTCAGTTTGAGTAAACACACCCAAGTGTCTCACCTTCCAAGACAACAGCTTTTTTGGGTCAAACCAGAGGTCCCTTTCATCAAGGCAAAGAGAATAAGTGTACAGCAATATCCTTGCAACCTCTAGTGATCCACATCTCGAAGGTTTCCTTAGTTAGCTGTGACATCTTCCTTTCATAGGCTTGAGCTGTTGTCCTGTATGAGTTTGTACAATTACACTTTGGACCCATGTGAATTGATGGTGTAATGGGGAACATGCTGAGTTTTTTCAACAGTGTGTGGCATGTAGTTCTTCGGTTCAAATATGCAGTATGTGTAAAAATATTGGTCTGTGTATTTCTAATCTGAATGCTGAATGTGTAATGTGGTAGCCTCTGGTTCTTGTATTCTGAGAAACACCAAATAGTAATTTTATTCCCCTGCTCTGCCAGCTGAGATCTTTTTCCTCATAAACCCCTCGGTCATCTCTTTATTATAGTACCAAAGCCTAGTCTATCATCACTCCTGGACAGGAAGCTGTCCAATTCCTTTGATTAATCTCATAATCCATCTCCAGATTCCTTCCAGTTATTCCTCAATCCTTGCTGAGACCAGGACCAGAACTGCAGCTGGTATTTAGAGTGCAGGCACATATGAGAGTTATGCAACAGCACAATATTGTCTCCTGTTATGTTCTTTTTGCCTTTCCCCTAATTTATTGACTCCTTAGACCAACACTGATGGGTCTCCTTCTTAAGTGATTTAGAGCATACAACTGAGCATGCATGGGTACTACATTTTTTTCTTCTTCATGATTTACTTTGCATTTATTGAACCTATCCCTTATCTGTGATTTTTATATGCCAGTTTCTGATACATTTTTCTGCAAGTACTTAATTTTTTGTTTAAACACTTTGAATAATTTAGGAACACAATCAGACTTTGTTACCTTGTTGCGCACAACCTCTTACCAATAAACTGAGTTCATCCCAAATAACTCTGAAGGAAATCTAACACTAAGCTGTCTCTATTCATTCCCACTTCTTTTATCCATTACTTTAATCCATAACCTATGAGAAGACCTTTTGTTTATTACAACCAAACATGGATCAGAAAGAGAAACCATGAATGTCCTCAAGCCTGCTAAAGTTGTTCAATAGTCTTTAAACAATATTAACATGTTAGAGACCTTTGATTATTGTGTGTCTGTCAATTTAGATATTCTTGTAACTCGAACTCGCTTGGCAAAGCTCAAATGCCTGTGCAGAAAGCTGACAATTTCCCATGCAGAAATTTGCTAAGAATATAATTTAGAGAACGTGGGTATCTGGGAAGGAGAAATGCACATCTCTCAGGCTGCCGTTTTGAAGAGGAGCTCCCACCTGCTGAACATTTTTTGCAAGCTTCATGTATTTACAGCACTATCTTGCATGTTTTTGCTGTAAAGCAGTTAGGTTAATGCACTTTTTATAGCCATGGATGGTGCAGCATGGCTCATGTTCTCATACGAGCAGCAACTTCTCCATGTTCTGTTGCTGTGCAAACTGTTCTTTCACTGACACCTTTTATGTGCAGCCCCTATCTTATCACAAATATGTATCACTGCCTTCTCTAGCACATATGAGCTTTCTGTTTTGGTAGGCAGCTGTCATGCACAACAGCTTTGACCATTTCCCCAGCAAGATCTTTCTGCTGTCTGACCCCACCTGGCTAATCCCACAACTGACTGGAAAAATCTGACCACACTTGTTGGAATGGATCTTGTCTGCCTTTTTTCAGAGGTAAAATTAATTCCACAGAACATGTTGAATGGCCAAAAAAATCATACTCTTTAGGATAGTGTTCAAATAAGTCTGTCTACCATAATTTAATTTTTCAAGCCAATCCAAAAATAATTGATTTATATTTATTTAATTCTTTTCATCACTAAGGATTTACTGTGCTTTCCAGAAAGACATATCTATTCTAGCCACTACTAAAATGCACCCTCTACTTAACATCAGTATTAGTTTACAGTATGAGGAAGAGAAAAAAGACAATCTTACTTAAAATACAGCAATTTTCATTCAAAATTATCCCTTTTAGGAAGAAAAACCCCATAAAAATCTGCATGATTTTTGTGCATAAAATTGGGCCAATTATATGACATTTAAGGGGAATAGTAACATTTCTCATCCCGAGAGCTATAAATACTTTTTGAATGTTTCATGTGGCATCTTTAATTCATCCTTGCATTCTGAGATTTCTGTCATCTGAAATATACTGTAGCTGTTGTAGCTGTTCAGTAAGTTCTAGAGTGACTTTTAAGGAAACTTTGCTACTGGGCTGTAGGTAAATATGAACTAGGCAGTACTGATTAGGCTTTGTCACATTCTGTGTGCTGAATGTAGTACTTGTGTGATCCAATCTTTAAAGAAACAGCTGAGTTTCAGTAGTAGGTGAAGTACTCCTAACTGTATGTCCTTTTTTTTTTTTTTTAAGGTATGGGTCAGAAATATAATTATTAGTCATTGTTAGAATTTGTTCTTGTATTTATAGGCATTTATGTACATTTATGCTCAAAGTAAACTCAACACATGTAACTGTTGGTGCCAATGGAAAATACTGCCATGAGCTCATTTATGACAGTAACTCCGAGGGTGCTGACTTACATGATGTTCTCATCTCTACTTTAACAACCTGATGGGATGGCAAACTGAATAACATACGTTTCCTTTTTTTTTTAGCTCTGGCTATCCCTCCAAATCTTCTCCTGCCTGTTTGATAATTGGATTTAAACAGTTTTTAATTACATTGTCTGAGGCTTTATTAATATCAGCCCCTAAGTATTTGTACTATATTTTTGGGTGCCCACTTAAGATTCCATGAGGTGAGCAGGGCTGAAGGGCAAACTCCAGAAAGCTGCATCACTGCAGTCTCAGAGTCATTAATTTTGTGCAATGATAACTTTGTACTCAGAGAGCAATATTCATTATAAGCAGGAGGGGAAGCATGCGAGTCCTTAATTAACAGTAGGATATCATCAGCATAAAGTAATAGTTTAATGTTCTACAGAATCAGTGTTATAGCCTTTTAGACTGTTGGGTTTTCCATTTTAGACAATGCCAACATAAGACTGTAATTGACTGGATGCCATTACCTGGCTCTCAATTATTACTCTCCGGGCACTACCCACAGCACCCCATTTCCTGTAAGTGACCCACAGCTTCTGTTTAATGACCCAAATAAATGTCCTGGTTTCTAAGAGATCTCCATTTCCATTGTGCACATGAACAACAACTCACTTTTTCCCAAAATCCAGCCCGACCTGCTGTCTTGCCTCTTTACTGGCTCACAGAGGAGACAGACTCCTGCACCAATGGACAGATTTGCAAAATGAACATGTGGTTTGTTTTATTGGTAGGACATGCTGCATCAAAGGAGAGCTACCTTCTCTCCCTTGCCTGGGTGAGAAGCTGAGTTCCTGTCACCTTGCCAGCATCACCCTGAGAACAGCTAAAAGAGCAACTTTCAGGGACCAGCAACTGCTCAAGGAATTAATTCCAGCACCAATGCACTTGTACCAGCCAGCAAGCTCTAAAGCCTAAGTGAGTGCCCAAGTCTCTGAGACATTGCCTTCAAGAGCAGCATGAGAAGGCCCTGGGCAGGCTTAGCCCATCAGAGCACTGTTAGGCTGTGACATCTGTGGGGACAAAAAAGTCCTGTGGATTTTTTGCTCCCATGCACTTCATCACATACCTTTATTCATACTCTCATGCATCCTTTTGCTTTGATTTTTTTTTTCACAGACCAGAACTAAGGCATCAAGAAATCTTCACGTGGCTGATACTGCACAAAGAATTGCCTGTTCCACTGGCACAGGTTTGTGAAGACAGAAAATAAGTAATAAACTTTCACGCTTAAAAAAAGAAAATGGAATGAATACCTCACACAAGAGGGAGAGTTTGAACCTGGTATTATTTCTCAAGGGAGACTGACCACTCTGTTTCTGTGCGTCCAGGGCTGTTCATCAGTGAGGCTCAGTGAAATTTCTCTGCAGAAGCCGACTATAGTAACACTACCTTCTCAGCCTCACAGATGAGTACTACGACTCAGGTTTATTTTCAGTGAGGCTTAGGAGAGACAGAAAGGTGTTTCAAGGTTAATATATTTGTTGCACATTTCAGGGAGTGAGGGAAGAAATTAATTCCCAGAAGACTAATTCTGCGTGAAGGGGAGCGCTAATTTTGGAAATGCCATACCTCTGCTCTGTGGGTGTAGCTAATACTTGTGGGATCTTCACACAGCTCCATACTGTGCTTCAGCAGAGACATGACATTGAACCCATATCTTCCCCTTTCCTCTTGAAAATGTAGGGCTTTCAATAGCAGCTTTCATTATTCCTATGAACAAAAATTATCAGTATTAAACTACACGTTTCCTGTTGTGTTTTGGGAATATTTAGAATAGCTGGAATGAATGTGTCTCAGACAAGGCTACATGTGCCTTTTCTGCTTCTATGAAAGCCTTTTCAAGGTAAACTGACACCTTTTTTTTTTCCAGATTGAAAGATCTCTTAAGGAATCCACGCCTATTTATTTGGCCAACAGGTAGCATTTAGTTGTTATTTGAAGCCCCCTAAAAGCATGACTTGCTCTGTCAATGTATTCTCTTTGATATGAAAGGCCAGACCCTGAAGATAGTGAGGGAGACTCCATGTAATGGACTAGGTCATAGGCAGTTGCTTAAAATAAGAGGATTTGTTCCTTTTCTTAAACCAAGGTAGTCTGTTTTTATCCCTTGTAGTTCATACACACTCTTGGGAATGCTTTATTTCAACTATTTTTTTTCTGAGTACTCTGTCTTAAGTAAATCCTGCTTGTTCTTTTTTCCTGAAATAAACTGCTAAAGCATATTTAAAATAACGCAGTATTGTTTTCAGTCCTTCACGACCTCTTCACATAGAAAAGGCATATGATTATTAGAATGCATATTTATACTTAATTCTGGCCAAATAGTTTCCTTATATTTACTGTGTAATTGGAAGAGGGGAGAAAAGCTAAACATTTAAGCTAGAATTAAAATTCTCTGGAGTATTTATCCTAACTCTTAACAAAGGACTGAATAGTTTAAAATATACTGATATTTAAACATACAAATGCTGAGGTCACCTGTAGTGACTTACACGTGATATCCTTGACTGAAAACAAGTTTACCCTCATGAGGATGACTGCTTTGAAAACTTAGTTACCTGAGTACAGATCTAAGTACAGATCTAAAGCAGAACCACATCATTTACCTGTGTCCTGTGGCCTGGAGATCTATGAGGACTACTGGATTTAGTCCCAGTGACAAGCATTTGACACCCAGCAGACAACTGTAATTAATTTTCTATTTAGCCAATGGCTTTGTCCTGCAAGAAAAAGTTAAGAGCTAATTTGATCAGAAAAGGCATAATCCAGAAGTTGACTGAAATGGGTGAACAACTTTTAATTTTCTCCAGTAGAGTCAGGCTACGTCTGGGATGAACTCATGCCTCACATGGAGCTTGCACTGCAGGGTTTTTCCAAGACTTCACTAGACCACTTCTGCCAGTATGGCTTTTTTTTTTTTTTAATTAGAAAAAAACTCCAACAACTCAGACTAGAATTTTTATGATGCATTGACTGTAGTACTTCTTTTCTTCCATCAGCTTGTTCTGAATCCCATTCTGATTTTTGGATTTGTTTTCGGGGATTTTTTTCCCAAATTTTTCATCCATTTGATTGAGTTGGTCAGCACTTCACCAGAATTAACTCAACTTAGTTACACCTGAGGAATTTATGACAATCAATTGACTTTGTATCTAAACTGTACTCACTGAACTTGTGTGCTGACACAGAAAACAGTGAAAATATCTCTGAGTTCTGCCTTGACTTTTTTTTTTTAATTTAATTCCTATTTAAACCTACCTTAAATCAGCCCAAATTGCAGACCAGCTTCATTGGAAAACAAGTCTGTGTTTTTTCATAAGCCAGACACTTAATGAATACACCTGATTTTTTTAGAACTCATATACTGGCAGAGATGGGAGCTGGATTTCCATCTGCAAAAGAGAACCAGGTTCAGAAAACATTTATACTTCCTTGTGTGATTCTTGCAGCATGCACCCAAACCCACAACACTTACTGAACAATAGCAATATCCAAATGCAAATTGAATGACTTGCACTATCTCCCTTTATGAAAAGAATATGTCATTTTCTCTATATGAAATGGAGTTTTCTGTCTGGCATTCATGAATTACACTAGTAGAATATATTCTGACATTCAAATATTTACATACACAGCTTAACAGGTCTTTCAGATACCTGTATTGTTTGAATGGATACATCCACTTGCTGACCTGGCTATTTGTGGGCTCCAGTGCAAGCCAGGAGATCCAGCTTAAAAACACTCCTGAAGAAAAGCAATAGAGGCAGCAGAAGCTGCAGCACTGGGCAACTATAGTCCAAGCAGGGAATCAGGCCATTCTTATAAAGAATGCTCAGGCTGAGTCACTTAAGTGATGACAGGGCACTTCTGCCATCCCACTTATTTTGTCAGCCTAGAGGAACAATCATTCTTCCAAAAATTCTTTGGGAAACCAAGAGACACAGATTTGCAACTCCCTCCTACAAACAGACTTGGATGACAGCAGTATCCATACAGTCACCAAAATACATCTTCAAACATGTCACCTCACCTGTGTGCCAGGCCAGTGCTCAGCCCTTGCCGCAAAAACAAGGTGAACACATACAAATTCATTCTGCAAAGGACTACATCTGCAGCTCACGGCTGTCCAGCTCCTGCTAGCACAATCACTAGCACATCTTCATGTTGAAAGGACATATGAATAAGTGAACCAAAAGCTAATCTTAGGAAAAGCAGGAAGTGCACTTGCACAGTCAGTTTGAACCTGGTCAATACAGTAATGCCATTGAAACGAGAGAGATACTTTCCTTTTGATGGTCTCTGCTTTTTCATGAAGCAGCAGTATCTCAGGCATTTTGTGAATATTCTTACAAACATCATGATTAATACGTACTGCTGGGTGCTGGTGAGGCACTAGACCAGAAATCAGAAGAAATGGCCTCTTTCCTGGTTTCCTCAAACAAGGTTCAGAGACACATCTGTGATTTTCCAGAATAAATAATTTAGATTAGCCATCTTGAAAACTCTGATCCTGAGTTCTGAAAGGAACAGAGAACACCTCTGTGTAAGATGAGACACCAAACCACAAGTACCCCAAAACACCAGTCAGATTTCTTTTTACCAGCTTACATCCTTATTTCCTGAATTTAACATTGCTTTCTGGTAAAACACTCCAAGACTGAAACACAGAAACAGCTATTAAAGCTATTACTATTTTTGTTTTGATTGTCATTTTCTATTTCTGCTGCTCTGGTATTTGATTACATTCGAGACATGGGAATATAGAAAAGAATGCCATTATAGCTGTTCATTCTTCACAAGGTTACTCTCAGGCATGCTCGCTCGCACATGCAACCACACTCCCATTACTGTTAACATTCCTAAGGCAAGGAGATGTTCTGGTTTATGGACCATCTGTCAGGCGGCACCAGGGCCCTGTATAGCGATGCCATGTTTGTTGCTAGCCCTTATTTGAAACAAAGTTCAGTTCAAAGCACTTCCAAGTACAGAAAGGGAAGGAAAAAAAAAGATGTCAATGTGTTTAGATTACATTAAAGTTTTAAGATTAACTAAAAGAAAGGGAAAAAACAGTCTTCTAATGGGTAGAGCACAGTGAAGAGGCATTATTATATTACTTCTAATGCACATAAAGCATCTCCTATTAAAAAGGAATGGCAGTTTTACATCCTATTAAATATATCAAAGCTGTTCTTCAATTACAAATCCTTTTATATGCATGTTTTAACAAATATGTCTTTGATAATAGAGTGCAGCAGTAGTTTTTTATATGCTAAACAAGATCCCTACAATACAGCACAATGATAGAAAAGGAAAAGTACCGGAAGAAGGTAGGTCTGTTTGACAGGGCAGGGAGAGACTTATTTCAATATTTTCATTCCCTTTTTAGCTCACAAAACAGAGTTTTCACACCATTCTAATGTCCATATTAAGACACTGATAGAATAGCACAACCTGCAAATGGTACAGTGAAGGAGTTTGGCAAGATGCTATTGTTTTTCCACATCGTTATCTTTGAAAGCAAGCTGTGTGCTAATAATGCTAGGAACAACAAAAATAAAAGCAAGCCGTGCTTGGCTGCAACCTGTTTTGGAAAGCATAAAATTTCATCCGGGCCTGAGAATAGCATCTTCCCCAAAGAAAGGATACTCTTCCTGCCTGGAGAAGGCAAAGAGGTGACAATGCACGTGGTCCTATGGACTTATACACAAACATCACTTCCACAAGCCACCAAAGCCCTGATGCTGCCCTGGGAAACCCAGCATGTGAAATTGTGCAGTGGCGAGTCTGGCACTGTCTGACTCAGAGGCAACAACAGCCTTAGGATGGTCAGAGAAAACCAGAGAGGGATCCCCAGTTATTAAGCGCCTTCTGCCTCTTCAAACAGCTGCTAGGGCTGGGTAGTGCACTACAGATTTTTCTGAGCCCTCTTTGTGCAAAAAACCATCCTCTTGCATTGTCTTGTTATATGTGGGCCCCTGGGAATGGAGTACTGGCATTTCAGATTTCAACCCAGAGACACAGAGTTGAGGTCCCTATCTCTCACCATGCCCACCCCTGGCCTTACAATTATGCAAAATCCAAACTCCATTCCTACTTAGGAGAACTGGAGTCACAACATTAATTAGATTGGGCAGCAGGCTGCCACAAACCCAGCTCCATTTGCATGGATCAGGTATTATTGACATCTGGCACAGGAATGAGCCCGTGCCTATGGAAATATATGAACGCACAATTAGCTTTTTCAGGCTTCTGATGAATTAATTGAATGGAGGTTCATGAATCTTAAAAAGAAGACAAAAGATATGGTAATAATAAAGAGCAATAATAAATTCTGCTTAGCCTTTTGTCCTTCTGGTTTCTTGCTTATGGGGATACAGAAAGCTGGAGAGATTTAGTGAAATGAAGTCACTTAGCTAGAAAATAAAGATGAGCAACAGCACTGTAGTATCATAACTCTCATGGCCACAGACTGAGCACCAGGGCTGTCACAGCACTCCCAGAGTGAGGTCTTGCCTTGCCTGTCCTCTGCTCCTGTTTATGCCTACCTGTCCTGCTTGGTTCTGTGGGACTTCTCTGCAAAGCACATGAGGTCTTATGCCCAGTCTGTCTCCTCAGCAAGGTGAAAGGGGAAAAGGGCAATCTAGAGCCAAGTTAAGCTTCCTCCCTTCCCCAAAAATAATGCTATACAGCAGCAAACACGCCTGCAGAAATCTGCACAAAGGGAGTCAGTACACTCGGAGAATTGGTCCCAGAATTGCTGTAAGATGGCACCAGCTGTGAAGTAGAAGGATAGAACCAGAAGAAATTGGCTGCTGTCCCTGATTGCCATCCCCTGTCTAAGAAAGAGCCAAAGAATGATAAAACTCTGTGGTACTCCATAAGCAATACATGCCACTTCTAGGACAACCAGGTTGTGCAAGACAGATGCTGTCCGCCTTGGCTTGCAGAAAGATGTCACCCAAAGGAAACACTACCTCCCTTTGTCTCTGGGCCAAATCCTCTGTGTGATATAGATCAGTACCACACCATTGAAGTCAATATTACAGATTCCAGCTGGTTAAATTGGCTTCAATCCACCCAGTCAATGAATCAGATGCTCAGCAGGTGATATACAGTGTTTGACTTGCCTAAGCAATCATTACATCCAGAGACTCGGAGATATATTCTGGAGTCTAAGCAAACAAGACAAAATGTGTTCCTCTTTTGGCCTCATATATATCATTTCACATTAAAAAGATTTCTTGGATTGGAGGCATCAGCATTACTTCCAGCAGTTCCTGGTGCTAAAAACTGACAGTACTTATGGCTGTGTTTATTTGTGCTGATTTTTTTTCTCTTTCCAGCTGCCTCTGTTAGCACAATGGCTAAATGCAAATTGAAATCACTGTGGTGATTAGCTGCAAATACTGCTTTTTGCAATGGGTTTAGTGTCCCAAGCAAACAAATGACTGTTCTCCAGTGCACTGCAGACAGTATGATTGTGTACTTCACAGATGTCATCATGCAATCACTTTTTCATTACTGGCCTAAGCATAACTTTTGATAGAGCTGAGAGAAAAGAGTGGCCTGTGATGGGAAGCAATAGTTCCCTTACCTGTACACAGTATTTCTTCCCCTGCAGACATATTGATTACTGAGGGGCTGCTGAATGAAGGAGGTGCTACTCAGCATGAGCATGGCTGGAACAAGTGCTGTATAATTAAAGAAATGACCTGCCCAAAAACTTATAGTGACTATCCCACAGCATTGTAATTCATAGCCAGGTGCGCTCGTTTCACTTTTTCTCTCCTTTATGTAAAAAAACCCCACAGCTGAAGGATAGCAAATATACAAAAAAGGAAGGAGTTGTTTCTAGAACTAAGAAGATACTGGGGAAAAACCCCAACACCTGCTGTCTCCTGAACCAGAAGCTAAAGCATCTTTCTTCAAAGATGTGAAACCTGCCTTTAAAAGCAGTTGGGCTTTAATGCTACACAAGCTCCTTAAGAACTGTAAAAGGTCTGCAGAAACGGCAGAGCTGACCAAATAACAACTTGCGGGATTGCAAAAGGCAGAAATGAAAAGCAGAGTCTGTTCTCTCTATGTACAGTGAGCAGAGCACATAGTCATGGCTGAGGGAGATTTAGATTAGACATGTTTTGAACGTCAGAAAACAACTGCTGTGCTTCTACTGTGGCTCATTTTTCAAGGCTAGACAAACACATTGGACAAGAAAAAGGTAGAGCTGTTCTCACCCTGAAGAAAAAGACACTGGATGATCTCTTAAAGTACCTTCTCATCTTTTTTTTTTTTTATTATTATTATTATAATCTAGTATTGCATTGATAGGACCTTAGCCCCTGGAAATCGCAAAACTCCCATCCAGAGAAAACAGGAATCCCTATGTTGAGAAGGAAGCAGTGGATGTGCATCTGTGCTACTGCTCTGTTGGCTTCCTCATGAAGAAAGGTGTTTGTGCAAAATTGAGCAAGAACTCAGAATATATTTAAACACATCAGTTGAAATCTGTGATGCTTCAGCATATACTTATATGCCTTGATGGGATGGAGATGTCATTTTTAAGGTATGAAGTTGGAAGAGTGGAAGAAGAAAGGCAGCCCTGCACACCAAACAGGAACATTGCAGGATGTCAAGACAACCCAATATGAATGACAACCCAATATGAGTAAATTAAAGGTAAGGAAGTATTTTTAAAAGCCAATACAATAGTAAGGAGATTTTCAAATTCGTAGTCCTGGACTGTGACACTATAGGAGAGGAAATAAGGCTAAAGATAAATTTCTGTTCTAGCATGCCATTGTTCTGGTAAGTCGACTTGTTTTTCAGCAAGGAGTGATGAGTAGACAGAGAATAAGATAGTAGAGATAAAAAGAGACGTGGCAAGACAATCGCACCCAGCGACACAACAGCATCTGCTGGTAACGTGATGTGCTACTACAACTGTAACCAAAACACATGGAAGCAGGAAATATAAAAAAATGTTTCAAAGGGATTCCCAGCTGCTCCCAAAGCAAGGATTTGGACCAGGTCTCTCAGATAAATGACTGAGAAAGATACAGCCTATTCCTGATTTTCTCAGAAGCCTTCGGTGCAGATGTGCAAATAATTTCCTGGGTTTTGCCTTGGTTTCTCCACTATTTGTTTATATTCACTTTTTACAGGGCATCATGTGCAAATCAATAAATTAATGATCTGAACTGAGAGAGCACAGTACAGGGAAGCAGACCATCCTCTGCCTGAGACTTTCTCCAGAGAAGTGCTATGAAGGTCCTGCCCTTAATAAAATTTCTTAGTATTGATAAAATTCTAACAACAGAAGTGGGGCTTCACTACCAGAGAGAAAACTGTGGCTATGGTAAAGATCTTCTCAATGCTTCAAGGTTTAAGCAGTCTGCTAAATACCATTTTTTTTTTCTAACTCCATCCCTTGCCTTGTAGCCCGGAACAGTGAGAAAGAAAAAAAGGAAACGATGTGATCAATAATTAAAGGACTGGAAATGAACAAATGGAATTAATTGTTCCAAAAAGGGTGAGGAAAGGAACCTGAGAAATATCATCTATCTTTATCTCTCAGTCTGGCAGGAAAATTTACGAAGAATCTTTAGAAAGAGAGAGTCTGAGGTTATACATTCCCTGGTTCAGGTTTCTGAGTGATACAAATTTAAAGGTTTTTTTCAGGTTGGTTTTTTTTTTTTCTCTCTACATTATCCTTTCTCATTTTATGACACTTCTCAGACTTGAATCATTCACAGCAGATGGCTCCATGAATACTGGATATTTCCATAAATAATGACAGATTTCCCTCCAGTCTCCCCACCCTCCTCCACTCCACATGCCCAAATCTTTTGTGTGTTATCTGCAAACACGCATTCAAATTCTGGTCAGCAAACAAGCCTATCTAGTACCATTGTCATTCCTGCAAGCCCAGTAGAATCAGTAAAACAATGAACTCATCATCCCATCTGATTCAGGAGCATTTTTTATTCCAAGAAATTCAGAGACAAAAGGAAAAATCTGCTAGGCACTTAATGGAATTGAATACCTCCACGGGGAACAGTAGAGGACCACTGCAGAAAGCATCCTGGTACTCCACAGCACTGACGAGACAGATTTTCTGCACGTTGACTTTTAGTTCAGGAGTAGACAGGAAATGTGCTCAGGAGTGGACAGGAAAGGTCCTCTGAACACCCTGGCCACCAAAGAAGCTCCAAGCATTATAGCAAGTGTGAAATTGGCCCTGAATTTAGCTATGGAAACTGTTCGCACAGGAAGAATTTCAAATAAAAAAGGAGCCTTAAGAGCCAAAAAGGAGCACAAAAATCCTTGATGCTTGGGCACAGTATTTTTAATTGATATACATACAATAAATGATATGTGATGATACAGTCCTAGTAAAAAAAAAAGAAAGGTAGCTTTAGTTTGGGACATTAAGAGGAAAAATATGGAAAGATTCTTATCAGAGCAAAAATTTATGGTTAACTTATTGCTTCAAGTGCTCATAATCTGCCATCTATATACATTTCTATCAAATGACCCTCTAAATAATTAATAGATCTAATTCTGTCAGTGTTGCCAGGGCAGGTTTCCCTGTAGAAGGTTAATGCTATGATTTAATTCTTTATTTATGTGATTAGCAGCCCCAATCAGGCTGTTTTAATGAGGTCACAGGCAGCAGATTATCACAACCGACTGGCCTAGCAGGAACCTTCAGCACTCTGTGTCTGAGTGATTCCACTGCACAGTCCAGATTCCTACAGGAAACTGCCAACAGGTATTAGGAAGCAGAGCCAGGTCCCTAGCCAGGGACCAAATACTATTCAACCCTTTCTGGGGCGTAGAACCAAACCACAGCAGTCCAGATAAAACATGGAAACACAGGACTTGCTAAAGTTCATCAGCTCTACAGTTCATCTATGTAATTCTCTTTGTTTCATAATGCCCAGAAAAGCACAGCCAAGAATATCACTGTAAGAAGATGCAGGATAATTTGTTATTACAGCAATGCTCATCTGTAATAGTTAATGTTTAGGCTCATCTGGAATAGTTAGCATTTGGATTGAATCCCAGTGATGATCCTCCCCCTGTCAAAAGGAGTGCCTGGCAGTTATGAGATTCTTCACACTCAACACTAGGGAAGGAGCTGATAGAACTGCAGCATTTTAAGAGCTCCTATATCTGCATTCCTATTCAGCAGATTTAAGCACACAAAGAAAGCAGAACCAGTGTGTCTTTCTCTTTTGTCTTGCTCTTTTTATCCATTTTCCCCCCAACATCCTCCAGCTCTCTAGAGCTCTCTCCAGACTGCTTAAGGTATTAAGGCCCAAATGCCAATATTCATTTTCATAAGCACACTCAAGACCACAGCACTCACCCCTCACTCTAACCTCCCACCTAGCTGGTGTCCTCACTCCTCAGGAGAAGGGCTATCCAGGGACACTGTGCTCTCAGCCATTCTGATTTCAATGGGTTGACAGTAATAAGGGAGCACTGAAAAAGCACAGCCTGCCTGGATAGGAAAGGGTGAGATCTCTATACTTTATTATTCACAGTCTCCATTCAGGCTGGTTGAGAAGGGCAGGAGAAACAGCTCAGATGTGTCTTTTCCTTTTTCTACTTTCCCCCTTCCTCTGTCAGCAAAGGTATCTTTCTACCTCTTTTACTGACCAGCCTTTTTGTTCTGTTTTGTTTTCTGAGGGGTTGGTTTTTGTTGTTAGGTTTTCCTTTTTTTAATTATTGAATGTTGTTTCCCCAGGCAAACTGCCTTCAGCTCCTGTTCTGTTTATTATACTTGGCACAGAAAGGGATGAAAAGGAATGAATCTTGGAAGAGAAACCAAAGCCTGCAATAAGCTGTATTCTGAATTACCCTGTAGCATGCTGACTGGGAACAAGAAGACTTGCCATGCTGATACATACAGCTGAAAATTGGGTTTGCCATGTACGGTGGTGTTAAATGAAAGCCTTTCACTGCATTCCTCACAGACTGCCACTGTGCTGTGCCCTTCATGAACACTCCACTGCTTATTGGCACAGGTATAAAAATGTCCTTTGGATGACAGACAGCTCAGGTAAGCTCTAGAGAAATCAAAGCAGGAAAGCAGATAAAAGGATAGCGATATTTCTATCACTAACTCGTGGATAGGTTTTTTCTCTCTAACAATTTCCACCTTGGAAAGCTCCAGGTCACTAAATCAACACCCAGAACAATGAATTGAAGTTATTGAAAAAGATCACATAAAATTCAGTGTTCTCACAGAAATGTAGAAACTCTTTCTATTTCCATGTGTTGGCTAACCCCAGGGTTCCATCAGGTTGAGCACTTTTCTACCTCACTCACATACTGCCTTGGGTTTCTGTGCAAAATTCCACTGAAAATAATGGAAACTCAGGATAAATTGCATTAATTTTATCAACAAATAGGACCATCCCAGTCCTCTGATCAGATTCCCAGGAGGCTACAGACAAAAGATTCTCACTTAGGAATTTCTATGCTATGCACAGGGAAAGAGGCCTGGTCTCCTGCGGTCAGAGACTTGACATCACAATCCCTGGTGGTTTAAGGTACCATCAAGGCTGCAAGTCCAGTAGCTGAGACATCACCAATCAAACCCCTCTACACAAACCCCAGCAGAGGGGCAGGGATGACAGCAGCAGTCACAGAGTATTTAAACTGTCCGAACAGGAGTGGGAGAGCACACAGATCACTGCCCAATGATCTGGCTGCTGACCTGGCAAATACTCCCACGAGGAATCCTCTGCAGAGCACAGTCCAATGATGTAATATGGGTTTGGTATAACTAAGCAGGACTAGTGATGCAAAGCTACTTGCTCTCTGCATAACTTCCCTCAGCCTTATGCTGACAGGGAATGTTGGCCCCTTGTTTCAATGTCTTACTGCTTTCCATCTTTTTTTAAAGGAACCACAGAGGTAGTGGCAATATTTTCCCTCAACAGGCAAATAAAAGAGAGGAAAATGCTGAGCCCACCAGCACTATCCACTCAGGCTGCAGATTATTGCAGGACTCGGGAGAATAGCCGTAGAGAGCTTTCCTAAAGACCCAGCTGAGGCGATGTCACATCCAGAGCAATGCCCTCGTTATTCTCATGCAGCCGCAAACAGCTGCAGGGGCCCCGGGGGACTGGGAGGGAGGGAGCAGAGCATCCAGGCTGCCTCTCACACATCCTCACCTGCACCAGCAGCTCCAGCAGCGGGCAGCAAGCCAGCCTGCACCAGCGGAGGGGAGGCAAGTGCTGCCCTTCCCATTTGTGCTGGGTACTTTCTGGGGTTTGGTGTATATTCCTTTTTTAAGGAAGTGTTTATCTTCTGGCAATTTTCTGCTTGTTTTCTTTACAAACAAAACCTGTGCTTAAGCTCTCTTACTCCCACAGATCTCCTTTGGTTTTCAGCTAGGGGAAGAATGAATACTAAAAGCAGAGACTGATGAGAATTCCTTTTCCCATATCTGCCACTTATTCAGAGGGCACATTCCCCTTGATCCCTCATGTCTTTAAAAGCATTGTTTGCAAAGTGCTGTTTTCTCTGATAATTTCTCTTTTAACATCTGGTTTTATCCCCTGTAGTTGCCCCACTTCTATTTCACATTCTGGTTCTCTTAAAAACACATCCTAATCTCCAGGCAGCTCCAAATGATGATTATTTACAGTTCTGGGTCTTTTTTTTTAGTAAGGTAACCACTTCTGTGCATGTCTTCAGATTGGGAGATACATCAATGCACTGCAGGACAGTTTGGAGATCAAAGCAAGCACAACTCCTGGATCTGTGCCCAAGCCAACCTGAGGAAAGGGGCAGGAGTGCTGCCCAACCCACACATTCACTCTCCCGGTGCTACCCAACTGATTAGTAAATCATGACTTTTAATCTCAAAACCCTGTCTGGCTTTTTGCCACTATGATATTTATTGATGCTCCTGTTCAGTCTATTATTATTCTGTTATTATTGGAGCTTCTATCAATGTATTTATTTTACAATTCTCTCAAAAAACAGTTTAAAAAAATTGTGTGACACTGGTCCTTATCCCCTGGTACCAGAAGTCAAGCTAGGGGATGATATAGTTACCACATGACCTATTTCATCCCTGATATCTGATAGGAGTTCTTCTGTGGGAACTTCTCCATGTTCCTTCACAGCAAAATCACAAAACTTTTATTTTTCTGAACGCTTCTTCTGCATGTGTATTGTTTACTGAGCCTACAGATGCCAGCAAGCTTCCTGCTTCACATGTTTGACACAGGACTTGTTAGGGACTTTTTTGTTATTTCTGTAATTTTCTCCAACTCTTCTAGCCTTTCTTACTGCATTTTCTCCTATAAACTGCCTTATGAACCCAGCTACTTTCCTCATTTGTCAGGCCCCAGCTACTTGAAGAATGCCTTTTTGCTCTTAGTATGTTTTACCTGCCGTTCAGCCATTTCAGCTTCTTTGCTTTTTTTTTTTCATTTGTTTCATTTGGTTTGTTTGTGTTTTTTTCTCAAATCAATGGATAATTTAGTCCTAATGTAGCATTTTTCCTATTGAGGCCTAAAACTTATATCAGAGTTGCTGACATGGGCAGTTTAGGGATCTGATTTGGCTCCGAGCCTTCCTGAACACAAAGCACCACTCCTCCACCAGTATTCGACTGCCTTTCCTGTACACCATGCTCCTGTGTACAGCAGTGCTCCTCGGTCCTCTCTCCTCCCTCTCTGAGGCTTGCAAAGGCTGGTGTGTCAATACCGTGCCTTGAAGCTGTTTCTTGGGCACCTACACAGACACACATGATCTACTGCTCCCACCTTCTACTTGTCTGTAAATGACCAATGACACACTTAGCACCACCTGTTGATTACCATTCTTGATAGACCGCTGCCAATTTCTGCCCTGACCTTTAATTTAAGCACATGGATTTCACCTCTCAGAGACTGTAATATCTCAGAGCACACGTGGTTTCTGGAAGGAACTGGTTTAGGCTTAAATCCTTAGACTAGTGGGATGTTTTTCTGTGTCCTTTAGGCTTAGTCCAGTTTTACAAAGTTTGTGTCATAATCCCTAGGGACATCAGGAATAACTTCATCTTGTCCCGCATGCATTGCTTATACAGATCATATCTTTAAAATCCTCTCTCATCTCCTCTTAAAATGAGAAAGGGACAAAGAGCAGAGATCTTACCAGACTGCTTAGTTCTTATCAAAGACCACTGCATACACTTATATTCTTATGCACCCACTGATAACAAACTCGTGTCACACAGACAGATCTAAAAGAATATTATGAAGTGACATTTAGGCTGTAAAGCCTTAATTTAGGCACCACAATGATTAGAGTGTTTTAATATCATAATAACTGATAAATAGACTATGTGTCAGACATTTCATTCCCTTTTAATCAAAACTCCTAGTCTGCTAAATTAATCACCCCCTTGGGGTACAGTAGCAGATTTTCAATTTAGTCATAGAGCATCATTAATAATGAAAAGTTCTGGAGGCAAATTCTGCTATTCATGTTCCTTTGTATGATCCTGCAGCTTTAAAGAGACAAGATAGAGAAGATAGAAGACATCAACACCTTGCAACAATCCAATAAACAAACATCATTTTTGATGTCAGTCTTCTAATGATTCTCCTCCTTGAGTATTAAGGATATCACAAAAAAACCCAAACCAAACCAGAAAGCAAGTCAGAAGAGTTTTAATCTTACCCAAAAGGTGTTACCAAAATCAAAGCTAAAATGCTTAGGGAATGGAGAGCAATGCTGCATTTTGAACAGCTCGTCTATTGCAGTGCTGAATATTTGGTCTCTTTAATTGACCAATTTCAGAATAAAGCTGTTCCTGAGCAAGTATTCTATATCTGGGGTGTCTTGATTTTTATCACTAAAAAAAAAAATCATGAAAGGCATATTTTCTTCACTTTTGCCTGATCATGAACAAATACTTGCACAGAGAATAAATTTCTAGGCCTGCACCCCCACCCCCCCTCCCCCAATGGATGTGCTTAATTTTCTGTTCAAGTGTTGTCTAAACACATTTAAAAATTTGTCACATATTTGATGATAGCAATATCTGGGGATTATGCCGTGCTAATGGCAACACTAATATTGTTGGGTTTTAGGGAAGCATTTTCCCTTGCCATACATACTTGCATCTTCTAATTCATGCAGAATTTCAGGCTGACTCTGAGCCTTTTCAGGACATAGGTAAAGCTACATTTTAAAGTGTCCACTAATTTCTTCCTATCTCTTATGTGCAGCAGTGGCACAAGAACTTGGGAGTAAGTTTGTGTAGCCATCCTTTGCCATTCCCACAGTGCCAGGCCTTTTTCTTTCAGCACTTCAACATAGGGAGAGCAGAGCTTTAGGTAACCACCAGCTACCTGAGATTTACAAGCTGACAGTCTCCAAACACTTTGCTGCTTGCAGCATGTATTTGCCTATCACATGTAGTACCAAAAAAAAAAAAGGAAATGCATATTCACACCTTGCTTGTGCTTGGATGTCAACCAAAGTAAACACATTGCTGATTCAGACATGGCTACAGTTGTTATCCCAGCAAGAATCTCTGTACACCTATATCTGCATCTCAGCTGTCTGTGGTGAGGGATCATTTAATTCTGAGGCACTGCTTGACTTTTTGCCCCACGAGGAGCAGGCAGGCCTGTGCTGCGTAAGCAGGAGGGCTCTACCTACAGGAACAAATTGCTGATTAGAAGATTTCTTTCTGTTCCTGGGACTTGGGGGAGTTTCTCCAGGTGCATGAAGCTTTCCAATAAAACCCTCCTGCAAATCACTCTGGTGTGCTGACAGTGATACTACTCCTGTCCCTCCTCCACTGGGAGACCCATAAAAGTCCAAGGCCAGAGACTGCTGCTGAACCAACAAGCAGGAAGGATTTACAGTCGACAGTAACATCTGACCTCATCAAACTCCACTCTGGGCCATTTATCACTTCTCTGTAGGAAAGCAAAAGCATTAGGATTGAGAAGGGATCAGTGGAGACAGAAGGCAGGGAGAGCAAAACACAGTCACTTTAGCTCCACTAAAGTTATAGAAAAAACACCAGCAATACCAGACAAGTGCCTAGATGCCCTTGAAAACCAGTGTCTCAGGAAGAAACCCTAGGCATTAAGTGAAATGGATTTAAAACAAATGCTGAAATTTATCAAATAGCTGAGCAATTCCTTGTCTCTAAAGCTAAACAGCAAAGAAGAAGGATACTTAGGACGAAAAGTGAGAACATGTGCCATAGCAGGCAAGAGAATGTGAGACTGCCAAAAAGCCTTTCTGTTGAGTGTATATCACAGATAAGTTGACGAATGTGCCTTTGTCCTGGGGGACAGAGCAGGCAGAGCCTTGCAGGTAGAGTCAGTGCAGGAAAACCTGTCTGCACCCTGTCTCAGTCTCATTGTCATGGTGGTGGGGAGGACTCAGCAGAGACCTCAGTGAGAAGTTATCTTGAATTACAGTGTTTCAGCATCTGACCTGCTGGCACATAACACATACAGACAGCATACATACAGCCAGGGTGGCTCTGTGTGGGCAGGAAACAACCGAGTGCCTGTGATGGACAGACCACAGACTGGTGAAAGAAATAAACTGCAAGGGAAAACCAGTGGGACAGTTGGACTGTGTGCTGCAAGAGGCATAGAACAGAGTGATCTTAAAGGAACAGCTTGAAGGAAATCAATCAGTCTGGTCACCTGTGCCTTTTACTCAAATAAATGTTTTCCCAGAGGAGCATATCTTGACATTTGCCCCATCTGTGATGCCCACACCTTGGCTGCCCTTCCTCTGCTGTGTATTCTTGAAAAGCATACACAAAGAGAGCTAATGAAAGGTTCTTTAAGGGTAAGAGCAGAAAATCTCTGTGTACAGGGAACAATAAATGGAGAGCGAAGACTTAATTAAAAAAACATTCACAGCTTATTTTCAGTCTCTGCTTCCAAATTTCAAGCCCTCCTCCCACTGATGTATTTAGAGTTGTACCCAAGAAGAAAGGCACACCAATCCTCTACTGGCTTCTAAAAATCTCAGGTTTGTGTTTTATCAGAACAATGTGAAGCTGAGATGCACCTTCATTTTGCCTGAAGGTAACTGCTGAGAAGAGGATTGCAGGAGCACTTGCCAGCCCTCTGAACCACACGTATTGGCTTAATTAAGGCAGCAGGGACTCCAGTGGCCATTTACACTATCAGAAGATAGAGCTGTTCTGCATCACAGCCACCCTGTTCTCATCATAGCATCAATTTCTAACAAACCAATGTTGAATGTTAAGGTACAAACCCCCTGACATTAACAGTGAAATCACAAGTTCTCAAAGAATCCCAAAGGGCTGAGGATGGACAAAATTTCTAGTTCACAGCTGATTCACTTAGTAATATGTAAATAAAAATACTGACATAACACAGTAAATTCGTGTGTGGCAGTAAAAGGCAGGAAAGATGTAAAGATTATAGTTTAAGAAAGACAGCATGGAAATGAAAACCCATGTGAAAGTAAGGCAAATATAAACAATCAAGAACAAAAAGAACTCCCCCCAAAAAAACACTCACAGAAGGTTATTTGTTAGGAGAGAAACATATGTTTTGTAAGCACAATAAACTGTTCTCAAAGAGAATTTCAACATCTGCAGATGGAAATCTCTAACAAAAGTTCAAGGATGAAGAATTGCACTCAAGCTACCAGATACCTCTTTTATTGTCTGAAATTTTACATTGCTAGCAGATGTGCTTTAAAATTTTGTTTTATCTTAATAAGGCATAATATATGTGGGGCACTGAGGCACTGGAGCTATTTCTGTTGATCTTCTGCACAGAAAACCTAACACGTTTCTTGCAACCTCACTATCTTCTGTGTCTGCTATTTCTCAGTAACCTGTTGACTTAAGCTTTGGCTACTCATACTCACCAAACTACATGATTTTTATCTATTCTTGTCACTGTACTAAGACCCCCAATGCTTTTCAGCAGTTTCTTAAAAAATAAAGGATTGTTTATGAATGAAAAAGTGTTTTATTTCTCTTTGAGAAAAGTTCATTAGGGGTATGCAAAGCAAATGAATTCTTAGAAAAACTGTCTCTAAAACTGAAAGCTGTCTAGTTAGGAACAGTAGTTTGAGAGGTGCAGTTTGTGTTTCTCACACACTGATTCTCCCCCATGGATCTGGTGAACTCTGTCTCTGAGGGGGAAAAACCATTGCAATGCAAGGTCTGAGGGTGGTGCAGCACAGCAAACACAGCCTGGCTTCTTGAGACCAACTGAGATTACAAAGAATGAGACTGAGACTTCAGAGCTGCAGCTTCCAGAAAGCACCATCATTAATAAAGGCACACCTCCCCCCATCCCAAAACCCAAACAAACCCAACTGTCAACAAAAACCAAAAACACAACATCCCTCCCTGACAAGAGTTCTGAAAAAAACCCAAAAAACAACCCCCCTGCCCCCCACACTATTTCCCTAAAATATGTTGTTTATTTAAAGGGGGGAGGAAGAAAGAAAAAAAAAAAAAAGAAGGTATTTTCCAACAAAAGTCAGCACTGGCTGACTTTTCAGTAATCCTAGCACCAGACAAATTACAACATTCCTCACTACAGCTTTCCAACCCAGTAATCCTACAAAGAACTGTGCAATCAGAATTTTAAATGCCCTGGGAACTGAGTTAATACCAGATGGTATCCAGCTATATTCATCATTATAATTTCCTAATATTATATTAACATTAACTAGTTTAGCACTTGAATCATGTAGCACGACACTGCTAAAATGTATGTCCTGAATGCAGTACCATGCATAACAGTTCTCCCTCTCTCTCCCTGGCTGTCATTTCTTCAAGTTTTTAATAATCTTGATCTTTTAACATTGTGCGGCCTTATGAAAATGCAGACTTCCACATATCATATTATTTTGTCTTTTCAGTTACAATTACAGAATTAAGTCAATCCATAGGTGCTTCTGCCTTTTCAATAGATCCCATATTTTTAATACTATCAAGATGAAAGACAAAGTAAAATATGATGTATGAGTCAAGTGTGCATTTTCTGCATGGGGAAATTATCAGAGCTGTCAATTTCCTTAGGTTGTTCTTCCCAATACTGCATTTGAGAAGTGCTGGAAATCTCCAATTGCATGACTCTCTCTTCTCCACAAGCAAGTTTATGGCACTTAAGCTAAATACTTCTTATCCCAACTTCACATCAAGGCTAATTCACTAAGTTATACTTGCCTGAAAGGAGTTGCAGTGATAAACTCTTTCTACAGAGGAATTTGATTTTTTCTTAATCGTATCACATGTTTTCAAACTTCTTCGGTGAACATTTTCCTTAGAACAGGTCTACCTTTTTTTGTTAGCATTCGGCTTTATTTGGAGAGAAAAAGCGTTTTTCTCTCCTACCCTTCCCACCTTGTGCCCCTGGTGTGTGGATATAATCGATTCAAAGCTTGAAGAGCTGACTTAATCCTTGCTCTTCCAAGAAATGAGCCCTTTTCCAAAGCAGAAAAAGAATCAGCTCACCAAGCAGCATTTTCTTGGCTTTCAAATCACTAGCACAGTATTTTCAGCAGTTAAACCGTTTCCTTTTCACTGTGGTATGAAAGAGCTTGTGAATAAGCACTAAGGCACACGTTCATTTAAGCTGTAAAGCAATATCCAACACCTGTAGTGCAAGGCATACCCATTTCCATGGGCATACATAGGAAATCTTCCATATAGTCTCTTCCAACAACATCTATTCATTGTCACTAGCAAAGCAGCAATACTGAGCATTTTCTACTTGAAATTATGCTCAATAGGAGCAGTCCCCGTGAACACACAATACTTGGTGCCCCCTCTTTGCCCTTCTACTTTATTTACTCCAGGCACGCTACTCTTGCACAGCAACCTGCCCAGTCAGTGGAATTGTATTGAATGTGCATCATGTGAAGTCTTCCTCATGTGATTCCTCATTTATCTGCATACCAAGACTATCCAAATCTACCATCAACATCAGAAAGCACTTTGAAACAATTGCCTAGTGTTGTGCTCCAAGACATAAATTGTTCAATTACAGCTCAGCAGAAGACTTTGTGTAGATGATCATTAAGTGATGATCACTGTTGCTGGTTTACAGCACAGATCTTAACCCTTCCACTGATATTTCTGATTTTTCCCATTACTGGAAACCAGCTGAGCTTTGGGTTTGATCCAATCTGGCGGTTCCTGGGAGTCTGTGTATTTGGATAAACTGTGACCCAGCCCAGTTAGCCCAGTTAGAGCATAAGAGGATTTGTATTTTCATTAGAAATGCCATTGTTCCTCCTTCAATTATCATTCTGCCCTTTGACTCTCTTATTCCCAGCATGAAACTAAGAGGTACGTAAGTGATACCACTGTGCACAAAGCTGGCACGCGAAGGAAATGTGATCTCTGCCAGCCTGATAACCCACTGGTCAGCTCCTCTGCTGGGCTACACTGCTGTGCTGCTCAGGATGGCAATTTACATGGGGGATGATGTGACTCCATAGTGCTATCTCTGAAAGGAGATGCATAATTTAACCCCACAAAGATGATTTCACATGAGACTCCCATGATCACCCAGTCTGATGTCTTACAGATCATTTCACTCTGTGACTCTTAGATCATAGGGAAACAATGCACAGAAGATAGCTTTGAAACCATGCAGCAGTTTCTAAAACATCATTCTCAAACCCACCATTAATTAAAAAGAAAATTGACAAAAGAGCATGACATCAATTTTTTCTCTGAAATGGGGTTATCAATAATGCATTATTTGTTTTAAGAGAATGGATACAAAAGTACACAGGTAAATGGCTACAGTAATTTACTGTGCTTCCTTATTGCAAAGCAGGCTAAATCTACTTTTTTCAGATTTTTTTTCCTGCAAGCAAGCATCTTTGCTATTGTGCTTACTATGCATTAACTTGGGGAGTTTAGCTCAATCTCCCATGACGTAAGGAAGTGAGTAGCCTGCAGTACCTACGCTTACATTTTAAGGAGAATTTTGCCAATTCTTTGCTAACAACATGCGATGTCAATGGCAGCATTTTCAGCACGTCCATGCAGCTTAGGAGCCACTTTCAAAACTGAAGATGGTAGATAGGTGCTTCAAGATCAAAATAATTAAATTGCAAGAGTGCCATCTTAGCTCAACTGCCACTTGAAAGTACAACAACAAGTGGACAATCAAAAAACTCCACAGGAACCTGGAATCTTAGAGTTCCCCAAGATCCATCGAAGTAAGATATCTGTGAGGAACTTACCTGAGGATAGCTGTAAAAATGGGACACTTAGCATCCAAAATTTCTTAGCAGTTCCAGAAAAAGTTTGTTCCAGAAACCACTGGACTTCAGACATTTCGGTCTGTAGCCTCATTGGCATGGATAGCACTGGCAATAGCTGGGATATGATATCATAGCCACATTTTATATTGCCCTTTTGCATGCAATGTGTTTCTGGTCTGCTAAAATGAACAAAGAATTTATCAGAGCAAAAAGCATCCTTGTGAAGACAGACCATATATATTAAGAGTGTACCAAGTCTGCATAGTCAATGTCTTCTGCATCTTCAATTTCACCTCCAAAAGACTTCTGCAATTCTCTACCTCTGAATCAGGCATGCCTTGGATCATAGTGGAAGATGACCACCTTTCCTCATTCAAATCCAATCAGGCACTCCCTGGAAAAGCACTTAGGCCTGCTCACCATTATTGTGGATCCCTAAATTCTAACTGGGCAAACATAAAACATTATAGTTTGGTAAAAATTAGAAGAAAAGAAAACTTGGTGGAAGTTGGTAGCAGACTTGCCCTGACAAGGGTGACAAATTCCGAATCAAGTTCCTGCACTAGGAGTCTGTCTGAAGAGTGACAGGTACCCTCCTTCAACAGAGAAAGTTTTTTTCTATTTCTCTTGCTGTCTTTCACAACCATAAAAAAATCCCACCCCAGGCACTAATTTGGCTGGAGGACAACAGGAGAACCAGCTGGATAACCTACTCTTGATGGCATTCACTGATACACACAACCAAGGTTTCAGTCCCTATTCTCCTGCACACCTGGTGAGTAACTCAAAGAGATCAGATAAGAGTAGAGGGGTTAATTAAGAAGCAGCAATTTGTATTATATACCAGCATGATCCACCGTCCACTGAAATCAATGGAAAGGTTCCCTGTAGTTAATTCAAATTAATTAACCCAACTCTGACTCTTGAGTGTGGTATGCAGCAAACTGGAAACCAGAAACAGACTTATATTTTGCATCGCTTTATGTGAGAGGTTAAAAAGCCTGTATGGTCAGTACATATGAAATAGTATTTTCTACATGTTCTTAGAGTCACGTGTCCCTTTGCATGCTATTTTTCAGCTGAAATCCCCCAAGCAATTAATATAAGCCACTGTCTTTTGCAAATCAATTAACAATATACATGCCTCTTTTCTTTTAGAGATGAACACACTTCACTGAAAAAAATTCTCATCCAATACTGTCTGTAGTAACAGGAATGGGAAAGCAGAAATTAAACTTGGCACTTTGAAAAAATAATCTTTGAATGTGCAATTTCAAAACAGCGCAGCAGTATCTAAACATAAAGCAGCCACAAGCATGAATAATGTAGCTCAAAATGCGCTTTCCCTGCTAACCAAAGAATCCTGATCTGTACACTAAATTGTTGAAATGATGCTTATAATTCATAATCAAGTGATGAGAACTAAAAGCATCATGCTGAGTCCTGCTCTCAGCAAGGGCTCTCAGTCTGCTCCCGTTCCACAGCAGAGTTCCTTCTGATCACTGTTACTCCTACTGCCCATCCTTTCCCCTTAAAACCTCCAAGCCCTTCCACCCTAGGTGATCAAAACTTTATTCTTTACCAAAAAAATTGCTACTGAAGAGAATACAAACTATACTGTTGCACCCTATGAAATGGTGCATGAAATCAAACCTTCTACTTTAGAACTGCTGAGACAACTTCCTTAAGCATGGGCACTGTTTGGGATTATCCACCAGATTTCCAAGCCTGTCAGAGACATGATGTGTACGAGACTGGGGACAAGCCATGCATGTCCTGACTGTCAAAGCCAGCAGTCCTGCAACCCCCTTTTAACCCAATGTTAATATTTGTAAATTAGTAAATAGATTTTCCAAAGTATCTAGCAACAAACAAGGAGGTTTATCTATAAACATGCAGAGCTTGCAACTGAAATTAACTCTCAAGAGGAAGACAGACACAATGCAAAGGATCTCGGTATTTGCTAAAACCAAAGCGATCAGTTGAAAAGGCAGTTTTCATTAACTCACCCTAGTAAACAAAATTCCATCAAAACTGGCTCAGCACCCTGCTTTTTGTCAGGCTTAGTACTACAGAACCAGAATTTTCTGTGTGTGCAACTTTTTAGTGCCCCTCTCCCAGGACCCGGAAATCCAAAGTCTCTAGGAGTTTCTAGAGCTCTGTGCAGTCAATAAACATACTACATCGCTATAAACCCTACATCTATGTCTTTTAAAGGAGATTGTGGAAGCAAGATTCATTTTTGGTTTTTTTCCTTTAACAAATACCACACAGTGGGAAAAACACTATGGAGGCTTTACATCCAAATCAATGAGCAGTTATTACCTCCCCAAGGTCATTCCGACAGTTTTATTATCAGTGACACAGGAGGAAATGTTGCAAAAGCAATGTGGCAAAATCACCTACATATTATGCTTCTGTGCATGGTCTGAAGCTAAATTACTTTGGATATTGTGCCAGTGATAGTTCTGATAATACATTTTAAGACCAGACACGGGTCATGTCACATCCATGGATTATGTATGGAACTGTCAAAATTTCCAGAAAACCTTCTGCTGCTTTGTGTGCGCATCTGTGTGCTGGTAGCCAAGTCTGTGATGTTATTTATAATTACAAAGTGCCAACAAGTATAAACATGGGAAAATATTTAGGATTTTGTCTTGCACATATGGAATAACAATATATATTGACTTTTAGCTGATCATGACAGACCTTCAAAATATGTACACTTTACACCTTGAAAAGCATAAAAAAGGGAAGGCAAAACCAAAAGGGAATGTGTATAATCCAGTACAGAGACAATGCAAGGTTCCTCCTATCTAACAGTGTATTTTCAATTAAAAGCACCATGAGGTCTTGACAAAATTTTCTTACTGCAGATCACAAAATGCTGCACTAGTTGGCTTTCCAACCACAGCCTGGCAGTTCCTTCTGTGGATGACCTGTTCCACTGTCTCACTTGTATGTACATGCACACAGACAGTGCTTGGGCCTGCAAACACACCAACCCCAGGCTTTACACGGGTTTCTTTTGAGAGGCATGCCCAAAGCAGGTGGAAATACATCCAAGAGCACTACAAGCAGTTTTGTGGGGAAATATGCTGCTGGAGTTGAACTGGGTTTATCTCTGCTGTTAAAGGAGGTAGAGGCAGTTTTGCTTCTCTCAGCAAGTAGCAGGGATGTCTGATAGAAGGGAGATCCTGCTCTGGGAACAACTAGAAAACACTGAGATTTTCTCTCAGCTCTTGCCTCCATATAATTTCCTCTATACACCACTTTCTCCAAAGGACTTTGTTATGTTTCTCCTGCTGTGCTCTAGTGCCTATAAAGGCAGGAAGCAACTAGGAAGGTGTTTTTAGCACACAGAAAAACATAAGCTTTGACAACTCTTGTCTTGAAAAACAATAGCTCCCTTCCTTTGCAAATTAATTTTAATAACTGTGGCTAGTTTGCTGTGAGTTGAGTAGTTTTGCATGAACACACACAATTAAATTAATATGCAAATGTTCCCATTCCTCTGAGAATACTGAAGCATTCTTTACAGCATATGAGACAAGGAGACAGAAAAGAAAAAAAATAGCAGGCCCCAAAAGAGTCTTGTTTAGGAGGCTGGGATGTCTATTCTTTAGCTAAGCCACTGAAAAGGGATTCAAGCCTGACTGAAACAATGCTTGTTGATGAAGCAGAAATAAAGAAGGAAGAGGAGCCTTTAGAGATAAAGGAAAGAGGAAAAGACTGGAGCATCCCAAGTTGTTAAAAACTGACCTCAGCAAGTCTAAATCTTCACAAAAGTGGCATTTACTATGTCGGGCCTCACAAAGGTTCCCATTCTTCCCTTGCCTGTTGGCACCCCCTCCTTGTCCATCCATGTTTGAGCAAGGGCCTCAGACAATTAGCAGAGCCCGTGGCCCGTCACCCTTTGGCTGTCAATCACCTTCCCGAGCAGATGGCAGCAGAACAAGGAAAGATGGTTTCCAGGCGACTTTGCCCTTGGGCTCGTCTCCATGGGCCGGGCCCCTGGGAATGGCGGCCTGGCGGGGAGCGTGTGGGAGTCCCTGACAGCAAACACCGCTGTTCCCCGTGGCACTGCTGCATCCAGCACGGCTCTTTGTACGGCCAGAGCATGAGAGCGGCAGCATGGACAGGCTTCCCAGGAATCTCCGTCCCCAGCCACAAAAGACCCTCTGGAAGCTAAGGGGCCAGAACAACTCAAGAGTCACTAAAAGTTATTATGGAAGAAGCAATCCTTTCACTTGAGCTTGCTGGCTTTGTAGGCTTAGACAAAAGCAACTGCTATCCAGACGGCAGCTATATCGTAGGAGAGAGTGCATGTGTGACAGAAAGATAGATTAGAAAAGACTGGGAACATGGAGGCAAATAGATATGGATGTGGATCACCGGGGAAGGGGTGAAAAGAGATGGGACACAAAGGCAGCCCTGTGCTGCTGCTGTTCTCAGCACAGAGCCTGTCTCTAACCTCTCGTACCAGGTTTAATGGAATGAAGACCACTGGTTACACTGCACTGGGAGCAGGAGTGAAGCAAGGCCAGGGGACCAGCAAGGAGGACACAACTCCCACTTCCTCTCCCACAGACATATCCCAGTCTGGGAACAAAAGAGAGGGAAGGAGTGTGGGATATGTAAAAATGAATGAGCAGCAGTGCAAATACAGCCTGGTAGGCAGAGAACCACTTAACCCTCATCTGAACAGCAATGAAAAAGCAAGTGAAGAAGGAAGAAAAGCCTGTTTTGAGATGGGACGAGCCAGTGTAAGTCTGAGATCAGCATGGCTCTGATCTGAAACTACAAACCCTCTACAGATGACTGTTCAGCAGGTCCCAAAGGATAAATAGGGTAATTCTGCTCACCCTTCCGGACCATGAAGGGAAACAAAAGGGATGGAAAGGCCCCATATTCAGTTGCCTGGCATTTTCTCCTTACAGCCTTGACTTACACAAGATTGGGAATATCAGTGGTCTGAAACGAGCACAGACATGTGACAAGAAGGGAGAAAGCAGGGCTACATGCCCTTCACCCACCCAGCACAGCTCAGGCAGCGGGACACAGTGAGGATGATGTGCAGGGATGATCACCACTCATGAGAAGCTGTGACATTAAGCATATTGTCACCTTCCCTATTTACTTTTCACACTGTCTTTTCAGGCATGAGAGTGCTGTGAAGGAAGGGAACTCAAAATCATCCAGAAGAATCTGACGGTCTAGGTTAGTAGATGCAGAAACAAGTGTTTTGCTAGGAACTGTACCCATTTCTTAAAATCTCATAAACATAAATACAGGGAGAGAATGCAATTTATAAATGCCCTCTTCTGATGATGTGAACTGCCATCCCTCATTCTGAGGAGTCCAACACATCTGAGAATGAACATAAAAACTTCCCTCTCCCCCTAAAATTCTATAGCTGGTTAAAACCTACTTGAGATTTTAATAAGAAGGATCCAATTTGGTTTTTATTTACCTTCTGGTTTTATATCTTTAGAAACAAATTGGTATGCAGCTTTGCTGGCAAAAAAATTAAATCATTACATAAATTAATCAACAAGTAAAGTGAACAAAAATAAACAAATCCCTTAAAAAATCCTGACACTTCCAAAATCCCCTGCTCCCAAGAGCTGGCACAGTAAGGAGTGCACCAGACTCTGCTGTGCTCTGAGAAACAATAGCAAAATTTATTACGACTTTATGCATGTTGTTGCCTTTCTGCTGTTATTACGGAGTCCATTCTACTTTTCTCCTTTGCTGTGCACACATTGTCTGCTAGTAAGTACCAGGTAAACAGGAGAAGGGTATCATTATTTGTAGCTTCAGACTAAGGCTACAGCACATACAAATTAAAAAGGTAAAGACAGTCTGTGCACTAGAAGGATCAGACATCAAAAAATAGGTGGGTAAGGAAACCTGCAGGAACAGTGAAACCCTTCCTTGGCCTCCGAGGTCCAGGTTTTGATGGCAGAGGTGATGCCCTTAATTTTAATCTCTTTGAGGAACACAAAGGGAAGAAGGATTTATGACACAAATAAAGAAATTACTATGAATAAAATGTCTCTCTGACCTACAGTGAAAAATGCCTGGCCCAGAGTTTTATTGTGTTTTTGTTTAACCTCCTCACACAAGGCAATGGGAAGCAACAGGGGTAGCCTCAGCCAACACTTCCATGCAGGCGGCAGCATGCAAACACAGGCCACAAGCATGAGCTCAACTCTTATTTTGAGTGGGCTCTGGAGTCCCAAAGGGATCTGCAGGCACAGACACAAGTTTTTAATATGGAAGTGCAGGTACTAACAATATTACTTCACGAGCACTGAGGTCCCTGCTGCCCAAGACCAAATATTGCACCAAACCACAGAGACTGAAGTAAATTGCTGGGAAATACACGATTTTCTTCCTCTGCTCAAAGTCTAATTTCTGGGGAGTTCTGGGCCAAGAGCTGAAAACCAAGAATCTAATTTAAGTATAACCCCTTTTGCTGAGGAGGAGCTGCCTGGAGATGCAACAGAGGTGCAGATCTCAGGGGTGCTCTATCTTCTCACACAAACATGTGAAACACAACCTATGGTATAGGCTCTGCTCCCCAGTTGTATATCAGACATAGTAACTCACTACTTCATGTGTTTACAGTTATCCACAAGCTTAAGTGCTCAATGAACTAAGGCAGGAGCTCCTGCTATTATTTAAATAAGTTTTAAATGTATTTCAGCCTGTTTGCTCTCTTTTATGATAACTGTTTTTCACTGAATACCCTCTAATTTTATATGGCTGTTTCTGTACATCAATCACCTGCTGAGGAGCAGTTAGTTAGTTTGAGAAGCTTTAGACCTTTGTAATTCAGCCTGTTACTGAGCAGCATTTATTTTTCTACTCTGAAAACGTGAATATCTTAGAAATTAAAAGCTGTGACCTGAGTGTGGTGATTTCACAGAGAAATAAAACCTGTAATAACAGACAAACTGAGATATTCCTAGAATGGCTTTCTAAAAGCAAATGCATCCTGTGAGGGCACTGGTAACAATCTGTAGTGGATAAAAGCACATTACCATTACACAAAGCTGTAGCTACTTATGACAAATCTCAAAGAGCAGGTGAGGATGAAGTCAATTGATTCAGAGCTGTTTGCATCCATGCAACCTCCAGGTACTGACATCTTGACTTTCCACTGGCTTGGGGAAGCTGCTCATTCATCTTTATGAATGAAATAAGCAGCAAGACAGTGATACAATGAGAAAGGACAGACCAGTAAAGGATAGCCATGGCTGTGTGGCACAGCAAAGAACATATAGAAGTACTACTCAGGGAATAATCAAGGAAGGTTAATTCAGCAACATGAGGGATTTAGACTTGAATTTTCAGACTCCTGGGTGATTTAAACATAAATCTTCTGCTGTGTCTGAAGAAGAAGTGGGATCTGCTTGATAGCTCAGTCTTCTGTATTTCTTACAAAATGTCCTTTCACAACAGGTAGAGGCAACAAAAAGACAGCTAAATTACAGATATGTCAGGATCTCTTTGTACGCATTGTCTGACACTCAGAAAATGGAAAATGCCAAAAACTCAATGCATGAGCCATAACACTTGTGAGAAGAGATGGAGTCAGTGTGGTTGTGGGCTTGCATGGCAAAGAGTACAAATACAAAATTACAGAAATGTGATAGACATTGTAAGGTCTTGGTCAACGTGCACAGAACTGGAGAAAGGAAGAAAAACTTGCTCTTCCTTTTCCTTGCCAATGTTGGCCTCAGCTTCACCACATCAGGTATCAGCCAGCTCCCAGGCCTCTCATCAAACCCAGTGGCTCAGCCACGCCTCTGCCTGCATGGTTTCTTCCCCACACAGCAAGGATGGCTGGGGAGACATAGCACAGACCAGGGCAAGACAAGAAAGCAGCTGGGAGGAGGATCCAGCAGTAACAAACCTGGCTCAGTGTCTGTTCCTCAAGCAGCAGCATCAAGGACAGTGATGCTGGAGACCTGCTCTGGCACAGCTCCACCTCTCTCATCTGGATGAAGATGCAAATCTCCACACAAGCCCCAAGATACACATTATTGTCTGTAATCACCACTGAAGTTTCAAGGCTGAGGCAACATTGCCTGCATTACCTCCCTTGCCATGCGCATCTTACTTCATTTGTCTTTTCCCAATCTCCTAAAATAAACTGAACCTAGAGACTTCCTGAGATGAGGACACATTGTGTAGGTCCCGAACAAATAGTCCCAAGCAACCTTATTTAATGCCAGGAAGAAAGACAGAAGGCAGTGTCAGTCTGCACCCACGGTGACAGACTATGAACAGATCTATGCCAAAGGATTTCCACCCTATTTGAAGAGCAATGTTGGTTTAATGCACGAAAGAAGGTCAGCATAGGGAAGATGGGAGCAGTGACATCACCATGACTCAGCTAGGAAAGGCTTATTTGGATTTTTATAATGAGGGGATGTCCTTGTCTTAACCACAAACAAGGATAACCAAACAAAAATATTAACATTTCAGGTTAGGTTTTTTCCCTCACAATATATAAAGTTAAAAACACTTGTTAGAATTGAAGTAATTCAATGACAACTGTGTAGAAATCATGCAAATGCTTCATAAGTAGCAGGGAGCAAAAACATGATAAACCATGCAAAGTCCTCTTTAAACAAGCATTTTGGCATTTTATGAAACAAAGTGCGGTTGTTCTACAGTAGAGACTATTTCTTGTTACAGAAAGACTTCATTTTTTCAAGGCAATTTTGAACTTGCTATCTCAGACACATGAAAAGCGAGCCAGCTTGAGATACACCTTAAAATATATATCTGACTGGAACTCCAGCCTGTGCTGTCTATAGCATTAAAATCATGGTCCTCAAAAAACATCACTTTTCTGATGTGCTCAGAAATACCAGACCAGGCTCTGCTTTCCAACCACTCTTTAAGGGATCTATAAATGTCCAGGTGTGCTATCACATACCTCCAGGGCTGCACTCCTAATGAGAAAAATAGGTCCTGTCATTTTTGCCCTTCCCTCAAGTCCAGCAGCATCCACGAGGAGAAGCCAGCAGGGACTGCCCTGCTGCCAAAGCAGCCACAGTGCCTTGAACTCTTCCAAGCAAAAGCAAACCCTGTCTGGTCCAGCTGCGAACACAACAGGGAAGTAAAAGATAGAAATCCTGCTGTCTGCAAGATGGAGCAAGTCCCAGAAGAGATTCTCATGAGACATGTTCTTTCCACAAAACCTTTGGTCATCTTTGTCCAACCTCAATGCACTTGACTTCTCTCTCAAGCTTCAAAAGTGACTCACAGATGGGGAGACTCTCAGCTCCTCTCTAAAGCCTGAGCCCAGATGTATTCTGCCCCCCTGCACCCCAATACATCCAGCCACGGCTATGGCATCTGATTGTTGCCAGAGAAGCACAGATGCTGTAAAAGGCAGGAAATTTTTATGTGATATTAAGTTGTTGATGTATTATTACTACGATATATCACACGTGTCAGAGTAAGACAGAAGACAAGCCAAAAGGAAGAAGACTGATTTATAATCTAAGCAAAAAACCCTGTCTGTTTTCACCAATTCAATACTCCCAAAGTTCTCATGGTGGAGGTTAGAGAATATCCATATCAGGAAACTGCTGGGTTGCTGCTCAACCAGGTGGAGCCGTGCAGCAAATAAACCAGATCTCCTGATAGCAACATGAGCCCCAGGTAATCACAAGAAATATTTTTGATTGCCTATTCTTGTTCATTTGGGAACAAAATGGGATCTTTAACCCAATGGTAAGACCCAGCAGAGTGGAAACCCTCACGGCAGAAAATGCGTCAACCCTTTCTCCCCTGAGTGGGGATCCATAGCAATGCTTGAAGGAAACACACTCTCGCTTGTGCCTGAGGAATGCCCAGCACAGTCTTAAGCTCTCTCTGTATCAGGCAGTCCAGCTGCTACATGAGCCAGGCTCTGTTTCAACACAAGAACAGCTCTTCTGGAAATGACAGATTGCCTTGATTTAAACACCGCTGTTCCCAGGTGCAATAAGCTTTATGTTGAAAGCATTTAATGCTAAAATTACAGTGAATGTGCAGGGCACTGCAGTGAATTATGGCAAAATAATATCTGATACATCACAAAAATAAATCCATGAGTGCATGCTTTCCTTCTATTTTTTTTAATTAGTCAAGGATTTTGCACACTTAAAATCTTAAATATATAATCTATGTGCCTATGTCTAAACAATACCTTTCTGTATGCGGTCATATACATGTGTATATACATAAACTTCACATGGATAAAGACATACAGGACTATGGACTTACTTATGTTAATGCATCAGATGTAGCATTTATATCTGCATGGAATTTCTACCTATTGTTCAGCTAAATTCACACACCTAGTCCTGTTGCTCTGTATTTGTACAGAAGCAAATGGAAAAAACAGGCAGAAATAGTGGCTGCAAATAAATAGTCTCGGCGTGGCAAAGGGATTCCATTGCTGAAGCTGGAACAGGTACCTTTTTAAGAACTATAAAGAAGGTCAGTCTTATAAAAAACTGTTTATATTATAGCAAAATAATGTTTTCCAAAGCAAGTTTCAATTCCAAGTGCCCCTTATTAGATTTGATTGGCTGCTACATAAGAAATCACCATGATCAATCTTTTAGTTAATCTCCATCGTCCTTCAAGCATCACAGTGACATGGCTGGGACATGCCAGCAGTCGCAGATGCTTCATTAAGTAGCTAATCGGCAGTAGCTGTAGGGGTAATTCAACATTTTCCAAAGAGTTCAAATAGCACTTTAGGGTAAAATGTGCCCCTCCACTGATATCTTTCTGGGTTGTTGTGATTAAGCATAATTAGGGTTCACCATCTCTCTTCCAAATAACAATAATAATAATAATACATTGGAGGCTTCTGAATGCCAGCGGGTACCTGGCACATCAAACTCATATTTTAACACTAGATGTATGGATTTTACAGCCTGGACCAGTGGAATTTAGCAAGAGTGCTCTGTCGTGTATTCAGGAGAATTTTCTGTACTGAAAGCCCCACAGCGAATTTGCTCTGTGTAAATAGTTCACTGGTAGAATGTAAAAGCAAACACAGATTTACTGAGCAAACTAAAAGTAGCCATGCTATAATGTGCTTGGCTCAGATCAAATGCTCGTCTAGGGGAGAATCCCTTTATTAACAGCAGCATAGACCTTTAGCATCTAGAGAGCACTTGGACTGTTATGCCTGCAAAAAAGCGTTGCTAACACCTACCAGAGACGGGGCACTCTTCCACCAGCCACATGCACACAATGGTTTGAGTGGCACCAACAGTTCCACCACCTACCCATCTCTCTCCTCTTGCTTAAGTTGTCAGTGGAGCTGGTCAACCACTTATCACACCACGAAACAGCACGCAGTTAGCAAAACAACCCTGACTTCTTGGAAAATACTCATCCAAGTACAAGACTGTATTTCAGGAAGAAGTTTCAAACCATGGTGTGTATTGCCACTACTTGCTGTGCACTAGACACAGTCACTGGAGTACTTAACGACATAACTGATATTCAGGAGTGGTGTCTAAGAGCTCTGGTGGTCTTGGATGACCCTGTGGTCAATGCACAGAAGGATGACCTGAGTCCTCAAAAGATATTGGTGTCACAAACTGGTTTCCAAACCTCATGTAGATTTCTGCAATGACTCAGTGAAGGGAAAACTGGGTTTCTTCAACTATCTTAAAGTGTGAAGGGTGGGAGCAATACTGTGGGCTCTAAATCCAAGAAGATTTTGGCCTTGCTGAGTTTTTTCATCCAATTGGTACTTACCTGACTCTCAGAGCATTTGAAAATGAGAGCTCTCTGAAGAGACACTGAAATGAATCCAGTGTTTCTATTTGTCAAAGCTTTCAGTCAAAATTAATTACATGCCAAAGATGTCAGGCTGGCCAAGCTGAGTGATAACGCAAGGGCCGCCGCAGATACCAGTCCTGGTGTAAGCATTAGCAGTCATGCAAGAGAGAGGATAGCATTCAGCCCGTTTGCAACATGCAGCCAGTGGAAAATACAGTGCTGGTCAGTCATTCCTGTCCTTTCCTGCTAAATCAACCTGCTGCCATCAGTACCGGTGCTCTCCTTGCCCCTTTCCCTCCACAGAAAGAACAGTCTGATGCATGGATTCATTAAATAAATAAAAAATGCTGGTCAGGGCACTGAGGTGCATTGCTGAAGAGAGGAGGAGGAAGAGTTCACCCTACCATACTGATCAACGAAGCTGGAGGCTGGTGAGCGAAGTGCATGTGCAATGAAATACTTATTACCAAAGCATAAAGGAGAATAGGATCTCATGCTGTAAATCTTTCAATATAGTAAACAGTGAAGAAAAAAAAAAGCTCTAAATGTGAAACTTCTGGATTTGAAAAACATGCTCTTCTTAGAAGTGAAAATACACTCTATGGTACTTCATGATTCTTACAGTCATGTCCACATTACAAATACACATCAGGGTCCTCTTTCAAGTGCATATTGTACTAGTGCACTGCAAAAAACAAAAAAAAAAAGCCTCAGCTCTTAATATTCAAATCTATTAGGGCCTCACAGCTGATACAGGATTGAGCCACATATATAAATATATGCTGGGATCATGGAGTTGTTTGAAAGTATAATTTCAAAACAATAAATAAAACTTATCAGTGACTTAAAAAAAACCAATCAACAATCCACCAAACCAACCAACAGACTTAACAGAAGAGAACAAAACAGTTCAGAAGATGGCCAGGTTTTATTGAAAACTTTAGGAGAACTTGCACCACTTTCACAGAGGGCTGCAGAAGAACATGCCCCCAGCCTCAGCCTTTTTCTTAGGTGGCTGTTTCAGGTAAGTTACAGGACTGTGGGAGACAATAATACAAAGACTGCTCACAGAAGAGCTGGCATCTGCTTGTGTATACTGCTTCATTCCCCTTGGAAGTACAGATCATCAATTTCAGCTTGACTTTGTGGATGCTTGGAACTAAGTATATGCTTAAGTGTTTAGAGAGTCACATCCTTAGCATGCAACTGCTCGCTATATTTAAAAAAGCACATAAATCCATTATTGGAAGTCTGAAAAACTTTGTGTGCTGTTTCCAGAGTACAAGTCTGTCTTTCCTTCAAGATACTTGACAGGCCTTTAAATTTGAGCAATGCTTTAAATTTGAACATTGAACTCTTAATTAAAGCTTGAAGAATCTCTATTGTCCAAACACTAGATTGTGAAAGGGTTTTCATTTTTTCTCTTTGCTTCACTTTAAACAGTCTCTGAAGCTTTCCACATATTTCTTAAGCACAGATGCTCTCCCTTTTGACAGAATTATAGAGAATATATTTTTCCTTATCTTCTTTTACTACTTTCTCCCCACCTACCATTTTGAGAATATACTCCAACCTTGCTGATGTATAACTCTCATTTCACTCCACATGAACATTATTTTCTATGTTAGAGAAAACACACACAGCTTTATTTACAATGAAATAATACAGGAATCAAATCAAGACTAGATGGAAAGTGCAGTGCATTGATCTTGTCCATCCAAAGCATTGCAATGGTACAGTGGTGCAATGTAGATGCAGTTTTATTCCTGTGTTATAGTGACAAAGTGTGTTCTCAACTTGAGCAATTAACAGGTTTGCACTAATCAAACTGTACTCAGCTTTTGTTTCACTCCCCCAGCCTTTGATTTTGTCCCTAACACTCTGTCTTGCTTGCACAAAGCCCACTGAGAGAAAGACAATACAGGAGATGATTTAAAGGGGACTAATGAATGGAATGTGTTGCCTCTAAGGGGAGGCTTTGAAAACAAGTTTACTACTGAAGCTTGGACAGAAAAGCATAAAACTTGATGCAATAATCACAGGGTAAAATTCAATAGTCTGTACTACCCAAGAGGTCAGGCCCAATGATCTCAGTGCCTCGTAAGTATGAAAATTGAGAGATGCTTTAAGATTCGTGGACAGGTCAATAAAATTTACACTGTTTATGAAGTGCTGCTAGAAGACATAAAATTAAGTCCCTGCAGCTCCTTGCTCGTTTCTGCCCCTTATAACTTCTTTTCCAATCCACAATCCTCCTGCTCACAGGTTTGTTGCCATCTTTGCTGATCACACTCCCATCTGTGCTCAAGATGTCCTTCACCCTGCTCTGCTCCCTTACCCATTTGTTTACTCTCCCATCACCCCATGTAACAGCAGACATGAATCTTGCTCTGCCACTCAGCTCTTCCATACATACACACTCCCTGCATTTCATCACTGTCAACCTCCTCTTTATTTTTGCCTCAAGGGAGACACATCTGAGCAAAGACCTCTGGGGGACTGGCAGGGAGGGGTTGACAGGGACTCTGTCACACAACCACTGGATGCCAACATGCTGAAAACTTGGGTTAAATAGCTTCTGTATCTTTGCTCTCATGACTGATCTCTTGGCTTTTTGCTAGGTTAACGGTTGAACTTGGTGATCTTAAAGATCTTTTCCAAACGGAACAATTCTCTGATTCTGAAATTTATTTGACACAGAAAGTTTGATATGTTGGCAATTTTGAAAGGAACCCAAATTTTTGGGACCACTAAGCTGGAGGGACTTCCAAGGTCATCAAATTTTCATCACACAAGTGGAAAAAGCCAGGACTGCTCAGGATCTGGCCACGCAAAGGACCGCCCTGCCAAGCTACTTTGCTGTCTGAAGACGATCTAAGTAAAGGCTGCCATTTGCCATGCATATGAACTGGATACTCCACTGTACCCTTTGACATTGAAAATTTCCCCCAGTGTGTTTTAGCTCAAAGAGGACCTGAACAGTAACTGGAGGATGCCAGTGGATCACTGATCAATCCCGAGTGACAGACCATAGATAGAAGGCACCACTTATTTATTTAATTTTAACGGCTTGTTTATGATAAGATTTTTCAAGGTTACAGATAGAAACTGCATCAAATTACTGTATAATTTAGTGTTTCAAATACTTTTTCCATGGCTATATATGCCTGTCCCACTCCTCCAGCAAGTATTGAAATGAGAGAATTAGTTCTCAGGTTGACAAAAACAAAACTGTAACATTTGTCTTCTACAGAAACCATTTCCCCTTTCTCTGGTTCCCTTCCCTTCATTTTAGGAAAAAGTACAATACACTCTTGATTTGTCAAAATAGTTCACTTAGTTGAAAAGAAAAGCTTCTCCTCTATGGAAGAATGGATTTTTTTCCCTTGAAAAGTTAGAAATGAACTGAAGAGAAATGTCATTCAGATAAGAGAACCTGAAATATTTCAAGGTTTTCCAAAATTCTTATCAACCTTATCCTCCCTTGGATGAAATTATTTGACCTAATTCATAAATGCTTTTGGCTAACACGAACAAGGTATCACTGTCAGGGAAAAAAAGACATAAAGAAAAGAAGTTTTGTTTGAATGTTTCCTTCTTTCTAGCCAGAGGCAAAACTGTCACCGTGTTCACTGGAAGGAAAGCTGGCTTCCTGTGTCCTCTAACTCTCCTCCAAGGTTAGCAATTACCATTCACTTTTCCTGTTACCCTGGGGAACAAAGTGCTAAATTTCACTGGGGGTTTTCGTTGGTTTTTTTTTCTTCCCCACCGTTAATTGCAGGGGTGAACAATTTAAAAAAGATACCTGCTTAAAATCCATGGAAATCTTTACTAATATAAGTACATTGGATAGGGATGCTGGCAATTCACAAACTAGCAAGCAGATAAATGCATGGACAGCACCCGTTCCCACATATTATGTTAGGGCTTAAAAAGGAGTCACGGAAAGAAAGGAAGGGAATAAACCTGCTGAAAGTAGCATTTGCATGAATGACATTTAGGGAGTAAGCTGCTTTAAGCTGTATCAGAGTGCTCCAAACAACAAAGACATTAAAAGAAGGTGGTAAAAATAGATAAGAAGCTTCAGCGTTTCACTTGGAAAAAGCAAGGAATTGCTTTCTTTTAGATCTGATTTTTTATTTTGGTAGCACTGCTTTGTGGAACTTGAACACAGAAAGACAGGGACCTAAATCACAGACAGAAATTTCTGGAGGAAAACGTAAATGGGGTATAAGAAAGTCCTACCTTAACGGGACAATCAAGTTCCGACTGATATGGGGAATGACTTTACCCTCATGTTGAATAGGCAAAGGAGAGCCAGAAAGGAGAGGGGTTTTATCTGGGTATTAATTCCTGCTAGAAAGCACTGGTAAGCTCCTGCAATCTGGTTGCTTTGGGGATGCTGGAAGGTGGTATCAGCTGATAAAAATGATGTGTGTCCAAACAGACATGTCCATACATGTTCCTCGGAGTGCTATTTACCTCTAATAAGGATATAAGGGTTGCACTTCCCCTCCATCACAACTTGACTGCATGAAACTCCTACATGTTCTGTGACTACACATCCTAAAGTGATTAAAATTTCCTGTGGGAAATTAAAAATGCCTTTCATTTAAGGAAATTCATAACTTTTGTTTAGAAATTATCATTTTGATTTGTACCTTTAATAGAAGGGAATACTGTAAATGGATTTACATATTAGATTATAATTATGAAGGTAAAATTAATTACATTTAATACTGTCTAGGTAGGCACTTAATGAAGGAAGTAGAAATTCAAATTTGTCACTTGGAACTCAGTAATTTTTTTTTTAAATACAAGCTATACCTGGAAGTGTTGAGTTGGGTGCAACTGCATTTTGATCATCTGGCTCATTTATTTCTGTGCCACTGCCTTTAATTTCTGATGGATGGCATTTTGGAAAGTTAAGGGATTCTAACTATGCCACGACCATCTTCCTCCTCTATTTAGCTGCCAGTCACTCCATGTAACAGCCAGATTTTTCTGTGCCCAAAAGGCTAGTCCTAATAACCTTAGATACATAATACTTTATACATTTCTGACAAAAGGATCTTCACAGTATAAAGAACTTTGAAATCTATTTTCAGCTGAAGAAGGAATGGGAGCTCAATCCATTAACAATCCGGCCATATAAATCTTGGCTAGAGCACATACTGGATTTAGCTTTTGTTTCATTATTGTAACTGAAAAACTGCAATACAATTCCCTATGGGATGTTAAAAAATGGGTAGGATAGGTCCTTCAGAAAATTCAAATGCCTAATTCTCACCCAGAAGCAAACTTTTATGACAGTTTTTAAAGCTTCTGAAAAACAGTTAGTTGCAGTGATTGAAGCTGAAGTGAGATTCACATCCATTTTCTAATGCCTTAAAAATAACAACAGGAATAATGGCCCTTACACAATAGAGTTGTAAAAATTAGAGGTTTCACCAGAAGAGTTATTTAGATGAGAAAATTATAGCTGCACGTTTGCACATCTGCACCTTGACAATCATATCCATGAGAATGTTGTAATTGCCATGAATTATGCAAAATGCTAATTAAGAACTCTAATTCACTAATCATCTCACAGGGTCATAACTAGAGCTGAATTTTATTAAGGACATACAATTCTGTGAAACAAATTTCTGCACTATACATCTCTTTCCAAAGGAAAGAAGGGGGAGGGCATGCAGTCTTTGTGATTCAGTTGGCAGGGATGATTTCAAGAGGAAGCTGTCTGGACAGCTCAGACCCTGATATCCTTTATGACTTCTGATGAACATTTTTGTTCCTCAGTTTCCCCCTGTAAAAGATCAGGAGACTACCCTCCTACCCTCCTCAGGAATGTGTAAGGCTTAGTCTGCTCACGTTTATAATGCCACCTATGTAATGCTGTGTCTCTTCAAAATGCTGCCTGAATTTGCTGACATCTCTGCTAAAAAAAAAAAAAAAAAAAAAAAAAAAAAAAAAAAAAAAAAAAGAGCAACAAAGAATTTGCTGCTAATATGCAAGTCTGAGGCAGAGAAAAAAATGGCAGCAACAATCCTGCAGCTAGGAAAGAAAGGAGAAACACACTGTAGTTCCGGTTACTATTTTGCTGATGAACAGGGATGATCACATGGAAAGATTACTCTAATTTGATATGGTATATTTGCAAAATGTTACTGACCCAGAGATGACAGAACTAACCTTCAGAAATTCTCCTGAGGCAATATTTAACAATATAAATCTGTAAGACTGCATGAGCTTAAGGAAATTGCACCCATGTGGATGAACACAGCGAGGCGAATCTTCAGAGAAAAACGCAACAATTCTCAAAAAAAAAAAACCAAACCAAAACAAAAAAAAACCAAAAAAAACTCGTTCCCATTAAAGTTGCTGGGGGTTGAAGCTTTCGGATCCATTAGCTGGTGCTAAAGATCTCAGTTTCAGAGGCTGGATATCACATCTTGGAAATGCAGCAGGCAGGCAGGCAGATGATAGATACAGATACAGAAAGTAAAACCAACTACCCTTTCCTGTCTCTGTGCTATCGAGTTTCTCAGCTATCCTGTAGATACACATTGAGCACACGTGCTGAGAAGTATGGGACTGCTAATACAATTATATCAATGCCTGTCTGCACCAATCTCTCTCTCAGAGACAAATCTCTCTCTGTAGTACTGATCAAGGCTTACAAACATACATTTAACCTAACAAGAAATTCACACCGAAGTGTTCTGGCAGACTACAGAAATGCACTTCAGATTAAAGATGGCATAAAGTATTTGCTGTAAAGGAAGCTGCTTTATGTCATCCATCTAGTGGATAAAGCACATGTGGAGATCTACGTTTGCTGAGAGAACATATCAGGCCTGTTACACCAATAACAGGAACTGACACCAACTTCACAACTACTGGGGGTATTCCTAAATTGGTGACAGTGAAACATTCATTCCCCTCTTTTGGGGGTCTGTCTGCTTCCATGCCTTAAGTTCTAAAATTTTCAGCCACAATGCAGCAGGAAGAAAACATCTCAGGACTGGTCACAATTTCATAATCCAAGAGTGTGTTGGCACCAAGCGAGATCCAGCTGGATGGAGTACCTCTCATACTGGAGCTAGGCAGGGCCCCAGGATACTGGAATGTAAGCACAGCACCTTGGGCTGCCTCTCACCTGCTTAGCAAATCCTTCCTGAGAACTAGAGACTCGCAGAAACACACTACTCCTTTCTAACACAAAGGGGGTTACATGGTTATAGGCCAAGTCCCAACCTGGTGCAAAGCAAACTCCCCTAATAAAGGGGATCTAGATTGATATTTTTCTGGGATGAATGTATCTACGTTTTAGCAATGGGCAATGAGAAATGAAATATATTAATTAAGCACAAAAATAAATCTAATTAGAAAAAAAGAGGTAATTTTTAATTTTGATCTTTTCTAATTTATATCTCTTATTTAAGTAAATGAAATTCAACTAAACTCATTTAAAAATATAATCAAATTCCAAGAGCCGTGTTGCAGCATCTACCAACCAAGCAGATAGAGGGTTCTCTGCAAAAAAGACAGAACAAGTAATTTTTCCTTTAACTGACTGCTCTGGCATTACTGGCAATTAACAAAAAGACATCCAGGGAACTCAGTGCTGGCAGCATTGCAGATGTAGCCTAGAATATTCTGTGATTCTGCTGGCTTGCCTAAAATTGCTAGCCTTCATTCTGATTCCTGTGCTGACAAATGTGGACAGGTGAGCTTGTGGGTCATAATATGGAACTAAACCAAAAAAAATAGATCCATTCATCTGCAATGGACCTGCTGTGGGAGCCAAGGGAAAGTCATTTAATCAGGCTGTGAATTCAGGATATCATCTGTGATTTTTTCCACCCCTGCCCTCTAGTTTGTTGAGCTATAAGCAGTGTGACTGACAAGCTCCCACTGTGAGCCTGGATCCCATCTAACGCAAAGAGTCTTCAACCCGGAAAAAAGCCTCTAGGACAGCAGGAGCCCCTCAAATGATAAAAACTCATTATCTACTTGGTTTTACATCAAAAAGATGAGCATTTGCCATTTCATGGAAAGGTTTAATGACTGTCAGTTGCTACATACTTCCACCGTGTATTCCATTTAATTTTATGGTTAGTGTCAGTCAAAGAAGGACTGTGGATTTATGATAACACACAAGAGAGAGAAACTGCATAGATGCAAATGGAAAATGAGCAGCTCAGGTTAGAGAAAGGGAATGACCTAAAAAGCTGTTCAAGCTATGTGGCCAACACTGGTATGGCAATAGCAGAAAATGGCTCTCCAGCTGCTGGAAGATAGGGCTGGATTACATGTATGGCTTAAAGCAAACACCCACCCAGACTCTCCTCCCCTCTGGCAAGAGTTCCACAGGCAGCTCTGGCCCAGTGTGCTGCGCACACCAATAATTCAGTGGTGAGAGGGTTGAACACAAAATCTACCAGGTTAAAGCACAGGGATTCTCTTTGTTCTAATCAGAACAACATGGAACATCTTAATTTGTTAAAAGTGATGAACAAAAAAAAAAAAAACAAACCAAAAACAGCTGGGAAAAGGGGCTCTCTCTATGGAGAAGACATACCTGCTCACCCTTAGGTGACTACAAATACCTTCAAGTGCACATCAGCTTGAGACACAGTGCCCTGATCTCACAAGCATGGGAAGGTCACTGCTGAGCCAAGTCTTGCCCTGGTGGGAAAATGCAGTATTAAAAGCATTCCATTCCTGCACCATTTACAGTGGATCAGAATGAAGGAAGCAATCAGTTTGTTCTTTAGGAGGAATAATCATAAAGCAGCAAATGGCTAGAAGTCAATATTTATTAAACTGCAAGCCAGTTGTATTTTACAAGTGCCAAAAGTGAGAACATTATTATAAGATCTGATAAATCAAAGCACTGAGAGTAAACACACTGTGTAAGCTACAATTATATGCCTCTGCAAGATCAATAATTCAAGAGGTTTCATCCACATTATACATGATGGCCTATGGGAAGTTGGCCTCTGGAGAGTGCTTGCTTGGACTGAGAGCAGATGCAGGGGCTTTTGAAGAATTTCTGTCTCCAAATTTCAAGGAGTTGACTTGAAAGTCACTTTCAGAGATGCAGGAGCAATAAAATTATCTGTAGTGAGTGTGAGGGCAGCTATTTCTCCAGGGCTAATACCTCGTATAGAAATCTCTACAGGGATGGTTCACACATGCACACCCACAAGCTTTTCAAGGAGTGCTTCCCTCCTCAGGGAATGCTGAACAATCAGGATCTGCCTGGTGCTATTTAAGAACCAACAGGGTATGTGTAGGACCACCTGTTTGGTGGTGGTGCTGAAGTGCCCTCCCCAACTAAAGGAGCTCAGCAGAAGTGCTCTCCTCACTCTTGCCACAGACTGCTCCCAGCACAGCACCTCACTGATCAATGCAAGCCTTAAGCAAACCAGCATGCTGGTTTCTCTCTCACTCAATATGTGCAGACTCAGGGTATCACATGAGAGCAGAGGGAGAAGGGGAAGAACCTCCTCTCTTTCTCTTCTGGACAACACCATCTGCAGAGGCAGTGGCAGATATCTGTAGCCAGCCAGCTCTACAGAGGACCATGGGGAGCCGTAGGAGAGAATTGATATTGTGAAGAACTATTAGAGAGATTTCTCCTCAGTCCTCCTGCTGTGCTATGAAACTCTCACTTCTCATGTCAGCAGCAAAACTTGCCAGCATTTTGTTTTGAACAGGTTATTCTGGTGTCTATCTGTTGATGTAAATACCTCTGTAAAGCCCTACAAGTTGCTCTCTTGCATTTGCATAATCAATATCATTCCTTCTGCCCTCCCTGGGAGAGCAGTTGTATTTTTCTGAGGAATGCTCTCAAACACAGAGCCTGCTTGACCTTTACCATCTATCCAAGGCCTGTTTATTTCTGAGCCTTTTTGTTTAGGAGGGTACCTGCCTTGCTGTGACTCTCTTGCAGTCTGCTGGAGAAGCCTCCATGCTGAGTCTACTGATTAGCCAAAGATTCATTTATCAGCAGATGAGGTTATGAGGTTGTCTTAGCTACACTCCCCAGCAACCTGCTTGATACTGATTTCATTTGCAGTAATAGTACCATAAAGTAAACGGCCTTGCCTTTGTTATTTGCTTTAAAGTAATCAATGCAGTGTGCAACTCATTCACTCTGAGGCTTAATCAAATTAACTATATTTGTTCCCCACTTATTGCTATGGATTTCAGTCCTAATTAAGCTCCTAATCCATGAAGCTGTTTTCTTTCTGGGGATACTATGGGAAAGGCTGTTCCCACCTCCTCCCCACTCTCTCTCTCACAGGGTTATGTCACTTGGAAAGCTGTTTCCTTAAAGAAGATGCAGTTACTCCTGCTATCAAGTTGCCAAAACTCAATGCCATCGAGATTCTAATTAAAAATCTAAATAATTTGACTACCAGAAGGGTAGTCAGTTAGTTGAGCTCATCAGAAATACGTTGGCATATGCCAACACAGAATCTCATTTTCTAAGGATGGCTTAGTTTTTAGGGAAACTTCAGCAATGTATTTATAAAACCAGATTGCTTCAAGAGGCAGTAACTCTCTCTAGTTGGGAATACTGTGCTTTCATAAAGAAACTGAAAGCTTCCTCTCTTTGTTTCGGTCTAGTAATCCTCCATCAAAACTTCTGAACTTTTTATTCTACTTAATACATTTGGCAGGAGGACGGACACTTCAAAAACACTGTTTTCATGCAGTTGTTTGAAACAGCTGGACAGGGAGGTGAGAGACCCAAGTCAGTGCCCAAAGAGCAAGAAGCTGTATATGAATGAGTTCAACCACATCCTTAGTAGACAACGGAAAGCTGCAATAATTAATGTTTAAAACAATGAACTCCTATTAATACAGTCATCAAAAAACCCAAGGAGATCCATAGCAACTATGATTAGTTGTGAACAACTGCTGCTTTTGAGAAACCCTAGCCATCAACACCTCACAAGATCACATCATTTCAAACCTGCCCAAGAAAAAGCAAATATCCTTATATTTCAGGCTAATTTCTCATGATTGTTCAGTTAAGCATAACTATTATCAACTGTGTCTTGGCATTTTGCCTAAGAAAAGTATATTAAAATGTTTTAAATAAAATACTGCAAAATTAAGATGAATAGGAACCAGGGAATTATTAGGTCTTTTTCAAATCAGAGGGGTTTTTTTTCCCCCCTAGTTTTCCCTAGCCATGTTTTTGAAAGGCAGGGGAATAGCACAGCAGGGACATTATTCAATGTTGCTTGTGGAAATTCTTCTTGAAAATATTTAGATATTACGCCTCCTACCCAGGAAGTCCCACTTAATTTACATTATGCATTTCTATATTAGCCAAAATCTTATGTACCTACACCAGTCAATGCAAATGCTACAAAAAGAGGTCTGAGTACATCTGCAGTCACCAAGGCATCGAAAGTGCAAATAAGAACTTGGGCAGTTGTGCTGCTTGGAGGCTTTTCTGCTCACAGTTTAAGTAGGATTAAAATAGAATGGACTGCTACTCACAAAACTCAAGCATACAAGTACATATCTACATGCTTTCACTTTTATGAGAACTGTAGAGTTGATGAAAGGAACTCCAGCATGCCCTCACTGAAAATGTCTGGTTAAGCACACATCTAAAAGCTCTCCCATATAGTGATCACAATACATAAAGCCGGCCAAGCGGAGAATATTAGGATGAAGGATTTTTGATTCAACAACCTCATTTGCCATAAGCATAACTGCAGTTGTGATTCCCCAGAGGCAGCAGCATTTCAGAGGCATCCCTGATTCTGGCACACGAGCTCACTTGTCAAAGGCATCAGCCAGCAGCGCGTTGCTGTCATAGCTCAGTTATCATTATTGCTTTCCATGGTGATTATGGGTGAGCACCATCTGCACTGTGCACACACATGTGGACAGTGCTGCCTTCCAGCCAGCACCACCATCCTGCCTGTGAGCAAAGGGACGGATCCTGATTGATTTTAAGCACTTCTCAGTATTCGTACAAAATATTACTACCTCAAGTCTAAAGCTTTAAAACTTGGATGCTTTAAATTAAGCCATTAAATCCATACTTACTCAGTGCATAAGTGTCCTGAATTCCTGAACAGCTCACTAAATCAAATCTTGCCTAAATCAAATCAATCATTTTTAAGACATTTTTTTAAAAGTCTCAGCAGGTGACTTTCCAGGGAAACCTGTGGAGCCACTGAGTTTGAATTGCCATTAGAAGACCTGTGTTGCTCTCACAAGCTGCCAGGTTTAAGGGCAATCCCACCTCAGTGAGAGCCTAGGGTAAACAGGACTCAAGTCCCTGCTGCAGACCCACTCTACTCCAGACAGCAGAGTACTCCCCAGTTACCCCACACCACCTTCATTCCTGGCAGATACAGAATCTCTGCTACTTTTCAATGAACTTCCTAGAGAAAGAAAGAGTTATGATGTTTTCCTCTTCTTTGCCCTAATCATTACACACAGCCTGACAGTATTTCATGGTGGTGCAAGAATGAAATGGAGTATATTCCTGTGAAGTGCTCCATTAAGCAACAGCAGAAAATTAAAAAGTACCACAAAGTGATCAGAAGTGACTCACTGTCTCCTCTTGACTAGAAAAAAAAAAAGGTTTTGAGGGAAAAAGAGGAGAGGAATCACGAAGCAGGTATCATAGTTGTGAAAGTTACCAAAGGAGAAATGGCAAGAGATTCTTCAGACTTCATACAAAACAGGGCAATGGGATTGCAAATCATGTTAGAAAAGTCTAGAAATAGATTTTGTACTTTGAAGTAAAAAATCTGAACCCCTCACTCATTTACCCCAATCTGTGGTTATCTCCCCAAAGGCCTGAGTTTGGCCTCTTGCGTCTTGCTACCTCTCTTCTCCTTGTCTGCCTCATTGGGAGAGGTGACACCTCAATCCCAGTGAAGGCTTCTCCAGTTAACAGAGACACCCACACTCCCCACTGCAAACATACACAATTACATCCCCTCTGATGAAGGCATTCAGAGGATTACTGACAGAGTATGGATGGCATCAGTCAGATTTCCACTGAGAAATGGACAGCTCTGGAAATACTACACATGCTGCAAATGAAAAGGCATGTAATGCACAGAATAACATCATCAGAATAAAAAAAATCCTCCCCAAACCACTGCAGAGCTTTCTGAACCTGAGCAGGGTAAGTATGGCTCAGGAGCTATTTTCCATGCCAAGGACAGAGAGAGATATTTACTCTGTAAAATCAAGCCAGAAAAGAACTTTCAGACACAAGTGACTCTCAAAGCCAGCCCTCCTCTTCTACACTGCAGCTAATGCTGAACAGCTCTGTCCCAACACCACAGTGCAGACACCACACCAGCACAGGGACTGAGCACAGCCATCAGAAAGCTGTGCACTAAAGGGGCAATCAGATCATCTGCAAGGCACAACCAAAGCACCTGGTCTAGGGCACCTTTGCCCAAAACACTCTGTCTGCACAAAGATTTGATAATGCCTATTTGAGAGCTACACATTCCCAGCCAGGAAATCTACTCGGTAACACCAGATAAGTGTATTTTTGGGCACTGCAGAATAAATATGAGAAGTTGCAATTTCATGCTGTTTCAAGGACTGACAGACAGCACTGTGAAAATGTAGCACCGTAGCTTTCCTGCACAGGACTTTGAGCTCCTTTCTGCAGCAAGATCATAGAGTGGTTTGGGTTAGAAGGGACTTTTAAATATCATCTGACCTTTCAATAAGCAGGAGCATCTTCAACTAAATCAGGCTGCTCAGAACCTCATCCAACCTGGCCTTGAACACTTCCAGCGATAGAGCATCCACCACTTCTTTTGACAACATGTTCCAGTGTCTTACCACCTCATTGTAAAAAATTTCTTCTTGATTTCCAGCCTGAATCTACCCTCTTTCAGTTTAAAGCTGCTATCCCTTGTCCTATCACTACATGACATCATAAAAAACTTTGACAGCTTTCCTGTATGCTCCCTGTAGGGTACTGCAAGGCTGCTATAAAGTCTACCAGGAACCTTCTCTTCTCCAGGCTGAAAAACCCCAACTTTCTCAGCCTTTCCTCATTGGAGAGGTGCTCCAGCTCTCTGATCATTTATGTGGCCTTTCTCTGGACTCAATCCATAAGTGTCCATGTCATTCCAGTCTTGGGGACCTCAGAGCTGGATGCAGCACTCCAGTGGGGTCTCACCAGAGCAGAGCAAAAGGGCAGAATCCCCTCCCTTACCTTGCTGGCCATGGTGCTTTTGGTGCAGCCCAGGATATAATTGGCTTTCTGGGCTGGAAGCACACACTGTCAGATCATGTCCAGGTTTTCATCCCTCAGCACCTCCAACTCCTTCTCAGCAGGGAGCTCTCGATTGTTCATCACCCAGCCTGTGTTGGTACCAGGGGTTGTCTCAACCCAGGTGCAGCACCCTGCACTTGGCCCTGTTCTACCTCACGAGGTGCATGTGGGCCCATTTCTTGAGCTTGTTCAGGTCCCTCTGGATGGCATCCCAATGTGTAAAGATCCACAAAGCCACTCTGTTAGCCTATTCCAACAAGGCTTGTGGTGCCAACACTTGCCTACTGCAATGGGCCTGCAACCATTACAGGTATGATGGCCTCTGTGAGCTCCTGAAGTTCATCCCCTCTGCTCCTCGTGGTTATTACAGCATCAGAAGGAATGGGGACCAAGAGCATGACAGGGACAGCTTTGAACTGAAATTCCTGCTATCCATACATGCACAGTTGCATGGACTCCCTGCCTTCCTGCACTTTTTTCTTTCTTTTTCATATCTGTCAGCTAAAGCAAAGATCCAAATGCGAAATGGAGCACTTGGGAAAATTATGTGGGTTTGTGGTATTCCCTGGGGGGCTCCGGGTCTGTGAGGCAATGAATGGATTATAATGAGTCATAAATATAGTACTTTCATTGGTGACAGGATCCCATTCTGCTATTCATATAATGTAAAGGCAAACTGCCCATTTTCTCCAGATCAGTAATCTGAAATCTCAAAGAGGGAAAGAAAAATCAAGAGAAAACATCTCTAGGTACAAATTAAGCAGACAAATATGCAAGACAACATACTTAGCAGGAGGTTTTGGAACTTTGAGTAAGAAGAACAGGTGTGATTGTCTTTTAATTATTTTGGAATGTAATACCAGAACAGCTAGATCAGAACAGATGCACCATATTCAGGAGAGGAAATGAGGATGCAGCTGTACTTGCGATCACTCTTTATTTTTGTGACCCCTTTGGACTGCTTCTGCAGTAAGGCACATCCTCAATCGCTACTGCAGGCTTTACAAATTAGAGCTATCTACAAAAATCACTGTCCATCCAGAAGAGGTGAGCCTTTCTTTCTCCATGTGAGTCACCTCACATTAGAGACAGCTGAGCTCTGGCTTACCTGCTCAGCCACAACTTCTCACTGCCTATTTGCCTGCTTCTGCTAATGATACCAGCTTCCATTACTGTGACAGCAAGCCTAATATAGAGATCTTTTGTATCCAAGCTGGTAAGTAACCAGCTTACAGCCTGTCTGCTGTACTCTGTGCCTGGAAAAAACTGTCAGTCATCCTCCTTTAAGGCAGCATTTGCATAAACCAGATGGACCATTCCTTCTCTGAAATCACACCCACGGATTGTATCCATTGCACATGGCAAGTTTACATGGGTTAAATTGAATGACAGGAGACAGATTGCTGATTTCCAGTAATTACATGGGCCATCTTCCTGGGCTTTTCTGCGTAAAAGAGGAACACAGTTTTCATATTTCAGGCTGCAAAAAGTTCTGCAATGGTTGTCCTCATTGCAGCCTGATTCTATTGATAAGCCCCTCAATGTCCCTGCACCACACTGATGTCAAGAGCGAATAAAGAACAGGGTATCACGTGCCTGCAAAAGCAAACCACTGTTTGCAGCAGTTCTCAAAAAAGGCCTGAGAACTTCTTAATTGCCCAGACTGCACACAGGTAGCAGGCATCTGAAATATTAAGCACAAAGACATTCTGAATCAGTTCAATGCCTTTGTAAGAAGGATGGAGCACAGGGATTTAGGGGCATTGAGGGAAGAGGGTATAAGTAAAGACATGCAAGATGATAGCAAGATCTAACTTTCCTGAGCTTTGGATCAGTACTGTACCATGAACCTATGGAGACTTTTGGATTAAAATAAGAACACAGGATGCAGGACAAGCATATATATTGAATCAGTGGAGTTTGTCTGCACTCTAAGAGCGCTAATAAGCACACAGCTCCAGCAGAGCACTGAGCAGAGATATGAATGCCAACACGTTTCCAAGGCTGAGAAAGAAAGATTCTTTCTTGATATTCTTCCCAGCTGTTGCTAAGAAGTTTTGCTGGATTTTTTTCCCCTGTATTTGCCAGGAGACCTTTCTAGCAAATTTGCATATGGATATTACACACTTAAATTGGAAGAGAAGGAAGAGAAATCATGGCTCAAGTGAGAGGATTCTCTGGTACTAGCATAACTAAAAGAAAGCAAGTGGCATCAATAAAAAGAAGTGGCTGAGGCTTTTTCCAAAATAGTGGCTACAGTCACTTGTTTTCTTTTTAATGAAGACTGCTCAAAGCAGTGTTGAAAATCAGGTTACTTATTTTGGTATTTCAGTCCATCCAAACAGGAATTGAAGACAGATTCAACTAAGCAAAAAAGAATCATGAATACTCCTATGTGCTTTGTACTTCAGAATTCCCCCCCGCCCTGCAGTGTCCGTTTTCATATAAAATGTTTGCACTCCATTAGAATAGCAAACCAGAATTTCTTTTCTACTGACAGTAGTTTTTTGAGTTTTCACTTTCATTTCCATTAAAGTTTCCATTTCCAAAATAACTTAAGGATTTTCCCCCTTCCTTTTTCTTTTTTTTTTTTTTTTATGTGCTCGTTTGTAATTTTAGACTGCCATTCCAACAGCAACCCCCTGCTTCCTTGCAAGGACTTTCAAAAACCTTGAAAGAGTTATGCATCCAACTCCCAGGCATATAACTTGTTAAAGCATCGCTGGAAGTCCCAGCCCATATGGAAAGCAAAAACAGTTTTCCAGAAGCAGACTTACGATCCATCAGAAGGCCAGTTTTCCACAATTTGCAGCCATCAGTGGCTCCCAGCACTGTAACTAGCTCCACATGTGGGCATTCCCATCGGCTCCAAGAGAACTGCTCATAGCTTGAAGTTAACAATTATTATGCAGACCTCACAGAGCATCTCCTGTCTTTCCATCTCTGAGAGATATTATTAAGAAAGGTCAATACTTTTATTCCTGCCGCACAGGTGAGGAAATGGAGGTGATATGACCGGGCCAACCTGAATGGCAGGGCCAGGATAAATACCATAACAAGGAAAGGCTACTGGTTATTATCCTGCTTGTAAAATGTTTAATTACCAAAGCCTCATAAGAAATTATATGATAGATAATCCATTTCCCTGTTCTCCCTCTTTCCCGAGCACTGATTCCAGCTAATCATCATTCATGCTTTGTGCCATCACATGAAAGTTAACTACAGAGAGAATAAAAAGAGTATTTATACAGCTAAAGAAGGATTTACATAGCTGGTTCCTTAGGAGCTTTTACCACGTACTGGATCAAAAATCAATTTTTAAAAAATTGTCTAAATAAATACATATTTGCCTTATAGACTGTAATAGCTCATTCAGAGTCCTGATGGTGCAGTGAGTAAACAAATTTCCCTCTTGGATATTACTACAGGAAGTCCTGACTCATCCACAGGTGTGCAGAACCGCTCACCTAAACCACTACTGCTCTGGAGTTCCCAGTGCAGAGGCTTTGCTGCTCATACCAGATGGACCATGGCAGGAGGAGATGCCAGGTCTTGTGACATTCTCAGCCTTATCCAGAATACCCTGCTGTTTGCTATGCCTTTCCCAGCCTTTGGCAAGGTAAAAATCTCGTGTTGGTTTTCACTTTAAATAACAGGTGTGCATTGCATCTGTAGCTCTGTAATGCAGAGGGCTCGCTCCCTACTTTATTTGTGACAACTAGGCACCTAAACCACTAGAAATACACTAAGGGTCAGTCTTTAAATCAGCAGCAGAGGCTTCTTGCTGCCTGCCCTACAAGTTTGATAATTAGAATCCAACCTTCTGTAGCAGAAGGGCTATATATATCTTAGATCTAGCTCATCTTCCACTTCCACTTGACAAGAGTTAGTTTAATGTTAAAAATTATGTTGTTTTAGGCCTTCATGCTTCTGGGCACTGAGAACAGAGTAGGCAGAGCTGTGAATTTGTAATCTTGGCATGATTTTCGTTTTCCATTTCCTTTACTGGCCACTAGTGGGATATTACAACAAATATATTCCTGGCAGAACCAATTCTGTAAGAGATTTCTATCTCCCCTTGCTTAATTATTTTTTGGCTTGGGCTTTCTTCTGATTATACTTAAATTAATTGTGATATGAGGGGAAGATTTGAGTTTTTTGGTCTCAAAAATATTGAAAATATTTTTTTAAATTCTGTCTAGTGCAGGCAAATCCAGAGTGCCCATGAGATAATTTATGAAAGCCAAAAATTTCTCAGGTTTTTGATGCCTTGAAAATCTTATCATTCTCCTCTCATTTCCATGCCAAAGTCAAGAATTTTGTTGCTTTAAACAAAGCACTTTCTTTTAAAGCCCATATCATCTACATATCCCAGACCAGAAAGACAATAACCTGTGTTCACCTTCTGCTGGTTCAGGTACCAACACAACATCCAGTGCTCTGCACTAATACTGGTCAATGTTATTAATTCATGTAACACGGGTTTGGGGTTTTAACTAAATTACTCACAACCCTGGGCTGGTCCACACAGCAATCCCCCCATGACTGGAATTTAAAACAAAAAAATAAATGGAGTCTCTTTCAACTTCTAGCCATTTTCTTGCCTGGGGCAGCAAGAGTGTTTCCTGCTGTTGGTTCATTTTGTTCAATAGCTTTTTCCATGGACAACTCCCTCATACCTGATAGCCCCCAAAGCTCCACAACTACCTATCACTAAACACTGCTGGCAGAGAACCTGGCACCTAATTTTATGCACCTATGTAATGTGTGTGTAAAAATGACAACAAAAATTGATTTAGCTATTACAACAGGCAGAGCATTGCCTCTGCTCTTTTTGTATTCTGTTGAGTACAGATGGTGCTGGAAAACCCAAATGGAGGGCTGGTGCAATCTGAAACAGGAGGCATGTATTTAACATTTACAGCAAGAAATGCAAACACCAAATGCAAATAAATAGGATTTCCCACAGGCACCTTCTCTTTTGCTGCCCAGTGAGTACTTTCTAACTAAAATGTTGGTTTTAGTATTGGATCTGTGTGATACAATAAGCCTTACACAAATTGCTGCAGAAAGTCTACGGAAATGCACATTTAGATTATATGCAGTTACAAAACTGGTGTTTGGGGAACCATCTCATAAAAATGTAGTTTGCACCCTTGGGGTTTATTTTATAGGTGGATCTAAGCAGCATTTTATATGATTAGAATCAAGTTTCTGCCATGATTTCTAAGCTTACTATGTTGGCTTTGCTATCTCTGACTAGACGTTTTTCACTTCCTGCATATACAATGTTTAAAAAGGAACCTTTCTCTCTATGAATTACTTGAAATAGCTTGAAAAGACATGGCAAGCAATTAGATTACAACATTTTATAAACACTTGCAATCCCTCATACAGGAAAATATGCAAGGGGGTGATATGGAAAAGAAAAATTCTTTTTAAAATCCCACAAAATTATTTCATAAGAACATGCTTTCATGTTTTACTATACATTTTTCCCAACTTATGACTAATTTCACTTATCAGATATTATCTTTCTCCCTCAGGAATTACTTTCCTTTTCAGTTCTTTTCCCCAAAGGTATAACATGTCATAAATTATCTTCTGTGAAATGTGATTATTTTAGATCAACAATATTCCTCTCTTACAGGGGCCTCAATACTTCTGAATCAAAACACTTTTCATGTTAGAAAATCCTCTAATTCATCATTCTGCTGGAATTTAGGGAAGGATTAACAGCCTCAGTACACAGGCATGGAGTCTGCTCTGGCTAAGAGGAATGGGCAGAGTCATTTGGCCAGACAAAAGCCACTGCTTCAGCTTCCACAAGACTTCTGCTAACAGGCAAAGCACATGCTGGACTTTGATACTAGCCAGTCACAATCCAAAATTCAAGAGGAAATTTTAAGAGCAACATTGGATGCCTTACTTCGAGCAATTTATTCTCTCACCTTGTGTATACAGTAGTTCATTGTACAAGTTAAATCCTTTATAACAAGTTGAAAGGGGAAGTGGAAGGGCAGACTGCTTAGGGAAATATGGGTACACAAACCGTGGTGAGACACATCCAGCATCTTCCAGAATGCCCTTTTCATGCTCTCCTCTCACTAAAAGGCTGATCTCACTCATTGACAGCCACGCTGCCCAAGTTGCTTGTGGCTTTCATTCTAGGGACACCCAGAACTGGTCTGTGCTATTTGTGCAGTTAGCAGCTGTGTTGGCATTTGCTCATGCATAGAGAGAAGGAAATAAACTGAGAGTAGCAGCCTAAGCTTGCTATTGATTTAGTCAGCAGTAATTTATGGAAGATGCTTGCATAAAGTTCATTGTTTAGTTTCTCTGACAAAGATTTGTCTATTAAAGAGAAGTGTTGCAGGTCCAGGAGTGCTGCAGCAAATGCAGATTAAGAATCTTTCTCAGTTCCTGCAGTCCCAGAAATGGCCCCTGGAGGAGAGTGATCCTCAAAAGTACCCAGTCTCCTGCTGGCAGCAAGCACAGACGGATGAGAACAGGCAACTGGTTCAAGCAGACAAAAGAACAACAAAGCAAATTAACCTTGACATAACTTCTGCAAGGCTTAAATTTTGTTTAAAAATTTAGACAAATTTAAGATATTCTCCAGGTGTCCATGGAGCCTTTACACTGTGACTGATTTGATTTTCATCTGTGCTAGAGACACAGTGCCAACATTAACTGCGTAGGTACCCTGACATCTGGGACAGTGCTGCACTGATCACACACAGATTCAGACAGGGCTTGTGTATCTGTCTCAGATAGCTCAGTCTTTGCCCAGCCATGACTCAATTTGTTCTTAAAAGCCTTCATACCACAGGAATGAAATTTGGGATGGACTTCCAATCTCTCTTCTGGAGATTACATTGAACACACATGCTCACACTCTATCATTTTATGCTTTTAAGTTAGGTGCCAAAATGATTCAACTGATGAGGCTGCTGGAGGGTGCCCCAGAACAGTCAGTGAGTCTGCCAGTTCCATGTCAGCCTCTGATGGAAATGTCCCTTTTGCCAGCTGCAGTAGGAGGTGTGGATTATCTCTACAAAGTATCTCGCCTCTGTCTTTCAACTAATTCTGCTACTAGACATCTTGCACTTTATTCCCTAAGTAGCTCAGTGAAATTAAAGGAGTTGGAAATATGGTTAAGTCTGATCCTGCACCTGAAGTCCACAGGACTGCATCTGCTGTCATGCCACCAAGAAGCAGGACACAGAAGTCACTCCATGTCATTGCTCTGCCTCCTGCAGATTTACAGGGTAAGGGAGAGTCCCTGCTGTGAAACCTTTACAGTCTACGCAGAGAAACTACACAAACCAAACCAACACAAACCAAGGATGTAGCAAGCTGGGAATAGTGTTGATACAGATACCTGCAAGCCTTGATTTGGATGTCCAACTTCAAGACCAGGACAAATGTCTCCAAAACAAATGAGCTATCTGCTGGATCTACTGTCTGCATTCAGGTGCTGAGCAACTCTCAGTGGGATTGCATAAAATTTCTGCCCAGTGGACACAACATCACTGCACAACAGGGGAGAGCACTTTTATAGGGTTTGTCACCTGATACTTTCCAGACAATTGATTCATATTCCCCTATATACTTTTTAGAACCAACACAATTTTAAACACCTGCATGACAGATGCATATGATTAACTGCCCAAGAATCCACTGCCATATTACTTGACATGTTTGAGCAACAAGGTCCCAAACTGAACTTGTCCCAAGCCCATGAGAAGGGATGCAGAGGGGATGTGAGGGGCTCAAGAGAGAATCAGTAAAAACTTTTGTCACATGCATTTGAGCAAATAATTGAAGAGGGGAGATTTTTGCAAGCAGAAACAGATTTGATTCCCTGAATAAATTATTAATTGAAAATCATTCACCCAACTTCAATAAATAGAGAGAGTCTCTCATTGCTTTTTTGGGGAAAAAAGCCCCCATAACATTCCACAGAAGCCAAAAAGGAAATATTAGAGATATTATTTACACTCAAACAGAACAGATTATTCACAGGGTGCCGAAAGAAATCTTTCCAATTAAGTGATGCATCGTACTGTCAAGAAGCCAAATTTTCAGAAGGCCTCAGCACCCAGCAACTCCTGCTGAGAGCAGTAGCCTATTGAAAATCTCGCCACTTCATGGGCATGCCTAAATAAGAGCTGGCAGGTTTGGAAACCTGCCCCTGCCTTCCCCCTGGCTCCCCCTCTGTGCACTCTACCTTACACAGACCAGCCCACACAGCCACATGTTCTCTCTTTAACGTATCTGCAAAGTGACAGTCTGCAGCATCTTCAGATACAGTGAGGGAGAGTGTAAAGTGAAATCTCTGCATCCTTGCCACCCTTCCAGCTTTTCCCAGCTCCCCAAAGGGGGCAATGCAGCCCTCTCTCTACAGACTGAATGCTGGCAAGAAGAAAGTAGCAGGACCAGAAGAACAGACTCTCTAGTTATAATAAAGCTGTCAGGGTTGACATACAGTATCTACTGCTTTTCCATTCTCCATCTCAAGCAGAATGGAGGGATTATGCAGATGAGCCACTATATTGTGTCAGGCTCAGAAACATTGTCCTGTATGCTTGGCATAGCCTGAATTCGTTTCTATATCCCTGAATGCCCACAGCTATGAACTGTCTTGGTGGGATAAACACCTTAACAAAGCTGTTTAGCAGATTTAGTAAATGGTTCTGGCAGGCAAAAACACTTCTAGTGAATGAGAGAATGTGCTCTCATCCCCCTTCCTCACTTTCAAAGCTTTGAAGTTTTATTTATGATGTATGTAAAAAATAAGACACTTAATCAGGGCTCATGGGCTCTTAAAGCTACGCTGCTTCTTTCACACAAGCACAGAAATGTCATGCCAGCTGTAAAACCTCTTCCACTTCCCAGCCACAGAACAAACCACCACAAGCTTTTCAGTCCTAGTTCATCCCTGCATTCATCCACACTTTAGAAGGGATGAAGAAAAAGAAGGGAAGTTTTGGATGCAGCCACCCCATTCAGGTAAAGAGAAGTCAGGTGAGGTTCTTCATTTCCCTCCTCATAAAACACATCTTCTAGAAAGGAGGTAACACAAATCCTCAGCCACCTCAAGAGGTGTAGAGTCCAGAAACCAAGGAGTTTATATGGATTTGTCAGGACTGAATCCCTGTATTAACACAAATGCTGGCAGCAAGTCCTGTAACTGTTTCACTGCTGTTTCCCCTTGTGCAAAAGTTCAGGCCCAAGAAGGCATTTTTCATGTGCAAATATATAACCAGTCCTGGTCACTCAGCCACCCAGAGCCACTGCATTTTTCTCACCCAGTCTTTACATCTGTATTTTACTTCCACCACCACAACACATGGTCAGAACAAACATTGCATCGTCTGACCTCACCCAAGGCTCCTCTACAAACTCACACAATCAACAATAATATGGGAGACCATAATAAGGTTCTTTAATATTATTCCTCTACTGATTACACTCTCCCAAAGTCAGATAAATTATACATTATTCTAAAGAAGAGTGAAAAATTAAAAATCCTTAACTTGAAGCCTTTCAATGGAACAACTGCTCTAAAAAAGATTACACACTTTAATCCATTACAGTACTATGAGGAAACTGAAGCCACGAGAATTCATCCCCAACTGATCTCTTTTAAGAAGGTTACATCCCAGTGCAACCTGAAGTATTAACAGAGCAAAAGCTTGGGCCAGATGAAGCCTGAATAGAGTAGAGGTGCTTTATCAAGTTATCTCAATTCCTTTCCTGCACCGGGAGCACCAGCAGTTGATTACAGTGAATCATGACAGCATGGACTGCTAAAAAGCAAGCATTGTAATTTGATTGTTGATCTGGTATCTATTCTTTCTCTTTTGTGTCCCTCACAGGGAGAAAAATAAGAGGTAATAGCAAATCAAAACAAAGAAAGCTTTAAATACCAGGCTAGCACATTACCTTGTCTTCCTTGTTTGGTTAGTATTTTAAGAAAGAATTGACAGATTTGACAAGATGGGTATCAGAAGACTTTGAAAGAATGCCAAAGCTACAGGATCTAATCAAGCCAGACTGTACAGCCAGCTCCTGCAGAAGAAAGGGCTGTGTGCAGGTGGGCTGCATACTAAAACTCAGAAGGGCAGGCAGTCACTGGAAGTTTTATCCCTGATTTTAAGGAAGCACAGGTCGATGATTGATGTTGAGAATCTCTCCAAACAAACAAACTGAAAAAGCTTCTCCTTGCACCTTACCCTTCGTTGTTAGGCAACCCACCCACCCCACTCCTTCTTGTCCCCCACACCCTGATTAGCTCCATTAATTTGGCATGAAGGCAGGCTGGAGTTGTGGCTGATTGCAAGTCTTTGTCATGCGAGGCATGAAGCTGCCGCAGTGCATCTGAAAAATGGCAGGCTTCTTTGCAGCACATTGCCATGAGAGGCCAGGTCCACCAAGAATATCACCCGAGATCAGTTTTAATTTAGCTTCTATTTATGACTACTCTGTTTAATAAACTAATTTTGTTTACTGTGCAAACAAAACCACAAGTCTGGGAAGGTGAACGGATTCATAAGATGGTTTCAGGAGAGGCCTTCAACCACAAAGCTGCACATGAAACTAAAGGCTTAGACTGTGACAATCTCAAACAATGTCTCCATGATTCTGCTTAAGCCTGGGTTTATTCTTTACACATTTCTTTGAGTGGGGGAAAGGTGACAGACAAACAGGAAATAGTAAATAGAGACAGTAAATAGAGACAGATTAATAGTAAAGAGAAATTGATTAATAGCAAATAATGATAAATCCAGTTGTCTTATACTTTAGCAGCAGCAGGACCCTGATTCAGGAAGGCACTTGGGCACAATTAAGTGCTCTTTCTACACATTTCTCTAATGTATTAGCTGATTTCCTTACAGGTTCTTTGTAATTTCCCATGCAGTGAAGAGATGGTCTCAGGCAATTTTAACTACTTGTTCAGCACCTCTTCTCTTCCCTGTGATCCTTTTTCTGCAACAGCCACTCACCACACACCCAGATTCACCTCTTCTTCATTAGTCTCTGCCCAAGTCATCTTTTTCTGTGTAGTCCCTGCTCTGCACCAGTCTTGCTAGTCAGCATCCCCTCTCACAGCTTTCTCCCCAGGCTCTGTACCTGATGATTGTCTTCTAGAGTCCTGTGTCTGACCTCCAGGAGAAAATGATTACAGTAGCCTCCTTTGCTGGATGCCTGCTGAGCAAAAAAGGTGCAGGAGCTGGGGAGGGACTTGGTGACATGTTCAGGGTTCTTAGATGAAACCACTAGGAGAGGAAAACAGAACAACAGCAGGGTCATATGCATTGAATCCAGTGCTCTTCAGTAACTATGCCTGAACGAAGACTAAGATTGAAGCACCTCATATCCTATGTTCCAAAAAGAGCCCAGCCAAAAAACTGGGTCCCAATGGCATGCAGTGCAGAGACATGGGAAAAGTAGAAAAAAAGTGGAAAAGTTAAGCAAAACAGCAAATTCTCTCCAGGCATTTCTGCCCCTGCAGCATGGCACTTAAATTGAAGTCAGTGTAGGTGTCAAAAATTTGTTACTGCTGTATGCAGGAGATGTTTCCCTGATATCCACACAAATGCTGCATCTCTCCTTTTGATTTCAGTAAGATCCCTTGGAGCTTTTCTCTGAGCAATCACTTGTTGAGTGTCAACAGATATTTTAGCTTCACATCATCCATAAAGGAGTCCAAACATCAGAGGCCAAAGAAAGCTGCACTTCTTTTGTCTATGAACAATAGTGTTTAAATAGTTCTTAAGCACTCCCAACAATTTGCATTCCTTTTTTGCAAAAATGGGATGATTCCACCTGACAGATGGTAGGTTCAGAAGAGCCACAAGTTTTCCAAAATCAAAAGGAAAAACTACAGGAAAGGATTTGGAGAAGCAGAAGAAAACATTTCATAACCTCTACAGACAGGAACCTGTGAGTAGCAAGTGAGAACTTTCATCTCATTTCTCATCCAAAGGACTTTTAAATGTTTCTACGTATTGTAAATATCTCATTCATGTTAGCCCCTTTAGCACTGCAGGTTTAACTACAGCAGGTTTATACATTACAGATACAAGCCATGGCTGATGAAATTCTGCTGAAATACAGTACAGCAAAACTGAAAAAAATTTAGTGGAGTTTCTTAGGCTTGATGCTCCCCTAATTAAAACCTGGTGTTAGAACAATCTCTTACTGTCACCCCCACATTCAACCATAGTATTTTTTACTGCAGTGTAGACTTTCCATGTAGAAATCCAGACCTCTAATCCTCACATTACTGTTTCACATCTGACATTCTAATTTATGCCAGTGCAAAACAGGTTTACTGCACTAGCAAATCAAAGTAGTTATTTTATCCTAGTTTAGATGAACCAAGGAAGCTCCCAGTAATGAAATATTAGGTGTTCTGCATTTCAATGTTACTAAGTTGCAACCTCCAAATTTGACCTTACAGCATCTAAGGAGAGACAATTAGCATAGCTCACTATGTAAATATTCCAAAGTCATCATCCTTTACAACCAATATAAAAAATCAGGATTGCAGATGCACCTCAGAAATGTTATTTGCAAGAGTAAATTTGTGTATTTTATTATTTTCATTATCTGCATAGTTTCTGTTAGTGCACTGACACCTGGGCAAGATACACACATCACATCTTTTCTGAAATAATTTCAAGATCTGTCCTTAGATATAATGGAGAGCTGGTTGGAATATTTATTGCTAAGACAAGTATTTTTCCCGGAACTCTTTTCAAAATACACATCATATTCCAGATGCCTCCAAAAATTTTTTTTCTTTTTGACAAAGAAAGACCTCTCAGATCTAGGGTCACCTTTTCTCTTCTTATTAGAAAGACCTGTAAGTTGAAGGTACAGCTATTGATGCTATATAGTATCATGAAAACAATCAGAAGTTCCTGGTGTTCAAAACAAGCACAAGTTCGCAAACTTTTTTTGAAACTCTGAAAGCTGTTGTGAAACGAGTCTGCTTCACTGCAGGGATCTTTTCCAAATCTTGAACAAGCCTTCTCTTTTCTTGTACATCCACAATTGTACAGGGGACAGAGGAGAGAATTGCACAACACCTCAATATTTTCATACCCAAACTGAAAAATTAAAACTTAAGTTAACTCTGAATTTTTCTACTATAAAAGTGAAATAACATCTCTATAACCCCTTAGAGCATTTCTGGCAAACCCATGTTCTTAAGAATGGCTTTTAATGTAGCAATGATGTATAAAAGGGTTATCCAATACTGGGTGCTAAATACATGAGAGGCTCTGACTATGGTTTCCAGGGGTATCTCTGAATCCAGTAAATTAAATCAATACTTAATGTCTGTGAATTTTGATTGTACCTTTGGGGTGAATCAAAAAAAATTTTGGCCTCCGCTGATTAAGAAGACAGACAAAAAATGGGTATCAGCTGAGATTTGCTCTGTCCCTCCATATACTCTTTTACTGGCAGAGATACTAGAACATGTGGTACTTGAAATCCACTTCTTTATTTTCCATATTAAACCGCAACTGGTGTGAGGCAAATCCATAAATCTGCCAAATGAATCAATGCAGCATTTGCAGAATATAAAGCAAATCTCACAAATAAAGCTGGCAGAATGAAAGCAGAGACACAGAGCATGTGGCAAAGCTCCTACTGGTGAGAGCAGAGGAGAACACACCCAAGGGTACCTGCAGAATTGATGCAAAGCAGAGAGCAACTTCTTAGGGTGTGATTTTTCAAGGAATCTAAGATGTCAGGCACCCCAATCCCACTTTAATTCCACTTATCAGAAGGTTCAAGCTGTTCCCCAAACAGCTGGGACCCAAAATTTCTATTACAGTTTTATGATTTGTTCCAGCACAGCTCTTTCTCTGACACTGGCTGGAACTCACTTTGCACTGTATAACAGCAGTGATACTAACAAATATTTGCTAATACTTGCCAATATTTGCTCTTACTGCTTTGTTACTCTAAGCATCCATTTTTGATTACTGATGCCACACTTGGGCTGATGACTGAAACTAATAGTCTACCCATCATCACTGGGCTTTACACAGGTCTTGCAGAAAGCGAAGAGACAAAGTTGTTCTGGTTGTCTGGAAAAAATTACAGGCATTATCACTAAGTTTAAAGAGACCAATCATTGGAAAATGCCAGCTACAAATTGATTTCCATGTTGTCCCATTCTGATGAATAGGCAGTGATTTGGGTTTATTCCTCTTGCTTGTCCTGCCAACCATCAAGTAACATTTCTCCTTGCCAGTCGTTGTCCCTTTCCCCACTTGGCAAACACCGGTTTGCTCACCACTGCATCTCCTTCTGTGCAAGAAGCTGGCATGCAACCGCTTGGTTTGGATTTCTTCCTTATTTTTGTTAGCATGGTCTATAGCAGCTCAGCTTTGGGGTCCTGGCTGAATTCCTTCCAAAGACCTTCTGTCCTGACACCTCACTTGTCCAGCAGCAGCCTAAGAGCTGTCCCACACAGAGGCAGATTTTAAATACCTATTCAGTGGAAGGTAGGTATGGCTGAGCACAGTTCTGGTGATAGTCAAGGCAGTAACATTTCAGTTCAGAGGAAGGAACTTAGCAATTCAGAGGTCCATTTCTGGCTACCATACTACAGCACTCTACCACAACACAATTGTTTTCTGGAAATACACTTGCCTACACCCTCAGCAGCAACCTGTCTGGGCTATAGTTTCTGTCAGGAATGGGTTTGATATGAGAAAGAAAACTGCATCTTTTTCAATACAATCAAGGATTGAGCCTCAGTCCTTCAGTTCCAAGAGCTGCCTTTGCTGTTGAAAGCAACAAAGATCAGAAATAGACTCTACTCTCACATCTTCAAATCCCAAAGGATTATGTCAGAAACAGCAGGTGATCTCCAGTCCTGCTCTATCCTCTGCACAGATAGAAAAGGACTTAAAAGAATGAAACTGAAATTTCCTCCCTATGCTGGTTTTTTTCCCTCCACTGCTTTTCAGTTTTAAAAATGTGAATAAAATAAAATAGATAAGGGGATTTGACACTCTTCAAGTCACAAAAACACACAAAAAAATAGGGAGAGGGGCTGGTTTACATAAAGAAACAAATACATAACCACCAAAACAACAAAATCAGCAAACAAGAAATTGTTTTTGCCTTTTGGCTATTTTCTGATTTCATTTAAGATATAATAAAGCACTGAAACAGCTTGCTCAGAGCAGTCAGGAATCTGCCTTTGTGCTGAAAAAGGTCCTGAGCAACCTGGCCCTGCTCAGGGTGGGTGGCTGGACTAAACAACCTCCTGAGTGTATCTGGTGCCTCTGCAATACTGCCACTGCTGTTGCACATTCTGTCATTTATTTGTGCAAGATAACTTAAAACAGTTATTATTTTTGTTCAATATTTTTAAGCAGGAGTATCACCAATATAAAGCAGGATCTCAAAGCAAGTCCTGAACCTCTCCTTGTTTGTCCTCCACCTCATTCAGAGCTGATGAGAAACCACCATAGAGAGAGAGAGAGCTGCATTACAGATATACTTGTACTACTTTAGCCACAGAATCCTGTATGGGCTGGACAACTCTCTTAATTCCTCCAAGTGTAAATCACTCTTCAAACTAATGGGTTAGAGAAATTATAGCAGGAGAATGTTATTACCTTGCAGTGTTAAGATATTACCCTTTAAGATATCTGAGCAACCAAAGCCTCTGATTTATCTGTGGAGAAACTGTCTGCACAAATGCTAAGCTGAAAGAGGTGTGTACTCATATGAATTTCAGAGTCCATGTTTGCACTAGGGAGGAAAAAACCCTGAAATATCCTGCAAGGAAGTCAATACATCACTGCAGACAACAAGTAAATGTTGACTGCAGTCAATGAGTAGGATGACCAGACACTGCAGATGGGCCATGACAGTAAAGGAGCTGACACGTCTCCCAGAAAATGTACAAACCTCATTTGCTAGGCCAGAACAATATTCATGGCTATCAAACTCAGCACCAGAGAGGGTATTCTGTCCCAACCACGTCCATAGAGGGTACCCTGGACTTGGAGAAGCATCATTCTTTCCTCTGGTTCTATTCCCCACTCTGTGTCCAACCCACTTCAGAACAGGGCCAATTCCTTTCTGGCTTTTCCTGAACTCATTACTTTAAAAGATACCCACATCCATCAGCTTCTTATCCACAGTCTTTCCTCTCTTCTAATATGCAGAGGGAACAGCTCTAGATCTAAGAAGTACTTTCCTGGCCTTCTCCAGATCCCAGCCCTGCTCCCAACCCTATAAAACATGCCCATGGACAAAGCAAGCATTAATTCAGTGGATTGCTCTTTGCCATGTGTGACTCATTCTGTTCACTATTACCTTACCTTTACCTCGATTTATTCCCTCCACCAATAACTCCTTTCCCAAGTCAAAATTAAGTTTTTTGCACCAGTTTTAGTCCAGGCTTCTGAAAAGCTCTCAGCACCGATGACTCCAAGCAGCATTTCAAAAAGGTATAATTCACCTTTAATTTCATGTATGAAAAGCTAGAAGTTTTCAGACATGCCCAGCACAGCAAACAGAGGCAGGAATGCATTTCAGCATTAGTGGCTAACCAGGAACTACAGGAGCAGACCTCTGAAAAAAAACTTCTTTTTGACACCAGCCATGTTTAAATGGCAATATTGACACAATTGTCTCATTCTTCTGGGTAACTGAGTGTTCCATTTCTGGTCCTTTGTTACCCGTTTCAAGAATAATCTTCTGCCTTATGTGGCAGGGGAAGGAGGGCAGGCAGAAATCAACGTTTCTATTGAATAGGAAATTCTAGTAATTCAATCTTTTTTTTCTTCTGTGTAAGAGAAAATAGAAGTGCTTACAAGAAAGCATTAGCTTATTTTTTTTTCCCTCAGAATGAAAGAGTTCAGGAAAAAAAGCTGTTTCATTTTTATTAAACAGTTTCTCAATTGAAACGATTTGTTTTACCTTGCTGCCTGAAGAAGTTGCACTTCCTTTTGCTGAGCCAAACACACACCAGTCATGTTATTCCTGTTCCACCAAGCCTGCCTGAGGCACAGCAGACTCATTGCTCCCTCTTTCAGCAGGAGCACATGGAAATACCACATGCCACTTCAGATTCCACAGACTAGGATGATGCATCATCTCCTTACATGCCACACAGTTCTTCATACAGAAAACTTCCAAATTACTTGGGGAAGCGGCTGCACAGAAAACAGATCCACACTGACCAGCCTCCTTAATCAATACAAACCCCCTTTCACTGAAACAAAATTAAATACTGTAACCTTCGTTTGACTCAGTTTCAAAATCTATGTAAGTCTTTCATTCACATATCACAACATAAAGTGTTGTAAAATTGCTTGCATCTTGGCATTGTTACAAAAGCAGGTAGAGTTGCAAACCACACATTCATGCCTCCAAATCACAGTCAGACCTCATTCCACACTGCTGAGCCTCAACAGAGCTGATCTTCAGCTGATATATCCCTTCTGAGTCCACATTTCCAAGCTCATCTGTCTTGCCATACAATAACAACGTCAAGCCACTCAGATCCTCGCAAAGCACTACTGCACACAGCTCCCAGCATCCTGAATTTGATTTACTCTCCTTCTCAAGGATCTTAGCCTCCTCACTTCACCATTTGCTTGTAGAAACATCTGACTGCAAAGCAAAACTTCTATTGTGGAAAACTACTTCCTCAGTAAGCAAGGAAAGGGTAAAAACAAAGAAGCCAAAATACATCTCTTTACCTTATATATAATTTTGCTATTACCAAATATTTTAGACAAAACATAAGAGTGTGTGGCATTTTCAGCAGTTTATCAAAAACTGCGTTACCAAATACCCAGCAGTCATAGTGTTGTCATGCTCTTTGTTGAGAAATCAACTTTGCCCTGAAAGAAACCATGCCATTGTTCTCTACATTCATCCTGCTATGCCACAGGGCAGCTCCCAGCATTACCAATCTGTGTGCCTGTGGAGCAGCCATTTCCCTGTTGAGACACACACAGAGGGGTGTTGCTATTTTTCTTCCCATCACCGGGACTGCAGAGCCAATTGGAATCTCCCAACCTGGAGAGACCATTGAGTTCCTGAAAGTGGAGAGAAATTGTTATCCTTGGAGTTCTGGTACCAGCCCAAAACTTCTCTGCTTAGGGCTGGAGATAACAGAATGAATAAAGTCCTGCAGAAAGGGTGTTCTCCTATTCTATGTTCTTGCCCACCTGCTTGCTTCTCATTAAATAATGGCAAGAAATCAGACAGCTTTTTTTCCTTTCCCTAGATGTACATATTTTTTGGCATAGCATTCCAGCTCTACAAGTGTTTTCATGATCCTTTTCCAGCCTGACTCTGCAGTTAGTGGTGTTTGCACAATAAAGTTGCCAAAATGCAAACTTTGGAGCACTTTAATCATAAAGATACTAAGTTTTCCATCATCTGACAACTTCTATTAAATCTTTCACGGAACTCATTTTCCTGACTCAGGGCAACCACAAACTACATTATTTAAGTTGTAAATTACAGCCTTTTATACTATTTAAAAGCTCAAATCACCTAATTGCTAAAGAGATTAAGTATTTCAAAATCATTTTTCTCTCCAACCTTTCCCATTAGGATTCGCTGAAAATGAACTAGCACCCAGTGGACCTGTTTCCTCTATCATTAAAATGTGAGATCAATACAATGAAGATGAATATCAGTACTACTGAGTCACCTTTTTTGTGTCTCCTGTTAAACTGCTCCAAGCACAGAATGCAAATGTTTCCATTGCTTGCTACACAGGCTTTAACAACTCAAAGACCACCTGAATGCAGTATACAAAATTCACTTGAATATAGTACCACTTCCTGCCTATGAAGAACTGAGTGGCCCAGGACGGGCAAACAAAATTGTTTGGGTAAGCAAGGGTAAGTATAACACCATGTAAGACCATGATTAAGGCTAGAAAAATAAAACTAATTTTTCTCCTCCCCTTTCTGTCCTTTTAAGCATTTTTTTTATTAGGAAAAAATAGTAGAGGGGCAAGAAGCAAAAACATCACAAATCAGGATAGATAACGTTTTCCCCTTTTCACAGTTTGAAGTTTGGGTGAGAAAAAATGGTTAACTTTCTCTAGCCTTTTCTTGTTAGAAATGATCCTGTAACTTGACTTGCATTTGCACGTGCTCTCTAACAAGCATAGCAAGAAGAAATTGTTGACCTTGTAAAAGCATAACCTCTAAAAGCAGATGGGCAGAGACTTTTCTTTAGCTAGGCAGGCCCCTCTTAGTACAAGTTTCACATGGTTAAGAACAACATAGAAAGCACAGGAATGGTCATACTTGGTCAGAGCAAGGACATACCTACACCCATGGATGCTCTCATACAGAAGCCATCTCCCACTCATCACCTTAGGCATCCATTAACAAGCAGGTATTTTGTCTTCCTCATGGTCTGTGGTTGACAGACAACCCCTGGTGGTCTTCGGGACTTTGAGCCAAATGTTTTTATGTATTTAGCAAGTTTCAATCAAGTTATTTTCAATAAAGCTCAAGAATGCCCACCAAACAGTGAAAGTTTTCATCATCAATAAATGGCAACCACTATATCATGTGGCAATTGACACTGCAGATAAATTTTGATGAAGAGTCATCTCCTCTTGCTTTCAGATGAGGTGTCTCTGGTTTCTCCAGAGACACTGCCTGGGGTTGTAATTTAGCACTTAGGACTGGAATAGTGGGGAGCTGGAGTGAAACACAGCAGAGGAATGTGGGTGGCACCAGTACTTCAGCTTCAACCATCAGTGTGTTGCTACATGATTTCAGCAAGTGTAAAATCACTGAGATCATGCTGGTGGTGTAAGTTGAGTGGTGAGATATATATTTTTTAGATGGGGGACAGGGATGCAGATAGCACCCTAATTTGATCTCCTAGCCAATGGCAGCAGCAGGGAATGGTGAAAGAGATAATGGTCCAAACACAGATCCTGCAGACCATGGGGTCCACAGTGGAGCAGAACACCCAGTGTAAGTACCCCTGAACCAGAGAAGGTGAATGCCCACAGAAGACTGTTCTTGTGAAAAGCCAGCCCTGGAGAAGGCTCCTGACTGGACCCGTGGCCCCCACGGAGAGAGGAGCCCACTGTGGAGGGGAGGACTGGTGACCTCACAGGGGACCCATGCTGGAGGAGCCTGCTTCTTAGGGACTGCATCCCAGGGAGGCATCCATGCTGGAGCAGTTTGTGAAGAACTACAGCCTGTGGGAAGGATTCACACTGGAGAAGTTCCCGGACGACTGCCTCCCAATGGGAGGGATCCTGTGCTGGAGAAGGGAATGTATGAGGAGTCCTCCCCCAGAAGCTGAAGAAGCACCAATGACAAGGTGTGAGGAACTGAAGACTCCATTCTCATCTCCCTGTGTCTCTGAGGGGGGAAGGAGGTGGAGAAAAATCAGGAGTGAAGATGAGCCTGGGAAGAAGGGAAGGGAGAAGGGGTAGGTGTTTTAAGATTTACTTTTTATTTTTCATGTTCTTACTCTAATTTGATTGTTAATAAATTTTTCCCCAAGTCAAATTTGGTTTGCCTGTGACAACACTTGGTGAGTTGATCCCTCCTGTCCTTATCCCAAGTCACAAAACTTTCCTTATCTTTTCTCTCATCTGCCCAGGTGAGGAGGGGAGCCACAAAGTGACTTTGGTAAGCACCTGGTGTCCAGACAGGGTGAACCCACCACATCATGGAATAAGCTGCTGGCTAGCAATTATCTCAGCAGAGGTGAGCACACTGGATGCTGCCTGAATGCTGCTGACCTGGGGGTGTTGGTGCAGCAGGAATATACCAACCTGGCTTTTGAGCTAGTAGGATTTTCTTGTTGCTCATTATGTTTGAGCTCCACAGAAATGTAATTTCCCAGGGGTCTGGCACCTCAGTCAAGACCATGTTTCTGAACAAAAGAATGACTTTAGCATAAGCACTTCCTTATAGCAGTGACCCTGCAGGAGATGAAAGCTGTGTTTCTGGTGTCACTTCATTAATAGAAGGCCTTTATGCCAAACTACAGCTACTTGAATGGATTTCCCATAGATTTTTCACGAAGTGTTGGGATCGCAGCAGGAAACTTGTTAGAAGTGACCTCATCAGAAGGGAGAGAAAGGTGAGAAAAGGTGATAGATTCATGAAATCAATTTGGACATGCATAGCTGATATTTAGAGAGTGAATTTCCTTTACTTGTTCCCTATTTTTAATAAGTCTCCTTCACAGTAGAAACTATTTTCTTTTGCCTTGCCTCCCAGGGTTTGTCTTTTAAGAACTTGCCTCAAATTGCCTAAAAGCAAAGCAATCAGCTATTTTTTTTGGTGAACCACTGACTTTTTTCGTACCACTCTGGTAATGGATAACTTCAAAATGGGATAAGAGATCAAAGACTTCCGCTAGCCTCAGGGCAGGTGAGGTTTTGGAAGAATGCCTCAAGTATTCTTCTCTGTGTGCAGTAGGAGACACCTTGTACAGTGATTAGCAGTGTTTTGTGTGTTGCCCCATCATTCCCCCCACTATCAGTCTCAAGAGAGAGGCAGAGCCACACTCCTTTAGTGCCTGGGAGATAATCACAGTTTTGCTACCAGTGGGAAAACACTTTCTCTTATGTGTAGCAAAACCAGGTAACTCCGTACTTTCCTCCAGTTCATCTTTAGCCATGATGTCCAGCATGCTGGGGAAGGTCTTGTGATTGAGCTTTTGACCGTGTCTTTTTACACCTGCCTCCTCCCCACCCTTTCAGGGTTTTGTCCACCTGGAAGGTATCCTTGCCCACGGCCAGTGTTGGGGTTGTTTCTCTAGAGATGAAGCCCCTAAAACCTATAGATCATTCCTGGTGGATTAGTCCACCTGCTGAGGAGTTCCCCCAAGCCTAAAAACTACAACGGTTTAGCCCCTAACAGGGCCACTCCCCAAGTTACTCCTACCTTATTGTTATTGGGTTTATTGTTTGTCACTCTTATTCTAAGTTTATACCCAGTTCTGGAAAGTTCTGTATTCCACAGCTGTTGATTCGTTGTTCACCCCTGTCTCCTCCCTTCCTCTCTTCCCTATAGTTGTTATACCCCAGTCCCTCCCTAAGTCCTCCCCACTCCCGATCTCTGATTGGTTTAACTCTGTTGTATTTAAGTTCATGCATGACCCCAGTTCGGGGCTCTTAGCCCCCGGATCCAGAGTGGAATAAAACCCTCTCTGTTGCCGAGCTAAGAGTCGCTCCTGTTTCTTCGCTGACAGTCTGGTGATCCAAAGGAATAACCCTCGACCCTCCGACACCTCTAGCTTCTGCTGAACCCCTGTGGTTCCCTCGTCTACCCACCTGAGGGTTAGGGTATTCGAGGACAAGCAGATAGCAAAAGGCAACCACTGGCAGTAGGCTGGGGACACTAGACAAAATAATTACAGGCCAGGAGATGGAACTAGATGATCTTAAAGGTTCCTTCCAATCCAAACCTTTCTGTGGTTCTATGATTCCATGATTGTGGCTCTTTCTTGTTTGTGTTGTGTTCACCTGTGTGGTCTCATCTGACTCTTACACTAAAGCTGTACAGCAGCAAACAATTTGCATGAAGAAATTTAGATGCCATTTTGTTACCATTTGTTCTTAAAAAGCATTCTCCATGAAAGAAACACCCCAGTCTGAAATTTGCCCATGGCAATGTGTGGTAGCAGCTCTCAAAACCTTCTCTCTGAACTGACAGATCTGTCTAAATTGGTTGCACAAAGAACTGGGAACTAGGGAGCATTGGAGGAGACCTGCAGGTTGCAAGCAAGTCGTAGAGCTGACCACAATAGCTGGCAGTCCAGTGGACTGAGTTTCCCTAGCTCCGAACCTTCCTGCTAATAATGTCCCTTTCAGGGGCTTCCTACTCCTATGGGTGGTTGAGGATAAAAAGGTTGTTGCCTTTTTAAAGTAGAGACAGCTGCAACAACACAGACATCTAGTCACATACTTTTTATGTGATAACACTGTGTTATAAAATTCAGTGCAATGTGCTCCATAACCAAAGTGAACTGAATAGAATGTATTTTATTCACACAAGGGACTGCTTTTCATCTCTCTCCCACTGCCATCTGCCCCAAAGTTCTATCAAGGTTTTTTCAAAAATACTGTGTTTCTCTTTTTCATAACATCTCAGATTTCAGTGATTGTGCCATCATTTTAAATGCACCCACCTTGGGAGAAGCGCTGGCTGCATTAGCAATGTGGAGTTGAGGTTCAGCAGACATAATTTCTAATTCCAGCCTTGCCATTGCTTTACAAATACAAGCAAGCCATAGAGACATGGTTGAAAAATTATTTCCCCATTGCACACAGATAAAAAACTTTATAAAAAACCCAGTATCTTTTCAGCTGGTGGTCTTCAATAGATTTTTTTCAAAGGACACACTGGCTCCAGATTTAAAAACTGGTGTGCATGTGTGAGTACAGGGTAGAAGTGGAAGAGAGTGCTTTGTAAAATAGAGGAGAACTACAATTTTAATGCAGAGTTTCCAAATGGAAAAGTGCCAGACTTGCATCAAAACTAATTTTTGAGTGGAAAAAATGCAGTTTTCTTCTAAAACTTCCATTTTTTACCTGTAAACATGTCTTCAAATAGTTCTCATGCCCAGTATATCAGAGGTTGAAAAGATACGGACTGCAAGCAGCTTCTGTCCTGCAATAAGTACTGTATTTACACTGTTGCAGGCTTTTATTTGTTGATAAATGAAGAGGAGTAGGTAGGACTAAGGCAGAGGACTTCATGCTGAGCACTTTATATCAAGCTGATAGACTATTATGATCTAAATAACTAAATATATTAAAGTCCCATTACTTAACGCTAATGACAATGCGAGGGCGTATTTTCTAAACAGCCTCTGTCTTCTCAGACATCAGTACGCAGCAGATTACAGGAACAGAATTTCAATAATCACTCATATTTTTCTTCTAGGCTTCAACAACATGCTACGCTTAGAAAAGACAAAATGCAATTCAATTCGGTCCCACCAGTTCTCCATCCCTCCCCACAGCTCTGCAATGGGCTTATCAGGGCCTTGCCTGGGTCTGTTCAATTAGAGATGATAACTGAAGGTATTAATCACACATTTACAAAATCCTTCACAGCTGGAGACACCCTGAAAATTATGTGATCCAATGTACGTCCACCTATTTATGTTGCTATGACTGTGTTGTCCTGGGTCTGCAAGAAAGATATAATCAAAACTTAAACAACTAATGGATTCTCACTTTTAATGGGTTGGGCTTTCAGCCTTGGAACAGTAACTTAGTTGCCAATGATCCTCTCCTGAGTTTCATTTTTCCTTCCTGCTGTTGGAGGGAATGGAAGAACTCATCCCCAGAACACTTAGGAGCACGCTTATCACTAAAATAAAAAACCTGATGGAGCTGCTCTCAAGTCACACCATTCACCACCAGGTATGGTAAGCTATTTCAAGTGATGTGGTATCAATTCTACCAAGTTAACCCCAACACTAGGGAACATACTTTTTTCCTCATATTGGGTAAATCAGAAACTTGAAATTAGAAGTTTGGGGTAGTTCACAATAGCAAGGTAACTGCACAATGTTGGTGACCAAAGGTCAAGGAAAGTTTTAACTTGCAAAGCTAGCCCTGGGTGCCAAAAGAGAGGCACAAGAACCTAAAATATAATTTTAAAGGCAGTCTAAGATGTTGAAATAACAGAATTGGGTGAGATAACAGAAATAGTTGCAAAGTGAATATCCATCTCCCTTAAATTTCTTGTAAATAAGGATTGGAACACAAGATTAGGTATGTGATTCCAGTGGTGTAACCATGAAACACCTCACAAGAACAACATTTTCAGAGATGTCCCCTGTTAATAATCTTTATTTAGTGCCCAGGTGTTTTAAAACCACCTTTGTCAAAAAACTCAAGTGTTTTCCATGTTGCCAAGCCTTAGACCAAGAGCCAACACATTCATATCTGAGTCATTCAACTGCTTCCATTTCCCTCTTTTACAAGTGACACCACTTTCCTTTTCAGCTCTGTAGAGCAACAAGTTACAGGTGCAGGGCTGAAGGCCAAGACAGAGCCACTGCAATTGAAGCTGAACAGACTTTTGCTTTTCAGTAAGACTTCCCTCTTTACCCACAGAGGGAACAGCAAACACTACACCCTGAAACCCTGCCATTGGTCACAGGACTGCTCTTAGGGTTTGTACTTTTATGAAGAACATAATGCCCCCAGCTAGAGCAGACAAGAAAGCATTTGATGGAAGCAAAGGGAGGGAAATTCATCAAATCCAGAGCATTTAATGGAAATTGCCTGTTGGGACAGCTGAAATACTCTCAGTTTATATGGAGGCCTCACCGGTCTCCAACAGCCTGCCTGCTAAGACATCAAGGACCTTTGAAGATCATCTAGAGAGCCATGCCAGAGGTGACAATACTGAGCCTACTTGGGTCCTTGCCTGCTCAAGCATTGAGATGAGGGACAAGCTTTGCCACTGCTTGAGGTGGAGGGGAAGTGGGAGCCCCAATGGCCCCATGCCACATATGTGTGCATGTCCATGCCCACAGTCTGTGGCCCTTACATTAACCCTGACCCAGATGCTCTATATTCCTAATCTTTCTTGTTTAAAAAAAAAAAATCCTCTAAGCAAAGAAATATCCAGCTCTCCCCAGGCCTGTGTTTTCACAGGATGTTAAAGGAAAAAATGGTATTTATGACTGTAGGAGATGCTCAGATGGAATAGGGCAGATTCAGGAGGAAAGAAGGGGATACACAGAGATAGCGGGTTTTCTCCTCCATTCGTTCTGCCCACACCACACCAAGCCTCACATTGTGAAGCAGCTGTACCCTTCCCCATTCACACCATGCTGCCTGGAGCTCTGCTTTCCAGATACACTAAAAGCACACAGACAAGAGCCTCATCTGCTGAAAAATACCTGTTAGCAACACAGGGCTCTCATGGCACTACATAGATTAGCCCTCAGCTCTGCCTTGTGAAAAGTTCTCTGAAACAGTTTTCAGTTTGTATGGAGATGATCAGTTATGCCTCTCTTAATATCATATGTAACATCTCCATTTGCTACAGAACATAAAGGAAAGGTTTACACAATACAAGCTTTTGCTTCAGAAGGAAAGGCACTAGAATCTCTCCTCTGTGCTGCTTCTACAGAACAAAGCCATTTTGATAAGCTCTGAGCAGCAGCCAATGTGAATTCATGCTAGTTAATGAGCAGAAATAATCCTGAAAAAAAAGCAGAAAAGAGGTGCAAGGTGTAAGAGAAGCGTGTGCAACTTGGGTTGAAAACCTTGGGAACTTAATGAAGTTTCTCTGCAAGCAGATGAGATCTTCCAGAGCCTCAGAGAAACTGTCCTTTATTCAGAAAGGCTCACTCACAGATTGTCACCTATCACAAAAGGCTGCACCAAACAGAGAATTACAGGATTTACAATAGTGAACATGTGCATCTGAAATTGCAGTTGTGCCCTAAATAATACATCACTAGGATAGATATTTACACATTACATGTAATTCTTGCTTTCACCTATGTCAGATCCACACTGAAATATATCCACTTAGCAAAAATCAGCCTCCTTTTCTAAAAATCATTAGGAATTTGACTGATATTCTCATGATGGTTTCCATTTCTCTGAAGTCTCCTACCCTTGGATTCCTGTGATTACACTAAAAAAAATCCAATCGCAGCTATTAAAAAAGTACAAATTTACACAGGGACAGTGAAAACAGTTTTCTTATATTAATAAAAAATCCACACTCTTGCAACTTCCTCCTGAATATGTATAGGCAGGGAACAGCTGAGGTGTGAACACTGCCATGTGGCAAGGGAAAAGAACAGAGCTCTCAGTGCTATCACACATGGCTTATTTAGACAAAGGTAAGCTGACTACTATGAAACCAGTCTCACAGCTGAGGTACTTAGGAAGATAAAAGACCTTTCTCCCTTAGATTGCAAGGCAGGTACTGAAGCCATGTAGGAAGTTATGAAAATCACTACCTCCAAATATGACCAAGTAAACCTGAGATAAAAATCAACCTAGTGCATCCAAAAGCATTTTTAAGCACTGCTTTACTACCATCCCAGTGATTACATTTGCTGCTTATTTTTCCTCTCTCTTTCCTGGTCTCCTGATTTTTTGCTATTTGCTAGTCTTTGTTTCTTGCAGAAATATCTGTGCAGATGGCACAGAAGCAGAAAATTACCTCATCTCTGTGTGCAACTCAGAGGCTGCAGCCACAACCACCCAGGCTGGGAGCACAGCCAGAGCACAGAAAGGTTAGCTGCTGTGATAGGGAAGGAACATCTACAGCTACTTCCAAGACCATAACTGGAAAGTTAGGTTTTCCAAAATGGCTAGGAAGACTCTTTTCCCTGGGCCAGGTTATTGCTGAACTAATGTCTTGGTTTTATGTCTACTGCTTAGTGACAGCAGGAGCCAACAGCAGTCACTGAATTCTGCTGGAAGAGAGAAAGGTCAATAGACTCACTCCATTGTAACTCCCATTACCCTACAGCATGCTGACTTTGGTAGCCGCAAAAATAAATTCATTTTTGTCTCCAGTACTGCTGGAAATAGAAACAACTAGAGAAGCTGAGCTCCACAAGTATTATTTTATGGAAACCCAGTGTGATGCAGAGAACAGGTTTCCATTGGCCCTAACTTTAGTCAACGCCATAGAGTGACTGATGTCCTGTTAGAAGATGAAAAAAAATTCTTCTAGCAACAGCACAATGCCTGAGAATCTACTTTTCATCAGAACTCTGTACCAGAACCTTTTTACTATTAACTAAGTTTAATATGGGTTCTGTCATACTAAGGTATAGAGCAAAGTTGTTAGAAGATGGGTCTGTCAGAACAGAGGCAATTAATCTAAGGGCTTTCTTGCATCTGCAACTGACAGACAGAAACCGGAAGTCACAAGGACTAAGAACTGAATAACAGAACTGAGTTTAAAAATTAAAAATAACAAGTCAGACTTAGGACAAGTATTTGCATTTTGCTCAGAAGTGAACAAAATTCCAGTTTGGTGGTAGAAAAATATTTCATTAATCTATTAAATGAATATTTGCCATTTGCTAGTCACCTCCTAATATCAGTCTTTCCTAGACCAGAGTCTCAGGAAAAGCAAAAACACAGTCCCAGAGATGGTTTTTTTGAAACATAGCTCAGTCCTACTGAGCAAAAATTCCTCCAGACTTTCCTGGTAGAGAGATGCACACGGCCCTTGAGGCATCATAACCCCCTTAGACATATGAACCGACTGAAAAAATAAGCCAAGATAACAGCAGTAGGTTATGTGTTAAAGGCTGGTCTGCACACACATAAAACAGCATGGTAGGTTCACTTATGTGCCTTACAGAATGCAGACATTTGGGGATCACATAGGATTTAAGGGATGTTTGTGAGAGGAGTTGAAAGCAGGGAAAGATGGATCTAGGTGATTTGAAAAGGGAAATTGTGGGAAAATAGAGGGGGATAAGGGAATAAAAGGGAGCAATCTAAGGTTAACAGTACTCTGTACACTTCTCTGTCAACACCCTGCTCCTGATTGCCACAATCTTACTTTCTTTCAGATTTCATTTTTTTCTGTTTTTCTGGCTGAGGGTTTCTTGTTTCTGTGTTCATGTGTATACATGGTGGTCTGCAGTGCCAGCAACTGGAAAGGCTGGGGTTAATGAACTGAAGTATCAGCAACTGAAGTGGCACCTTCAGTTACAGGGATTCATGAGTCTGGGGTGCCAGTCTGGAAAGAGTGAGGGTCTCTCTAGACTCTCTCGCCCTGCTGGTTCCAAAAGGCATCTTAATACATCCTGAAGACAAATGTCACCTTTGATTTCACTGTGTTGTCACAAAATATTATTTGGAGCTACCTACAAGGAGATGAAAGGGAGTTGTACATTTTCACTTGTGTTTTGTTACATTAGAGGCTTCAATTATTTGATTATTTTAAGGGAAAATGAAGATTCAAATATCAAAGGCAGCTTTCAAGCCACAGTCTTTCCCCTTATGAATCTTATGAACATGCAATCAGATGTTATCAGATGCTCAAGTTGTCTCCTTTGAGAATGATACAGTACATAGCCACACACAGCTCCCAAAATTAATATTAGGAAATATTCAAATCCAGTATGAAATGCTTAAACCCACATATCTTTGCCATAACAAAACAGAAACCGATTAGCATACCTATATAAGGAGAATTTACTAATTTGGTTTTTCACTGTTATGAAAAAATAACCAAAATGTAGTATTTTATTCACGTAAAATAAATTTGGTTTTCCATATGGATGAGGGGGAAGCCATACATGTTATCCAATCTGAGTAATTTTTTATTATTATTGTTATTTTTAGTTTGGCAGTTGAACCTAAAAATCAATTACTTGTACACTCCTGGATGACAGTTGAAAAAGCAGCTTCTAATCTTGTGTCAGTAAAGGCTGTTGCCATGAGCAGCAAGATCCTCTGACTGACATGTAACCAGGGGCTTTCAGAATAATTTGACAGCTATTTTTCTTTAAGTTTTTTTTCTCCTCTGAGTTTTCTGTTTTGTTTTTCTAACAGGGAACTCTCTTATTATCATTTACACACAGCAATTCCTCTCTCCAATACATTAGCTGAAAATCTACTTGTTTAATTAAGCTTTAGGCTGCAAGCCTTCTGTTCTTCCACTCTAATAGACTGAGAAATGGAAGCACAGTCTCTGCAGGTTTTGCCTTACATATCATCAGGTTGTTGACTTCTTAACCAGATTACTAGAGAGATACAAGGCACTGTACATACAAGGCCTGGCTGACTCGAGTCACAGGATCACAGAATGTGCTGTATTGGAAGAGTCACACCCTGTGCCTGAGAGCATTGTCCAAATGCTTCTTGAACTCTGTCAGCCTTGGTGCTGTGACCACTTCCCTGGGGAGCTGTTCCAGTGCCTGACCACCCTCTGGGTGAAGAGCCTTTTCCTGATACCAAACCTAAACCTTCCCTGACACAGCTTCAGGCCATTCTCTCAGGTCCTGTCACTGATAACTACAGAGAAGGGATCAGTGCCTGCCCCTCCTCTTCCCCTCATGAGGAAGGTGTAACTGCAATGAGGTCTCCCCTCAGTCTGCTCTGGGCTGAACAGACCAAGTGACCTCAGCCACTCCTCACAGGGCTTCCCCTCAAGGCCCTTTGCCACCCTTGTTGCCCTCTTCTGGACATTCTCTAACAGCTCAATGTCTTTCCTGTATTGTGGCACCCAGAGCTGTCCCCAGCACTCGAGGTGAGGCTGCCCCAGTGCAGAGCAGAGCAAGAAGCCACAACCAGCCTGCTTCGATAGAATATAGATAATAACATTATTCTCAGAAGGAAGGAGACTATTTACCCTGGACTAACCTAGTCGAAGATAAGTAGGTTTTTTTGTCTTCTTCTAATGAATAAAGGGAAGAAATGAAGCAACTTTTTCTAAATTCCTGAATTATGCAGAAAATATGCCATTTTCCCTAACCGTGTGTTTTTTAGAGCAGTTACCCTCACTGAATGGTGCGCTGAAAACACACGGGAAGGGACATTGCTGCAGGACACAGCACGACGCCAGGTGCTGAACACAGTGTAACAGCAAGAGAGAAGGATGATGATTTTGAAGTGACCAAGCGTGGCCATTTTTCACGCTCTTGTTTTGTTTGACAGTCTCACACACCACCACCTTTCTGTGTAGATGACAGAGCTACAGTGAAGTTTTAGGATTAAATGAGGTAGTGCTATATGAAAAATTAAAGTTAAGTAGCAAGAATATTGTTGGGAAGAAGTTGCGGGGAGGGGGAGTTGTGGTGTAGTTTTGATTTGGTTTGTTTTTTTTAAGTTAAGACTCTTTACCTATTTTGAATTATTTACAAAAGTGCAGGGCACTTGCAATTTACCACCTATACTGAAAGTTTGCAGGACTTTTAAGAGTAATAAGTAACAGTTATGCAGTAGCCATAAAAGGGAGGAGGGGAAGGAAGAGAATGACAAATGCACCAACATATATCAACAAGGCACAGAAAAACATAATTATCATCATTACATGGCCTCTGAGTACCAACAAGATCTTACCAAATCATGGACAACTCTGAGCCCCAGGGCTGCCAGATGGAATCAATGCCAGAGCTCCTCTGTAGTCTCTATTTTTCCCTTGTTGTACACCAATACCTCCACTTCTACACTTCATTGTGCCAGACCCTCACATCACAAGAGATATAGTCTCTGCTTCAGCTATCACAACCATAAGAGAGCAAATGAGCCAGGAATGCACCAGTAGGGGAGGGAAGGCAGAGGCTGAGACAGGACTGCAGCACAGCTTCTCCGTGTTAGCACTGCCCAGCAGCATCGTGATGCTGATGCAGTTGCACTGCTCTCCCCACAGCCCCTTCTACTCACGGTCCAGGGAGCAGTGACACATGACTGGAAACAAGAGCAGGCAAAACTATTTTTTTTTTGTTTGAGGCTCAAATCTCAGGATCTTGACTGACATCTGAACTAGTTTTCTTTACAAAAAGCAAGGGTTCAGAAGAAACCCACCCTCTAAGTACTGTGCATCTTGGAGACAAAATACTCAGTCTTGAAAGAAATAAAGCAAAGCAAAAGAAAATTTACTCCATCCTTTCATAATCTGCATTCTGTCCTCTTTTCAGCAGTTTTCTCTCCTTAATTCAAACTCTTTGCAACCTTTTACCAATGCAGATGTAAAACAAGTGCAATTATTATAAGCATATTTTCATTCAGCACACTGCACATTATAAGTGTTCTTCCATCACCCTCAATAAATCCCATTTTGAGTGAGCAGACATGTAAAGAATTTTCATTGAGATTTAGGCTATAACAAAACAAAATTATATTCAACAAATCATAACGGACAAGATAGTCACAGATAAGACAGCCCACAGCAGACCAGTCAACATTGATTAGTAGGTTTGCCAAATATATTTGCAGTAGATGGCAAAACAGAGAGCAAAAATAAGTTGTCTTAGTTGAAGCATTTCATGCTTTTCCATAATCTTAAAAATAAGCAATGTAGGAGCAGCACGTTAGTATGCCATACATGCTTGCATCTGAGCACACAGAGTACAAATCTGGTGGGTTGTAGGTGCACTGTTGGAGACCAAATCCAGCCCTTAAAATTCCTTAAAAACACAGCCCAGCACAAGAGATCACAGAAATGTAAAGTATCCCTTCTGCAACACCACAGCACAGGAAATCTCGATCTGTATCTGTAAGAAAAAGTGACCCAAGAGCATCTGTGAGACCAGCAGCCAAAGGCTGCTGCAAAGCAATTACCTCCCTCCCTTATTGTAAGGGAAGAGATGAAGCCCTGGGAAGCAGCAGGATACCCATTCGCAATCAGCTCCTCAGTTCTTCTCTGCCCTCATTTCTCATATTCTTATGCACTGCTTCACCAAATGAGCTTCTGGGTACTCAACTTGCAGGATATGGAAATTGACCATCTCTATTCTAATCTTTTATCTAGGCAATTTTCAGAAATCTGAATTTGCACTGATAGGGAACAGTAAATAAATGTTTGGTGGTAATTAAGAGAGAACCTTCCATTTCTCTCCTTTCAAAACATTCCCAAGTATTCTTATGCTAATTCTAAAAACAGGCCAAAAGGCAATCAAAGATAACAGAACAGCTTCTATCCAAAGAATTCACAGTTAGAATAGGACTCTTCAGGCATGGCAAAAAGGGATAGGGGAATGGAGGGAAACAAGAGGAAGCTTGGAGATAGCAAAACAGTTAAGTAAGGGGAAAAGGTTGTTCATAATCTCTCCCAATTAAGACACTAGGGGATATTGGGAAAATCTAGAGAGGCTCGAATGAAAAATAAGAGGAGTTGGTTCTACAGCTATGTGCAACACTTTCTTGAAACTCCCCATCACTTTATCCTTGCACCTCAAGCAGCAGCATCACCAGTAATAAGTGTGTCCCCACAGATTTCTGCCATGACTCTCTGCTCACAGGGCCCTCACAAAACCATCAGAGGCTGGGTCAGCTGATAGTCAGGGCCAAGAGATTGGTTTTCACATAACTGACATTGTTGGACAGATGGCTGGCATCAGAAAAGCAATGTCCTGTGTAGGTAGGGAAAGACTGAGACAAGCACACTTCCCTGCTGTACAGAAAAGACCTGCTACTTAAAGAACTCCTTTTGCATGGAGATAGCTCATTTTACACTTCACCAGGAAACACACATGCTCCACTGGCCACAGTATACTTCTGCATGCAGACATACCAGCAGCAGAAACACTGTAGAATGACTGGCCATATTCCATCCAACAGTCTTTTCACTTTGGCCAGAGGATAGACATCTCCTTGGTCATTCCTCCTGAAGTTTTTCCACTAACAGTGTCTATGTTTGTAGACAAATGAGTGCTTTTTATGTTCTTTCCTTCCAGACACACAGTCTAGATTTTTTTATTCCATCTTCTCTCCTTGTTTATAATCCCACTCATTCCCCTGTGCATTGTTTTTGTACTCCAAATAGCATTCTCAGTCCTTTGGAAGAGAACAGCATCTGTGAAACTGAGTCACTTCCTCTCATGGGTCATTGATGAAAGCTGAGGAACACCTCACCCCTCAGCAATCTCTCTCCGCCCTTCATCACACACAATACATTGGTCTTTGGTATTTACAGTCCTCCTGACAATCTTCACCAGATCTCAGTCCAAATTTATCTAAATCCATTTGCATAGTAGCATTTAGGAGCAGACCACAGCAAATGCTTCAGTCACCTCTACACATATGACAGCATAGGTGGCCCCATGGCCAAATGGGTACACCATAGAGGATTAGAATTATTTTGGCTATCTTTTTCTCACCTGATGTCGTTTTCCTTTAAAAGAAAACAAGGAAATCACACATACATATGACAGATCATACTCATCACACAGTTACAGTTCTCTTATACTCTGAATTATTTTTGGTGGAAGTTGGGTCCTTCCTGTCCTTTCTATTTATTTGTGGCAGCCCTTCAATGGATGGGATGGATTAGAACACAGGTTCATAAAAAGAAAGACAGTGTTGCAGTTTGAGGTTTGGGAAACCGGGCAGAAACACCAATTGTATAGTGATTTCAATTTGCCTATATGAGTTTCTGGCTAAACACCAGTACACTTACTAAAATTTACCTGGTGTTTGTTGTGAGATAAGGATTAATAGTAGGCAAAGTAGGCTCAAACTTTAAGGAACATAAAGAGAATTTATTAACAGACTTAAAAAAAAAAAGAATAATAAAAACCAGGAATCAGAACGAAACCTTTAGAACACCCTTCTTCCCCCCCTGCCTGACCCCCCCCATCTCTCCATTTCTTTCCCACTGACCGTTCAAAAATACAACACTTCAACTTTTTATTAGTTTACCACCTCTGGAATAGTCTTTTCTCAGCTCATGTAGGGGGAGAAGTTTTCTCTTGCTTTACTATGTTGATTTCCCCATAAGAAATACGATTCTTATGTTTTTTTCAGCCTCACAACAAGCAGCCGCCTGGAAGGAAGAGATCTGCTTGTTCTGGAAAATCCCTCTCACTTTAGTAGCTTTCCCAGAACCACTACAGTGGATTATGACGGCTGATGAGGTACTCTTTTGAGGATGAGCAGTTCTACTACAGCGGCAACGAAATCCCCTTTTCTCATTATTGGCAAGGTAAGTCTTCTATTATTCCCAGGGCAAGGAATCTTTACACAGGAGCCTTAGTCTACTGGCTGTAGCTAGAACATTACACCCTCCCCTTTTTCACTCTTTCAGACCATTGCTCATATATTACAGGGCATATTATGGCTTAGTTTATCAACATGTCTTTACAAGAGAAGTTTCAGCCTCAAAGTTAGGACATCTCCTCCTTCTCTGGATATAAGCTTTGTTTCAGTCAATAACTTGGAGTCTTTATGTTGAACCTTTTGCAGGTGTCTTCACTCTTTCTGCGTAGGGGGAAAACGGACATTTTCAAGTTCCATACTGACATTGAAAAGGTTAATTTGTCTCTCAGTCAGGCGATGGTCACATGACCTCTATCTGTGTTGTTTAAATGTAGTATTCTCAGCATTTGAGTTGAGGGATAGGAGTTCATCTGCACTGTTCTCCATCCAAGCCGCGTCTGAGCTGCAGGGGGCTGGCCCGAGCTTTCTCCCACGCCAGGCCGTGCACGGAGCCGGCCTGGCCAGGTGGGGCTTGCAGGACTGAGTCACCTCGGCCTGGGGCAGCAGAACGAAGCTTTTCTCGGCTCAGCCGGAGCTGACCGGAGCCTACCTGGCTCTCTCTCTCTCTCTCGCCTGCAGCTGCCGTGAGTGACTAAAGACCAGCCCCACTCTCTCCACGCCATCTCAGCCAGCAGCCAGGCCACGTGGCTTGGCCAGACCTCACCAGACGGCACGGAGGGGAGAGAGCAAGGGCTTCTCTCAGTCAGCCAGAAGTCTTAAAAAGAGCTTCTTCAGGTTCTCTCTTGGTTTTATGAGTTCTGGAGGTTGAAATTAGGATCCTCCTTTAGGATATGTCAGTTCTGGCTTGACATCTTTCCTTCTGTACTGGAAACTTCAAATAAGGTTACCCCACGACAGACAGATACTAACATATTTAAGTATATCAGTAGTCCTTTATTCATATATTAGTAGTGCCTTTATTCAATGAGTACTGCTAATGTATTCTGAAATGTTTTGCACCTCTCTGTGAAATTCCAAGAGATGTCTGGGCAAAGCCTAGGCTGATAAGCTTGACATTGATTTAAATGTAGTAGAAACTGGTATGAAAAAGCAAGATAAAAAATACAGTCGTATTGCTGATATTTTTCTATAGCCATTGAGGACTCTAGAATATTTGATTCAGCTTTACAAGGCAGTACAGAAAAATAAGTACCTTTGCAACTCATAAGCCAGAAACTACTGCAGCAGAAGAGCACAGAAAAAAAATAATCAAGTGGTAAATGTTCAATGACACTGTGTCATTTTCCTTCAGATCATTATTAAATCCTTGTGAGCAGGATTTGCGGTGCTGAAACTGGAAGGCTTGTTAATAACAATGCGTCTGTTACATCGATGAATTTCATCTCAGAATAAGATGATTCATTTGAATGGTAGGGATTGTTAAACAAACCAAATGCATGATAAAATATGTTGGTTGTAAGATAGGAGAAGAATATGAAATTCTAAAATACAGTGCCATGGAGCGAATGAGTAAGGACCACAAGACAGAAAGGGAACAAAAACGCCTCATAGTTACAGCAGACAGATAATCCAGCTGCCAGGTCTTCAAGCAGGATTGAGAAAGTGGCCAGAGAATTACCTGAAATTCTCTGTGTAGTCTCAGTGTCCTTACTTAAGCATAAGGGATATACAAGGGGTATACCATACCAGCAGAATTCTAGGGAAAAAACCCACATAAATAAGCTAAGGTCTGGAAAAAGCAGAAAGAAGGTAAGAAACAGTCTCTCCTGTCTGCATAAAGAGATCCCTGATAAGGGAAATCCTCAGTGGAGGAACAAAGGTATAGAAACTGAGAGTGAAGAATTCCAGCTTAGAAATTAAAGAACACAATTTAATTTTTGATCATTTACTATTTCGATAATTAATCCAAGACTCACAGGATGCTTCTGAAGTTGCACCTTAGCTCAAAACAGCACAGCACAAATGTGATGAAGGGTCCCATAAGGAGACATCAAATCCTCTGCCTCACAAAAGAATTGTAGAATTTTTTGGGATCCATTTTCAATAGAAACATGTTTCAAAAAGAAACTACCACTAATACGCTTTAAACTAAGACAATGCACTGGTTTCATTTATTTTAATTCATTTCATTTAAGTGTAACCCATCCCTGCTGGCAGCTTTGTGCAACAGAACTGTCACCATAGCAATCTATCACGTCATTTGAAACTGAGAGGTCTCTGCTAAGTTGGCACTCCCGTGAAAGCTACAGCGAGGGCACTGAAGGCTCTCCAAGTCTGATGCTGAAAGGAATCTGCTATGGAAGAGAAAGTCCCATACATCACTACTGAAGCCAAGTCATCGAGATCAATGGTCAAAAAATAACACAGATGATCTCACATTTTATTGTGCTCAGTTGTAGCTGAGGCAACCCAACCCTAAAGAGCTTAGTGGGGATCTCATCAATGATGAGAAAGCAAAGTCTCTGAAGGCTTCTGAGTCATTCCACACTATGATAAAAACCAGACTATAAAATTTGTTTTGAAGCTTCCCAAGCTTCTCAAAACTCTACTTTTTCCTTTTGCCTCAAGCAAACATAATGAAACACATCAGCTTCATACTCCAAACCCACCCCATGCTGTGCCCTCATTGCAGTTTCAAAGCCTCATTCCCCTGCCTGTCCTGGCTTCTCCTTGCTGTTACCATACCCAGGCAGAGACCCTTCAAGTATCTCCTACCATAAGTGCCAAAGAAGACATCTGATGAAAGATGGTCCCCGTAAAGAGGGGAAAACTATTTCAAGAAAATTCTGCTGCCCTTCTAGATTTACTTCGTGACTGATTTTGATGTTTCAAGCCAAATACCTGCTTAATTTGCCTCTTATAGACTGTATTCACATGTCAAGGATGCTAGCTGTGGATAACCAAGCTGAAATAATCTCATATCAAGGATTCCCACTGAAGCTGTTCATGGTTGGAAAAGTAACATCAGCATTTTGAACATGAGTCCCATGAAAAGATCAGAACTGGAAGAAATGGCAGACTGGAATTTCTTAAAAGAAAACTACCTGGCATTTACTCTTGTTACAAGCTATCCCAAACTTCCCTAGTAGATCAGCTTCCCTCCTGAGGAGGGAATATTCAAACAATCTGCAAAAACATGTCAACTACTAAAAAGATTGATCAGTGTTATCTTGACTATGTTTCAATACCAAATGTTCACTTTGAGTGTTTTATTTTCACCTCTGTTACATTACACATTAATGTCTGATATTGAAAAATAAGATGAGCAAACGATGCCATGCTGCCAATTTTTATTTTGCATTCCCATTTGTGAACACAGTTTTTGACATTTTATCTTCCTAACCCAAGTGAAAACAAATTCCTTAACTGGGAAAATGCAAATTCAATTGTAACTTTTGTCAAACTAAGGAAAAAACAGGAACATGCATTTCTTAAGCATTCTCATGCAAATGTGAACTGCAAGACTGATTTTCTGGCTCAGTTAAAGACTCCAAACAACACTGAATACTGATTATATGCTGAGGCCAGAAAGAGAGAATGGGTTTAGCTGCTTTACTAATAGCAATCTAGCCTCTTTAGAACAAGGGGCAGTGAAGTCTTGAAAATTCTTCACTTCAAGATGAGATGTCAGACTCACAGAAAACTCAGACATGTTCCTTATATATTGGGTACACCTCAGAACGTGCTGCTGCCTTATTTAACTTTTTAAGCATTTCAAGAAACTGGAGTCTAATTCCTGCACAGCTCCCTTTGGTAATTTTTAAAATGTCAAGCAGATTGTAAGGTTCTGAAACAGAAAGTACATGTGGTGGGTAGTATTATAGAACAGGGTCTATCATACAAGACTGTTCACAGTCATGTGATAAACCCTGCTACAACAATGGCAAATGGGAACCCAAACTTGTATTCAGCTAGTTTAACACTTTCTCTCACAGTGGATGCTAATAGAGCTTTTGCATGTTTGCATTTCCCAGCATTCTGGAAAACAAAATTCCTGGTTCCCAAGGCTGCAGCCTAGCTCACCAGCAAGGAGATTGACATAAGTCACATGGAAAGGCCTTCCACTCTAGCAGAAGCTTTCAAGGATGAAGATAGCAAAATCAGGGTGTTTGCTTTAAGTCAGGTAAAGTGAGCTTTGCAAGAGCTTTCAAAAAACAAAAAAGGAACACAGCATTTCCCAGCACAGCTCAAACCCTCTCTTCCCATTCAGCCTAGACAAACTTTACCCAATCACTGCTACTTTGACTTGGGACATGCCAATATAAACAGAGCAGGCACAGATCTCCCCTGCCACAGCAGAAGCAAGGTGCTAGTGAAGCAAGGTGCTAGTGAAGCATGATGAGCCTTCCTGAGAGGATCAGAGATGCTAGTGAATAACTAATTTTTATTTGTTATCTCCTACTTTGTTTTGCACTTTGCTTAGATGGAAAGGGACACGCTCCCTAGTGAAGGAGCAGCCTAGAAAGGCAGCTGCAGCATCTCAGCAGCAAAAGCCTGCAGCTCAACACCTGACAGCAGCTGACACAACAGGCTTAGAAGCACAGTTAGAAACACTGTCTACCAGTGCAGCAACCAAGGCTGGCTGTGAAAACATCCTGTTCCAGCTTCTATGTACTGGGAGGTTAGTTAGGGTTGTCCTGTCCAGGTCCAGGAGCTGGACTCAATGATCCTTGTAGGTTCCTTCCTGCTCAGGATATTCTTTCTATGCTATTGCTAAAATAGCACAACACAGTGCAGCCTCATAAGGCAGGGCCAGAACTATGTCACCACCTGACCTCAGCATGGGTCTGGTCAAGTCTCCTCCAGTCCTGTCAGCCAAGCCTGACAGGAATCAGAGATAGCCCCACAGCCAGGAGTCACAGATACAGTACCACAGCTCAGCAAAAGGCTTCAATTTAACCTGCTTAGGCTGTCCAAAAGAAATCACACAGTGCTGGGTGTCAACTACAGGTAGTTTTTAAAATGTCCTTGTTATGTTCTCACAGAAAGCACCTGTCCAATGTGCTGAAGAGAACTAAATGAACATTTCTGCTTCCTTTAGCTCTTTTAGGGAAAAGACAAAATCTGGAAGTTGGTTTGGGCTTTAAGAAAGTGACTAAAAATATGCAAGTATCACCTTTCATTGTAGTCAGAGGCCAGTATTTCAGCTACAAACACCATATCAAATTCCTGAGGTACGCTTGGCTTTCACTAAAGGATATATATAAACAGTAGTGTATGGGCAGTCTAACTACACATGGGTAGGAAATTTAAACATTCCCATGAATGGCACTACTAAAACGTGCATAGATATATACATAAAACATGTGAATAGTCAGCAGAATTCAGAAATGCTTTCAGAGGAACAAAATGCAACAGAGGGACCCTGTACAATGAGGAGTCAGGCTTTTTCTGGAAAGAGCTTATTTCACTGCAGAAATACATAATTTAGTCCCCTAAAGGCTATCTTGCTCTTTTTTGTGTGAGCACAGCATTGGTTTGTTCCAGCCTAGTAACTGACCCATGAGCACACCCGTTTAGAAAACAGGTACTGCCACTACACAGTGTTTTTACTGAGAAAGGAAAAGTTGTGTCTCTTGGGGCAGCAGTGAAGCAAGTTTGGGATGTGGTTCACTAAGTATTTTGTGAGCTCTGCTCAAGCTCTCCAGTAAGTCAGCCATCCCAAGGTAAGAGCACTACTGCATTTAAAACTGAGACCTCTCTCATCATGATCAAATCATCTTTGCAGTAAAAGAACGAGTGCTTCTAAGGTATCAGAGCTAAGCTGACTGACACTCTACGGTACCCTAGGGGGAGAAACCTCTGGTGAAGTTACCATCTCATTTAAGAGAAATGAGAACTACTTCAGGTAACTTTTATAAGCACAAGGTCCCCATCCTGCTTCTTTACTCATCAGCAGAGGGTTATTTCTAGTCCTCTCTTCAACCCAAACCAAACTGCATGAGATGTTTTGCGAGCAGCTCATTATTTATTGTGCTTAACATGAGCATAAATTTTCAAGCCCATAAGGGATACAGAGGATGAGGAGTGAAAATACACATGCATTTTCTGACAGAAAGAGCACTATGTAGATAGAAGACTTTAAGGCAAGAACTGCTTTCAGTGCTATTAGTCAGCCATACAGTATCAAGACCAGCAGTCTGCCCTCCAGCTCCGTAGGAGAGAATGATTTACTAGTGTCCTACTGTAGCACAGCCGTCTGGTGAAATGCTTTCACAGAGGAATTATGTGGGAAGCTGTATAGTACAAGTGCCGCGTTCTCTGAAAAGGTTTGAAGCCACAGCAGTAGCCTCCCTACCTCTGGCAGAGGCATTTATAGCAATCATGAAAAAGAAGAACAGCAGTTCCCAAGTTCACACATCCTTCTGTTTTCTGTGTTGAGGTCATCATTTTGATTTTTAAAGTCTTGCTTTACACAGATTCTTTTCTGCATCAGACCCATGACAATTGCCAATTTCTCTACCCAAGCAATTAGCACCACTACTATCAGCGGGGCACTGTTGCCCAGCGTATAGTGGAGGCAATTATCTTCAGCTATAAAATGGATTTGCACAAACATGCCATTGCACATCTTTGTCACCTGCCCCACACTAGATCTCAGTTGTTTTTAAAGACATCTCAGCCCCTTTTTCTGTGCTATAAAGTACCACATGGACACATTTGATTTTGTTCAACTCTTGATCCTTGCATACTTAGAAAGCTTAGTTTCACACCTTCGCATTCATTGATATTGCTTGAAGTGATGTATCACAAGAGCAGCAGCTTTATGCTGAAGAGGGTTATTCTAATCAGGCAGCAGTGTCTTTTATAAATTAAAAAATCCACACACATTCTAATTTAAACCATTAGCATGGCCTGTGGTTAGATGACATTATGTTGCTAATGGATCCACTGTGGAATATGACACCAGTTGTGCTGTCCACTGGGATTTACAGGCATATAATACACATGTTTATTTCGACTCTTAAAAGGCTGTACTAATGGCTTCAGCACTTTTGTGTTAAGTAATCGACATTCTCTCCCTTTGGCAGTGAATGCGTATGTAATGCAATCCATGTTTTCCTGGGATAATTGGTCTTTCTTTCCTCAATCAGAAGTACGATGAAATTCCAAACTAGATGTGTGTTAGAGACAAGTTAGGCTTGCCTGTAGGTTGTGACTAGCTTTCTTTGGTTTTCTGTATTTTAAGAATGCCCACTATTTTCAAAGTGGCTGTACTATTTACTGCTCATCTCCTCCCTTCCTTTTGTTTCACTTCAGGCTGGTTTTTATCAGGACTAAAATGCAAAGATTTTTGCAAAGATGCTGCTGCTTCTGCCAGCATCTGAAATGGGCTGAACTAGTAATGGGGTAGATGCAACTGCTTAGGGAAAGGTACTATTCATGAGTAATTATGCTATGCCATCTTCCACCTAATGTAAAGCTTGCTTTCCCTCAGTTATCAGTATCCCAGCACAACTTTACATCTGCATTCACAGAGGTTACTTGTCACCAATCAACCTCTACCATCTCAAGAAATACTAGCACACGAGGCAAAAGAGCAGGTAGCTTTGCAAATACTGCATTCAATATCAGGTGGCCTAGCAAAAAAACCACATTTTGATAGTAGGGATTAGAGTTTGAATGCAACAACTAATCAGCTGAGAAATTATCAACACAGTCATGGGAGACCATAAACTTTCTACCAGATTTTATTTATTGTATTGCAATTATGCAGTGCTGTGGTTGCTGCTGTGGCTCCCAGGTGGTCGTGACTTCATTGCACAGGAACATGATGCATTCCTTTCTGCCACATTACCTTAATGAAAGAACCCCAAAGGGTGCATCCAAGTCTCAAACAGATCCAGAGAGTCACAGGCTTACTCCTAGCAGTCAGCTATGACAAATGAGTCACTAACAAAACATCCAGCCGGTAGCAGCCAGAGAAAGAGACTGATTCTGGAGAAGAAAAGCCCCTTCTTGCTGTTCACTTTTTCCTTAGTAATCTTTCTTGGTGGATCATGGTTCTATTTTGAACACAGATACGTATCCCAAAGCTAAGTTCTCTTACAGTCTACCCAGACCATTGTCCACTGTGCTTGAAATGAAACCCCTCACACAGAAATTCATCTGGTTGGCTGAGGAAGTCCTTTACAAACAAAAATTTCAACTGCCCGCACTGAAAATAGTCTAGAATTGGTTTAGACTTTATGGTTTTAGTTATCAGAAACCTGAGTCAAATGCTCATCTTCCTCTTTTCTTCCCTATACTGCATGAGTTGAGGTCAACCCCATTGCTTTGGTAGAGAACTTGATGATCAGCATGCATTGTTTCAGACTCATTCTAAAACTCAGAACAAGAGAATTGAAATTCTGACCTTTCATTGCATAGTTGTATCACGTTTTATCCCTTGAACCCGACTTCCACTCCTTCTGAGCCAAAGCACAAATTCAGTAGGAAAATTTAGCTTCAGCTGAACAGTACTAGATGCTTATTCTGCCTAAGGAATTTAGGACAACATAGCAAAGCATGGTCCTGCAAACATATGGAACAGTATATGTTTCACGAGGATCTGGAAATAGAAAACTAAAAAATAAACCAGGTCTCTCCAATTTATATGCATGCCACATGCAGAGAATTAAAGCAAAGAAAGTATACAGAAACTCTTCCCCAGGGTGCACTGATATTCCATTAGCCCCCTTTCTTCCCCTCACACAAGGAAAAAAAACCTCTTTTCAATGTCTTGTTGTGCAAGAGAAACTTTCTCAGAAGTGTTGCACGTCACAGTAAAGGGCGTATTGCTGGGTGTTTGGGATTTGCATATTCCTAGTCTGCCACTGCAGCATGCATGCCTACCGGGCAGTTACAGCCTGAAAGTCACCAAGTGACTATTAAATTTCACAAAGGAGGTACGACAGAAACGCTATACTACTATTAATTAGATTTCAACCAAGATAACAATTACCAGGGATTTGTCAGATTTGTCAAATTGTAACTAGTATAATTCCAGTATTATCTAGGGACCAGAGGTAGACATCTCACATTACATTTAAGTTAACTAAACATAATTTATAAAAAGATAAATCCTCAGTACAAAATGAAATCATTTCAATCAAAACCACACAATCTGATCAAATACAAGGGGAAGCTGCTCCTTCTATCTTGCATTTAATGAGAGGTTTCTAATTTGCATAAGTTTTTACTAGGGAATGATGTGTCCAAATTAAAGTTCTCACACACTATTTTTCTCTTTCAAGTATAAAGACTCTGCCACCTGCTTTGGAAGCATCCAGCTGGCCAATCTGTGTGGACAGTATCATTATTAAATTGTCTTCTGCCTCTTGCTGGCAGTGGACCTGACCCACTGCAGCGCCAGCTACTTCCTCAAAAGCGCTCAGCAACCACAGCACCCACTCTGGACAGACAAGTGTAAAGTGGCATCACTTCACAGACTTAAGTTACAGACATTCATTATGTGGCCCAACAGCTGTAAACAATATTCCCAGTCCTCTTTGGATCAGGTACATGCTGACAAGGTGACATTATTAAAGTGCAACACCTACAATCCACAATCTGACACAAAAACTCTCATATCCAGAGTACTCCAGCAATTTTCAAGAGCAACAAAAGCAGAATACAAATGATTCTAAGCTTCCACCTGAATTACGATGCCTCTATGAAGCAAATCTGCTTACTTGCTCTATATTTATGTGTGCTTTCCAGGATCTCAAGTGTTTGGTGATGCAAGACAAAAAAAAAAAAAAAAGGCACCATTAACAATTAAATGTCTTTATTGCAGTACTGTAGTTAATGGGTACCTGAGATTTTTATACTTCCTGCTTAGTTATTAGTGTTGAAAACTCCCATGGCTTACCCTTAGATATCTCTACAGTAATTCCCACACCATTAGCTATTCACAAAATTTTCTGCTATCTATAAATGCACTTATTATGATGTGTGTGGATTTAGAAGCAATGTGTATTAGGATTCCTAATACATCTCCTTCAACAGATACAAGAATCAGGCAGAGAGAAAGCTATTTTGGGGAGGAGGGGTTATGCTCTTTTTAATATCATTATTATTTTCATTGAACCTACAGAAATAACCATCACTAGAAAAGTACAAAGCTTTAATCAAAGCCATTCAAGAAACAGGGTGCAAGATTATAACACTAAAAACCATGTGCCAGTAGTCAGAATGGCATATGGGGAAAAAATGCAGACTACATTCAAAACCAAGACAGAACAAAAAAAAAGAAAAATCTTTCGAGAGTTAGCTTTGTTGCATATTCATGCCCCAATAAATTGCTTTAATGAGCTAAAAGAATGAAGAGGCAACCACGAATGAATATGTTATGCTGAGTATGCACACTTTAAGAATGTCACCAATGTTTCAAAAACTGCCTTCTGCTAGAAATCCACACCTACCCAAACACCTTTTCTCCTCTGTGAATGATTCAGACGGTCACTGCTGACAGGAACGAGGAATTGTGTTTTAAGGATAAAACTACTTAGAAACACAGCTAAGTAACTCTGTTAAGATGCCCACCATACCCCTTGTCTCCCTCTCCCCTCCTATGAATAATCATACTTTAGAAATTACAGAAGATTAAAACCCCATTTCCTCCTACAGGTATGTGTATTATGCTGCTGTGAAAACAAACAAGGGATGTTTGAGAACACAAATATCAAATTAGCCAAAGGAATTGGTTCTTTATCCCACAGAGCCCTACCAACAGAGGCCACCTTGGACCATGTCAAAACTTTAGCATCCAAGTATCATAGACACCTAAAATGGGATACATTCATTTGCAGCTTTTCTTAAAAAGGTTGCCAGGGTGAAAGTCAACACTATTAAGGTATAAAAAGAAAGATAAATATCTTGGAGATGCAAGGGCATTAGATGCTCCTGTCTATAAGTGTTCAGCTGCTGTCAAAATTTAAGTGCTACATTTTTGACAAATTCTATTACTTTATAGGTTTTAGGGTAAGTTCTGCCCCTTACCGTTCCACATTGCTGGCTATGAACTGAAGGCAACAGCAACCTTGCTATTTCATCAGTCTCTGTTTCTCAACTTTATGGAACACAGCACTATTTTTCTTAACCTGCTCAGATTGTAGTTCTCAATTTGATCTTCTACTTCATGGGCAAACAACACTTTCAAGGAGAGCAGCACTTCTGAGTGAGGACTGGACCATTCGCACCTTGGAGGAAACAGGCAGCAAGGGACAAAGCTGATCCTTTTATTCCAATCCTATTACATGCTAGTCCTAGGAAGGTTTTCCCTTCCTCCTTTTAATTATGGGTTTTACTAACAAGGCACATGTGTTTTTGAGCACTTGTTGATGAGTTCAGATTAGATAGGGACAAGGCTATTTCCCTTCGGTAATGTAGTGAATAGTGAAGTAACAAGCTAGCCCAAGAAACAATTTTCACCCAGACTTCCTCCTAATTACCATTCTCATTTAAAGACAATAAAAGGTGATTTCCCTTGGCAAATGAAAGTTTGTTGATATCCCTTTGAAGATCAGTTTAAATTAAATCCACGATATAATTCTAAATAACCCATCTACACACCCACACATCCACATAATTTACTTAACCATCAAGAGATTCAAGAGGCTCACACTTGGTCTTCTTATAACAGGTCAAAGTAGTGCTTTTATATGGGACATGCAAGAAGCAGCCAGCAGGTCTCCCTTCCCATCAATACTTCTATACTTCCTTGTATTACTTGTTTCTTTGCAAACACCTGAAGTGCAATCCTGGCCCAAAAAAAAAAAAAAAAATATCTGTGGCTTGGGAAGTACAACACTCCTCTAAAAAATGTAGGTGAGTCTTCCTTGAAATCTGTTACAAGGAGCAAGTAGCATTGCAGATGAAATTATGACCTAAATAGGCATCTTGTATTTCAAGAATCAAAAAGTTACTGTCCCTACAGTCTCAACATTATGTCCAGAAATAATCCCAGTATTTTACATTATAATAAAATTTGATGCTTGCCTACTTTTTAAATGGGCTGGGATAAAATGTGAATATAGGTAATGAAATTTGTGCATTATTATTGAACTTGGAGGATTTCTAGTCCTAGCTAAGTTTGTCGGACCCACAGTCCAATAAACGGTAATGGAAACAGGTACACTGAATTCTGAAGTGATATATACAGTGTCTTTGAAAATGCCAGAAGAGCTGTCTGGCTCTGACCATTGTACTACATTTATCAGTATTACCCTGGCACAGAAGAGCCTATCACATTCTCTCATATCCCAAAACCTTTAGTGTCTTCAGTGGCAACAGAGAGTAGAAGGTCACCAACTTGTACTGCTACTAGTACTTTACCAGGAGAAAAAAATATCTACAGTGGAAGCCCCAACTAGCATCGTAGTTCCCACATACACATCCCACAGAAAAAGCTTTACAGGACCAAAGGAGAATTCATAGCCATACTCATATTTTAATAGAAAATCTATCTTTAGTGACTTTTGGCTACCAAATATTAACAGGTAAGAGGATAAAAGTGAGGCAGCCCTGTAACAGGCACTAAGTGATAAAACTAAGAATTTAAAACATAAGTTGTTTAAAGTATGTATTTTTAATAACATTTCAAGTCGAAAAACCAATGAATTGTCATAGCATAGTTTTTGTCATAGCAGTCCTATTATTGCAGCCTCTCACAAAAAGCACTATTGGCACCCTTCAGATTTCTACGTCAGGAGCAATTGCCCCCCTTCAAGAAAAAGCAACACACTCAATTCTTTGAATTTGTCTGCACTGCCTGGAAGAAATCTGTTGAAGAAGGTAGACACAGGGAGAACTGTGCCAGGCATTGAGCAGAAACTGAATCACCCTTCTTAAACATTGTGTCTCTGTTTCTCATCTACCACAGAGTTTTGGGGGTTGCCAGAATACTGAAGCTTTAGAACTCAGCTCACAGCCAGCTACTGCTATGAAGTGTCTGGTACAGATGACCTTACAAGAGACCTACTAAGTGCCCAAGCTGAGATCCAAGTCAGCTTAGGACCACCTAACATCCAGGGAAACTCATTCAGACTCCAGGAGGCTGAACCATCTGTGGAGGTGTCCATTATAGAGAGAATCAGGGTCCCTTCAGACTTGCATTGGGCAGTTTCTGGAGGAGCACTCCAAATAAGCCTGGCTCTTGCTTCAAAGCTCATCTTTGCATTTGCACACTGCTGTTTCCAGAGGCAGCCCTTACTACCCTGTGTGACTTGGCTAGCAGAGCAAGAGATTTTTGATCCCAAAATTAGATTAGAACCCAATCAAATATGTTCCAAAATCCAAACAAATTTGTATTTAATTATTCTTTCACAGGGTGGAAACCATTTCAGCTGAAATATTGGTTTGGACCAGACACAGAAAGACATAAGTGCTTGACCATGTGCAAGTTGAAAGGATATGCAGGCTGACCAGTGCTTACATTTTCACACCCTGGTATCTACAGGTAACATTTGTGAAGTCTCTTACAAATTATCACTTTTGCAGACAAAACCAATCTGAGGGGTATAATTGGCAAATCCCCCTGAGGGACAGCATGCCATCCAGACATGATCATCCAGTGAGAACTTGCCACAGTCCTGTTCAGCAATCTGGAAGTTATCAATAATTCCAGGATGTTTTGAGGTGACATTTGACTCTGAGCAAAACCATCGGGACACAAAGCTTTTGGGTTCAGAAATAATAAAATTAGTAAATTTACACTTCTCTCTTTCTCTCCTCACTTGTAAATGTCTCAAAGGACATTAATTATACTCTCCAGAGATTCACAAGCCCTGAGAGTTTGATGGCAAGGCTTATTTTCCTAGCACCTCACTGCCATAGATAAAAGCCAATAATGAAGAGCAGTATAGACACATGATACTGAATCTCAGATGCTTTAAAGTTGGTAATGTATGAGGGAACCTTCTTATCCTGCCCAACACACAGAAGATGAAAATGCTTAGAAATGGTACCATGCAGCTGTCACTGTTTCAGACACACACAGAAATTCAACATTTGCCATGACATAACATACAGTTACCATGGATATTTCCCTATTCTTAGCCTACTGGGAAGAAAAAAGAAAAGGAAAGAAGATCCTAAAATCTCAATGCACAGTAACCTTGAGCAAGTGTTGACTCTGCAGCGACAGCCACCATTCTGGCTAATAGAAAATGGAACTTTATTTTGCCCAAATTTCTGCAGATGAATGATATATGCACTGTTTATGACTAGGATTGCTTTGATGTGTGCCACACAAGGATTGTCACAGGGCAATCAATAACAAGCAGGTGAGAGTGAAAGTAAGTTTGAGACCAAGATCCTTCCTGACAGCAGGAATTCAGAATCAGTCTTTAGTTCAGGATAAATTATTTAAAAGAAGAGCTACAAAGGAGGGCTCCTGGCATAAAGGAAAGGGGGGCTTTAGGACTTTAGAGGAGCCTTGCTCCTAAAAAGAATAAAGTCTCCTCTTTAGCTTAACTCCAGGGAAGCAGCCTGTGGAGGAAGAAATCAAACAAATCATGGCCCAAAACCAAGCATGTATTAGACCAACTGTGAATTAGTAATGATAGATGATAGAAAGTTCCAAAGAGACAACAAGGAAGTTGTGAAGCTTCCCAGTTGGACCAGCTGATAAAAGAAGGAGCTAACATTTCTTATGTCACAACCTGTCAATTTTGCAGCTGGGCTTGTATGAAATTGCTTTCTATTATTGTAGGAATGATGATCTGTGTTCTGGTCAAGCAAAGATGCTTCAAGGCACTGCAGTCCCCTTGAGCCAGAAAACTTCAAGCTAGTTCACTGATCAGAGATTCTATTGTTAAAAAGCAAAACAAGCAAACAAAAAAAAAAAATCCAAAAAAACCACCACCAAACCACAGCAAAAAAAACCACTCAACAACTTGACTAAATCTAATTTACATCAAATTCAGTTAGTACAGAAGAGGTTCTAGTCACATGAATCTCCATTTTTCAAATGAACAAGCCATTAACGACAGAGAAAAGTAAAAAGTGTGGTTTTTTTCTGCAGGGGTGGGACAGGCTGGTGGGGAGTATCAGGCAAAAAAATAAACTGAAGTCAACTAATTTGGCTGGAGGTAGCTGTGATAGCCTGGCATTTCCCAGTTTCTCACCTGCCATTTTTTACTGGGATTCAAACTGGAGCTGTAGAGCACATTTTGTGCCACGGTCCCTCAATCACAACTCTGCCTAGAGGACAGCCAAATCCTCCAGACAATCTTTAAAGTCTTTTACATTTATAAGCAAATATATGCTATTGTATGTGAGCAAGTGACAGTTAGGACATGTAACCCTGTCTCTTGCAGCATTTTCCCTGGGTGTCACTCCTCTGCATTAACCATATATTGTACTGTTCTGCCCTGCCTTGCAGAGATGCTTTGATCCAGCAAGGGTTTCTACAAAGAACAAATACCTCCTGTGTCCTATCACAGTGTCAAAACAAGGCTCAAAATCTATTTGTTTTAAGGGGAAATTTTATATCAGAAGACATTTTAAAAACAAAGTCTAAAGTAAAAAAAAAGAAACCAAATCTAGAAGTCCTTGCTGGAAGAAGTTTACACTGGAGCAAGTTGCCCAGGGAGGTTGTGGAGTCTCCCTCGCTATTCAAGAACCATCTGGACACAATCCTGTGCCATGTGCTCTAGGATGAACCCACTTTAGCTGGGAAGTTGGACCAGATGTCCCACTGTGGTCCCTTCCAGCCTGACCCATTCTGCAATTCTTAGTGGCACCTCTCTTCCACCTCATTGAACAAAAATAGGAAAAAAATGTCATTGAATCACTAGAAAGGCTGCTGCTCTGGAAACCCAAACTGTGAACCAGTTGTTCTGGTGACTTGGGAAAGAAGGGGCAGGGGCAGAAGGTACTTATCTTAAAATGTCTTTCTCACACTTTCTGTTCTCTGAAAGGTACAGCCATATTGCCACAGCAGTTCCTTTATTTGGGCGTAGCAATTTTCCAAGACTGCTTTCTGCTCTTGGTCAGATCAGACAATCTCTGAAATGAAACACCAGTGTTTTGAACAGTGACTCCCACAGGTAATGGAATCAGCCTCTGCAATATCAAAGCTGCTAACAGTTTGAAAGCCAAACTCCCTAGCAGCAACTTTTGGACGCCTCTACAATACATACAGCATATCCATCCATGTAATCCTGCTGTAATTGTTCCCAGCCTATCAGGTGAGATAAAACGATACCGAGTGAGCTGTGGCACAGAAAAAATATTGGCACCTGCCCCATCTCACAGAATTCAAGAGAAACAGAGGAAATCATCGCTCGTCTTCCGTGCTCTAGCACTGCACCAACCTGCCTCTCCTTGACAGTTTACAAAACTGTAATATTAAAAAATAAAAAATAAGCTTTGAGGGCATCTACGTACATGTTTCACACTTAGCAGTAGAAGCTAAACATTAAATCATCAACAACCATCAAGGTTGGAAGAGATCTTCATGCAGTCCAGCTATCATCCCAGCGCCACCATAACCACCTCCAAACCATATCCCCAAGTACCACATCCAGACACCTCTTAAACACCTCCAGAGACGATGACTCCACTGCCTCCCTGGAAAACTTTATTCCAATGCTTCACCAATCTTTCAGATGATAATATGAATCCAAAAAGCTGCCTTTGCAGTGCTTGCAATAACACAAAGCAGGATTAACCATGCCAGAACCCTGAGACATGGTAGGACCAGGACCCTTACAGAGCAGGACATCCTGTCTTCCCTAGTTTCTCTATAGGTTCACCAGGATCTCCAGGGTGTACAGACCAACTCACTACTCATGAACATCCTGCACTTTTCACAAGAATAATTTTTCCCACTAGACTCAGCCCGTGTCCAGGAAAAGACTTAGTAGTAAATGTGTGTTACCATTCCCTCTTTACTCTTGCAAGACGTATTACTGGGGTATCTGTACTACTTGATCACTATGAAGTGTTGCCATAAATTATTTAAAGAACAATTGTCCAGATAAATGAGCAACGTACTGCTTATTTGTGAATGCACATTTTCTTGCTAATTTGTAACAACTAGTTTCCCACAGAAGGATTCAAGGCCATTACTGTGAGTTAGTGTAGCCCTGCAATATGTTTTATTTTTATGGCTTACCATATTCCTGACAAATACAATAAAATCAGATTCTTTTTTTAATGTTTCATACTTCAAAGCAAATCCTGGGCAGATATCCAACCATATAAGAAACACCAGATTATATCAAGATACACAAACTTCAACAAAATAACTGGACAGCAGCCTCTGCCATTACAAGGCATAAAAAAAAAATCAATGCACTGAAGCTGAGAATATCTAATCAAAGTAGGGACTTCAGCAACTAATTAGGGGAGTGCATTAAAGGTGCTAATGGTCAGAGTCACTTGGAGTTAATGAAAGATTTTGCTAGTACAAAATACGTAATATTTTGTTGCATTACTCAACATCACCATGTCATCCCCAATATTAGACTAGCCTGTACTCACATCCTCCAGGCAGTACCATCTAGAATTGCCAGCTGCTGCAGAATTACCAAAAGCTCTGACATATCAACAAAGATGAAATACCTCAGAGAACGTGTTACATTCATGAAGACTGTTCCCTCATTTTTTGTTTATTAAGCGTAACAACTTGTAAAAATAAACAGTGATGTAAATCCAGTTTTCCCGTATGTCAGGAGGGTGCATCATCATTAAATGATAGTATGCCTTTAGGCAGAAGAAGATGTGACAACATTCTCTCATTCGTTATTCCTGAAATAGTGCTATTTCAAATGGCATAATGCAGACCTAATTATCCCCAAATCAAACAGCATACCTGCATTTCTGAAGCCAATACCTCGAGCAGAGGGGTCACTGCATTCCAGATTCCATTTCCAAATACCCCTGAAATATGAAACAATAGAAATAGCTCTTGCAGCACAGCTAAAAAGCCTGGTTTCACCCACTCTAGCTGCCCCTCTTACCCTCACTTGCACTCCACCAAATTCTTGCTCATTTATGAGAAGTGGAAGAGGTTCAACAAAAACCAGTAAAAGCGTCCTAAAATATTCTACATACAGCCAAATATTTGCAAGCCCTGGGAAACAGTTGCTTTCAAACTCTCAGACAGATGAGAGATTTGAATGTTTTTCAGATGCTGGAGAAACAGTAAGAAGATGCAAACCACTGAGGTAGAAAGTAAACACAAAGCCTCAGCATCATACAGGGACTTTAACTACCTAGAAGTCAAAAGTTAAGTAATTTAGCACTCAGTATCACAATGTACAAACTTTCTGTCCATATTCAAGTTGACAAGTCTAAAACAGCTTGCTGTTTTCAATGAAAAAGAAAACTCCAATTCTCCAGGTAAATCTTAAAAGAAGCTACTGGATAATTAAGTCCCATTTCAAGAAGCACCTTGGACAGATAAAGCTATGTGTTGAAAATAGGTTTAATAATCAATTCTTTGGGTTTTCCAAGGATAACTAAAGGAGTCTTTGTAATCAATTTTACCTGCTTCTAATATACCTGCTTCCAGTTCCCAGCCCTCTGGTTCTTGTCTATTTATACTTTAGGTCTTTAGGACAGGGACTGCTGCTGATTGGAATGATAGAGTCCTGAACTCAGCAGGGCCTGTAGGCATCCCTTTGATGCAGACCATAGTATGTTTACAGAAAGGAAAAAAGCTATGTTCCTTAGCAGCTAGACCAAGTTTGAATAAACAGCCACCTATTTCTGGCAGTAAATACACCAGAGAACAAGCACTACTGTCTTTGATCTATGCTCACCTAACAAAAAAGGACTGTTTTGACAGGTAATTTCTAATCAAGAGAATAACCTGGACAGTGCATTGCAGCTAACACTGGTGAACAACATTTTATTAAATTCATATATTGGTGAATTATCAGCTGTTATTTTAGCCTGTGTGTAGTGCAGCTTTCAGCATTATTGATCATGAAATTTTAATATAATGCTTGGAAGCATTCACTGGCATTTCAAAAGCACCATAGGATTGATTTAGAACTTAGCTGCACTCAAGAGACAAGTCCTTATTGTCTGGTATCCTCTTCCTCTCCCTTTTCAGCTCAGCTTGTTACTGCATAAAAAGTTGCTTGAAATTTAAGTTTACTCAGAATCCATAGGCCATGCTGGCCTTTGTGATACTGCCCTTTACTGAAATTCTGCATTTCTCAACAGCTTTCTATTACTTTATAGATTTATTTCACTTTTACCTCATTTGATGCTGTTATGCTGGGCTCTCTTTTCCCAAGCTCCATACAACAGTGAAAACCCAAATGTAATCAAGTTTTTTTACACATAAATGCATTCAAAACTGAAGTTATGATACCTTGTCACCTGATTGCCCTCACAGTTAATAGTCCATTCCCGTTTGTTTTCAACAGATTCACCTTTTGGATAAGACCTTGCCTTCAAAATTAATTTGGACTGTAACACAAAACATGGATTACCTGCAGAACTTAAAGGCTATTTAAAATAAAACCAACTGACAAACAGACCAACAAAATCAACAAGCCCAGAATAAAAGTAGACAAAATACTTTAAAATGGGAAAAAAGACTCCCACTGCTTCCCCTCTCCATACCCCCAGTACATTCTCTGTCTCTTGAATATTACCTGACTTTGCTGACATTTGTTTCCCAATACTGAAATTCTGCCTCAGATATTGATTTTGCCCCATCCCCAGCAACCTGATTATTGCAATTCCTTGTAGTTTGTCTCCCTTTAGCTACTCATCAAATGGACAGACTCAGCTCACACAGCCCTGCAGGAGACACCAAAGACATCCTGAAATTATCCCAAAATAAATACAAGCCTGATGCCACTCTTGTGAAATAACACCTGACACTGAATCAGGCCCTGAGGGCCAGTTTCATCCCAACAAATTTTGGGCACTTAACTCATATATTCTAGGAAAACAGGAGAGAGCAAGAAATCCTGGCACATTGTCAGGGTAATCCACTGCTGCCAGACCACAGTCCTAAGAGAACTAGAGCTTCTAAATGCCTAAGTATGGCCATTGTTTAATAACAATATAAATGTTTTTTGACGTGGCTTTACTGAAAAAACAAACCCAAAACCCAACAAAACCCCACACAACGGCCAACAACATTCCCCACAACAACTCCCACTGCACCTGCACCCCAAATTAGAAGCATAAAAAGTTGTACAGCTGGCATGTTTAAAGTCCAAAGTGAGATGCCAGGCAAATTTAAATGTGAGGAAACAGATCCCCGTTGTCCTACACATCCCAAAATCCATTAATAAATGACAGGAGGAAAAAAGCAGCCCTCATTTTGCAAGGAGAGCTCCAGTCAGGCAGCTCCCACACTTTGGCTCTGCCCAGAAGAAAGCCATTTGGCTCAGTCCTGCTGCCCTCACACAGGGGAGGTAATTGAAAGGTGAATCTTTGCACCAGCCTGGTTTGTGCTGGTTTGGGCTGGGGTAGAGATAATTTTCTTCACAGTAGCTGGCACGGGGCTGTATTTGGGATTTTTGTTGGAAACAGTGGTGGTAACAGAGGAATGTTTTCCTTATTTCCTGCACAAAAACCCCTGTGCAAGCAGGGCTTGCACATCATCAAGGCCTATTCTGCTTCTCACACTGCCCCTGCACTTAGTTCCACGTGGCTGGCATAGCCAGAAGGAATCTGCTGTATGCCTGGCTAAATCAGAAGCAGGTAAGCCCTTGTGCCAGGGAAAGCAGCCTCTGCACTTCAGGGAGATATCTGTACCCTGCTATGCCCTTCAGCTGTGGAAAAGCCCTGCACCATGCCCAGGCCCAGCAAGGGCCACTCCCCCCACCCGCGCCGTGGAGGATTGGGAGGAAAAGCCAAAAGGCAGCCACAGGACATCTTCTCAGTAGAGCAAAGCTGTACAGAGACAACCATAATTCACAGAACACCAGATCTCCTCATTTGTTGCCCCTCCATCTCCTTCAGAGACATTTTATTATTCAGCAGTGTTTTCCCAGCTGTGATAATTATCAACAATGACAGGTATTGAGGGCTTAAAACTGACCGAGAGAAGCAATAAAAATAAGATCTATGCAGAGGATAGACTATATTCAGAATTAATAGCTATTTTCCTAGTCCTATCATTACCTTGGCCTCCTGCTGTCCATGATATCACAGATGCTCTAGCACCATTGCAATGGCTGAAGCCACAGCAAAACTGTAGTCTCAGCAAGGCAGGAGATGTGAAGAAAGGCCAAACCTCTGACCTCACAGAACAGGCCAGGGGCTGCTCTCAGCAATCCCCTTTACCATGAGGATTTCCAGGACTGAAAGCACCAGCAGTGCTAACTCCCAGTAGGAAGATCACCTTTCATCTGATCACTGGCTAAAGAAACACTTCCCTACAGTATTGATAGCTCCAGACAGGGGCTCTGAAATCCCTTGGAGGAAATTTAGTCATACATACACATCCTTCTCTCAACACATTGTGTTTTATAGGCTTAAACATAGGCTTCAATTCAACAAGCTCATCTTTCATTCGAAGAGTTGGAAATCACTCTAGCAAATAAACTGTGAAAATTGCTCTTGCTTCCAGTCAACAAGTCACAGAATGCAATTACTTTGTACATGAGTTTCCCCTCACCAAAACAGGACAAAGGGTTGGGTTAAAATGCAGAATATACAGCAACAAATTCCTTTTTCCCCTACATCATTCCAAGACAAGTAGCAAACTGTTTTACACAAAAGAAAGCCATCAGAGCCCTGTGGAGACAAGTCAGTAGCAGCAGAGTTATCTATGTACTCAATACCAATATACCAGCTGTAAGTCAGAAATACCACTGGACCACTCACTGAGGCAGATCTGGTCCCAAAACCCTGTTCTTCCTGAAGACACTGCAAGTGTCTCCTCCTGGGAAGACAGACCTCTGACTGCCAGGGGACAACATCAGACAGCTAGGAGTAGTTTTCACACTGCCCCAATTATTACGCTTTCCCCAAAAGAGCATTAAATTAGGGAGGTACAATGCACAGCCTTATAAAATGAGAAGATTTAAAATTACAGGATGACTGAAAATGTTGCTAGGTATATAATGAGACTCCCACCAAAGCTGCCAGCACTGCCTCTGCAGACCTAGCACAGGTTGGAGTATCAGCCACAATGACTAGATCTGACACAGGGCCTGACCTTTAAATGTGTGTTTGGAGCAGGCACTTGTGTCAGAGCTGCTAGGGACACTTTGCCATCTTTCCAGCAATGAACCACAATGTGTGTTTGGAGCAGGCACTTGTGTCAGAGCTGCTAGGGACACTTTGCCATCTTTCCAGCAATGAACCACACCAGAAGAATTAATCCTGTTGTCTTTCCACTTTCACAAACCCACATGGTCATTAAGAAAGTAGAATTGAAGTGTCATTCCCAAGGATTCTCAGGTGACTAAGCTAGCATGGCTAATGACTTTTTAATATCTTTTTTATGCCTCCAGGAAAAGTGATATAAGTAATGTAGTATTTTGTTTTACAGTTCTATAAACGCATTTGTTTCTGTCTTATTTCAGAATCCCTCTTGGAGTAGCTCTCCAATTGGGCTTATTTTGTATTTGTTGAAATTTATATCCATCTATTGTCCTAGTAACAGGGTTGAAAGCCAGGAAGCATATCATCTTTCTGTTTCTGAGAAGTCATTTCTTTCTGGCTAACCCGGCCTCTCTGACCCAGAAGAAACTGTATCATCATTGAATTAATTTTCCTCAAAAAAGAAAAATAAGCCTAAAATGAAATAAGCCACAGGGAGCTGTGTGGAATAGGAATAACAGCAGACCGATATGTTCATTTTATGTAACTACTTCTGCTCTTTTATGAGCCAAGTAAATTATTCTATTCTTCCAGTTCTTGTGGCTTGTTAAACATTAGAGGTGTTATTATAGCTGCAGCTAGAAGAATCTTATTTCAGTACTATTTAAATATGTTTAGGGTTTTTTTTAAAGAAATGTATCTGTGCTTAGATAGAGTTATGATTAAGAATAAAACAAAACCAGCCAAATACAAACTGCAAAAGAATTACAGTCAAATGAATTGCAGGAGGTAAATGCGTTTCATAGAAAGTAATACAAGTGCTATCACTCAGACCAGAGACTACATTAGAGGAATTAGAGACAGATTATTGCTCATTAGGATTTTATACTGGGACTCTTATGAACATTTAAGCAGGCCTGTTCTCCACATTTAAACATCCTTCTTAGACCAGTTCAGAAAGTAAATACTAGGACACAATTATCTAGCATGCCTTATTTTCAAGTTCATGTTACAACCTACTGTACTGAAGGAATAAAGTTGAAAATTGATATCTATTTTCTTACCTATTTAGAATGCTGAGTTTGCCACAACTGGACATGACATGTTTTTCTTACCCCTGTGGCAGAGTCACACACCTATTCAGTGTCATGGCTTAATCCCAGCCAACAACTTAGCCCCAAACAGCTGGTCACTCACTCTCCTACCAGTGGACTGGGGGAAAGAATCAGAAGGGCAAAAGTGAGAAAATTCATGGGTTGAGATAAAGACACAAAAATAGGTAAAGCAAAGCAACACGAGGAATTAATTCACCATTTCCCATGGGCAGACAGGTGCTCAGCCATCTCCAGGAAAGCAGAGCTCCTCCACATGTAGAGTTTACTTGGGAAAACAAACAGCATTATTTTCAAGGTACCCTGTTCCCTCTTCTTTGCCCAGCTTTAGGTGCTGAGAATGATGCCATATGGTATGGAATGTCCCTTGGGTCAGCTGGGATCAGCTGTGTCCCCTCCCAGCTTCTTGTCACCCCCAGCCTCCTCACTGGTGGGGTGTGGTGAGAGGCAGAAAAAGCCTTTTAACAGTGGTCAGCACTACTGAAAATATCCCTGTGCTATCAACACTGTTTCCAGCACAAATCCCAAACATAACCCCATATGAGCTATTGTGAAAGGAAATTGACTCCAGTTAATAGTTTATAGTGCCCCACAGGTCACTTCAAAGGGAAGCATCATTGGACACGTCAATCCAGAGACTGCACAGCCCATATGGCTGTTATCAGGACTTGCAGGCATCTCTAATAGACGAGTGAGACCTTCACAATCAGAAGAGATACTACCAGAGGAGCAACAACTCACACAGAGGCAAACCTCTGAGTATTGCCACAAATTGGCACCAGTGGATACCTCTCTGGCACAGACACCAGATTAATCCATTAGGGTATTGCCATGCTCCATGCCAGGAGTTTCCCACATAATTAATTACCTTTAGCTAGAAAAATATGTTAGGCTCATTCTCTGTTCACTTCAAACTTTGTTCTGCCATGTACCAAATGGTTTGATGCCAGCTACTCATGTTCCCTCCTGTCAGGGTTTGAGCTGAGATAGATTTAATTTTCGTCCTAGTAGCTGGTGTAGTGCTGTATTTTGGATTCAGTATGGGAATAATGTTGATAAAACAACACTGATGTTTTGGCTGTTGGTCAGTAGTGCTTCCCATAAGTTACTTACTCAGTTTCCCATGCTTTGCTGGTAAGGAGTTGTTCCTGAAGCTGGGATGGAAGCATGGTCAGGACAGCTGATCCCAACTGGTCAAAGGGATATTTCATGTCACAGAATGTCATGCTCAGTCTGTAAAATGCAGTGAGTTGGTTGGGATGTGCCAATCCATGCTTGGGGACTGACTAGGCATTGGTCAGTGAGTACTGAGCAGCTCTATGGAGCATCACTTGTTTTTTCTCAGATTTTATCTCTGCCTCTTTTTCATTACAATTCAGAGGATCACAAAATAGTTTGAGTTGAAGGGAACCTTTTACAGCTGTTTCTACTACCATTATCATCATTATTATTATTATATTTTGTTTTCTTTCAATTATTAAACAGTTCTTATCTCAACCCACAAGGTTTACTTTTTTGTTTCTGATTCTCCTCTCCTGTGGGGGACAGGGGAGAGGATGAGCATCTGCATGGTACTTCATTCCTGACTGGGGTTAATCCATGACATCTCCACGACAGTTCCTCTCTGACAACTGGAGAGTACCCTGACTCTAGGATGCTCCCACCAGCCATTTCCAAATTGCACATGGGTCCAAACAAAGCTAAGGTTATGCCAAGCAGAAGGAAAATCACACCTGTCTCAGATCCGTTTTCTTCAAGCAGTTTGTTCCTTTCTCTGTGTGAACACGTGCTGAGAGCCTGTCTCTCTGTCTCACCTTCAGCACCCCAGGCTGAAGGTGAGACACTCCAGGTGTTGTGCTGCAAGCAGCAACAGTCTGCTGAGAGCTCGGGCTTTCAGTGGTGATGTGGAAAGTGTGGTTATTACTGATACCCCAGACAGAGGTAGTTCACACAACATCTACTCCTTGGTCCCATTCTTCCTTCAAAAAATTACACACCAGTCTGCAGACGACAAAAAAAAAAAACAAAAAAAACCAAAAAAAAACAAAAAACAAGAAAAAACAAACCTCAGAATCCAGCTGACTGCTACTTAGGCCCTCTATAAGCAAAGGCAAAAAGAATTACTCCTGTTTCAAAGCTCACCCTCACAAAGTAAATGCTTATACCTCTCCTATAACCTGACTTCTCAATGGTCATTCCCACAGAGAGGAAATTATGGCCTTTCCTCCTGTCTTACTGTGCTAACTGATCCTGTCAAACTGAAAATGGTCTGCTAAATGCCCTTCCAGAACTAGCCAAAGTGGAGTAATCCGATTCCTCCTTCTGCTTGCGCTATCTGCACTTCTGCTGACCTATTGGAGGTTTAATGATGTGACTGCAGGGGATTCATAAATGTCCTATAGGAAAGTCACTTCAGCCCCTCCTTGTCTGTTAATCTTCTCTAAGAAAAGTAGCATGTTATAGTTTGTGAGCTAAACTCTGCCAGTTTCGCAAGAAAAGCTGTCAAAGCAGCATTTCCATCAATTCCTGGTCAACAGACCATTTTTTTTAATCTTATGGTGACAAGTCAGAAAGCTTTATTCCACAGGATTTATAAAGCAGGTTAACCTTCGCTGGCCCCATATCTTTCTCTGGCCTTAACATACATACAAATGGGGTTAAAAGCTGTTATATCAACAGTTCTTTATTGTACTCCTTTATAAGCCTTTACACAAGAGAAAGTAAGGCAATGGTAGATTCACTTTCTGGATACTTGTACTTCACGTTGGAAAGTTGGAATGCAAGAGCATCCTTGGTCATTGTAGAAAATGTAGCTATAAGTACAATATTGGATTGTTTTGCATTTAAAATGTTTCCCTTCAAGGTCACTGTATGTAGTTATCAGTTCCATTTGCTTCAATGAATCTTCTGAGCAAATACCCAAAGTGTGGTTGTGCCACAGATCTCCTCCATTTGACTCCAGACCTTGTTGTTATGATGTGGTTGGCTCCTAAGTATGCTTACCATTAAACATGTTAAAGAAAGAAGGATCAGTACAAATTAGATCACTCTGTATTAAAATACCCTCGCCTGCCCAAAAAAATCTCTTATATTCTAATCTTGTGATTCAGTGTAATTATGTAATGCTTGTTCAGTTATGAATACACTGACAGGTTGACATTAAAGCCAAGCTTGAGCTATTCTAGTCTGTAGCATAATGATCACATGTCCAGTAATAAAATTAAAGCAGCTTCTTGGAATTGTACCCTCAAATTTGGAGAGTGTTTCTCAGACCATCTCTGCAATAGAGAAGAAATGCCTCAAGAGAAAGAAGAGCTGTAGCATTTCCTACACTAATTTTTCGCTGCCGTATGCCTTTCCGCCTTTTTTTTCTTTTAAAATACTTCCATCTGCCTCCTGCAGAGCTTGCTACAGCATCCCTGTGTGCAAATAGCATGCTCCTCTATAATTAGCTTCCTCCTCTGTGACTTAATCAGTGATATTGTAAACCAGACACTGTGATAATTTGATCAGCTCAGTGGCAGTGAATTGTACCATGACTAAAAAGTCCAGGCTGGTTGTAACTGTAGGAGAAGCATCTGCTTGAGGGAAAGGGTGATATAGTCCTTAGGTTAAGAGAACATGACTGCATTTAAATCCTATAGCTAATCCCAGCTCCTATTCCTCACAGACAGTCCCACTCCCTAGAGGGAAGAGGCACAAAAGCTTTCTCTTCCTCTGTGATATCCATTGATTCTTAGCTACTTCATGTAATGCTTATGCAGAAGGAGAGGGGTTGCTATATCCACTCCAAATGAGATCACAGTCCCATGATTAAATGCTTTCTAGTGAAGTAAATCTGGGTTTCAGAACTCTTCATGTAGGAGAGGACAAAATCCTACATTTCTCCTAGCTTGTATAAGTGAATCGGAAGGCATCAAGAGAAGCAAATTTTCCTCTTGTCCTGGAAAAAACAAAAAATTACAGTAGTGCCACTGGATTTGGTTGAACACAGTGATTTTAGAGGTCTTTTCCAGGCTAGATGATGATGTACACAAACTGCAAGCTTCACCCTGCACACCACACTCAAGGCAAGGTAGGCAAAGGGATGCCTCTGCTGTGTATAAGTGGTGCTGCCTTCAAACAACTCCCCTTCCAACAGGTTTTTATTAGTGCAAAGCTGGTAATCCAGTAGGTTACTGGGCATGTAAAGAAACACTGCATTTCTTTCATTTTGGAGGAGATTCATGCTCCAAGACATTCAGAAGCTATGTGGTTACTTTGGCCTCATCAGTTCCTCATTGAATCCACCACTACTAGTTTCAGGCAGTATGTTGCAGTCTCCATGTAATCTTGAAACATTTGGATATTCATATATGTATAAATGGATTTGTTTAATCCTGTTTCCCCCCCTACATGGAAGACCTTTCAAAACCTCCAGCAGGTCTCTACTTTGCAGGAGGTAGCTTTATATCCTCTGGCTTTGAACCACCCATCGTAAGACATCCACAGACCTCAAAGTTTCATTCTGCAGCGTAAGTTTTTGCTAGACCATTAGTTCATACAAATTGCACTCCCTGATTGGCCAATGAGTTCTCACGCTGGATTGTGCATTTTTATAGCTGAGAGTCACCTCCATAATTTGTTTTTCCAGCCTCCCAGCCCCCTATAAGCCTGATTTCTTTACATGTTAGCTCTGGGTTTGCAAGTGTATGCTTGCATGGAGGTAGCATGAGCAAGCTCGCTTTGCGGCACTTAGTGCCAAAGCTCTCCATCAGTGCTCTCACTGAAGGGCCGAGTTCACTCTTTCCTGTATGTCACCTGGGTATGAATTTCAGAGCATATGATATGAGTGAAGAAGCAAAAGCTGTGCATTTCTTTCCAAGGAATTTAACTGAGTCCATTCAGCAATGAAGTACCAAGATACTTGTGAGAGTAGCAAAGGATGAGCTAGACGAGAAATGAACATGCACTGTGTACACTATGCACGAACATATAAGAAGCCAAACCACAAGTGGAAGGTGGATTTGTGTTACGTGGCTGGGAAGCCAGGGGAGAGATTCCCTGTCTGCAGTCAGGGAAGAAATAACTGATGCAATGACACAGTGCTCTCCCAGCACAGGGCTGAAACACCCATGGGCAGCATTCACAGATCACCTGATAGAGGGATAATGGAATATGAGGGATAAATTCAATCTTCCTCTTCAGAGGTCAAATTCTGCTCCCATGGATTCATGCAAAACAATTCTGGCTTGTTGCCCCATCAACAAGCTGAACTGAAACCATATCATGCCCCTAAAGGGGGCTATTTTGTTCAAGGATTGTCCTTTCTCCCAGCAGCAAAACAAACAGTGCTGGTTGGATTCAGACTGTTGGAGCTGCTGTTCACTCCATGAAATGGCATCAATAAGCTGCTCCCAGTGCACACAGTGTTCACAGTCTGCTTTAAAGGCCTGAAAGAACTGAGTTGTGTCTGTGTGTGAGGGGATAGGTAGGGATGTAAGTGTGCAAAACCACATGTAGACCTTATTGTTTACCTAAGAAATGCTTCTAGCAAGGATACAGAGCTGGACACAATTTCTCCCTGAAAAGGATCTTCCCAGGGACCCCATCCTGTGGTCCCAGTGCACAACCTAAACCAGGCTCCCAGAGATACTGTCAGGCAGACAGGCGCAGCAGAGAATGGTAAAGCTTCCATCTCAGCAAGCAGAACTGCAGCATGGCATGTAGTCCCCTGTGGCTTACAAAACAGACTAGACAAATCAAAAGCTTTTCAAAACCCACAGTATCTCCAGGAACAGGCACATTGCCCAATATGACAGTATTTTTCTTTACTTGAGATTCTTGTCCCGAAAAATCTCTCCTAATTTCTGTGCTTGTTTTGTACAAAGGCAAGACAGGAAATTCTGTCTTGCTTTCAGTGCTTTGCTTCTTTGCCATGATGGGAGTGTGTTGCTGCAGAGCTTTGAAGGAAGCACTGAAGGAAGTTAGAAGCAGAAATACCACTGAGAAATGGTAAGCTTGGCACTCCTAAATCCTTTGGCAGCCACTGGGAAAACTGCCCAGCATCAATGCAGGCCCTGAAAGCTCAAAGGACTTTGTCACTGAAAGAAGGATGTCTGCACTAGGATGTCATGCTGGTGCATCTCCATTGTATAAAGTACCAGCCAAAATGACAACACAGCCCACCTCACTGAGGAAAGGGGAAAAAGGAAAACTCAACCTGTGCAAAGTTGTCTTTTGCTGTCTTAACTTCAGCAAACAAATTGGAGCCTATGCAGCATATTTATGCATTGGGATTTCTAGAGAGGGTAAGGCTTTTCCTTGTAGTAAGTCAGTCACAACAACAGCACCCCACCAGTGAGTTTGCATATGGGCTAAGTACTGTTCCAAGCAAGTACTTTTACTTAAGGGATGTTACGTGGGAGCACTTAGGAGCTGTCACCAGTAGAAGGATCCAATTTTGGGTCCTTAAAGGATTCTCAAAATGTGTTCTACATATGCTTTGGCTTAAACTATATGCCACAAAGCTTCTGCATAACTCTGCATCTTGCAAATGAAGAGCAGTGTTTGCTAGAACATGTCTGACACCACTACTAAAATACTACATGCAGCCATTTTTACACGTCAGAAGAGACACTGGAAATTTGGAGAAGCAGAATTTTGCAGTTTGAGGAAGAAAAAAACTTGCATCAATAGGCTTAATTAGTGTACGCTGTTTAATTACCAAAATAAAGATCAAAAGTTGACTTAAGAATGGAATAGTTGGATGTGGATAAAGTTTTGGGTACTGAAGATACATTTGACAATTGGAGAAAGATGTAGTAACACCATAGCTGAAAGAAGAAGGGAGACAAATTAAAATGAAAGAGGGTGCCACTTTCAACAGTGAAGGAGCTTAACTACTGCAACAAAATATAAGAGCAATAGTGGTATCACATCATTAGGTAAATTCAGATCCAACTTACATCTCTTTCTGATGAATTTTTTCCTATTTCCCAGGAATTTCTGTTTGCAGTACAGGAGGACTATGTGTTGTTTTAAGGTCTTACGATATACTGGAGTGCAAACCAAATAACCTATGAATATGTTCTGAAATCAAAATGTTTGCACTGAGGATCCTTGCTAGACTCCACAAGACCCCCAGATCCCATGACCTAAATCCTCCCAGAATGTTCAAGTCCTTAAGTATCCTGTCCTTCAGTTGCCTGACATCTCATCTCCATCACATAGCCACCTTGAGCACCACGTAGAGAGGGGGTCCTCCCTAGGGGGGTAGTTTTCAATTGACAAAACAAAACCCCCTCTCAGCAGCCATGATAGTCACATAGAAAGCTGGGTTTCAGCTGAAATAATTGCTTCATTTTCCTTGGCACAATACCTTAAATCATGATTTTGCTAAAGCCATCAAGTACCACAAATAAAATCCTCTTTCAGTTTGGAGTTGCAGGTTGTGGAGCCTGAATGCCTCAGGTTCCTTCAGCAAACACTAGCCTGAGTGACGGGAATCCATTGACCAGGGCAAGGCCCACAGCAAACCCTGAAACTGGGCTCCTTGTCTGGCAGGTCACTCCCCACACCCACATCATTTTATAGTGGCCATAACTTTTACTGCATGGCAGGGGATCTGTTTCCTTTTAGCGCACAAAGATAGTTAATTTTGGCAGGTAACCCTTGCTCTTCTGTGTTTAAATTCCAACGTGCCATGACTCCAGTGTGAGATGAACACAAGCAAAAGATGCATGTACTGTTCAGCAGCTATTGCACCACATTATGAATTCACCATATTCATTTAAGCAGTGCATTCAGATGCAGTGTGGGATGCAAGTGCTTTAAGTATCACACCACATGGTTATCACACATCACGCAGTCTAATTCACTATCAGCAAAACAAACCTTTTGCAATATTTTCCCCTGTATCTATTTGGATACTGAACTTGGACAAATGGGAAGCGCTCCCTAAAGATGATCTCTAAATGATTGCAGCAGAAAGCATAATTAGGTTCATCTTTTGGAGTAGCATGAAATCATCTGCATGTACTTAAGACTTCAGCAAGGTTTAAATAGTTTGCTGGATAAAGATTGATGCAGAAGTCAGATCTGCAATGAATCTGCCTTTCAGATTGCTACACCCTTGGCACATCAGCACTCTGGTCCCAGTCTAAAATTGCTGGCTGTATTCAAGTGCTAGATCTCTTTTCCACTGCCTGTACAGGACAATGCCAGGGAGGGTAAGTCCTGCTGGCTGATTTTAGCATAATAGAAGCTATTGAGTAGAGCTTCACCACAAACTAAAATACTTGAAAGAAGTTTGGCACTCAAGCATTCAAAAAAAAAAAAAATTTGGAGGCTGATTGCAGCATTCTGATAGATATCCAAGACGTTCCAAGTAATGAACAGTACAGGACAAATACTTGCACATCAGTCCAAGTAATGGTATATGCAGATGTGACTGAAGTTTGACAGCCATTCCACAGCCACACCATTTTCAAGATACTATCCTCCTTCTGCCTGGTACAGAAAATGTAGCAAATGCCTTCTGTTTAATTTTTTCCCTAAAGGCTTGCAACAAATAAACCAAGATAAACCTTATCCTATGATCATAGGAAAATTCTGTTTGGAAGGTATTTGAAGAGACCATTTACTTCTCATGATTCTCCTGTAAGATTTCATTGCAGTAGCAAAGAAAGATGTGTGGTATACTTATCTGAACAAACCTAGGTCAAATCATGGTTTTGCTACGATCTAGCAGAACAGCCTTGAGCTGGGAGACTGCTGCTCCAAGATTCAATACTGCTGCTGTGCAGCTTTGTGCAACCCTATCTTCTTTTCATCCTTTTTGTGGCTTAATTGCACAGGAAGGTCTTGGAGGAAGAGCCTTTTCCAGGGTATTTGTGTTGTGTGTGGCATGATGTGGCTCCAGTTTCAGTCAGGGTTTGTAGATTGAACGATAAACTTAGCACAGGAGTGAAGTGATAGCAGCATCACGTGGGCTCTGCAGTAGATACTGGAACTGAAACCTGATTTCCTGAAGCGTAGTGTCCGCCTAATCAATAATGTCATCTCCTGTGGAATTTGCCTATTTTCATCAATAAAATACCAAGATTTTCACAACAGTTCACTCATTACTCACTCTCTCTTTTAATAAGACTTGTAGCAGGTGTCTGAGTTGACTGAATCATTTAAAGATTCTGGTTATTATTTTTTCTAAACCCTAATTTCTTTTTGCCTGCATTGCAAAGTTGAAAGGCATCAATTTAAGTCTCTGCAATGAACCACTCCAAATTATTTCTTTGAAGCATCATCTCACAATGGGACTCATCTCACTACTGAGGATTTTTTTAACAGAAGCACATTAATGATTTACTGAGTTATTTAGCAAAACCCCCATTGATTTGGCATGGCATTGAGCTCTAAAGCTACTGCTCATTCTACCTTTTCTCCCTCCCAGGGTGTCATCAAAATGTTTAAAGCTGCAAGCCAGATCCAGAGCCTGTGAATTGGTGCTTTCTAACAACTTAGGCCAGATATTCACCTGCTTTATATTGATAGAGCTGCTCAGACATGCAGAAGAGATCTCCACCTCAAGAATAGTTTTCAATGGAGTCAAATTAGGCATTTTGCAAGAAGAGCTTTTTTATTATGCTAATGTCCAGCATGCCTCATCCTAGGGAGAGTGTGGATTACTTAGCCCAGAGAAAAAACTGATTTAAGATTAAATGACAATTATTGTGCCTTCTGGCCTCAGTTAATTTAAAAAATTTCCTGGTACATATGATTTCACTTTGAGATTATAAAAAGTATTGTTTAGTATGCAGACACAAGCCAGCTCTCTCAAATGGAAAGAAGGAACTTTAGTCTAATATATTATAATTTAGTAGCTTAAATTGTTACAGATTTTTCCACTTATTCTATTAGAAGTAGTAGTACTCAGGAGAGGTGGAAAGGAAAAGACATCTAAAAACAATAATTGTGCTATTACTTCTAAAGAACTTGTCTTTTTTTCCAGTGCAGTTAGATCATAGAATCATTTAAGTTGGAAAAGACCCTTAAGATCAAGATGCTCAGTTTGAAAAAGTTGATTCAGTTGCCAACAAGGAAAGCTATGGGACCAAATTGTCATGGTCTGTGAATATACTGTATATTTCTGCTAACCATCTGGCTGCTTTCAGTGCTTTTGCCACTCAGGGAAAATGTCATTTACAATCAATTTCAACAAATACCATATGCATTAAGGTTGGAGAACAAATGATATTTCAATATTACACATTGTAGAAGATCCCCAAGTTCACCAGACCCTTCAAGTTGCTCAGTTTGTGATGTTCTGGTTTTTTTTGTTTGGTTTTTTTCAGACTGTCTGCAGCCCAGCAGCTTGGTACTATACCTGTGGGTACTTGCTCAGCTGCTTAGGGTGAGAGATGCTGAGAGACTGAGGAGCCCCTGCTGAAGTTAGGACTTGTGAGACCACCTCACAAACATCAACTCTAGAGCACTGGCCACAGCCTGGGACTGAGAACCTGTTTCCTACTCAGGGCATGGACAAGGGCAAGGACCAGAAAGATTTACATCAATCAAAACCAGGGCTGCTAACCTTAGATTCAGTAACTAGTTTGAACTTACTGAAGATTTAGTGTAAAAACACAGGATCCCTTAATACCTAACTGCCTAATGTTCCTTCCACAAGTATTCAGATATTCAGGAATGAGGGGAGGTTCTTTATAGCTACTCAGAATTTTTAGGGACCAGGTATTGAGATTTTGATAATGATTGGTCTAATGGATTTATTTTTCAGTTAGCAAAGTATAGATTTTATTTTCTACAAAAAGAATTCTGAAAAATCAGTAGAATCTCATTAATCTTTTCATTTGTTTGAAAGTTCAGATAGTAAATATTTGAATAGTGCTTCTAATTAGTTAACACAGTCATCTAGTCTTGCAAGTAGAACATATGGAAAATTTCTACTGAAGTTGAATGTTAATGGATGGAACATTACAAGGAGTCATTATCTGATCCTCCTTCTCTTTGACTAAACTGGAGTTTTCCCACTTCCTTCAGAAAGAACAGGTTTGGGCCAATTTTAAAATTCCTTGGCTATTAAGTATATAATAACTACCAGATTTGAACAAAGTTGCTGTCTCATTTTCAAGATGGCATAATAAGTATTGATATTTTAAAATACTAATTACAGTCACTCCCCTGTAACATTTCACAACAGGCACATTAAGCAGGACTGAATTGCTATTCAAGCCACTAAATGATTTTACAATTTGATCTTTTGAACCTCAGCTCAGCAGCAATGTGAACGGCATTGAAGGAATACACAGAAGAAGTTCAGAAGCACTTAAAAAAAATGACTGCACAACCTCTGGATTACAAATGCAGATTCCTTAGTGGAAGTATACTAACTTTACAGGTAAAATATTATCAGCCTGATTTCAGCAGCTTCATGTATGTTAGCAAGTTCATTTTTTCAGCGTGTTTGGAACCTTGTGTACTGCGAAATGTGCCTTAGAACTGAAAAGACATTTCCAGAAAGACATACAAATCACTTCCTCAATCAAAAGACCTTTTTCTCAAAAACTCATATAACATAATATTCCTCAGCATTCATAAAAAGATGTGTACTCATTCCTACTAATGAGGGAATTGATTCTCCTGCACTGCTTATGAGCAATGTTCTTGGCAAGTTACAAACAGCACATTATCTGTAGATTTAATTTTTCATGGAAGGGTGTAATCAGCACTCCTCTTAAAGTGTGTTTTTTCAATGGAAAGTGCTCCAAGCACAGTTAGGCATTTTGTCTCCAGATAGGAAGGGTATGATTGTTAGAGCACCTGCAATGCCCTCAGCATATTAACTATTAGCTGTGTCTCACTTGTGCTAGCAACAAGAAATATTAACTCATTACAAAAATAAAGGAGTTTGAAAGAGCTGTGTATTTTTTGTACTGGTGTGTTTTATGTGCTGTGCCTTGGACAGGGCTCACTGGACACACTGCAATTCTTTTCAATGAAAGATGTAAGGCATCAGAAGAGATTTTTATTGAATAGTGTCTATAGGGACCTGTCCTGGAGCAGTTAACACCAGCCTGAAATAGTTCTGCTATAGCTGTTAACATGGCATAATAGTTAGGTTTCAGGTTTTCAGAGATTAAGCAAAGCATGGGCACCAGAGTCTTTTCCAAGACCCTTCTAGAGAAGTGGTCTTTCTAGTGCTTCTTTTGAAAGCAAAGCCTCTTTCCCCATGACTTGTGACTGTTAACACAAGCTCAGTGAGCTAAAGGAGGTCTTTCCTGAAGTCAGCTCTGTGACTGCTTCAGCTTGCTCCACAGCCTTCTGGGGACACACTGCCAGCACCTCATAAAACTGACTGCAACATTCCTAACAACTGCTCAGTGCTTTGGACAGCAAGAGAAAGGCACAGCTACAGTTAGGACAAGCTTACCTCTGAGCACGTCTCTCTCACATTCTATTTCTCTCCCTGCTGTAATCCATGTTCAATCTCCCTAATTCAGGTTTATTTTCTCATCTTCTGGGAATACAGACACTCACTCTCTGACCTTTTTTATCCTGTTAACCGCTATTTTCAAATGCGGAAATCTCATCATGGGTTTCTTACTCACCTCTCCACACTAAGCCCCAAAGACCTCTTGTTGAGGGATGCTTTTTGGCCTCTACATGCATTTATTCCTTGCGTTGCCATGTGCATCTATCCATCCTCCTAAACATGTCTATTAACTGACAGGCAGCTGCTACAAGAACATCCCTTGGCTACATACATAGAAATTTGTAGTCTGTATATGGGACTGAAGTGTAGACAGCACTGCTTGGAAGTCTTGACAGCTGCCACCAGCTTCTTTTGTACAGCTCCTCAGCACAGCACCTGATTTCGGAGTATTTTCATCAGCTTTAGCATCCTATTGCACGAAACAAAACAAGCCAGTATTGTTTGCTTATCCATACTGCCTAGTGGCTAAAATGAATGTGTCTCCTTTTTTCTTTTCCACCAGTGCTCACTAAAGCAGAAATAAGGATTAATTTAGTGAAAGCACAATATTAAATTAGATCTTGTGAGTAGACATCACACACTGAATTATGGGGAGCATGGAATTAAAACTAACACACAACCCATACGACCCATTTCACATATCAGCAATGCAGCTTCCAAAGAGTATTCTTGGCTTTCAGACACCTAAGAAGCAGATTCTGATGAATAGATGAACACCAAGCAAGCAGAGGAAACACTACCATTCTACCAAGGTTAGCTGATAAAGAGCACTGTTGATGAGCACTCCTGTTTCAAGTGTTTCAGCATTGGATCTACACTGGAGCTTTTAATAGGTTACTGCCAGCATAATGCTGGTAGAATAATCTGATAATAAATGTAAGTTCAGAACTCTCTGCAATTGCATTCTGAAATCCCATAACTTAATTACAAGTCTGGATTGTGGGTCATTACCACCTCTAGCACTCAGGTTTTCTTTATGACCATGAAAGATAGAAACATCTTTTACTTAATAATGAAGCGTTTAAAAGACTTATCACTGCTTTTTAGCCCCTTCAGTTTAGGCAGTCTGAATCATGAACTATAATACCAGTAATTTCAGCTATGGCAGGTGCTAAGCTAGAACCATAGGCACTTTGCATTTGGAGAAAATTAAAAATAGCAATGCCAGTACAGTGCAGTTACTGCAGTCTGTGGCTTCTGAAATATAAGATTATCTTCTGTCTCTGAAAGTTGAAGTCTAAAACGAGTGCATTTTCCAAAGTTCTGACTGTATTATACAGTTTTTAAAAATAAATATGTGAGTCTAAAATAAATGTTCACACAAAACCCCAACAACAAAACTCTAGAGATCTGATAAATACAAATTTAAGAAAATGTGCCAGAGAAGAAATGTTTTTTGTTGTGAGCATTTCAACTACATAAAAATGTGATATTTTTAAAACAGCTACAGAGAGCATAACTCTAAACCAGCTCTTCTGAGATTTATTGTTCAAATTGTGAATAAGACTAGGGGCCCATGTGAAAAGGAAACATGCTAGATGGAGAACAGATAAAACACTTCCCCCATTACTAATCTGCAGAGCTCTAGCATAAGATGTTTGTGGAAGATACCACAGAAGCATTCAAAACAGCAATGTTTGTTTGGATACAAAGTATTATCAGTGTTTAGGAAATAGGTTAGGTAAATGAAGTTACTTTAGAAGATAAGTCAACAGCTATTAAGACTGGAAGTAAAACTTTCTTTATAGACAACTTGCTTGCGTGGTGTTTACATCTCCCCTGGAGCATCCAGTGCTGAATACCACTGCAGATAGTAAAAATTTAGCTGGGATCTTGACTTTATCCAGTTCAAGGCTGACGCTCCTGAAGTCACATGCAGCTGTTGCATTCAACAAAAGCATCAGACTTCATTATATATTTGCTTGCAACAGAAAATCTAAGAATCTGTCTTTGACCATTTAGAATAAACTGTTAGAGGTTTGCTTTTTAAAAACTCACTTTCATGTTGCACCTATGTTTGCCCTTGATTTACTCCTTTTCATACAGGGCACTCAAGATCAGAGATCTTATTTCTTTATGCCTTCCTCCACAAAAGCAGAAAGTAGTAACTGACCTGGTCACATACTGAAAACACATTGAGATAGCTTTAAAATCCTTCTTTGCTGAAGAGAAGTTGCCTGAAAAATCATGTGCTAGACTAAGTGGCAACCCCATAACTGCTGAGAGCTGAGAATAGGAAGAGGACAAGGCACACCCCAGCCAGTTACAGCTGTGACAATGTTTTGCATTTTGGTTTACAGCTGTGAAAGCGTAGAGGTGTATGCTTGCTCCTCCCCATTTTAAAAGCATATTGTGGATGCACTGAGTTTTGCAGAAATGTCTCTACTAAGTCAAGAGCCAAATGCCTGGCAAAGCAGGGACCATACAGTTTCCAGGGTACAGATCAAGTGAAGGATTTCCTCAAGCATTTACTTTTCATTTAGCTGATGCTCAAGAATCCAACCAAGTATTGAGGGAGAAGCAGACATCAGTGTCGAGCAATTGCTGAAAACAGATTACACTTGAAATGCAGACAACTTCAATTCAGGCTTTATTTCCAGCTGCAAAGCCCTGGCAGGGAGACGCAGCTAGAGCTGAGCCTCGACCAACATGGCTGGGGATGCTGGAAGCATTAAACAGGGCGGACACACAATGTGTGCAAGCTGGCAGCCCTGGCCTCAACCCAGAGACAAAGATCTACACAAAACTGAAGGGGATGGAAGAAGGGGGCATGAAGTGAGATATTGGGGGCTAACCCTGCCTTCTTAGGGTACCACCTGTAGCCCCACAGGATCAATCTTAAGAGAGTGAAATGAAATTGCTCCTTGTTCCCAGGACAGCACCAGTGCTCCTGACCTAATCTACTGATCATTCTCTAATCCACCCCTCCCTCAATCAATGAAAGGAATTAGGAGCCACCTTTGAAAATGAGCCGTTTATAAGAGAAACTATTTTGTTCAACTGATTTATACTTGTGATTTAGCAGAAAATCTCCTCCCACCACACTTCAACCTCTCTAAAATAAAAAGTTACTAGGTGCAGCCTCTTCCAGCTGCCAAATTGGTTCTCAAAATATCAAGCTGAATTACAGATGGAAACCTCTTGCTCAAGGAGGGACTGCTGCAGTTGCAATTCTTTGTGCTATACTTTATTCATTTTCAGGCTTATTAGCACTCCTCATCTTTCACTCCTGTTCCTTCTTTACACCCTATTACAATACCTCTGCTTTGTTAAATGTTTGTGAATGAAAAGCAAATCCACTACTCAGAATCAGAAGACAGCTTCAAACCCTTGTGAGCAAAATGGACAGTTTAAGCAACAGTTTGCCTTTGTCATTTGTTTTTTGAGCACTGCCAGCTTTTTCCTCTCATCATCCTAGGTAAAAGATTGGACTGAAGGAACCCAGCTCAGCCAGTTTTGCTTGTCCATCTGGGAAGGATTTGGGAGGGGCTGGCCTCTGGAGTATGCCTTTTCACAGGAAGTGTTCACTCCACCACAGTGCCCACTGTCTGAGAGACATTCCTGTCCCCAATGTTTCACACCAGGTGCCCACAATGAATATGTCAAGCTTTTCCACCTCAGTCTCTCTGTGTTATCCCTACAAGTTCACTGTCTCCTTTGCTCTCCCTTACTAGTTTGCCAGAAAAGTAGCTTTCAGCTTCTGTAGCCTTTAGAAAACAAAAAATTCACAGATCCCCTATTCAGTGTTCTGAAGAGTTTCAGTGAGCAAAGACAAAACCCCTAAAGAGTAAGTCCACTCAAAAAAAAAAAATCCCCTCTCTTGTTTAAACAGTGGAAAAAGACTTTACTTACAAATGTTTGCTAATGGGTAAACAAAACCAGGGGGGAAAGCAGGAGAAAGTAAAAACATTCTGTAGGATTTAATGACCAAACATCTATCTATCTATCTTGCTACCATCATTTCCCCCTTTCTCTACAAGATCATCTTGCCTCGATCAAGCTAACCAGTTTGCAAATCTAATTTGAATTCTTAGAAGCAACTCCAATTTATCACGATCATCTCTGAGGTCAAATCTATTCTGTATTATTTTTCAAAGTTTTCCAGCATGATAAGTACTGTAGCTGCATAATAAAAGGAATACAATTCTTACTTTATGGCAAATTTCCTTGAAAAAGAAAACAGCTCTGCAGTGCCGCAGTTATTATGAATTTCAGTTTTTATAATGCACATTGGTGTGTTCATCGGTTTTCACTAAGTCTTGTACTCCTTGCAACTGGCAGACATTCCATTATGCATATGAACACATAAACACACACACATATATATGTAATGCTCAGAGAAGATAAATCAATTGAAAAGATGCCGAAAATTTGAGAATTATATCTTCTCAATACCAGTGCTTTGCTAAAACCTATCTTTAGGTAGAAAAGTAGTTGATGGACATTGCAGGACTATAGGATAGCTTAGAGATCTTAATTACTAAATATCAGTATCAGTTTCAAGTATGGCTGCTATACCACTAAAAAAAATTGGAAACCCCAGAAAATACAGCCTAAGTAATGGCAAATGAGTTGAATGCATTTGGCTATACACAGGAAGCACAAATTTCAAATTGCAGAGCTAGTGCTCTAAGGATGATCTAAGTCCCAAGGGATGGAGAATTCCCTGCGGACACAGAAATTACATGCTATGGAGCAGCATCACATCTCAGATACTGGCTGCAATCTTCTGAAAAGCCTGAGTGAGGCAGTTCAAAATACCACTGAAATTAAATACACACAGATAATTTCATTTTCTTGAATAAGCAGTTGTGCAGAGCTACTGATCACAGAATGGTTAAGGTTGGTAGGGATCACTGGAGGTCATCTAGTCCAACCTCTTTGCTCAAGCAGGATCCCCAAGATCAGGATCCCCTGTTGCTCAGGATTGTGTCCAGACAACTTTTTGTTGTCTCCAGAGAAGGCGACTCCACAAACTCAAGTCGGTAGTGCTAAAGCCTTGATAACATATTGCTCCACAGCAAACACTTGGTTTCATTGAGGAGTTACTCCTTTTCACTGGTCCATTTTTAAACTTCTGACATAATATGGATCTCTGAGGACTACAGAACCCAAAAAAGGGAAAAAAATAAGATAAATTTCTTCTGTGAAGTTCACTGTAACATGCACTGCAGGATGTTGCAGGGAGAAAGGCAGTGCTTTGTCCTAACAGACATGACAGTAGTTTTCTCAATGGTAGAGGAAATCTACTGCTCTTTCTAAGCATGCCAGCTCTGTACATTACCCACTCAAGGTCTCAGACTGGAGCTATTTTGAAATTAACTTAGATTTGAGCTTGGTGGCTGGATCTAAGCAGCACAGCAAAACTTTTCTTTGTCAGGCAAGGTGCTGCTCTTCAAACTGCTTTTATCTTTCAGTATTTAAAAGCTGCTTGCAATGTTAGACTGAATCCTGAGGGAGGCAGGCCAACAAGGAAAACACAGTCAAGATGCTTAAACGTAAAACTGTCCAACAATGCAGTCCACAGCCTACAGCTGGTCTCAGCTGTATTCAAAATAGCACCAGCACTGCCAGAGCCTAGTGCTTGACAAATGCTCATTTCACAGGAGGCATAAACATACACCTGTAGGTAAGATCTTTTGCACCAGGCTTAAGAAACAGGCTGTGACCATCTAGCTACCTTAAGCATATATTCATATACCGTACACTGACTTTCAGTCAAATATCTACCCACCAAGTCCCAGTTTGGTAGATTAACAAGTGATGTGGAAACTTCCATTTCTAGAGGGTTTGGAAAAACTGGAGCTGATTTATTCTCTGAGGTGTTGGGTGACTATAGGGCAGGAAAGCAGAAAGGTCTTTGTGTCTAAGGCACAAGACTTGCTTTTAGTGATGCCCCATGGCAAACTCAGTCCAGAGGTTAATGGATGAAGGACAACTAATGAAGCCCTGCACCAGTTTTTCTACTAGCTCTCAGGCTTTTAAGTTCAGCAACCCTTTGTGGTTATGCTTTTCCCACCCTTTTTAAAAGTTGGGAGCACTTCAAATTTCTTCAACAGTAAAATGTGGAGCTCAAGGGAAAGAAATCCAACTGCAGTCCTCATTCTAACAGCCTGTAAGGGACATTCTGAAAGCACTCCAGGCACAGTTTCCACACTAAGTCCCAGAACTCAACTGTCAAAATCCAGACTAGCTCACACAGACAGGTTTCCCAGTTGGAAAACAGGATGCTGAGGAAAGGGGAATGGTTTCCTTGCCAACAGTATTCACTAAGCCAACATTTACCTGGCATCTTTAGAACAATGCCATAGTCAGAGACAAATGCCGTCGAGCTCTGTTCTCGAGATTTCCCCCGTTTATTCAGTATACCCAAGACAACATACTCCCCAAAACTTACACCTCCCCCATTCCTCCCTCAAGGGAAACTGTCAGAGAAGTGCCTTGAGTTAGGAAATCATTCCTGTTGGTGCTTGCCTCGCTCCTTGTTTGGGAGTATGGACAAGGGCATTCACATGCTTTCCTGAACAGGGATGGTTTCTCTCAACCAGGGCCCTCATCCTGCTTCTTTGTATGGCAGGGCCTTTGTTTGGTGTCTTTTCAATTTGGACTAATAGTTCACTCAAACAGGCAGACTTTTCTATATCAGGTGAAAACAAGATCTCCTGCATCAGGGTTCCAAACTTGCTGCATAACCAGGATACAACAGAAAGTACCAAAACATGGAATAAAACCTTAAGACCATTTTGGAGACAACGTTGTGTAACAAGCGATTCTAATTCCCTCCCCCAGTAATGAGACTGATTACTTATGTAACAAAATTATGAATCACTGATCTCTTTTTGTTGTACCAGTGTATAATTATTCCTCAAAGCATCTCCCTGCATCTGATCATGGACATTTGGACACCTTTTGACACATCTGAAGGCAAATACATACCAAGAGATGACATAAGCCTGTCTAATAAAATACTGCTTTTTACAATAGTCATGACAAGGGAATTATAGTCTGTTATTTTGTATTTGGTGACTGGAATGTCTTTTAACTACTTATTGTTTATTTAAAAAACAATAATCCTCCATTTTAGAGATTCACAGAGCAAATAAGATGACTTGTTTTTCTGAAAAGAAAATTGCCCTGCAGATGTAGATGGTCATGCAACCAGTCTGGGGTGACAGCTGGTATTTAAATGGAAAATTAATTCTTCTCAGTCTGTCAAAGCAGAGACCTCATCTTCCAAAGGAAGTGTGAGATTGCTTAAGACCCTGCATAGCATGAAGTCCTGACAGGAAGAAGAAATGAGTGAGGTAAGACAAGAAATCATCTTTCCCTATGAAAGCTGCAGCTGCCTTGCAAGCCCTGCTCCCACATGCTCTGGGATGGGAGGTGTATGCTCCACAGGTTAGCAGAGGAATATTGTTCATGTAACAATAGTGACAGTCCAACAAATCCTAGGCTGACAGTGTCCAGCTGAAAACAAAGGCTCACACTCACCCTGGAGTGTTCTTACATAGTCTACTGTTAAGCCCTGAGACATATCTGCAAAGATGAGAGAATGAGGCTGATCACAATCATGATTGCTGCTCACTGTGTGAATGCCAGTAACTTCTTTCACTCCAGAGCACTGCTAATCCCCTCCTATATCCCCCAGTTTGCTGTCAGGGGGGCTGCTCAGTCACTGCTCCTGCTGGGTGCCTAGGGAAACCAAAACCATTGTGCACACTCTTCTGTGCATCCCACATTCAGTTCCACTACCTTTTCCTGCCTGCTCCTGGCCAACAAGGACTACCTTATACACAGTCACTACACAGCAAAGCAGAACACCCCAGAACTAAGTTTCTGACAGCATTTGGGAACGTCATTCATGCTGTATGTACCAAAGAAAAATGGTCTACATGGAAGTCTTTTAAAGTCTTGGACCATATGTATTTGTGATACTATGCTCAGGTTCTCTACTTGAGGAGCATTTTGACAGTCAAGGCAGTTTTCTTTGTTTCAGAATGAATTCAAAGCAGAATTATTTTAAAAGACAATAAAGATAAGTGTTGGGACAGCCTTCAGCCAAAATACATCCATTTGTTCCATATATTTCCAGGCAGAGACTCCCATGTATTTTAACAGCTTCTCAAATGGGTGTATGATCATCTTCAAATCATGAACCTTTATATTACTGTAGGCCGGATAAACCCCCACTACTGTAGTACCTGTGTTGCCTCCATCCTTCCCACAGCCCCACAATATCAAAAAGCATTCCCAACAAAATTAGAGATGAACATAAGGTCCAGAGGAAATTAGGGCAACCCCTCATGGCTGGGCTGCAGCCAGCTTGAGAGAAGTCACACAGTCTGCTAGGAAGCAAGCATTAGGCACACATATACTGATTTATGTGTGCTAAAACTGTATTACACCACCACCACCATCACTCCCCCCACCCCCCCGACTTTAATAAAATATTCCATTTACTTTGTCTTCAGGTTCTATGCTTTGCCATACTGGGATTTTCACCTGGAAAGGAGCCCGTGAGCATACATACACACCTACAGGAGCCATGCAGGTGAACACAGATGATTTTAAAAGCACACTAGACAGCACATACTTGTCAAAAGTCCACCATAGACCATGCTTCATGCTCCTGCCAAAATGATGATCTGGATGCAGATCAGGGGCTCTGACTGCAGATGTTAGGAGTGCACCATTCCTAACAGATGCATAATCTGATTAAATATGAAATGCAATGATATTGTCAAAACCCATTAATCACTCTTTCAAGACACATTAATGTAGGCCTAACTGACAGCTGTGATGATTCTACTGTCTCCACAGGTACTGTTGCTCATCAAAGTTACCCATTGGGTCTCAAAGCAGAAAAGGTATTCGGTATGCAGAATATTCTTCAGTGCACAGGACCGATATTGCTTTCATGAGAAGTGTTGGTATTACTTAAATTCCTGCATCTTTCTCTAGATTATTATCTGATTTCTCTGTATCCCTCCTAATCTGCACCTTGTGCAAAAATAGTGATAACTTGTCAAAAATACATGGGAATTAGAAACAAGCAGCAAGCATGGCGGGTCCATAAGAGAGGAGCACAGCAGTAAGAAGAATTCATAGGGCTGCTGTGTCAACTGAGGTATCCTCTCCTTTAACAGAGGCATCCAAATATTTAGCTTCTTGGCCTGGGAATGGAGTCTGCATACACTTCCTTATTTTATCTCAGTGGGTCCAAAAGAGACAGGCTGTGAATCCATCTTGATCCATGCAAACTTCCTTTATTCTGGCCTTCCATGCCCTTGATGCATCTACCACTATAAACCATCCCTTGCCAAAGGTATCTACATGTTTATGCACAACTAGAATTTATTTCTACATCTGCTTTCAGCCTTTTTTAAGCTTCACTTGTTTGTTTCCAGCCTTGTTATAGGACTTTCTAGACCTTTGAAGTAGTTACTTTTAATTCGGTGTAGGAGAAAAAGCACCTCCCTGGACCAGTAGACATTAGGAATGTCAACAGGAGATAGCATTTGGAAATAGTTGAGGGATCAGGTCCAACTGATTGGCATAGTAGGGACATGCCCATTTACTTTAAGAGTTTGGCCATGACAAGCTGCCCAAGAGCAATGGCTCATTTACAGAAATGACCAGCTGTGTGTTGAGGAAAGGGTGATAAAGGCCAGTGTTTGTTCACAAAGCAAAAAAATTTGGCAAATTTAACAGTGATAAAATCTAGTGGCTCCCATTACATTAGCATACTAGACTTCCCCAAGAAGACCATGATAAATAAAAAAGCACAGATTGATAACACTAAGATGTGCTATGTCATGGCAAGGACTAATGTTGCATGACAGACAGTGGCCAGACATGGATATCTGCAAACATAAGGGGTTAAAACTGGAGAGCAAAGTTGTCATTTCCTGGCCCACTGGAAACTTGTTTCTCAATCCAGTGCCAGAGGACACATTTCTGTTTAATCGCCTGCAATGTCTTTTTACTGCATTAATTTGTCCAGTCACACTTTAAGCCCGTGTAAGCTTTGTGCATGTCCAGTATCCTGTGGCAAGTACATCAACAGCTTAACTACCCGATGCATGACAGATTATTATCTCCTTTAACTCTCCCTTAACTTTTACCTACTAGGTTACCAGGATGCCTTGAAGCGCTAATGCTAGAAGAGGCAACATCCCACCCTTATTTCCATTCACCATATAATTCATTACTATGCACCTGTCATATTGCCAGTCATTTTTCAAATGTTTAGCCATTTCTCAGTTATAAAAACTACTGCATCATTTTTGTTTCTCTTATCATCATTTTTGTTTCTCTTATTTCCACTGTACTTCTCTATTTCCTCTAACCTCAGCCACCTTGTCAATCTTGGCCTCCATTCTGCAATTTACAGGATCAAACAGAGGATAAATGAGAAGCCTGAGAGTTTCAGAGGGGACCAAGATTGGCACAGCAGTCCATCGTGTATTGTTGATCAAAGGAATACAGTTGATATTGAAACTCTTCAAAGCAGGGATTTTTACTATGTATTTACACAGTACTTGTCACAGCAGGACCTTGCCTTATCTAGGACTCAGGGTGTTGTTCAAACAGACAATTAATAAATAGCTCAAGCAGGTAACACAGTGTTAGAGAGGTGTTTAAGGAGAATAAACACTTGTAGTTGTGGGGTTTCAGGTATGCTAAAAAATTAAGGTGGTGATAAGTGAAGGAAAGGATATAAGCATATTTTGTAAAGCGGCATGGAAATGGTTTTCGTCATTGAGATGTTTCAGGTCAGCTGCACATAAATACATACAAATACATAACTGGCATACATACAGACAGCAGTATTTTGTACCATGTAGGTTGGACTAAATCTTTATTAAAAAACCAACTTTGTGTACCACCTCTTAATGTAAGACCATAAAGGCTTGAGAGAGGCAGCACTATACAGTAGTGTCTGAAACAGGCTGGAGAGGCTTTTTTTTAGGTTGACACTGAGGCATTGACAAATTAATGGAGAACAAGAACATCCACATTAGCCTTATGGATTTATGAGGGGATCACTAAGTGAAAACTAACAAACCCTGCCATACAAAAGCCTAGCAATATTCTTTTTATACCGAACTCATGGTAATCTCAGATTCTGTTTGCCGACATGATTAGAAAAAACATTCTGGACTGCGGTTGAAAACCATTATAGAAACTGTTACTTGACACACCATAGCTTGAAGAATTCCTAACACCACCTCCTCAGTAAACAACTCTAGTGGTGTCCCAAAAGCAGAACAGAAATCCATGTGACAGAGCAGCTAGAAGTATAATAAAGTCACTGAATATGAAAAAAAAAAAAAAAATAGAATAGAAACACAGCATTCTAGAAAAATTGGGAATTTTTTTTTCTCAGAAAGGATCCATTGGGAATTACTGACAGAAATCTTTCCAGCCAAAACCTGAGCTATAGCCATGCTTCACTGGAACCGCTCTTGTACAGTTTTGTTTTCCAAGTTGGAATGTGCAGGGTGGAACTCCCCTGAACAAATGCTTGCAGAAACTCACAGTAACATCTGTTACTTCTAAGCAGAGGTTGACATCCTGAAAAGCACTGTGTATGAAGTTCTAATAAGAAATGCTGGCCACAGGTAGAACTGAGAATGAGTTGTCTATGCATAGACAGTTGCTTAAACAGTACATTTTAGTACCCATAAGTCTTCTCCCAACCCTTCATCACCCTCATAGCCCTCCTCTGGACACTCTCTAACAGCTCAATGTCTTTTTTATTTTGTGGCACCCAAAACTTCCCCCAGCACTGGAGGTGAGGCTGCCCCTGTGCAGAGCAGAGTAGGACAATCTCCTCCCTTGCCTGACTGGCACTGCTGTGTCTGATGCCCCCCCAGGACAGGGTTGGCCCTTCTGGCTGCCAGGGCACAGTAACTCAAATTTAACTTGCCCTGGGCCAGGACCCCCAGCTCCCTGTCTGTGGGACTGCACCCAAGTTATTAATGAAGGCATTGAAGAGAACTGGGATGAGGATGGAGCCCTGCAGAACCCCACTAGTGACTGGTCACCAGCCTGGTGTTACCCCATTCACTCTAACCCTTTGTGCCCAACCAGTATAAGCCATCTCTTACAATCTTTTGGGAGTTTGGAGCTTTTTTTATCTCCATCTCAACCCAAAAGTCACTGTAATGGTAAAAGACTTGCACTCTTTCAGACTCTGGATCATGCACTGACAATGCCATTTATTTGCATGTTTATTCAAAGGCGTTTCAATGCTGGTTCAATACCAAGGAACACTCAAATAGATGTATTTTCCCCCACTCTATTTTCACATTTTTTAAAGAGCACAAAACCCTTCCACTGCAGAAGTTAGGGACACAAACACATGACATTAGAATACTGACTCTGTCCTTCATAAGGCCACTGTAGTCTTGTAAAGGACTAGAAAAACATCTACACATGTATGTATGAGCCCTCTTGCCTTGCTGCCACCTCTGTACAGAGATCACCAGAAATAATATTTTATTGTGAAGTAAGGCATAACCCTAGCACGGCTCAGGATACTGGCATTGTGAATAGCACAGCTTGAGAATGAGCCAAAGCACACTCAGACTGTCACTCTTTTCCTCAAGCATCCTTAACAGCCCAGATGTCTGAAGGAGAAGATCATGGTAAAGAAAATACATTGGAAAGCCCACGATAACACCATTTCCCACTGTTCCCTGTCATGGAAGAGTCATTCCATTATGCTAGCAGCTCCTGAGTCATTCTCCAAGAGTGGAACCTGTGGAAGGTTCTTTTTCCATGTATTTACACCCACAGTTCCAAGAATTGATATGTAACCATACTTCTTTCACATGGAGAAATATCCAGGCTCCAGAGTCCTTTTCAGAAAAACAGGTTCTAAGAGCTTCAGCCTGTGAACAACAGCACTGGTATTCTGGCAGGGACCATCTCCTCCATGTTCTCCTCATGGAACAGTAGTCAGTACCCAGTTGAGGGATGACTCAAACACTCACTGGTTTTGGGTGACTCACCCAGTTAGGAGCTGAATCATTCCATGAGGGCCGTGATTTAACTCCCTCACGGACCTCAAACTCTAAAGCAAGCCTTTAGCAGCTTCATCCATCCTGAACAAAACTCACAAGCTGAAAAAAATTCATCAGCATGGGCACTTGGATTTTCATTTACCCTCCTGGAACTCACTAGTCACTACTCAAACACCAAGGATCAAGGAATCCAAGGCATAAACCAGGTAGCTTGTTTTCTTGTAGAGACAGCAAGTTCCCAAATAAAAAACAGAAGCCTCATGGAAGTAAAAAGTTTTATGCACTTGCAAATATTTATCATGCTGTAGCACAGGGAAAAGGGCTGGCAGAAGAGCAGGAAGCAATGTTACATTTAACAGATCTGTACCAGTTTGTACCTTGGCAAAAAAACCTCTTCCACAGCAGGAAGCTGCTAAAAACTTCAGCAAGTTCAAGAGAGCAATGAAAACAAGACGATATTGTCTTCCCACCAAGAGCAATACTGACAGGATCAAAGTATTAGGAAAACCTCTGCATGTTAGAGGGGAAAAGAAGAAAATGCAGGAACAGTCAAAGCTAACCTGTTCATGTAGTGAATCCCACTGGAAGTGTTTTTCTGGCCATTTTAAACCATACACCTGCTCTAGGATCAGCTTGCAACAAGCTGAAGAGGAGGGAAGGTGCTGCTATTGTCACCTGTGTGCAGAACAGCCCAGAGCTGCTATTTCTCTGCTGTGCCTTACTGAACCAGATTTGGGGATCTTATATTGACTGCCCATCAAATCAGAGGATTTAGGCTTAGTTTTATGAAAGCAATTTATTGGCTGGATTTGGATGCACCTAAAACATTTCAGGGAACTTGTGTGACTGATACACAGCATGAGAAAATTATTCTATTCTTATTCACCCCATATCAAGATGAACGCATGTAAGGTTAGTAACTGGAGCTATCTTTCAAATATCAAATTTAACACATAACTGTCACAGAGGAACAAATAGCCCACACAGCATAATCTACTGCAATAGCTAAAATCTGCTTAAAAGCAGGGCAAGAGTTGGAACAAAATCTGTGCCAATTGTTGGCATTGGCAGAGTACAGTTCCTGGAATAACATTGCATAAGCAGGAGAATTACTCATAGAAGATAACATGGTCTGAATTTTTATTATTCTGGAATTTGCTGAAACACACAGCTTGGAGAGGAGAAGCCAGGCTGTTGATGTGTGTGACAATAGTTGGGAACATTGTCTGTATTTCAGAGACAACATGCTGTCCCTTTCAATGGCATCAGCTTCATATCTCCATATAATCACTCTAGTTTAAAATTAGAACAGGAGCCTGTGGCCAGAGAGTTTTAACACTTCTGCAGCACTTAAACAGTCAACATTTGGAAGAAAAAAATGGATCAGGTGATCCACAGTGCATGCACTTTGCTAGCTGTCAGGAGGTTAATGGTGTGCCTCAAGCACAAGGCTAAATTAGGATGTGAACACCTTAATCTACAGTTGCAAATGCTGACAGCAATGGCACTTCATCAACTATTTTTGCAGTCTTATTTGCTGCATATCTTCCTGATTTCTCAAGCCTGTGCCACCAACCCTCCCTCATCTCCACATAAATTAGCTAAATGACCTCTTGTAGCCTGCTTGAAATGAAAATTGTCATCTGAAGGAGAAAATAGATGTTCGAAATGTTTGCAGAGAATGGAGAGGGTGTTGAGGATTGCAAGCTTTCTTGCAATACAAAACCTTCAAAAAGTCATGTGCCAGAAATTAGTCTTATCTGATATTCAGAGCCAAGTAATGAATAATGTTCCCCGTAAAAAAAAAAAAAAAATATATATATATATATATATCCCTTCTTCGTATTTGAATTTAACATTTTCAGGTCAGTAATGCATTAAAAACCTATGAATATTGCTTAAGAAAAAAATATTGTTGTAGCAGAGCTGAAATTTGTCTATCTTTATTACATATGCTTTGTAACACAGACTCTGTGCCACACAGCTAAAACTGATGGATCAGAGGTGTCTGAGGAGCCACCATAAATGCATTGATACTATGCTGTAACAGCTTATTTTCAGGAATGCATTAAGCTGAAGTATAGAGACAACGTCAACTTTACACTGGCACTGTTTAAGGGGGAAGAGAATAACCAAAATCACAAAATAAAAATTAATATACTGGCCAGAAGTATAATATTAGCAATTCTCCAATTTGTTACATGTAGCCCTGAAAAAATTAATTTAAGAGCAGCAATAGAAACAAGTCACAGTGAATTCATCTGGAAGTGAATTTTCTCCTCCAGGATAGCTGCCTCTGAAGACATGATATGAAGGAATTTTACCTAAACAGGAATAACCTTATCACAGGTCCTATGGCCCATCAGGTAGGAGAGGGGGATAACACCTCACTTCACCTGCTCTTACATGGTGATAGCAGAGAAATGGAGAGAAGACCCTCAGTTGGGGTGCAAGAAATATGACACTGATAATGAGAAGGATTATGATAAGACTTATGGCTAATATACAGTGTCTAAATATTGCCAATGCAGTATATAATAGTCTGAAGGGTTATATTATAAATAGGTTTGGCTAGAAATGTACAGATTTGCAGTCTTTGGCCCTGCAGAGGTCAGAATAACAAAGCACCTATGAAGCTACTTCAGAATTTGATCTTTGTGTGTGGTCGATCTTAGAGCTTGCTTTTACTCGCCCATCCAAAAGTGAGTGTTCCTCATCTTCATGAGCATTAGCCATCTTCGATCTGGATGTACCCTGCAGGAATCACTGTCAGGGTGGGGAATACACCTGGAAGCTGCCTGTAACCTTAGAAGGCCAGTTTGCATGGTTAGCCCAGAGTCCAGCAGCATTTTACACCCTTTGGAAGGCTGATGTGTACCAAAGTCAATTGCAATCCTCACAGCTTCCCCATCTCTGCAATGCATTTGTTATCTGAGCATCCAGACAGTTCCTCCTGCAATTCCCACCTGGTGTTCTTATCCTGGGACAATTCACACTGCCCATCAGAGACAGGAAAGGGAGAGGGGGGTGTGTATATTCAGGACAGGATAGATGAGAAGACCCGGCCATCTTTCATTGCCTGCAGTCACAACAGATCAAGATGCCAGTGGCATTCTCCACTTCCAGGGCACAGGACCAGCTCAGACTCAGCTCCCCAAGGATGGGGACAACACCAGGATCCTTCTGTCAGAATTGCTGCTTGAGTGATCAGGCATGGCCCCTATCATTGCCCAGGACTCATCCTCTGCCAGGCAGGACTTGCTATTAATCCTTGTTGAACTGCACCAAGGCCCCTGGCAGCCCATTCCATCCTGCCTAGGCTGTTCTGCATGGCAGCCCTGCCCTACAATTAGAGACCATCTCCAAAGGTGATGCTAAACAGGGGTGCTCCACCCCCTCTTCCAGGCAATGGATAAAGGAGCTCAACAGCACATCCCTGTACAAACCACCTGGCACCAGGCAGATTCTAAGTAATGGACTACAATCAGTTGAAGTTCTAGAAGTTTGAAAGAAATGTTGAAAGGGCAACACTAACCCTCAAGCCTTTGGTAGACAAACTGTTTGGAAACTTTAAAGAAAATGCCACTTCTCCCACACCTCTTGACTACTGGGGAGGTACGCCTGTGCTGCGGAGAACTGTTACTCATCACAGGAGTAAGCTGTCATTTCAACTTCATTCATGGGGCCAAAGCTCAGCAAAAATCTTTTTGGTGATCTTCCTAACTGCATTACTTAGAGTCTGTGTGAGTAGAAACATAAATAAGAAGGAACAGAAGCAAAGGGAAAAGTAGCCCACCTGTCCAACTATGCCTCCATCCCCACAGTTCAGGTACCCATCATCCACACATCGAATTGATGACCACATTACCAGGAAGTCTCACAATAACGTTACCCCAACTCAGATAGAAACTCAGAAAGCAAAGTTTAAAGTGCATTAGTTAACAGATCTTTTAAAAGGGCAGGAAGGCATCTTCAGGCAATAGCACTATGTAGGGAGATTATCCCCAGAGAAACCACCTTATCAAGGGAAGCAATGTTGGAGAATACAATATAGCCACTATTTCAGGGCAAATTATTTCAGTATTCTGCTGGCTCTGGGAGCTAAATAAGCCTTTGAGGCTAATGACAGAATTGAGGCAGAAAGCAAGAATGCTGTTTATTTGTTTATAAGAAAGCTTACTGAGAAGATTAGGACAACAGGATACTTGCACATCATTTGAGTGCCCAGTATGAAAGTACACTTCTAGCAAGCACCCTCCGCTATCTGAACAGTATGACAGAGGCCCCCCTCTCCCTCTGACTCTCACTTGGACACTTCACTCACAGGCAAGATTATTGCACACCTTACTGCAGCAGCTGAAACACTCAGCTGAGAAACACCCTAGCTACCTCTCCACCTCAGATGCATTATAGAGGGCAATGCAATGAATTAAATGAATCTGAATTAAAAATGAAAAATATCTACCCCCCACACCCAGTTCCTCAATAACTCCACAAAACATTTAGAACTCTAGTAAATTGCAAAACCCATTTGCTCCAGCAAGCTGTGGCAATGCCTTCTTGCATATGTCTGCTTCCTCAGGAGGAAGGGAGGCTACAGAGCAGGCAGCATGGGCAATGGAGAAAGATAAAATAACATGATTGCCCTGAAAATTCTCATTTTCAACTTGACATTGACCAGGACCCCCAGGTCCCTTTCCACAGCACTGCTCTCCGTCATCTCATTCCCCAGTCTGTACACACATCCAGAGTTGCCCCATCCCAGTGCAGAATCCAGCACTTGTCCTTGTTTAATTTAATTTATTTTTGTCTATTGTGGAGTGTCCCTGTAATCCACTTATGCAATTCTATGCAAACTGTGTTAAATTTCATCCCTAGCTGAAAATAAAACCAGCGACAATGAAGAAAGAAAAATACTTATGTACTCAGGGTCACCTTTGTTCAGAAAGGCCATTAATACAAGGTTGCTAAGCAAGTACTTACAGTTTTGCCTGAAGATTCCTTTCAAATAATGATTTTCTAGATGGAAATAAAATCAAACAAGAAAAAAGAGTATTCTTGTCCTGAGATTCTAAGTACAGCAAGACTCAGCAAAGATTAAAGTGTCCTACAAGGGAAAACTTTCTAGTGGAAAATTTATCGACTTCCTCCAAATAAAATTCACTACTAAGATGTTCTTTTTTGCACACTTGCCACAGGGCAATTGATAGCACCTTTTGCACTGAGATCGTTGGACTCACAGCAACTCAGTTTAGGTAGCCCTGGCCTCAGTCTTCACTTGTTTTCAGCAAGGTTTCATCAGTCAGAGAGGCAGTGTTCTCAAATCCCCTGGAAGCTTTGGAAGGGACTGTTCTGCACAGCCATCAAATATATTCTCTAATTTTTGCACACATCTCAGAGGGACCCATGTTTTGAACAGGGATTCCAAAGGCTTTCATCATTGTCCCAGAGCGTGGTGAGATGCCCCCAGAATCACCAGCTTTCTAATCTCACTAGATGATGCACAGAGATGCAGCAAAAGGGAGGTTTCAGAGAAGCAAAAGATTCCTGTCAGCCTAAGCAGCAGGCAGAGTGCTTCATCAGGTATTTCCCAGTGTAATGGTGAGGGGCTTATTTACATGAGTTATTCAGAGCAGTAACCACTGGCAAACATCCCACAGCAGGTTTGCTGAGTATTTTGCTGCCGGAGAAATTCGAATCTCTTTGGTGATTCCAGACCAGCAAGCAGAAGATGTAAGAAGATAACTTTCATTATTACAATAGAATGTTTTTCATAGCAGTTGTTACCCCATTTGGAAAATACTGCTTGATATCCTGTAATCCCTCTGTATCTGTCATTTCAGTTTATTAGTTTCTCAAGTATATTCAAAGCTGTAAATGGAGAAAGTGAGCTGTCCGTGTTTCAAATTGAAGATGGGAGACAACTGACAAAATACCATGTAGCTGTTCCAGTTTAATAATCCCACATGGACAGATGATGCATCTACTATTCCTTTAGAAGCTTATTTCCCAAACTCAGTTATCATGCAGATGGTAAAATCTATTCTTTGAGGGTCAGGATTAAAGCCAGTGGAAAGTACCATGTAATTCTTTGAGGAAAAAAATAGCTATTACTGCTACCTGGAAGGTAATATCTATTTCCAATACAAAACACCCTACATTTTATGACAGCTAACATTTTCCCAAGCCTTCCTAAGTGGCTAAACTTTAAAAAGTAATCTAATTTCAGACACTGCATAGAAGCAGCAAACAAGTAAAGGTCAATATAACCACAAATGCTTACCATGTTATATAATCCAAATAAACAGATGCCCTTACACAAAGGGCATCTCCTTCAAATCCCAAGTGCCTGAGTACCCAAATCAGGACTTGGACACCCAGTCCGCCAAAACTCAAAAGTGAATGAAGAAATTCTGCACATGTCAAAGCTTTCCCAGCACAAGAAACCAAACACCTTCCTTGCCCAGCCTTCACAAGGACTCAGCACAGGTGGAATCATGCCATTATCCTGAAAAAGGTCCTGGCATCCTCACTCTAGCCAGAGAAGTGGACATACTCCCTGGGGCTTGCTGACATGATGCATCAATCAAGCAATGCAACTGATCTAACAGCTGCACTAGAAAAAAAATGCAGACCCCTCTGTGGCATCTCTCCAGCATGCCAAACAGAGCATATGTAAAAATTGGCTAATGGTCTAAAACCAGAAAAATATTATCCCAGTGTGTCTTAGAATAAGTTCATAATATTTATTACTTTGGAAATTATTAATTCATGTAGATGGTGCACTTTTATTTTTACTGGGGGAAAAAGGCATTTATTTTAACCCTACCATTAAAATACACTTGTTAAATGCAGCAGCAGTGCATTGCTGAGGACAAATGAATTTAAACATGAGGCTGACTCTATAAAACATCAGAATCACCCTTCCAAAGCAAAAAATGCTTTAAGGACATTTAAGTCTTTAAAAACAAAATTAGTCAGTGACTTAAAACATCTTCTCTTCATCACAAAAATAATGCAGTCCTCTGGCTCAGCTGTATTTCCACTATTTATATACCTGCAAAACAGGCAGAGGCCAAAGTTCCACTTTTTGTTATTCCCCTCATCTACAGAACTGGCTAACACTCCTTCAGATTTTACCTGAAGGAATTTGCAGACTTAAGAAGGTACGACCTGCTTGCCTGCCCATGGAAGCAAACTGTGAGTATCAAAGGGAAATCCATGGGGCATTCACCATTAAAAACTGAATTAACAAGGCATTCTGCATTTCCTCTGTGGTTTATTTTCTTTAAGGGAGGATTTAAGGGATGCTCTGAACTCAGCAGCTCAATAAATACATTGCAGTGTCACGGCAAACCTTCTAAAGCACATCCTGACCCACACATTGGCATGGTACCACACCAAGGCAGGCACGTAGCGCTTGCTAGCAAGGAGCAGTACAACACAAGACAAGGTCCTAAAGTTCCTCAAAATCTGGGCCTTGGCAATCTGTCCAGCTAAAACAAGCACTGCTTTCAGCAACAAACAAGGGGGATCCTTGTCCCTGAAAACCATCAGGCATATTTGCCTCCTACCTTGTCCCAAGAAGCTCAGTTTGGACTACAGCCCAGTACTTTGTCAGGTGTAAGCAGGGAGAGGTGGAAGCATTAATGAGGGGTTTCCCTGACATTACAGCCTTCTTCTGAACACTCATCTCTACTGTTAGGGAAAGTTTAGAGTCTGCTGGGGTGGAGGTGGGTGGGCGGGGTTTTTTGTACAATACAGCTTTTGCCTCAAAGTTAATGCATTCCACACAGACCACCTTGACTAGAAGGTATCGTGTTTTAAATCTAAATTCCCTGTAGAGGGACACACACTATCAATATCTTTGAGCAACTCACCACTGCAGACAGCAGGGAGTTCTGCTCAAAGAAGAAATCAATGGCATAACCAAGCCTATGGTTGTTGGGAGTGTTTTTTATATATATTGCTTTATAGCTTTTAAATGAATCCTGACATTGATCCTCAGAAAAAATAATGAAAAATTAAATTAAAAGGAGAAAAGGATGACAAAATACTGCAGTCAAAAGGCTGGTAAGACCAAAGATAGCAACATATTGTGCTGCTGGAATATTAAATGTAGAATCCTGAAAGTGTCACAAAATAAATTTGCTGTAAGCCCAACAGGTGTTTGTGAGATCTGTCTACATAATTTAATTATTTATTGTAGAAACAGCCTTAAAAAAAAAAAAAAAAAGAAAAAGAAAAAAAGTAGGGCTACCACTATCAGAAGTGAAGGACTACAGAAAGCTGGCCACAGGGGAGACATTCAACACATGAAATCCTTCAAGAACCTCTACACTACTAAAAGGAACAGGACTAGATTTCCTGAATCCTTCAATACATGAACAATCTCACCTATTTGGTGCAAAGAAACTAGCAGAGCACAGAAGCCTTGCCAACATGCCAGTCCCAGAAGCTAGAGAAAGAAAATCCAATTTGACTGGCTAAGAAGCCACCCCTACCTCTCGAAGCTTTAATGGAGTTGTGATTAATTGCAACAAAGTGGATCTGGCCCAGACCTTTCAATGCAACACTATTGATTTACTCCTGCAGCACAAGTAGCCCACCAGATTTTGACATTGAAATATGATCTCCTTTAATGATGCCCTCTCTTAGTAATATCTTCCAGCTTTCTCTGTTATTCATTCTGGGATTTAGATTTAATTTGGATGCTGTTATGTTGCATATACTTTTATTGTGCTCTGTTTACAAAATGATTCTTGCAATTAATTACAGTAATGAGATCATGGCTAAAAGACTCACAGAATGCTGATTAGATAATTAATGATTGGTTGTTTTTTGTAGCATTTTATTGAATATATACTCCAGGTTGGTCTCTCCCCTTTCCTTTTTTGGTCTCTCTTGCCTGAGTTCTAATAGGTAATTGAATAAATGATTAGTGGGAAAGTAGATTACATGAATCATATTTAACCCCTCGGCACTTAGACAGGAATCCAGAGTAATATAATGTGAGGAATATAAGAAATCAATTTCTTTGGTATTTTCATTGTAGTAATTACAGGCTGAAAATAGTTTTAAATCAGACATAAGTTCAAAATTGTCAAATAGGCTGGACCTGACATAAGGAGTCTCTCTGTAGAAGCAAGTGATGTTAAAATAGTTGCCTGCCAGCAGAACAGGACTGATCATCCTGAAAAGGGGCTGGCCAGGACACAGCAGAGCTTGACCGTGCAAGCTAATGTGGCCAAGTTTACAGTCAAATGGCTGACCATGGGAAAAACATTTCATATCTGGGCCTGGAATAGAAAGAAAAGATCAGGTCACCCTTCCCCTGCTCTCAGTAAGCTTCTGTGAAACCTTCAGCTATGCCAAAGGCCCATCCCTCTTCAGGGCCAAGACACACAGGCAGTAACTACTGCCATAAACTCAATGATGAACTGGTGCAGTTAAATTCCAGACTGATCAAAACCCACACATCCAAACGCCACTGACTCAATCTGGTTTGCTTTCAAAAGACTAGAATGACTGAAGGCACAAAAGTGAGCACTTTGTGCATATATTATGATACAGTCTAATTAAGATAACTTCCATCAGCCTCAACATGAGTCAGACACACAGATCTCCAGTAGGAATATAGAAAATGAGGAACCTATATCCAGGCCAGCAAAGTAAAAGTACTCCCAGCTGTCTTCTCTTGATCAAGCCCCAGAGAGAATCAGTCCACTTTACACCTTGGTACACTTCAGACCTCATAGCAAAAACCAGCCTGTATTTAGATAATTGGCCAAACTTCATTTGCAAAAACTAGTCAAAGGAAAGGGGCTGGGCAGCCTTAACTACTGTCTTCTTGAACAAGCAGAGCACACTTTTCCAGTTATTTGGCTTGTTTCTTTTTTAAAGTCTCAAATTTTTAATTAAAAAGGGTTTTTTCAGAGTTTTGTTGAAGTGTTTTGGTTTTATTGACTAGCTGAACAGAATGAGCAAGAAAAGCTATCACAGTTTACTTTCAGCTTCTAATGCTGCCAACCAGATGAAATACAGAACAATTCATCCTGAGAGACTGATAAGTTACATTTATTCATGGGGACAAAGGTCTAAAATAAAAGTTATGTTGTCAGAGAAGGAATTGTGGCCGCTTCCAAATATTCTGTAGAAAAAACCATCAAGCCATGATCAATCTCCAACTGTCCCACAATGACTTCCATGCGATTTTTAATGCCAATAAGCTCACACAGCATTCCCAGCAAAACACATGACCAGACACATTTGAACTTGGTCCCGCAATTGCAGGCAGTTTCAACGAGGCCCAGTGCTGGGTCCTGCCCTTTGGCCACAACTACCCCAGGCATTGCTACAGGCTGGGGCAGAGTGGCTGGAAAGCCGCCCAGCAGAAGAGGACTTGGGGTTGCTGGTCGACAGCAGCTGAACATGAGCCAGCTGTGCCCAGGTGGCCAAGAAGGCTAAGGACATCCTGGCCTGTACCAGCAGCAGAGTGGCCAGTGGGACCAGGACAGTGACCATCCCTCTGTTCTTCAGCACTGGTCCCAAGGCCACACCTTGAATCCTGCACTCAGTTCTGGGCCTCCCACAACAAGGACACTGAGGTGCTGGAACTTATCCAGAGAAGGGCAATGGAGCTGGGGAAGGGTCTGGATCAGAAGTCTGATGAGGAGCAGCTGAGAGACCTGGGGTTGTTTAGCCTGGAGAAAAGAAGGCTTAGGGCAAGCTTTCTCACTCCCTACAACTATCTGAAAGCAGCTTGTAGCAAGGTGTGGTCAGCCTCTTCTCACAGATAAGAAATGGTAGGACAAGAAGAAATGGTCTCAAGTTGCACCAGTGGATGTTTGGATTGAATATTATGGAAAATTTCTTCAAGGGAAGGGTGGTCAGGCATTGGAACAGGCTGCCATGAGAAGCAGTGAAATCATAATCTGGAGGTAGTCAGAAAAGTGTGGATGTGGCACTTAAGAACAAGGTTTAGTGGTGGACTCATCAGTGCTGGGTTGATGGTTGGACTCTATTTTAGAGGTCTTTTCCAACCTCAACAATTCTGTGATTATTCCACTACTGAATCAAACCACCCAGATCACAGCACATGCCATGCCAACCTATTTTGAATACATTCTCACTCTGATTTAATGAACAAAGGTGAACTATCCTGTCTCCATATACTACCAAAGACACAGGCCTCCACAGATAAATTCCTGCAAGACAGACCTATTCACTCATGGACAAGCAGATTAAGCTATCAAATGCCCAAGGCACATAACTTTCTCATCATCCTTCTGTATTTCTTCAGCTGTCAGCTCAGTCACTTTCCAATGAAACACAGATATCTTACAATTCATTTTCAGAAGAGAAATAAAATAGTAGGAGAAAAGTCAACAAGATTTCTCTCCACCCACCATCAAAAAGAAACATTACCAAGTGACTAGGACAGCCATAAATTTGAGGGAAGTTACATATTGCACACAGTCTTTTTCTACACAGCATGATTATAGATAATTAGCACACATGATTGCTAAGAACACAATTATAAGTCCCTGGATAGAACTGGACTTTGCAAGAATCCAATTCAAAATCAGGGGGTATGAGGGTCACAATCTGTTCTGATTATATCATATGTTATAGATGCTTCCAATATGTTTAAGATGAGGAACAGGATTGCTACTAATACAACACAAGGTTTTTCATGAGCTTCAGAAGCTGGATATCTTGGAGTAAAACCAAAGACTAGCAACATTGCTGGTTTGGTGAGAACAGTTACCAGCAAAGTTGCTCAAGATGCTTTTTGTTAACCTACATCCAGCACCTAACTCCTGATGAGTCATTGCTGTAAGATATTAAGGGATTAACATCTACCTTGAATGAGAAAAAGCATACAAAGGATTTGATTTGATTTATAACTGTCCTGCAGTTACACACCAGTCTGTGGCAGGCTGCTGGCAGCTTGCCTGCACTTTAACCACGTTTATTTTGTACTCCTGCGAAGTAGTTTTTTGCATACAAGGTTTGGATGCCTTCTGCAGTTCCCAGCTAAGTTCTAGACCTTTGCAGCTTAACTCACCTTCTATGACCAAGGTCTGAATGAACTGCAGAGCAAGCCAGAATCACATTTAAGAAGGTTTTTTTGAAGTTTCTGGATACTGCTTCCATAGAATACCTGCTTGCAAACCACCAGAGAAGCTGCTATAGAAGAGCAATCCATGTCTGGTCCTTCATTCATACAATGACATTCAAAGAAGGCCATTGCTACAGCATGGGTCCTTTCCATGGCATGCAATTCTTCAAGAACAGGCTGCCCTGGCATGGCTCCTCTGCAGGGTCACTAGTCCTGCCAGCAAACCTGCTCCAGTGTGGGGTCCTCTCTGCACGGGGCCACAGTCCTGCCAGGAGCCTTCCCACAGGGTAACAATCTCCTTTGGGCATCCACCTGCTCCACTGTGGACCTCCAGGGGCACATGGTCTCCCCCATGGGCTGCAGGGGAATCTCAGCTCTGGTGCCCAGAGCACCTCGTGCCCCTCCTTCTTCATTGACCTGTGTGTCTGCAGGGCTGTTCCCTCACGTGTTCTCGCTGCTCTCTCTGGCTGTCTTTGCTGTTGCACAGCTATTTCCTCCCATTCCTGACTCTGTTATCCCAGAGGTGCTATCACTGGCACTGATGGGCTGGGCCCTGGCCAGGGAGGGGTCCATCTTGGGGCTGGCATTGGCTCTATCAAACATGGGGGAAGCTACTTCCCCCTTATCATAGAAGCCACCCCCTGTAGTCCCCTCTACTACACAATCCAAGCCACCTCCCACCTCTGAAACAGCTTGCTGGCTAAACCAAAGGCCAGTCACTTGCTCTAATTATAAACCCAGTTCCTGCCCTCTGGATGTCCCTGAACTGCTTACCACAGCCCACATGATCCAGGCCACCTGCTGTGAGTAAAGCTCAAAATAACTTTTAGCTCACCATATCTAGAATTCCAAATAGACAAAAGAGAAGTTCATTTAATTATACCAGGAAGAAGATACTCTGGCTTTGGTTTAAGTAATGTATTTCATTACAAGCAGTTTCAGTCAGTCACCATTTTGGAAAACCCTATGGGTGTTTGGGTCAACCATTGACCAATTAATGCCAGTCCAATGACTTGCCAAACTAATGTTCACCTCAGGCAAACCTAAGCCAAGGCCAACCTCTCCACTTCACCAAGAAGCATATGGTACAGTTAACCACTAGCACTGCAACTTCCTTCAAGTTGGAGTATATCGTTTGGAGAAAACCCATGAGCATTCTCACCATCTGAGATGAAAGTTGCTGAATATTTTGCCCTGAAGCCAGACTGCAAAGTGCTATAGAAGCAAGAGAAAAATCAGAAACTTGACAGGAAAAAATACTTGCAGCTAGTTGTTCTAAAAAGAACCCTGTACATCACAGGCACCATGATAGCAACTTCTGTTCTTCTTAGTCATGAAACAGGGAAGCCAATAATACCTGAACACTCATCCCACTTCCACACAGCAGTTGAAAACACCTGCCATACCTAGACACGCACACCAACCACAATCACACTACTGCTTAACTACCTGCTCCCTCCCTAGTTGCAGTCACACCACTTTGGTCCCTTGAAGGACAATTAAGTGCAACATAAAAACAGATGAAGTAGAGCCAAACAGTCATATTAAACTGAAAAGCAGGACTTCAGTTGAAGGATGAAATTTCCCATCCATATATGCCAAGTGGATGCACTGAGTTTGCTTGACAAATATCACCTGATGAATTTTTTATTTATTAGGCATCTGAGATGGAAACCCTACTCCTTTGCCCTTTTATATGCTCAGGTCTAAATAGAAGATATTGACTCAGGTGGTCATTTGCAGCAGGACTCAGACTTCACATTCATAGGCTAGGGACATTTCCATGGTCTGTGCCATGCCTGATGTGATGAGCCAACTCACAAATCAGTATTTCTTACTTTGATTAACAAGATACGAAGTAGACCTTAGCAGCATACTGCCGGAATTAAACGCTTATTTTTTAATTATTTGCCTCTTGACAGACCACATGTATACTGGCAGATACAGAATTAGCATGAGGAAGAAAAAGCCTTGAATCCCTAGGACCAGTACAAAATGGTGAGACTGTAAAAATCAACTGGCCATTACAGCTATATGCTAAAGGAACATTAATCAGTCAACTATTTTTTTCATTAAAGTAGCTTCTATAAAAGAGAATTGTTTCAGATACTAATTAAAGAAATACTATGGGAACATTACCAACAACCAAAATAAAATCGCCAAAGGAAAATCCAGGCATGAGTTTAGTTTCTTGAAGTTAAACCTATGAAGGGGTTGAGTTTTACAGCATGAACAAGCACTTCTAGTGAAGAGAAACTTTCCTCAGGTGCTGCACATTACACAGACAAAGGCACTAAAAATCACTTTTGATATTTCCAATGTAGCTTCTATACGTTACCTTTATAAATCTCTCTGGTAGATCCATGCTTGTTTTTTGCAGGTTTCAGAGAAGTTTCCCATTTGGGAGGTCTTAATTTCAATTCCAGACTGCTGTTGGGGAATTGTGAGCCCTATCCTTCCCACACATGTACCACTCACCCTCTCCTCATCCAGGAGCATACAACTCAGAGCAGTTTAAAGCACTTGCCAATTATTGTTAGCACAGCACATGTTCTTAGGGATCCAGGCAAGAAAGCACCTTATCACACACACCACATAAAGGGAGCAAGGGAGCAATCACTAGAGACTTTGCCAAATACCTCCATACACATCTAGATGGAGAACTTGATATAAACAGATCAAAACCAGAATAACATTAAGTGAAAGGGTTAAGTGTTATTGAACAGGCTTACAAAAATAGCACACTGGGAGCAAAAGGAAAGCCACTCAGTTCTGTGCAACTGTATCTGCCAGAAACCATTTCTACAATTTTGTTTAGGAAAGAGCAAATATGAAGTGTCCTGGTGACAGCCCATGCTTTACACATAATAAACCCCAGGAAAGTGAAAATTGATATACAGACCATCAAAGATTTAAACAGTCCTTTCGGGCTCATAGGTATGACCACATGCATCTTAAGACACCTTAGTTCTGCTCTAAAACACCAGCTCAAAAAGAGAACCCTGGGTCATAGCATGACAAACAGTCTGAACCATATCTTTGGAACTTTACAGTATCAAAAATATACATCAATTAAGTTAATCACATCAAGCATTATCAACAGACCATATTTCTTCTGCACTCACAAAGAACCACATCTCTTTCCTATGGTTTCTTGCATATGCTTCATTTTATGCACCTGAAACAGCATCAATAGATCCATAAAATTCTCCTCAGCATGAAGTTCTGCATATGCTTAAGTAGAGAAACAAATCTTGATCAATATATTAGCAGCTATGGATAGAAGCTCCCTGCACTGAGCAGGCACATAGTTTTCACCTGTATCTAGCAGACAAAGCTTAACTAACAATTAGGGTAACAATCAGACTGCCCAAGAAAGACACAAGCTTTTAACTAATTTTCTGAAACAGCAATTGTTACAAAGGGTCCCAGCAGCCACCCTCTCCCCCCCTACTGTCCCAAGAAAAAAAAAAAAAAAAAGAAAGAAAGAAAGAAAGAAAAAAAAAAAAAAGCCTATTACTTATTAGAAAAGCACATATATAGGATAAAGAGAGCCTTAAGAAGAAAAAGCTAATAAAAGCTACTGTGCTACTTCTCAGGAATAAACTGAATAGAGAAAAAACATCCCTACTTACTAGAATATGACAAAAGGGTTTCTTCAGCTCCCAAAACTGAGAATCCTTATTCTCCACTTCATGGTTTAAACCTGCTGTAGTATCAGAGCTCATCTACACAGGTGAGAAGCCTCAAGCTACTGATGAACAACAGCTGCTTACAGAAAAAGCCCAATTACTGTGTTGATAAAAAAGAAACCAAAGGGCTTATTAACACCATTGCCACCAACCACAGACTTCTTGTAAAAATCTCCCTACTGAATAAAACCATAAAATAGATAAGATACCTTTTACTATTTATTGCTTGGGTACATGATGGAGGCACTTGCTTATTCCTTGCAAGAGTACAATAGAGTAGAAGGTGATTTATTACTATTTTTTTTATTTGATGTTGGAGTAGGTTGCATTTGTTAGCTTTTTCAGTGTATGGAAAGAAAGTGCTGGTTTAAATTCAAGACTTCGAATTCCGTTGACAACAGGATTTCAGCACTTCAATTTTATTCCTTTGGTTTCGTCTATCTTGTATTAGTCCATAAAGCAGAAGACTGAAACTGTTCACTGTCTCTTGTGGAAAAGGCATTGCAGGCATATAGTTCATTCAGTACTGTAGTTTCATGGACGCATACCAAAAGTATGTTATGTTATTAACTGGTATCAGCTTTTGATTATAGAGGAAAAGAAGCTACTTTTAATTATGGGTTATATGTAATATGTTTAATTCTTCTAGCAGTTTTTACTTACCTCTTTTTTTAACTTCTTGCTTATACCTCCAACAGGCTTGCAGAAGTCATTAATAGCTTATAAAACATTCATAAAGTGAAATTTTTTTTAGAGGACTGAGTGTTTGCTTAAAATGCAAGTAAAAGCTGTCAAAACTTGTTCTCAAACTTAATCTCTGAAATATCTCAGTTACTTTAATGTTTCCTTTTATAATTCTACTTTTCTAATTAAGAGTATTACAGAATGTATTAATTGAAATTTTAGTGAAGGTTGATATTTTCCAATGAAGGGAAATCAATGGACAGGGGAAAATTTGGCTTTATCTGGCAGACTGTTATTTTTAAAAACATAATTTTAATAATTTTCTTGAGCGTCTTAATTTTATTTTAATCTAGATTCTAGTCTTAATGGTATTTTAAATTACTCAGAAGAATTAATGACAATTAATAGGTGGAAAACTTTAGTGCTATTTTTAACATTCTGAAAGGATCCGTCTGAGTATCTCCAGATCTACATGGGTTTGATGCAGGCAAAAATTTTGTACAAAAATCAGGACTTTTAAAATTACATTTGTGATTGCAAGGAGTACTAGAGGAGGTTTAAGTTAAAGTAACAGCTTCCTGGTCTATAACACACTTGCAGTGCACATGTAACTCAATTTCTAGTTTGATCAGAGTAACAGAATATAAAAAGCTTTCAATAGCTAGTGGTTAGATACATGTGGTTTTGTATTTACAATATTTCTGGTTCTTTGACGTTTTAAAATAAAATAGGACTTTTTTTGGAATGCAAAAGGGAGCAGGACTGAAACTGTTCAGCAGCTCTTGGTTGACTCCCTTGTACTTGAATGAGAATCACACTTCTGGAAGCCTGAAAATGATGATGCTTTTCCATATTCTGTAACTTTAACCCAGTATGCCAGTGCAATGTGCTTTCCAGTTTGCTGGCAGCCTGTCTTGCTCAGAGTAGTTGTAAACAGTGATGCTGGTATTTTTATTGGCTAATTTTACAAGCTGGCATCTGCTGTCAGCAGCTTCATGTAAACACACTCCTGCCATAGCATCTGTTCTGCTGCATATTGCCCTCACCTTAGCGCTTGCATGGAGCTGGGGAGGGAGTGATAAAGCTCTCTTCTGAAAGAAGGAATATGGTGGAAAACAGGAGCTGAATAACACTTTCTCCTGGGATAGAGTTTCTAGAAACAGACTACTCGAGTCAGTTCAAGGACGTTGTTTTCTAAATGGCTTTGAAATCTCTGCTTAGAGTCCAGCCCTGCTCAGCATGTGAGCAAGCACGCACTTTCCTAATGTGAGGCCACAAAATATGACAGCTATCAGAACTGTGGATTTCTGTACTGAATGGAAGATGAAGTTTTTTGTGAATAAAACTTGACTGAGATGACATGACTGAAGTGCTACCTGAATGCAATTAAATTAAGACTGATCTTGTGGAACTCAGCTATAACCCAGTCAAATATGAGTATCAAGAGAGAACAGATCCCATTGAAAGCAGAGACTCTTGTGCAAGGAGCTGGGTATATACATAGAGACAAACCTTTGTTCTCAATGGAGGCAATAAAAGGTAACTATTGCCTGAAGCTTGCCAGTGGATCCTCATGCTATCTACTTATAGCAATACATATTCTAAGACCAAAACAAATCAGTAGCAATGCCACAGAAAGTCCAGCTTGCTTTGGTCTCAAGACAAAGAAGAGACCTAGGTAAAAGCTGAATAGTTGTGTGCAATACAGTATGTTGTTGCAGTACCATGCAAAGTGACCTCAGGCATCTTTTACTGTTTTTCTAGTGTAAACACAGTCAATTTGAGTGTCTTGGATTTTTTTTTTTTTTGCGCTTGTCACCATTAGCTTTTTTCCCAGCAGAGCACTAATGGCTGATTCAGATAGAGGTGCTAGAGAAAGAAATTAAGGAAGGCAGTGCTGTGTTTTTATTTGGAGGTCTTGAGGGCTTTTGGGTTTAGAAGTTCATATAAGGTCTTGAATCAGTCCTAGGAAAAAGGTCAGTTGCAGAATGGAGAGAGCTGTATTGATTTATAGATGTGGCCCAGGAAGTAGGAGTCTTTTCTCCCATGTGTAGCAGTGCCCAAGTGAGATCTTATGGCTGGTATAGCTCTCCTGTTCCACCCAGCGTGTTTTTTGCCTCCAGGGTTTGTGGAGTGGTAAAACTGAAATACTGAAAAAGTAGCTACTAATCTAAAAAAAAACTAAGCCTGTTCCATTCTCCTGGAAGTGTGGGCATTTGAGCAGCAGCCTCTTCTTCAGGTATGTGACATGATGTGAATGTGCTCCCACCTTCTGGATTAGGGGCTAGCTCAGACACAGAGTAGGTACAGTACAGAGGTGCTCAGTTCCTGGGACGGTGGTTCTGAAAAGAGTTAATGGGATGGAGTTTGCTGTAAACAAAATGGGGAGAGCCTGCTATGGAGGAAATTAATATGCAACACCTACCAGCAACAAAGCAGGAGAGAACAGAGGTTTAGCTGCTGCACTGTGCACAGAATTTTAGTAAATACTCATCCTTTGTGCAGGTGCTTGTGCTGGCCAGGGGATAATGACTGGTGAAAATCCCCATAGCTCTGAGATGCTCATATTTTCTGTATAATTGTCATTTGGTTAGGGGGGCTTGACCAGAAAGGAGGGGCTGTGGATTTGGTGTTTCCCTCAAAACTCAGATAAAGCTTATTTAGTATTGAAATGTTTGTTTGGAATAATTCTATTTGAATTGGTTCAGAAGTACGAAACACAAATGGTCAGCTAGTTAGGTTAGCAAGACAGAGAGGTAGATTTGCATCTCCTCCCGACTGGACTCTTCTCTTTCCTGGAAATGCTTATTTATCTTTCTATTCTGTGGACAGAGCCACGTTTGTCACTTGAAATATGACAAGCCAACTTGTCATACTCAAACACAACTTGCTTGTTAGTGTCAAAGTGTTTCTAAGCAGAAACAGCAAGAAGATATGTTATTTTTTAATTTAATGTAATATTGAGGCGTGTAAGGGGTCTGGATACTGTGAATACAAAATGGAAGTGAATATACTGGTTCTTGATTTAACTTCTTTAAATACACTGATCTTGCAGAGGACAATGTGTGTCTGAGATGGGATATGTTTTGAGATGGCTTTTGCTCAGTGAGTAGTTCTTGGATATGAATAAGGCATTGACCTCACTAAGGGTGAGTTCTCAGTAAATCTTTATGTAAATGGCTTGATACTGTCTTCTGTTCACCTCCTTATGTCTAAAGACTTCACTATCTTGGAGAGCTATGCAATCAGTGCATCTGTGATTGTTTTATTAAAGTTTAAATGTTTATACCAGATTCAGTATTTCCTGAAGTAAATGTCTTTGGGTGACTATGGCACTCTGGGTAAAATGTCTATTATGTGCCCTAGACCAGAGACCCATTATAAATTCACATTACGAAGTATTGTGCTCTAGGCTATAGCTGTAATCTGATTGCCACTCCTTTCTCAGCTTGCTGTGCATGTGTCCCATCTCCTTCGCCTCCTGATTGAATGAAATTGTAATCACTTAGTCTTCTGTTTAGCTGGGGGCAGAATTAGAGGCAGAAAATGGAGGCAGCCAGAAGTGTCTGGGACAGCACATGGAGGGTGAATTGAGTGGAGCTTGAGCAAAGGTGCCACAGCCCAGATCTCACAGGAGACAGAAAGGGGAGTAATGTTTAGAAAGCAAGGAGGAGAAGTGGCTATAAAAGAGAAATAACAGGAAATAAGCTGCCAGTTCTCATTTACAGGCATGTCATGATGCATGGTGTATTTACACCTCAGCACTGTCCAGTACACTGGTAATACCTCAGTGAAATCTGTGAGGAATACAAACATTGTCTGAGCACGCAGAGATGATGTGAGAAAAGTCAATGTCCTACTGGAATTGGATCTAGCAAGGGGTATCAGAGGTAATGAGAAAGGCTGACTTCTATGAGGAGCTGGGAGACAAGTAGGGATGGACAATGGTTATCTTGAAAGGCAGTCGTGCTTGAAAGAGGAGGCGGAGGGTGTACTCAGAAGAATAGGGAGGTGAATTGAGGCACACCAGTGATTGCAAGCATTGGATTTGGCTTGTCTAGTCTTCAGGATATTTCTTAGAATCATAGAATATCCTGAGTCGGAAAAGGCCACGAAAATCATTCAACTCCTGGCTCTCATTGAAGCATACTTTTGGTGCAGGAAGCTTGGTTTGCAGGCTGCCGTGCCAGCTGCAGATTGAGCTCAGGGGGTGACCTGCCAGGAGCCCCAGACAAGAGGTCTTGAGCTGGTGCTGACCCTCTGCATAACAAAAAGCACAGGAACCTGTGGCTCAGCCAGGTGCCTGGACACTCAGAGACAGTAGGAGCTGGTGTCTGAGGAGGAAGAGCAGAGACTGTGAGTAAATAGGACATCTGAGACTCTGCTTGGGAAACCTTGGGGTCAAGCCAGTAAAAAAACCTGGTCTGACTGTGTGTGAGTGGGGTGTGCAGGGAGTCAAGTGGGGCACCTGTTGGGTCACTGGAGCCACACACCATGAAAGGACTTCAGTCCCAGAGTCCCATGAATAGACAGGAAAGTTTCCTTAACACCCTGCACAGGACAGTCCCAAGAATCACACCGTGTGCCCGACACAGTTGTCTGGGCTTGGTGCTGTGCCCAACTACCCTCTGGGTGAAGAACCTTTGCCTAACATCTAACCTAAACCTCCCCTGACACAGCTTTATGCCATGCCCTTGTGCCCTGTCACTGGTCACCAGAGAGAAGAGATCAGTGTCTGGCTTGTTAAACCACACTGACAGCAAACATTAATGAAAAAACAATACTGGAATAGTCGTGGTGTAAGAGCCAGGCTGGCTGATGATCCCTTTCAGCCTCACCTCGGGTCTCATGTTGGCCCTTTAAAGCACATGTCTTTTAACAGGATATTATTTGCATCTCGAGACCATATCATTGAGCGTTGAGAAAAGGGTTATTCTCATCTGAGAAATAGCTCCCTTAGGATCATGTAGGGTGTCTCTGTTGGAAGCAAAACTTACATCAATGCACCTGAGTCTTATAGCTTGATTGCAATACCACCTAATTGCTCCAGCTCTTTTGGTGTGGACACTATTTCGTAATGGGTAGAAGTCTGTCTGGAAGACTTGATCCTTTATAGTAGTTAAACCCCCATTTTGGGAAGTTTGTGTCTGAAAGTTGACTTCTGGATTTCTTTCCTTTTCTTTCCATTTTTAAAAACCTAGCACAGGTAAGCTCTCTTCAGTGGTATTTTGTTTGTGGTTCTTGGGTGGGAGAAGGAGAGAAACACTGAAAGCTAAGAGTGACAGCAGGAAACACATGGTATGTCACTGCAATATTTGTGTCAGAATTTGTCACATGAAGCAGTCTGTCCCAGAAAGGTGGCATTGATCCTACTTTATCATTCTGTTGTTTAAAAATTGCTTAACAAAGCACATGCCAGAAAATTATTTATACTTACTGAAGGTACTTCTCAGAGTAGACACTGAAGTTTTACAAGTGAAGTATTTCTGAGTTTGGAATTGAAGACTTACCTAAAGGCACAATTTGAACACTGCAAAGAAGGGAGAGAAATAAATATGTTCCTGCCTTTCACAAACAGTTGCAATTAAGTGATGGAAAGGACTCAAAGACTATAGCTGTGATTCAGATGGCATCTCCAAAGAACACAAATGAGTGTGTTGGCAGCCGAAATTGCTAAGCATTTGCAAGCATTTGAGATACGATGTGATTGACAATGATGTGATTTATTTAGGAAATCATTAGGGTTAGATTGAAATAGGGAAGTCAGTATCAAACAGCTCTTCTTGGAGGAGTGAGGTGAGATGAAAAGGATTTGCTTTCCTCAAACAAGAGGAAAATAGACACAGTTGGCCTTGATGTGAAATGCATGGCAGTAGCTCAAGCTAACGAAACTAGTCTGCCTATAATCAAAGAAATTCAGGGTAGCCATCCAGCCTGCTCTTAGAAATTAAAGAAGGCATTATTGACCTTATGAAACATAGCTCAGAAAGGAACTGAGTTCTGGACAGTACTGTATGCAGGAGATTAATGTAGTTCACTACTAAATAATATACGGATTTTCATCATTATACCCATTATTGTATTTGTACCTTGAAAGAATGTGCATTTAATGAGTGAAGTGCTGAATGTGAACCCCAGTAATGTCTACATTTGATAGCATAGATCCTGATCAAAAATGACATGCTGGAAAAGGAAAAGTGAGAATGAAAAGCAAACGGATGCCCTAATAGCTTTTCAACTTGATTCAGGTCTGCCACACACCTCCTGTGTGACCTTGAGCGAGTTACTCAAGGGCTAGACTTTCACAAAGCACTTCAGTACTTGCAAATGTACCCAAGTCACTGGCACAAGCTTGTGCAGTGTCTGCTGTAGCTCATGACTGAGTGTCCTGAGGAGATAAGCCAGTTCCTTTTAATATCTGCTGATTCTTATTTTGATAGAAGAATAAGATAATTTCGTTAGTATTTAGAGAACATTTTTCCAGATCTAGAGAAGCCATTATCAATTCAGTAATGTTTATCTGAATCTTTAACATCTCCTTTGTTTCTACCTGTGGAGGAGTAGTATTGCTCCTCTTCCTCACAGGGGTGAGTTGGGAAGTCTGACTCAAGAGTGTGAGGTGCAGAGCTACTGCAGTTAGTGGATGCATGTAAATAGGTTATGATGAGAAATGTGGAAGCAAGTCCATTATTAAATTTATACAGGGCTAACAGTGTAATCAAATTAGCCTTTGCACTTTCTCCTGTGCTCCACTTTCTGCATTAGAAAATCTCCATAAATCTCTGCAAAGCCATTTCATTTGTTCCCTTTAATGCTCTCCTCTGGTGTGATGCAAAGAAACACCTCAATACTTGCTAAGTAGCGGGTGGGCTGCAAGTAGTGCCAGCTGTGTCTGCTCCTCTTGGTGCTTACAAGTGCTACGTCCTTTTGTTTTGCTGATCAGTCTAATCCACATTGGCATGAGAAGTGATATACATTGTCCCTTCTGGGATAGGGAACATTTCTCTGCCTGCAGTGGTTTGCTAGCACCTGGGATCTGGCTCCACGGGGGTGAGAGGGAAGCAGTGACACAGCACTTGCAAAGGGGACAGTGTGCTGCCAGGTCACGGGCTTTTGGAAGGACTCTTATCAGAACCGAGGGCTGGTGATGAAGCACTCCAAAAGAAAATGCCAGGCTGAAATGTCATGCTTTCTCCAAGCCTTTTCTGACTGAAACAAATATTCACATGTTTTTCCCATGTATTTTCACGGGTTTGGATATAATTTCAGGCTGTAAATGAAGTGAGCAGATTTTCCTTAGTGCACAGTTGCCAATAGCTCCTGTCTTGTGGGGGTGGCAAAAGATAAATTGGTGCTGAGACCATACAAGTGACTGGGCTGTGAACTCGCACAGGCAATGCTTTATTTACCACTTGCTCATTTTTCCTCATGCAAATTACCAGTTCGTCGGTGAACACCTTTCTCCGCACTGCGGGGTGAGGATTCCAGCAGCCCGAGGGGCGCAGTCCCGGACATCCCTCCTCTGGCCGAGCGGTGGCCCACCTGCACTGGCTCTGTCACACTCCTGTCCTGCCGGCTCCTGGCACCGATTTGTCTGCTGTCCACCGGGGCTCTGACTATTGCTTTCTGCTGTTGTGTGTGTTGAACAACAGCCATTTTGTGTTCAAATTGTAGTTGCAGTCATGGTACTGATCCAAATATATCTACTATGCAAAGCTGCTTAGCTGCTCCTGGGTTGCTTTTTCTTTTAATATGCATCTAGTTTTTGAATAGAAGGTAATTCTTCTCTTTCAAAGGGCTTGTGGGAAAAAACAAAGAACCAAATTGCTCAATTTCATTAGGGTATTCCTTAAAGGTGTCATCTTCTCTGACTCTTGAAAGAAAAGGACTTTTCAAAGGAAAATGAAAATGCTTATATGCCTAACTAATTAAACAGTTTGCCGCATTACAGTAGGTCTTCTATTCCATTATTGCAATGAAGACATGGCTTTAGTGGGACTGTTTACACTTAAGTACGAAATTGAATCTTTTCTCAGATGAAGGCCCTGTTGAATATGGAGATGCAATAAGTATTTTGCCCTTACACTTCAGTAAAGGATAATGATATAGGGAATAGATTTGGCTGGCAGTTTTTGGTTGCTGAAATAATCTGAAGGATATACTCATTTATTTTTCAAGTGTATCTTGTTGATGATAGGATAAACAGCATGCTAATGCAATGAATTGGCAATGCAGAATTAGAAGTCAGTCAGAACACAGAAATTATATGAAGGGAACTACCTACACAGGAGACAAATTAAACTTGGAAACATGAGCTTTTGCATATCTAAGTGAAATAATCTGAAATGCACCAACTCCAAGGGTGTCTGGTTTAATAAATAGTTTAAAATACATGTAATAGCTGACAGCAAATTAGATATAAAGTGGCACATTTCACAGGGCAAAGCTGTCATTTCAGTTTCAGACACTATATTCAAAAGCATTTTAGAGACAGTTGTTTATTATGGCACTAGTATGCTTACACTTCTGAGCAAAATGTTATGATGGAGATATTGGGAAAACTGGAGGGACTTTGTAGTGCAACAGCATTACTATCACTCTACAGGAATGACTCATGAGAAAAAGATATAAAGGATGAAATATAGATCTTAAGTGAGTGATGATTAAGAGGAAACACTGCTTGCATCGGTGAAAAGACACAAATGTAAGGGGCAGGAAGAAGTTAATGCGATGCAGGAAGAAAAACTTGAAACTAAGACAGAATAGAGGCTAAATATGGGAAGAAATGGCATGATTCTGAGATGGTTTATGTTCCTGAATAATTTGCCAGGTGACCAACCCCTTGTGATTTCTACAGTGAATTTGCTCAAAGCAATAGAAGATGGGAGATAGGAAGGGATCTCATCAGATTGTCCAGCTTCTCTCTGATTACCCATCAAGACTATGTGGGATGCTGCAGCACTTGGCTAGAATTTCTGTCCTCTCTCTAAGAGCCTGCTGGGTGCACTGATGAGGCAAAGCCGGGGGGGGGAGTTGCCTGCTGCAGATTACTAATAAGATAGGTGGCAAAACCTGGAGGAGAGTTTTAGAAGACTGAGCCCCCACCAGACAGGATTCACTATAAGGTGTATAAAATTTCAACACCCTGCATTTGGGAACAAGGCAATAACCCCTTTATAATGCAGCATTTCTGTTTTTATCAATACTCAATGATGTCCAGTGAGATGAGGTGTGATACTCTTGCTGTGCCACAGCCAGGGTGGGGAACAAAATAAATGTCGTGGACTAGGAGCTTGTTTCCTGTAGGGAAAAAAAAGAGGGAGCTAGGATGAAACCTAGAGCATGGTGGCTATTCTTAAATAGCTTATGAATCATACGAAGCTCATCTCAGTGTTTCCTAGAAAATTAAGATGTCACTAACATATCATCTGAAATGCCTCTAAATTATAAGTCTGGCAGTCCAAACAGCAGTTAGTGACTGTCAAAGAGCATTGAAAATTGGGAGCACACAGCAATTTGACATGAGATTCTGTTAAGAGACTTGTCTGGCTACAGCAGCCTTGCCCCTCGACCAGCAGCAGTGCCCATCCAGCTCGGTATTTTACTTGTTCTTTGCCATCTGATCCTTGTTACTGTGCAAGAAAGGTGTTGTTTCTGATGTTGGTGTGGGTTTTTTGGGGGGTTTTTTTTGGGTTTTTTGTTTGTTTGTTTGTTTGTTTTTTATCCTGCATTGCCCTGATTTCTGGATGGCAAAACTTACCATTGCTTTTACAGATGGCAAATCCCAAGAAATTACTGTACCCCGTGGCGGTCCTGCTCTCCTTAATCTGATGCAGGGCTGGGGTCAGACATTCTCTGCTGTGACGTATTCCAGCTGAGCTTCCAGTCATGTGACATTTAGAGGGGTGGTGTGATAGCAAACCTTTCTGAATTTCGGACTAGGAAGGTTTTCAAATAGTGAAGATCTGAGGCAGTGGTGTGAAGAGATGCATGCCACACTTCACATCTGGCTGGCAACTCTACTGTTGTACCTCATGTAAAGTAACAGTCCTTGCCTTGTCCTCCTGGTGGCAGTAAAAATGTTGAATAGCTTGAGGTAGAAAATCCTCTTGCAACAGGAGCACACACATTTGAAAACTATGGATTAACAGTTTAGGACAATGTTTATGGAAGTAGCAGAGGTGTGTATACGGTGTAAAGACACAGAGAAACACTGTCCAGCTAATAAGGAATAAAAGATGAGCAGTGGCAGTGTAGAGAGCTATGTCATCTGAAGTTCCCCGGTTGAAAACTACTTGTCCTCTTCAAGCTGGCTTTGGGGATTGTGTATTTTTAATTGCAACTTGCTTGGAACCCCAGTCCTGAACGTTGCACCTTGGAGAGAGAGAGCCTTTTGCAGGTGTTCAACCTTTGCTTAACCTTTTTATAATATAAATCAACAGGGATGAAATGGAGGAGGCAGCAGGAGGTGAGCAGGGCTCTGGTTAACCTTCATTTGCTGCTTACACACCTGCAAGGCTGGGTTTTGTCTTTATTGGCTCATCTGGAAGAAGTTTCCTCAAGCGAGGAACTGATCTGAGTGAAGAAACTTCCAGGAATTAATTTCATTTGGGGATTTATTTTTTGAGGGGGAGATGGCCTGCATGATAACTAGGGCTCTGAGAGGTAAAAAGTGTCAGTGAAGAAGTGTTTGGACAATACTCTCGGGCACATGATGTGATTCTTGGGGATGGTCCTGTGCAGGGCTATGCATTGGACTTGATGATCCTTGAAGGTCTCTTTCAACTCAGCACACTCTGTGATTCTCTAGGACTAGCTGTGCTGGATTCAAAGCTGTGCTCTGGTGGTGACTTGAGGCAAAATACACCTGAAACTCATCTTTCTATCGGCTCCATTACGGAGTTTGTGGCATTTTTGCTTACCTGGCCAGGGGTGAGCCCGCCTTTCAGGCTTGCCAGCCTTGTGAGATCGCGGCTTCCCTGGCTCTGAGCTGCGATTTGCGTGTGTAGGTTTTGGCACCGTGACCCGTGGCTGCTGCGGGGAGATCCGGTGCTCCCCGTCCCCCCCGAGCGGGTTCGAGGGGTGCCTCTCAGGGACGGCGCTGCCGCCCACTCCCTCCCACGACCATCGCGGGACTGGGGTGCCTCCCCCTCAGGGTGGGCACTTGCGGTGCGCTGCCCGCTGCTCCCCGGGCTCCGGGAGGCGCGGGGGGCGCCGTCCCCCGCACACTGCGGCGACGGCGGCGGGTCCGCCCCGTCGGGGGCGTCTCCGCGGCGGCGCGGGGCCACCTCCCCATCCCCGCCCCCTGCCTCCCCAGTCGCGCCGGCGGCTGGACGGGAGCGGAGCGGGGCGAGTGCGTCCGCGCTGCCAGCCCGCCCCGTCCCGTCCTGAGCCGACCCGAGCGGGCAGCGCTGGGGGGGAGCCGCCGCCCCATGCGCTGAGCGGCGGCGGGATGGGGCCGCGGGGCACCGGCGGCTGGGCCGGCCGCGCCGGGGCGCCGGCTCCCGGTCGGACGTGCCTGCTGCCGCTGCTGCTGTGCGCCGCGCTCCGGAGCCTGCGGGCCAGCCCCGGCAGCGAGGGTGAGCGGGGACGGGGCGGCCGGGCCGTCGGGGCAGCGCCCACCCGGGAGGGTGGCTGCCCGGCGGTGTGCGGCTTCGGACTCGGCCGATTCAATTTTGGGACATTTGAGGGGAAGTGGAGACGGGCTCTGCCCACGGGCAGGCGGATGCCGCGCCGGGGATGCGAGCGGCGCTGCCGATGGGGCAGGGGGCTCCCGGCGAAGGGAGGCGGCGGTGGCCGCGGGCCGGGCGGCAGCGCTGCTCGGGGCGCGGGCGGGCTGGCACGGGTGGGTGGGTGTGCACGGATGCCTGGGCACGGCGCGTTCGGCAGCGGGTGTTCCCTCTTTGCGGGGGGATGCTGTGCGCGGTGTGGGTGCCTTGGCGCGGGGGGTGCGCACGGCGGTGCCCGCTCGCCGTGTGCCCCGGCAGTGGCACAGGTGCAGCGGTGCGGGGGCTGCGGGGCTGGGACCGGGCAGTTCGCACGGGGCAGGGTCTGGCGGGGCAGGGCAGGCTCCCGGTGGGGAGCCCTGCAAGCGCTGGCCGCAGTGCGCTTACTTCGTGGCTTAGAATACACGTATGAAAAGGAGAGGAAGCCGCGGCGGCCGCGGTGTGTAACCCGCAGCGGAGCGCGGCCGCTGGGGACGGGTTTTTTTATACCTTTGATCTCTGCGAGGCCAATGGCCAAAAACGCGTCCAGGCTTCTTGTCTAGCAGGGTGCTTCCAGTCTTTGAAATTGGACTGGGATTTTTTTCTCCACGCGTGGTGTGGGCACTGCTTGTGGCTTTCTAATATTTTTGGATCCGCGGGCAGGCGGTAATGTGAAAGCAATGGGTGGAGAAGTTCAGCATCTGCAGGGGATGCCAGCGGCTCGAAGCAGGCTGGCGTCGTGATGCACCGTAATTATTTGTGAAACTCCTTCAGAAGGAGGAGAATGTATGCAGGGGTTGGTAAAGGAAAACCGTACCAGAATATCAAAGATGTGGCCTGAGGTAACCAGCTAGCTGTAATTTATTTTCGAGAGCGAAATGTGAATCGCAGTTTTCTTAAAAAAAAAAAAAAAAAAAGTGCAGAGGAAGGGGAAAATACTAATACTGTTCCTCTGTGTACGAAGATATCAAATGTTCAGGAAGTGCAGTGGTTTGGGAGGTGATAGAAATGGTTTGGCTTTGCCTCGATTAGATAACAGTGGGCCCAATCCTTCTGTGCAATTTCAGATGATTTCACCCATGGGAGCAATGCTGTTCAGATGGCGTGGCTGATTTAGAAGGGCTTTCCCTGTTACTCACCTTCCTTTTGGGAAGCACGCTATCCTGTGTGAGCCAGTCTGCCATGGTACCGTGCTGAGAGACCAACAGATGCTGCGAGCCCCGTCTCTTGTCAGCCGTGCCAGTTCGCAGAAAATCTGGATATTACTGACTGAGTCAACGGGACCATTTGCCGAGCACAGAGGTGTCTCTGCGTGAACAGGCAGCTGCAGAATAGAACTTTTACACGATAGGAAACTACTGGAAAGGATTAATGAAGCTGCCTACCAAATGGGCTTAGTGGCATCTTTACAGGGAGGTTGCAGGGGAATATTACAGTCATGATGAGCAGCGTGAGCGCTTGCTTCACCGTGTCTCCGCTGCCACTTTTCTGACTGCTGCTCTCTAATTTCCATCTCTTTGCTAAATGCAAAGCTAAAAGGCAGCTGCTAGGAGGGGTCTGACTGTGGACCCGAACTTTATTCAATAAGTGCTGTATTTTGCTGCGAGGAGATTTATTTGTAAACAAGCGTTATTTGACGAGTGCTTCTCGCAGCACGTCTCCTTTGCCAATTGCCACGGAGCAGCTCGGAGCCTGGGAATGGCTCACTGCAGTTCGTGCTGCAGGAGAAACCTCAGATGCTGAAGCCCACCTGCCTGGCTGCGTGCGACTTGACACTTCTCACCAGTTTGGGCTTGGAAAGTTCATTTGTCTGCTTCAGGGCTCTGATGGGAGAGCTGCTCCCCTGGGATTAGTTGTTGGGCTGGTTGGGAACTTTACTTTTGCTGAGATGGAGGTAGCCATCTTAGACCGGTGAATAATGTTTTGAAAAGTTGGTGGTATTGGGTTTTCTGGGTTTATTTTTTTATTTACTATCACTCATCCTACACAGCGTGGTTAAACTAGCCAGTACCCTGTGCTGTGTAGGCATGTGGCACATAAGTAGTTGCACAGATGATGACAAATTCACGGTTATTTTTTTCTGTACCCCTGCATCGTGTTTTTTGTTTCTCTAAATCTCACTGTAGTCCACAATGACTTCATGGGATAAAATACATGCAGTTAACAGTTCACAGTATGTTGTGTTCTGTTTTACCCTCTAGTGGAGGGAACTTGGGGGAAAATGCTTTAAAAATCTAGGTTATGATTCGGAGGGGGGAAAAAGTAAATTCATTGTTTCAGTTCTCTATCATGGAAGTAGCTTTTTGCATGGGCAGCTGAGTTTCAGGAGCTTCTGTCATTTTAATGGAGAAGTATTGAGTGCCCTGCCTTTATCACCAATTTGGTCACCTTCCATTTCCAAAAATGGATTGAAGGATAGACATTGCGGAAAATGAATTAATTTTTCTCCAGCCTTTCCTGTAATAGTGAAATAAAACAGATTTTTATTTTAATCACCTTTCCTCATTTTATATGTTAAAAGCAAAATATGTAGTGCAAGATGAAGGCTCAATACTATTTCATGCATTTTCAAGTGTTGTGTAGCCATTATTTTTAACTCTTTAGCAGAGTTCATAGTTTAAACCAGATATTTCCTTTTTGCTTTGAGTAATGTTACAAATTCAAAGATTAATCCCAGTGAAAATATTCCAAAGAGTACCCTGAAGGTATTGTGCAATTTTGTGAAGTGCTGCTGTTCCAGAAGTGCATTGTTGCTTTAAAATGCATTCTCTATGATAATGGGGCATGAGAGGCAGCCCTGCAACATGCGACTGGGCTTCCTGCACTGTCTTTGGTTTAAAAATGCATGTGTTTTAAATCTTTCTGTTGTAAGTACTAGGGTTTGGGAAGTGGCTTGTATAAATGATTTATGTGATACACAATGAATGGCAGATTTGGTTGAAGACTCCCCCCTTCACCCTAAACTGTATGATTTGTTACACATCGCCTGTGGATTTGAGGAGGTTTGCAGATCACATTCGGTCGTCACTTAGATGACCTTAAAAAGTGTCATGTGGGCAAATTATTGAAATAATGGAATGCGTTACATCTGATTGCTTGTAACAAAGTAATTCCACAACATATTTGCATAATTGTAATTAAATACAAAGTATATTTCATTTTAGGGCTTTTCAGCAGAAGTGCTGATGAGGCAGTGCTTAACAATGAAGTGTACTGTTAAGCAAATCAAAAGAAATGCAGTTTGAAAGAATAACATTGACAAATACACAAAGGTGAGAAAGTCAAAATGAGTCTTTGTAATGTGTTCTATTTGTTTTAAGACTAAAAGGATATTTTTTTATGAACTCCTGCATTTGGTCCTTTCCCTCATAATTCTTTCAAGGTTTTTTGGAGCTTGCTTTATCTCAATGTATTATTTTTTATTTGAGTGAATGAATAAATGAGTACAATTAAAGGGGTGGGTCTGGTGCTGGCAAAAATAAAGGAAGGTTGTAATTTGCAAATTATTCATGCCAGAGCCTGAAATGAGTCTACCTGTTCTCAGTGTGTTGACTTGTGTGTGTATGTGTTGTCTCATAGTGGTATGTAATTTTTGTGTCATGGCACACTGGAAAAATGCATATTTAGCTATAACATCACAGTGTTTATCTTTAATTAGTGAATGAAGTCTTTTTCATGAAGGTTTTTTTTTTGTGTGTGTGTGTAGTAAAAGCAGGTGGGGAAATAGTCTTAATTTTCCTATCAATGCGTTTAAATTAGTCTAATGCTTCAGATAAAAATACCCACTATCAGAACATTCTGCTTATTAGGGTGCACTTAGTAGCTTGGCTTAGTACATTCACACAGCCATAGAATTTTGTGTAATTCTGTAGGTGTGAGTGCTGCTGGCATGCATATGCCTTGTGTATGCAGAACAGGTAAGTCTGGACACATTTCAGTGTGCTCACAGTGCCTTAAGGAGGCTTTAAGGAGTTATCAGTTCTGTATTTGGTGTATTGGGATGGTTCCCTGTGTGCTTTCCATGAGAGCAGAGCATAGCCTCAGTGCCATGTGTTTATTTTACTCACTGGAGTAGTCCCATTAACTTTTAAATTTACTGCAGTGGAATTACTGGTATGAGGAAGGATAACTCATGTCTAATGGTCTTTTTGGGATCTATCTGATCTGTGATTTATGGCTTTTCAAGAGGTTTAGAATGACTCAGTCATGGCTTTAAAATGGAACTACTATCCTTTTGACAGTAAAACAACATTTGAAACTCAGCACTTTTAAGTGTATGGCTAAAAGCATTGCTGCCTAATGACACATGTTTTAAAAAAGGGAAATAAACAATAGCAAAGATTGACTCCAAGATAGTCAGGCACTATCTTGACTCCAAGATAGTTTCCTTTCGAAGCCTGTCTTAAAAATTGTGATAAATAGTAGAAAACAGGCAAACTGTCTTAAACAGTAACTGACTGCTTATAATATGGTAAATGTTGATGCTATAATTTGGTGTATAAAGCAGCTATTTGCACATCAGTATTCAGAGGGATAAACTGGCAGCTACCATGGGAGGAAGGGAAGTTAGTGGGCTTGTGTGACAGGTTCTTCCCCCTCCACTGTTAACTGTCCCACCATTACCTCACTTTTTAGCTCCAGTATGCAGTCCATTTCCATGTCTGCCGTTCTCTTTCTGCTAAATAAGAAAACAAAGTCTTGCCCATTATGAAATTTTTTATTCTTTGCACTAAAAAAATACAATACTTTGTATTTTTGAGGCTTGAGGGAGGCATGGGTGGCAACTTATGATGTGATGCCCTGCGCTCTCTTCTTGCTGGTTTATGCTTTATTGCATAGGTTTTCATATTCCTAGGTTTTCCAAGCTGCTTCTGCAGGAATCCTGGTGTCCAGCATGTGCTGAGCAAGCACAGAGCCCTTGACCTGGGAAAATCCAACTGGATTAGCTCAGCTGAGTAATGGTTTTGGGCTCTGTTGGCTTTAGAGTCTTGAGCAGACTCTAAAGTCTGTTAGATCCCCCAGTCTTTCTGACTTGGAGATACATTTCTAGTGGTCCATTCCTGTTAGTGTGAAAGTATGCATATGCTTGAGTAGAGATGAGCTTTAAACATTGCTCAGGATGTCAGGGAAATGAAGCCCTGCCCCAAAATAAAAAGAAAACAAACTCTTTTTGCAATTTAAAAAAATATTCTCACTTCTTCTTTAGAAATAAATTGAAATCTGTATATGGAATAAAGGTGAAATGATAGAAACTCCAAATGCACACAGATTGGTAACTTTGTAGAAGCACTGAATTTCTTAGTTAAGTGGTTGCTTATGTGGAGGAAAGAATATTCACTCAGCTTTTCAGTAGATACTCATCCTACTACTGTCCATTAAAAAGGTTTTAAAAAACACATTCTTGTAGTTAAACATGTAAACACAGAATTTAAATCTGTCAGAAGTGCACCTTTCTCAGTGACCATAAGTACTGCTGAGAGATGAGGCCTCATTTCAACCAGGATGGACTTGAACTAGGTATCTTTCTTTACTCAGAGAATGTTGCAGAAATACTGTGTTAGTTATTGCACTGGAATGAACAATTTTTTTGTAACTTCCTCTTCACTAAACTGATTTTCTTTGATCTCTGCTAGAAAAATTGCTGTGTATTTAAAAAGCCAGTGGAGAATTCTTTTTTCCTTTGAAAATATATTTTATTCTTAAGATGTGCCTGTTTTTTGGCACAGGCAGAGCAGGGAGCTGGATTGTCCTTAGTGTTCACATTGTGCCTGTCCCTCACTCTGCTCTGTGACTAGCTGGACATGGAGGTGACAGGTGAAAGCATTTGCTGCCCCAGTTGCTTTCACAGCCAGCTGTATTGGCAAACCTGAGTGCTGGCCTTCAGTAGCTGAGTTCTCTCTAGGGATTTGCTACCCTTTGAGTTGTCTCTTTGACCTATTATATCTCTCACAGTCTCAGTTTTGGTATTTGCTATGGCTTTGGTCAGTGCATTATCTGAACCTCTCCGAAGGTTTAATGCGCTTATCCTCCTGGAGGTGGGAAGCAATTATCCCTGTCTCCTGCAAGGAAGCTGGTCCAGAGCAGGCAGTCAGGAGGAGATGTGGGCACTGTGACTCACAGCACCTCGCTGCTGCAGGGTGTGGTATGTGGTGGGTGGCTGTTTGCAGAGGTGCAGCAGCGAAATGCCTGCTGTGGACAGGGAGCTGCGGGCTGCCCTGGGCTGTGTGTATGAGCACAGCCTCCCTGCTTCTGCCTTGCCTTGAAGATGCTTTGGGCCAGAATAATTGCCATGGGAACATTCAGTGTGTGCTGTTTCACCGGGGGTGATGTTGGTGGGAAAACACCCTCTTCCCTCTTCCCTGGTATTTAGTTGTGCAGCAGGTATGTTAGGAGGACTCTGACCAAGTAGAGCTGCTCAGGTGACCTCTGGCTGGAAGGATGAGAGATGCCTGCTGGAGAAGGTGATACAGCATATACCATGGCAGCAGATGTGGGAATACCCCTGTGAGCTGATCTGGCATCCCTGAGGAAGAAAGTGATTCCTGCCCCTTGTCTTCCATTGGCAAGCTCCTGAGCATCAGTTCAGGAAATTGTGCCTTGGGGGTGTGTGTGGAGAGCAAACAGCACCCTGCAGAAGCTGAGAGCTCCTAGGTTTAGGTGGCTGTGTAGCAGGTGTTGAACCTGTAGGAGAGAGGATAGAACCCTGAGCTTGCAGGCATTCGTGTCATTTTGGTGCAGGGGGCAGTATTGAAGTGTTTTGCCAAGGTGTTAACTTCTGGGTTCTCTGACCTGGATCACTTCATGTTAGAAAGAGATCCGAACAACCAGTCTGAACTTTGCAATTCCCAGAGGAGATAGAGAAATACCTGACAGGAAATTAATTATTCAGCATCAGTAATGAGCATTTCTTGAACTTCCGAGTGGACTTGTATCACTTCTTAAACTGTTTTGCATGTCCCGAAACAGTGAAACTATTTGGGGAAATTACCTGCATACTTGCTTTTGTAAAATAATTTCTAAAATATCCCAGTCATTTTGGTTTATCCATCTTTACTTTACTAATACAAGCAATTTCTTACTAAAATGTGTTGACAATGTGCTGTTCCCACTAGCAACCTCCACCCTCTTCCCTCAAAAATAGAAGGGATAAACTGCCAACCCCCCTGAAAAGCCAATAGATCATTTTAAACATTTTTTTTCTCCCAAATGCTTGCTAAGCATTATGTCAGTTCCTTTTATTTTCTACTTAAATGAATTCAGTGGCAGCAGAGTAGTCATTCTTGTCAACAGGGAAGGCTTTATTGGTGGTGGACAGTGAGGTCTTGCAAGTCCACTGGTGGTGAAAGCAGACAGCCTTGACAGGTCTGGATGTATCTGTGCTAAATTTCTTCAGTTGAGTTACATGCATAACAAATTTGATCTCCATGTCTTTTAAGACACCTTTTAGGAGCAGAGGCTGTAGTGGTCATATTGCTTTTAGTTGTTAATTTAGGGAAGAGGTGAGATTTCATCTCAGCCCTGCTAGCAGGTGTTTTGATTGTACTGAGAAACTGTTGGGGTGCTGACATTGGGCTTGACTGTGTGTGTGCTTGATAAGGTACTAGCTTTAAGTAGGGTCTTGAAGAAAATGCCTCCTTCAATGGCTTGCAGATGCCTTGATAGTGGTTGGGGACCCTGATCTGCAGGACAGCACTGGTGTTTTGTTTCTCCATGCAGGCTGGTTGTATGTTGCATTTAGTGGAAGCTTCTTTTTCTTTCTTAGTGGTAAAGTGATACTTGCCCAGATGGCTACCCAAAAAATTGGTGCTTCAGCCAGCTCAGAAATCTGCTGTTGGGTTGGTACAGTGTTGTTTCCAGTGAATTTTATAAGTGAGAATGGAAGCATTTTCCTGGCTTTCTTCACGGTGAATAAACCCTTTTCAGTTAAATTATGATTTTGGTGGGAATAGGAGTATTTACCATTAAAGAAAAGCAAACCATTACTGGAGTTTTAAGTTTCCAGGCACTTTAGTGTCAGGCTAATCCAACCACTTTCTGCCTTTAAGTGATGTGTGATGGGAACAACAAATGACTGCCTCTTGTTTTGACTGGAAATTTTTGTAAGGAAAATTTCAGCAGTTTTCTGGTTGTTTTAGTGGGTTTGCTTATCAAAGTGAGCTTTGGGTCTCACTCCCTGGTGCTACAGCTGGTTCTATGCCTGTGGGGAAAAAATGCAGCCAACCTGAAGAACTTTGTCAAAGGGCAGTATCACTCCCGTGTAAACAGAGTGTTCAAGCAAATTACAGATGTAATGCAGAAATTACTGGATAAAATTCTCTAGTTGATGTTATGATTGCAGTTGTCCATCTGGCCTTAAAAACCTATGAATCTGTGATGCAGATTCAAGCATTTTGGCTCTTGCTATTAAAGGGAATCATGATAACTTGGATCAGAATGAAGCCAACATAATAAAATATAAATCTGCAGTTAATATTAGTTTGCAAGTTCATTAACTAGTGTATACTTTCCTCCTCCAGTGGGCTATAAATAATAGGTTGTGCTGCAGCTTGCACTCTGATGTAGGATGTTTCCACTGATGGAAATATTTTAGAGGTTCTTGCTTCTGTGTGTTTTGTCCCTACTCAGTGTAGCTAATTAATTCAAGGCATCTGCTCCCTGGTGACCTTGATTTCTTTCAGGAGTTTGTTTTTTTCATTTATTTTTGCTTTCTTGGGTTATTTTTGACTGTCTCTTGTTGGGGTACCTTGGGTATATACTTTTTAGAGAAACACTTGGCACAACAGGGAAAAGTGTTGGAAAATGAATGGGAACAATACTGCAATAAAACCAGTGAAGATCTGTGAAGCAGGAAAACATTGACTCATAATGATGATAATGAAGATTCCTCTGCTGTCCATGTGTCTTGGTAGTGCTGTGACCCCTGGAAGTGCTGGAGGAAGGATGAGGATGTATGCAATTTAAGGAGAAGAAACCAGCTCCATTAATGATGATGTCTTGGCAGCTGTGCCCCCTCCTTTGGGTAGAGGGGAAGAGGGGAGTAAAGGCATGAAGCTTAGTGGAAAGTCTGTGATGCTGTTCAGGAGACCTTCTGATGCAGTGCAAAGCACTGCTCTCACATCTTGTCCTGCACCTTAATCCCCATCCAGCAGAGCATTTCACCTCTGCTTAATTGTCAGTGAGAGGTTTAAATGTCCCTGTGAGAGCTTTCTCACAGGTTCTTTAAATGCAGCTGTTCCCATGAGCTGTGAGTGTTGGGCCAGAGCTGGGGCTTCCTTGGCCACCCACGGAAAGGTTGGAGCTACATCATGTCCTGCAGTGTGTGCAAAGGGGGTCAGGAGCTGCAGGAGGAGCCTGGAGGAGGATGTAGGAGCATGACTACAGCTTCTTTCATAGTGGATTTCAGCTTCAGGCTACCCAAAATAACGTTCACATTCCTGTTCAATTTGTAACATGTTTATTAAAGCAGAGTTTTCCTTCAGGTGTTAAAAACAAAACATTTTTATTTAAGTGTTATTGCTTAGAAATGTGCTACTTTAGAAATCATGTGATGTAAATATTTATGCAGGCTTTAAGGAAGGTTTCTTTACTCCTGTTTGTTTCCTGATGGAAGCTGGTTTTTAGGGTCAAAGAGGATTTTCTTTCCCTCCTGTTTTAGGTATATTTCAGTGAAATAAAATAAAAAAATATTCTTACGGCTTTACAGCTTCATGATACAAATTCAATCATCTTTTGCTATCCCATTTTGCCTGTTCTAGAGCTCTTAGGATGTACTTTGGTAGAGGATGCCTTGTGGTAAACCTTAGCTTGCAAATGGTGCTGCTGAAAAGCAGGATTATTTTAGTGTATGATTTATTGGAAATGAGCTCAAAGACCATGGCAGCTCTGAAGAGTTCAGATTTTGTATGCCTACAGAGACTTTGCCCTGGTATAAGCAATGAAGGATTTTCTGGAAGATCTTTAGATACTGAAATGGCAGGAGGATATGTAGCTGGTAGGATCAGAAGTACTCAGTGTTCTAGACTATTGGTGGGGGATTTTTGGGGTTTTTTTCCCTATTTGAAGTTGGAGTGAAGAAAAAAGATGCTCCAGATGATCCTGCTCTGGCCCAAAGCCACAGGAGCCATCTCACTTCAGTGGTGATCAAAACAATCCATGAATTGGTGGCTTCTGCTTCAGGCATTGTACCATCGTGCCAGGCCTGTCCTGCTTTCTCCTGGGTGAGCTACTGCTGCTGCAAGTTTTAGTTGGCTGTGTCAGGTGGGGAGCTCTGCTGTGCTGTGGAGTGTTGGTTTAGGGCAGTGTTGAATGCCATCAGCCCTGGCATTTCATGTGCCTTCTCCCAGCCACAGTCCCTGTGTAGCCATGGTGAAGCTGCTAAATGCCAGCTGTATGAACATGACAAGGACATTTGAGTAAAAAGCTATATGCAGGCTCCTGACAGAGATTCCCAGGTGAAAAACCGCTATTAATTCACCACCTAGAGTTCAGGGCAAAGGTTTAGATCACGTCTGTTTTTACTCTAACTTGATTGCTTACCTGTAGTAACCAGCCTCTCTGAGAACAAGAGTGTGTGCAAACTCCCCAGGCTATTATTCTGTATTAAAAAAAAAAAAAAAAAAAAAAAAGGGCTGTGGTATGACTTTAGACTTAATCATCATTTATCCTACCCTGAAGGCATGGAAGTTAATGATGATATAGATCTGTGTGGTTTTGTGTTCCCCTTGACTGAGCATTAGAAATAATTAGGGCTTGTGGGATGGATGCACTGATGGTGGAGATGAGCAAAAAATATCATATATTATCTTCCAGGTTTGCTGGCAAAGATACAGGTGCTAAGTGTGTGCTTATGGGGTCTGCGGCTTCTTGCTTTTTTGTTGAGATAAAGCTAGCTGATGCTGAGGAGAAAGGAAGTGGGAATAAATGAGTTCTGTTATTTTGGAGCCTTTTAACATTATAGGTCAAGCAGCATTGCTAGTAATATCTGAAGAGATTTTTTTTTTCAGTGGGGTTAGCTGCGCAGTATCCCAAGTGCTCCTGAGAACAGCTTGGGGTTATGCCCATGGAATAGGCAGGGCTGGGGCCAGTCCAGGAGTCACCAGCTACACAGGAGCTGGTACTAGACCTTTTGAAATATGGAAGCCTTGTACACACAGCTGGAGGTGTTCCTGGATTAGCTTCTTTGGTGTCCTGAGTGTTTGGATTACTTGGTTATTAAACAGCCGCAGCCAAGTACATGCTGACAGTCATCACTGTTGAATAGAGAACTGGTTCTGTGCTCTGAGGAAGACCTCTGATCTCTTTCTGTGTCTTGCTATGGATCAAATGAAACACAATTTCAGATTTTTTTATTCAGGTGCAAAAAAGCTTCATCTCTTTTCAAGTAGCTACATGGTGAATTTGGGAGTATTTGTTTGGAATGGTGGCAGCCCTTCTATAAAAGTCTCTGCTAACACGTTTTCGTCTGTTCCAGGTATCTGTTTTACCTTCTGCTTGCACACTGATTCTTCCCCAGCCTGGCCAATTAGGATTTTTTTTATAAAAACCGTTTCAGCAAAAATAATGTTCCTGCCAGGCTGGGAGGTGGTGGGAAGAGAGGCGATGCTGAGCCTGTCTGGGCTCATGCAGTGAGACCAGTGTGTGTTCAGTGACCTCTCTGGCAGTGCAGGACGGGAAGGCTGCCTGAGAGAGCATCCCTAGAGTATGGGTAGCACCACTGCCAGGGGGAACTCCTGCACCTGGGCTGTTGGAGGAGACACCCCCACTTGGAGTGGGGGGTGCTGGGGCCCTGTTTCGTGGCTGCATTGGGGTGGGGGATTGACCTGGTGTATTGGGTCTGACTGGGGTAAAGCTCACAGCCCTTACAGACCTGTGCTTTGCTTTGGTAGCTGGTGTTGATAACAGAGCAGTGTTTTGGCTACTGCCAAGCTGTGCTGTCCCTGTGACATTCCTTCCCCCACTGAAGGGGATGGGAGAGGCAAGATCCTGGGAGGGGACACCAGCAGGCCAGCTGACCCCAGTCAGCCAAAGGGATATTCCATACCATATGACATCAGCTCAGATATATAAGGGAAGGAAGAGAGGAGGAGGAGGAGGCACTCAGGGCTGGTCTATGTTTGCCTCCTTGAACAACTATCACGCGTACTGAAGCCCTGCTTCCCAGAAAGTGTCCGGACATTGCTGCTGATGGGAAGTAGAGATTGATTTTTTAACCTTTCTGCTCTTGCACGCGCAACTCTCAGCTTGTTCTGTTTTTCTCCCCGCTGTAATAAAACTGCCTTTTCTTACCCTGATAGTTTTTTTTTCAATATTATCCTCTCCCCTCTCCCAGTGGGAGAGGGAGTGATAGAGTGACTGAGTGGGCACCTGGCACCTAGCTGGGGTCAACCCACGACACCTGGAAATGATGCAGGTAAAGGACAGACACACTGGAAGTGACTGGAGAGGATGCAAATAGGGGAGATGCAGACCACCTTGTATCTAGATGGAGCAAGCGATAATTCCTGTTTACATACTAGAATTTTGGGGCTTCTCTGAGCAAAATGTCTTTGTCCTTGGAGGTGGTTTAGGTTACTGGCTAAATATATTCATCAGAGCAGATCAATGCAGTGCAGTGTTTCAGATGGTACCCTGTGAGAGCATCCCTGAGCAGATGCTTACGGGGCAGCCTGTGTGTGCTGTGCCCTACAGCCCCTCAGAGCTCTCTGAGCTGTGCTGGGAGCCCCTCTCGTCTCCACAGCAGCCCAGACACAGGGACAGCTTTAAGTCACTTGTCACTTTTGCCTTCCTGGCACATGTGTTTTGAGTTACTGCATGGTGCCTGTTAAAAGGTGTATTCCGTCCTATTTATTGTGCTCTATGCAGAATGCAAGAGGGTACAAGAGGAATTGAGTCTTTTCTAGCTGGGAATTTAGTATTCATCTCTGCTAGCTAACTCACTAGTCAGAAAATTCCCACTGACTTGACTTAGAGTTGAATGGGCTGTATTATCTTTTCATATGCAGAAAATTATTTTGAATTTCAAGTTAATAACAGCAATTTAAAAATTGTCATTGATAGAAAGATAATACAATATTTAGTTTTATCATGTTCTTTTTATGATCTGATGTTCGAATAAAGCACTTTTTATGGTTTTTCCTTAATTAGCATGTCATGAAGAAGCTTGTGACATCAAACACAGCATCTAATTACATTCATTAGTAGCATCTCCAGGACAACTTTTAATTAAGTTGTACAATGTAGATCAATACTTGTTTTGCATCCATTGCAACTTAACGACAGGAATATACTGTTCTGCACAGTTTAATTACAGTGATTGTAATAGAAAGAATTTGAGTAAACCTGTCATTTTAGCAACTTCAACTGCTGTCTCTTGCTTTTTAAAATAGTATACAGTTATAATATGGGATGTGTTATTTATGTGTCTTATTTTGAAGAATATTCTAGGGTCATTCTTTTTATCCCAAGAAAATGCAATGTAGTTCAGGAGCACTTGGATGACAGTGCTTGGCTTCAGCTGGAGCAAGAGAAATTAATGACCATTTTACCTGAACACTTAACAAAGGGAAAGACTAGGCACAACTGGGTAACATGTCTAGTGGTAGGTGATAGCAATACTTCTATTTTGCATGGACTCCGGGGTGGAAAGCCCCCTAATTGTATGTTTACTTACTGTGAATGCAGTCCAGTGTAATCTCTGAGTATTGCTTCCACCACATGTCCTGTAGTTTGGTGGCACTGGCAGCTTCCAACTGTTTCCTCTTTTGGCAGGAGAAAGCAATCCAGAAATGAAAACCCTGAGCCATCAAATGCTTTTTGCTCAACATCGCAAAAATATACTTGACTGACCAGGCAGAACATGTATGCCTTGTGATAGTGTCCTGCATTCATACTTGCATGCATTGTGAAAATACCTGGATAGACAAATAACTTTTAAGATAAGTGTTTGCCAGATTTGAGAACTCCGTGTTGTATTTTTTGTGTTTTGGCCTGGTTTTGTGTACAAAAGACAACAGTAGTCAGTCCTCAGTGCAGTACAATGATAAAGACAAAATTGATTTAGAGAACTTTGGGGTTTTTTTCAAACCAAATAAGTTGTTTAGTCTTCATTTGTTTTTCAATATTCCTTAATATTTTAAAGGAGAAAGCTTTGTAAGGTAGGGTACTTCTGGATTTTCTTATTATGCCTCTGTAAATGGTGTAACCCTGAGGCTTAGTTATGATACCTGCCTTCAAACTTGTCCATGCAACCTGGTTGGTTTTTTTTCTGTAGCAATCTTTAAGTACCTACATCATTGCAATTCTGAAGGAAAGAGCACAAAGCCTCCTCACCCATTTCAAACTTGTTCCTGGTCTAGATCATCATGTGCTAAGAAGTCTTGAAAGTCCAATTGCCAAAACTTCCAGTGGGATTTTTAAAGAGCACACAGGGTGGAGGTCAGGAATTAAATACCCAGGGAAATCACATGCCTTTCAGAAAAGACATGAATACAACAAGTGAGGTCTTAAGCAGACAAATATACTGAGAGAAGTGAGTGTTGTATTCTGGTGAAGAGGAAGTGTCCTGTTAAGGTAGATGAAAGGTGCTCCTAGGTTGAGATTTTGGATGATAGTTGATGATTCAGAGACAAGCTTCTGACTTGGAGATTTAGAGCCCTGGGTGCAGGAGGTGAAAGCTCAGCACCAGAAGCTGCTACAGTTTTCCTTATCTGAGTTAAGTTTGTGTAGATTTAGTCACTTCTCACTTTTTACCCAGTATTTCAGGTAATAAGAGAGGAAAAAATCGTACAAACATGGAAATAGTTTTTTGGCTGTTTAATGTAAATTCTTAGTCGCTTGTGTGACTTAAAACTACTCATGAATTTTTATGTGTAGAAGAAAAAAGATCCCTTGCATAGCTTATAATGAAGATGTCAAAGACTTGGGGAAAAATGTGGAAGAGGAAGAAAATACTAGATTCCTGATTAGAGTAGTACTTGCACATATAATACTTTAAAAATTAAATTCTTGTTTTATTTTTGTCCTAAAGGCCTGATTATGCCAAAAATACATGCCACCTTAGAAGAAATATGTGTATAAACATGCACAGGTGTTTGTGAGTGTATATTTGTACCTAAATACTGTATGTCTTACGTATACACATAAGCACACAGTGTGCATGATGTACTTATTCCCCAAAAAGATCAGGTTCTAAGAATGTGAAGGATGTGGATTTTGCAGAAGTTCAGTGCATTTGCAGCTTGGTTTCTGTGGCAGATCTCAAAGGGATAAGCTAATGCATACATAGAATTGTTTTCATTGTATGACCTCATTGTTAGAGGAGTTACTGCATTGTTACTCTGCTTTACAGAAATCCAACTTCCTCAGTTAATTATAAACAATCTGTTGTTAGAGCCACCCATACCTTGAAATAATTGCTGAAGTTTGTAATTTGTCCATCTTCTTTAACAGTTTTTTTTTCTTTTATTTTCAGTGAATTTACTGGACTCACGTACAGTAATGGGGGATCTGGGATGGATAGCCTACCCAAAAAATGGGGTAAGTCTCTGCTGTTGTTTGCTTTCTCTCTCACAGATTATACTAATTGTTTCCATTCGGAAAGTAGACTACTGGGTTTAAAAACTCTCCAGAGTGATTTGTCGGCAATGGAGGGAAAAAAATAAATAAAACAACAAGCTGTGACTGAAGAAATGGAGCTGTGTGGCTAGGGAATTGATTTATTTATGCAGCAGAGCCAGCCACAAGTATTAAAAAAATAATCATGAGTCAGCCTCCTCATTCCTACCCCCTCACCAAGAAAATCCATGAGGTTATTTAAATTTCTCTTAAATTATAAATTCTTGGGTTTTCTTGAGCCTTTGCGGTAAATGTGGAATACAATTTTTTGGAAGTTAGCTTCTGAAAAGCAATATCTGGAACATGGCTGTTAGCTTTAAATGAACAAGGCTGTTCACAAATACATCTCAGATTTATGGTAGAGTTCTGGGACCTGATAACGCTGAAACAGGAGCTGAGTTCTAAGCACCTTGAAGAGCCTGTGTCCCTTTACCATTACCTATAATAAGAACTGCTCAGCCTCAAAAAGAGACAACTGAAACAGCAATGTCTCTAAGTGAAGGGAGGGTGCCAAGAGGATGGAGCCAGGCTCTGCTCAGTGGTGCTGAGCAACAGGACAAGAGGCAATGGGCAGAAACTGATGCACAGGAAATTGCACCTGAACATGAGGAAGAACTTGGTTATTGTGAGGGTAACAGGTTGCCCAGAGAGGTTGTGGTGTCTCTCTCACTGAAGATATTCAGGAATCATCTGGACACAATCCTCTGCCATGTGCTGTGGGGTGTCCCTGCTTATGTAGGGAGGCTGGACCAGATGAGCCCTCTGTGGTCCCTTCCAACCTGACCCATTCTTGTGATTCTGTAGCTGAAAGAACCTGGCCTCCTAATTTTATACTTGAAATAAATGGTGAATTAATACCCTCCAGTATGTCTGCTTGACCTGACTGCATCATGTGAGCAGTCTTGGCCGTGATTTTTGGTCTTTGGGTTTGGGGCATCCGCAATTCTGTGCTGTGACAGAGATTTGGTGCAGCCTTGAAAGGTTGATTTCTGCACCGTGCTGGGTATTCCTGTCAGTTCTTGAAAGCCATGAGCACTGTGTGAGGTGAGAAAGCATCCTAAGTTAGAAATGCTGCACGACTGAGCCCTCCAACAGAGCAAGTCTCAGGAATGTGTTATTCCAGAGTTTTAGTCACCAGATGAAACAGACTGCATAATTGCCTTGGACTCCAGTTGGATTGTTATAAAGATGGTGTTTATGTAAAATTCAGCCAACCATGAAAAAAAATACATATATATATACAGAGATAGATAGCTATAGATATATGACAGTAAATTAAAATCTGACTTCCTGTGTATTCTGTGTGGATGAAAGGTTGTAGAAATGGCAGCCTCACTTGGACAAGCTGCATGTTTACAGGCACTGGTTACAGCAGGAATGTGAAAGCTACACAGGGATCTGATTTTATTTTCAATTCAGTCCAAGGTCTAATCCTGTTACAGTTAGTCTATAACTTTTTTAAACCATTGATTTAAAGTTGAGAACAAAAGTGACTTCTCTTGCTTGTGTGGGCATCAGAATGACCAGTGCCAGATATGCTGGCAGAGCAGTATTTTGGTGCCATGGTGCACCATAAAGATCCCAATATCCAGTTCTTCAAGGATTTTTTTTTTTTTTTTTTTACATCTCCTGGTATTTTTCCTGTGGTGTAAGGCACGGTTCTGGTGTATCTCAATACCCTTAAAAGAAAATCAGTAGAAACAGATAGGGCTGAGAAGTTCAGAATACTTCTGAGTCTCTATGTATAGGTGAGTAAATCAAAAGCTAACTGTCTTATACATAAGCTGCAGGTGTATCTTTTCATTATTTAGGGAAACCTTTCTATATTTACAAGCTCAGTTTCCAAAGAGCATGTTGGAAGTACACTCAGGAATGCCAAATTAAAGGTTACTGACTCAATAGGGAGAGAGTATTTTTCTCTTAATTAACTTCTGCTTTTTATTTAAAAGTGAATTAGGCAGTTGGTTTTCAAATTTCCAGAAATCTCATCTTAATCTTCTTTGTTTTCATGGGACATCATAAAAATCCAGAAGGTTAGTCCAACTGTCTTTTTTTTTCCACTAATATATTTGCAGTGTTTTATAAGCACTGAAAAAGGTCTTCCCAGAGTTACTTCTCTAACTGCTATATCTGCTCTGCGATCAGCTACGCTGCAGTTACACACTCTTTGCTTAATTTTTTTACAAGATCTATCTAATATAAATGTTTAAACACTCACTTCAGGATTTGAATTTGGAAAAGGAGGGAGCTTTAACTGACACAGAGACAGGCATTTTCATGTGTTTTGAGGCATTTTCATATGAATTTGTTATCTCAGGATGTTCTCCTGTGGAAAATTTTCAAGGTCCCTGTAGCTGTCTACACAGTCCCCCAGTCAAGGAAAAGTGCAAAAATGTCACCATGTGTCACATTTTGCAACACCAGAGTGTGTAGATACAAACCGTGTTCTGAAGTAAGCTTTTTGATGCGTGGTGCTTTATTATTGCTGTGAACAGTGTCCTGTGGAGTGTAGTCATTTTCAATGGCGGTACAGTTCCAACTGAAGATACATTGGTACTCTTCCAGTGTTGCTGCTTCTCCACTCGATTTTTGTTATGAATCGTAATGGAACTTAAATACTTTTCTTAGAACCACAGCTGCTAGAACTGCTAGAAGTAGGAGAATGTACCTTGGCAGAGTTACTGTTAAAGAAAGCATTTAGTCTTTGGCATTGTATGGGCGTACCTGGGAGGAATTATCTTCATGTCACAAAGACTCAAGCTGGTAGGTTTTGAAAATAGATTTCCACATTTAAAGCAAACAAACAAAACCCCACAAAAAGCCCCTACCAAGACAATTGGGATAAGAGGTCCAGGCAAGCCAAATGAACTTGCTTTTGGCAGATCCTTTGTAGATATCATAGTGTAAACTTCTGTTACAGCTGTGTGCCATGTTAATTTTTGTGTATTGAATCTTTAAGATATTCCATGCTCCAGAAAGGTCCAGCTGTGCTTGTTTAGTCTCTTGTTCACCTCATTTTTGCTGAACAGAATGGGAAAATGGGAAATGAAAGCAGCATTGTATGGGAAGGAGACTGATTCTCCAGCTCGGAAACAGATCAGGCTTAAAGGCATGCTTGTCATCTCAAATGAAAAAACAGTGCAGCTGCTTGAGTCCCCACAAGATCAGACCTTGATCCACTGCTAAACAGTGTGTGCTGGCTCATCTTGTGAGTAGTGGGTTTTGTGGGAAGGGAGAGGAGCACTTCAGTCAAGGGTGTCCTCTGAAGAGCTTTGTCTGGCGAGGCACTTACTTGATGCTGGTTTGGGTGATAGCCATTGTCCTTGCAGCCTGCTTGGCCTTCATATTCCCCATCCACATAGAAGGTAAGAAAAATCCCCTCTTCCTTCATATGGAGTATTGAGCATAGGAATGAGATGGCTGAAATATGCCCTGGCCAAGTAGGGTTTTGAAGCAATGCCTCCTGGTGTGAAGAAGGAGAAAGTGCTTTCTTACTTCTGCTGCTTTTCCCTGAAGGATAAGTAAATTGCAGTAGTGTGGCTTCCTGGCTGCCCTGGGTGGGTTCAGCAGCCTTGCAGCAGTTGTGCAGTCAGCTCTTAAACTTGGATTTTGTCTGTTAAAGCATCAGCAAAGTTCCTGTGAGGTCCTCATGGCTGTGTAACTGAGTAAAGGGACTCTCCCCTGCCAAAAGAGCATGGTTAGCATGGAAAATGCTGCCCTTTTCTCACTCAGGTTAGGAATTGATCCTGTTATTACATGCCGAAGGGACAATTTCGACTTTGTTTTGCAGCACATGTAAGTTTGTTTTAACTTGAAGGAGGTTACTGCACTTACCAGAGGCTATATCAGGAAAGTCTGGTCCCTCTTGTGTAGTAGGAAGCCCTCCAAGCACATGAACAAAACCAGTCAGGTTTTCTATTAAAGGCTTGTACAGCAGATCCGGAAAACATTTTACCTCTGGACTGAGTCCTGAGGCACTGCTAAGGATTGCCCAAAGTGGGCACATCAGAGGTTTGTGTGTGATTGTGTATGGCTGTGACAGTGGACAGCTCTGACCTGCAGAAACTGCCTGTACTCTGTGCTAAACATTCATTTTTATTGTATGGAAGCTCACATAGGTAGAACAAGAGTAAGTGCTGTGACAGAAATAGTCAGGTGAGGTCAGGTGGTGTCTGTAGGCTGTGTTGCCTCCTCTTCCTCCCTTGCTTTGGCAGGAGAGTGTGCTGTGCATTTCAGCTCTCTGCAAAGCTGTAGCAGGGGCAGAACCTACAGAGCACCCTCAAACTTATGGTGTTCTGTTTTACTTAGTCTGGCCAAGTGAAAACCATGTCACTTTTAACCATATCCAGATAATTGCAAAAGTTGCTGATGAAAATAAAATCTTTCTTTAACTGGCTTGATTTATTCAGCAGTTATGTCTGATTTTTGTTTCAGTGGCTATTATAGGGCTGATTTACTTGTTTCAGACCCTCCCTCCTTTGACTGTTACTTTAAAACTTCTTACTTTACTCTGTCCAAATCAGAGTGCCGCACACTTGCTTTGCTTTTGTATAAAGGGTTCTTTTCCATCTCCTCCACCTGCCATTGATTTCCCTGAACTTCCTGAAGCACAGAACAGGAAGAACTCTGTGGTCCTTGGGGTATTGGCTCTGTGCTGTGGCTCATTGCACAGCTCCATGTTATGGCTTTTTTTTTTTAATTTAGGCTCAGACTGAAAAATAAACATATACTGAAGAACCCGGTCCTGTGGAGGTGTTCATTTTCTGCAATGAATAAAGAATTTTGAGGGAGCTACATGATTCCTTGCATGTGAACAGCAAGAAGGAAAGCAGTTGCCCTTTCTTTGGGTGGTCAGTAAGGCCAAATACTGAAAGTTGGGGGGTAAATTCAGCTAGACTGATACTACAAGTTGCTTATTGTTTATGTAGGATATTGGTGGGCTTGATTTTTTTGTTTGGTTGGGGGGTTTTTGGTTTGGTTAGGGTTTGGTTTTTTTCCAAGCAGCATTTCTGGCTCATTTTTTTTGAGGTCAGGTACCCTAGCGTGCTTCTTTAAAGTTAAAAATAGCAGCAGTTTTAGATTACTCAGCATGATTTCGAAATAGATTCTTTTTGCTCTCTGTCAGTCCTAGTTCAGATAAAGATTTAACACAGGAATCCTGGATTGGAGGCAGTGCTTGCCCTCAGGGATAGAAATAAAATAAAAGGGGAGGGCTAGGGGGTAGTGAAAGGAGAAGGAGGATTCTTGGCACCATTGAGCTGTGTCATGTAGTTATGATAATAATTGGCATTTTCAGGGCAGTACTTTTGGCAGCCTGTGGGGTTTTTTTTCCTGCAAATGCTGCTGCTTGTCTGTGACTGGTGTAAAAAAGGAATCAGAGGGATCTGCTGTATTAACCCCAGCCAGCAGCTAAGTCCCACACAGCTGCTCACTCATGCCCCTCTCCCCAGTGGGATGGGGGAGAGAATCAGAAGGGTAAAAAGTGGGAAAACCCATGGGCTGAGACAAAGGCAGTTTAATCAATAAAGCAAAAGCCACACGCACAAGCAAAGCAAAACAAGGAATTCCTTCCCTGCTTCCCGTGGGCCAGCAGGTGTTCAGTCATCTCCAGGAAAGCAGGGCTCCATCACACATAGCTGTTACTTGGGGACGCAAATGCCATCGTTCCAAACATCCCTCCCTTCCTCCTTCTCCCCAGCTCTGTGTGCTTCATGTGCCATGTGGTGTGGAATACCCCTTGGGTCAGCTGGGATCAGCTGTCCTGGCCCTGTCCCCTCCTAACTCCTTGTGCACCCTCAGCCTTCCTGCTGATGGGGTGATGTGAGAGCCAGAAAAGGCCTTGACTCTGTGTAACCTCAGTAAGGAAAACATCCCTGAATTATCAACCCTGTTTCCAGCACAAATCTGAAACATAGCCCACACCAGCTACCATGAAGAAAATTAACTCTATCCCAGCCAAAACCAGCACATGTGCTAACATGCAAGAATACAAATTATACATTAGCAGGAAGCATGATGGAAATAAGTAAAACTGAGTAGCTGAAAAAATTTTAATGCCACCCTAAAAGACTGTAATTTGGCTGCTTTGTTTATATGTACACATTTTTGTACATGCATGGTTTAGTAAGAAACAGTACTGCACATCCAAGGGTTTGAAGTAAATTGAGTAATCCAAACCCAAGCAGTAGTACTTCATGTTTTCTGTTATACACAGAATAAAGGATTTTTGCATGAACAATGCAAAACAATATGTGGAATGATGTTGAGCTCAAGAGTTGAAATATACGAGTTTTTTTTTCCCCCCACTAGGATTTATTAAGGTAATATGCAGTATCTGTATATATGTAAACTTCTGTCCTCTGTGATTCTCTTTCTGGTCCTTCCTGTCCATGGTCATTTTTACTCATCCCATGGGGCGATGATGATGTGTTTTCTTTTGGTTATGCTGCTTGCTTAGTGTGCCAGAATCATGCATGCTTGATTTGTGTAGCATAATTCCAACAAAAGAGCTTGAGCTTTGGGTCTGAAAAGACACCAGTGGTTAATAATGCAGTTGTGCGATTCCCTTGTGGTAATTAACTGAACTGTTTTAAAGCAGAGCTGACTTCATGTTTCCAAATCTGAAAGCCCCAGAGTGAGAATGAAGACGCTGGAGTTAAAGGGAGTAGGGCACTGCCATGAGAGGTGAGCTTGGGCAGCAGACTACTGTCCAAATTGGTGGATTTCCCTGCTGTGTTGGTGGCCCTGCCAGTGCTCATAGAGCTGCATTTGTTTCACAAAGTTTGATTATACAAATCAGAATCTAAAGAGATCAGCTTTGCAAGGGGGAAATGCATCTTGTGTGAGAAGGCTGATGGAGTTAGCTGCAGCACAGAGCATTGGACTGGCCCACAGCCACCAGAGAGGAAAGGAAAAAGCTTTCATCCAGGTTTGAAATGGGTAGAACAAGAGAAACAGAATTCGTTTCATCTGAACTAGTTCAGGTTAGATTTGGTGGAAGGTGGCTTCTACTGGTTTGTCTGTGGGGCAGATGTGGGGTTTCTGTCCCAGGAGGTCTCTGACAGCAGGTCAGACTATCTCTGCTGCTCCGGTCAAGCAGAGTTCATGTCTTCTGGAGGAACCAACCAGGTGATCTCTTCTGATCTGTTGCAGCCCTAAGTCTGAGGTCCTTCTGTCTGAAAGCTTGTCCTGACTCTGTCTAGGGTGAGATCTATTTCTGTTTCCCTCTGAAATTTGGTGTGGGGTTTTTTCCTTCTTTTTTTTTCATTTTTGTTTGGTTTTTTTTGTTTATTTAATCTTGACCTAAAATAAGGTTAATCTTGACTAAAATAAGGTTAGTTACTCATTCAGCAGCCTGCATTTAAGATCCACTTGATACCTGCTACATACTAGCTGCACTATGTATCTGCTTTTAAACCAGAGTCCCCCATGCTAGACAAGAGTTCTCATTGTATAGCCTTACCATTTTATTCATGTCCCTTCTCATATCTCCTTCCCTATCTGAAGTGTAATCTTTTCACTCCATTTGAGACTGCTCTTGTCCTGTCCTCTCAGCTGGCTGTCCTATGGTTCATGTGCTGTTGACATAAATCAGCATTTATTTGGGAGCAGCATCTGGTGTAGGTCTTATTAAAGGAGATCTAAAATGCCTAGGGTACTCTAAAGTACTGTAAAATAAATTAATACTAGTGAGATTAAGAATAAAGCAAATCTTTATCTTGGCTAGAACTGTTTTACTGAAATAATATATTCTACCACAGGAAAAAATAAAGGTTGATCCTTCAGTATATCATTTTGTAAATACTGTTGTCAGCATTAGGTTCCTCCACACAGGCTCATTGGGCAAACAATAATCTCCTTTCATGCTAAAATGTCTCTTTTTTTCTCTAGTGTCTAGGAATTACATTTGGGGATAAAAGAGCTTTGAAGAGCTTTATCTTCTAAAACCATTGTTTTCTTTGTTACTTTTGTGCCAATTTCAGAAATACTGGTATCCAACAGTTAGTAACCATACAATTAAAATGTATTAATTTAGTACTGTCATGGAAAATCTGAAACTATACAGACTAAAATATTACCATTACAGAATGCATATGCAACAGCCCAGGGTTTATAAAACATGCATTAGGATTTTATAGCTTATGTTTATGAATTTTTGAAGTGTATTTCTTACTCCTTCATGTGCTAAATATATGTATCAGTGGGTTACTTATCACTTAATTGCATAATCCTTTTATAAGACTTCAAATGTACTGGCCCCATTTGACAGCATATATTTTTCCTCAGGTTAATGGCTTTTTTTTTGGTAACTAAACTCAAGAATGCAGTCCTTTTTGGTTTTTTTAAAATTTTTTTAATGTTACTCAGTCAGGAAAGTCAGCCCAAAAAAACATGAAAAAAATGAATGCTAGCTTCAAAAAGGTAAACACATGGTAGGTGTGTCCAGAAGGAGAACATTTTAAATGCAAAATTCCTGAAAATAGTGTTAAGATGGAAGCTGCTATTTTGTCTTCATGGCAGGCCTTTGCCTTGTGTATACACAGTGAATGAAGACAATAAAAATTAGAGGGCTTATTTGAAGACCCTTCACTTAGCTTGAAACCTGAAAGGAGAGCTTTATGGTTGACTGTTGTTTTATTGCAAATTCCTGATATGTGGTTATTCTACTATTAAGAAACAGTTCAGCAGCTGAACATCTACGATTGTTAGGACAAACTTGCATCTATTTTTCAAGTTATTCATAGGAATCATTGAGGATTTTCTGTTTGCTTGTCCTGATCAGAAAAACAGGGTGTTTTTCAGTTGCTGAAGGCTGCATGCACATACAAAAGGGGAAAGTGAGACTGGGTTCTTGGCTATTGAAATAAAATGCCAGTGCTTTATTTGGAAGCTCTTCTTGCCTCACTATTTTTTGGTTTGATAGTCTTAATTTATCTTTAGATATCTTCATTTTGAGGGAAAAAGCATACTGAACTATATGATTTGCTGTGTGTGACTAAGACAGTAACCATGAGGTCTGTTGGTTTTATACTGAAAATACTGTAGCAAAACAGATGGGAGATTAAGTACGAGCAGTACACATGGATGCAAATCCATGCTTTGGAGGCTTTTGTGTTAACTCTTCTCCAAAGAAAAGTGGTAGCTCTTCTCATCAGCCTTAGGCTCTTCAGCATGAGTGATGAAGCAGTGTTGAGGAGAATGTGGGTGACACCTGGCTATCAGTCATCTCTGCGATACCACTGGGATCTCGTATGCTGCCAGGCCACTGTGATTGATGGTCTGCACCCCATGAGATGAACAATGAGTAGAAAAGAATTGCAGAACATGGTTTGGCTGCTGCTTCGTCTGCCAGGACAGAGGATTTGAGGGTGGAAAAAAAAACCTACCAAATTGTCTCAAAGAATAAAGACTCTGCCATCCTGAGGGGAGTTGTACGCATTTAGGGTAGAGAGCAATTATTGCTTCCACATGTAATGGGACATCACTGAGTCTTAATTCTATTTCAGGATGATTTACTGAAGACACGTCTGTGTTGTAGTGATTTATAGTTAGGAGTGAATAACAACTTGCATGTTAGTTTGATCCTCACCTACCCCTGTATGATCTTAGTGGTCTTGGTAAGGAGTAATCCATGGACAAGTTTCCAGTTAGCTGCAGGGAGGAGGCAGGATCTCGCCCTGGGGTTGGTAAGGATGCAAGCTCCTCTGAGAGGAGTGCGGACTGTGTGACATGGTGTGATGAAAGAGGAGATGAAATTGCCTGCTGAGCTGGGCATCCCTGGGACAGCTCAGAGAAGGGTGCTGATGGCAGGGAGTAGAGATGGCTAAATCTTTCTAAAGCCTGGGTCTGTCAGATCGGGCTGAAACAGCCCACACAGTCCTTTATTTGCTTCCTTTTGCTACTTTCCAAGAAGGAATGTATTATTAAATATTTGATTCTTGCCAAAATGCTTTGGTAAGCATTTAGCATATGTATTCTTACTTATTTCTCTTTGTGATCATTACTCAAGCAAGTGCCAGGCCACTCCTTTGATGATATTTAATTATTGACTTTACAAAATGAAGAGTCAAAAAAATCAAATTCAAAAAACCATGTCAAAAGAAGTAGATGCATTTAAATTGTTAGAAAAGTTCTCTATTACTAAAGCCTGGATCTTGCTGATTTCCATGGGTATGAACTACCTGTATATTGAAGCATATAGTGTCCTGTAGATCTGTTACTGATGCTGCAATGAGATAAACCAGAAGTGTGTAACAATGTGTGTTTTCTGTGGATAATTGCTCTCTTTGGGATGCTTTCTTGCAAAGATCGGAACTTCTGGCTCTGAAGTGGAGGGAGGACTGAACTTTCACACTGCAGAAATTCACATTTGACTTCAGCAAAAATATTTTGGGACAAGTGACCTGATCCTTGTCTTCAGAGGTCTTCCTGTAACCCCAATGATTCTTCCCATAATACTGACAGTACTGAATGTGGTACAGAAGATGCAGTTATCAGGAGAAGATGGTGCTGGGTATTTCTTGTTATGATATGAGATCTCTTTATCGTTAATTCATTTTCAGTTTTGTCTTGGTTGTGAGAAAGAGCTTCTTGGTGTTCCTCTTGTGCAAGTCAGCCCCTCCCCTGCCTTGCTTAGGCTGTGAGCTAGACCAAGAACTGGTGAGTGAGGACAGGGTGGGAGAGGAGGTGATGAGAGGGCTTCTTAAAATAATTATTTATTGAAAGTGCTCTTTAGAAGTAATTGACTTTTTAAGGTATTTGAGTTTTTCTGTGATGCACAGTTGGCACTCCAGGGAGGATAACCCCAAGACCTAATTGTACTCAGCAGATACCAAGTGTAGGGGGGAAATTGTTTCTGAAAAGGAGGATTTAAGAGAATTCTTTTCCTCCAGCTGTTCAGAAAAACTAGCACCTTCTGTTTGTGTTGGCAGCCATTTTCCCTGAGACCTCATATTTTAATTTTGGGTGGTGGGAGTGGGACAAGGGCGGGGGGGTTGTTTTAGCATATTCAGCCTACAGACTCCAGGTACAGCACTGATGTGATTCTCCTGGTTTCCTGTTGGAGCCTGAAGGTCTTTCTTAAAGTTTGTCACTTAAAGCTGAGGATCATCAAAATAACTTGTGCTCTGTGTGATGTCTCCTCAGCATCACTTGCTCCCAGTTCAATCAACAGTAAAGGATAGCAGAAATAGGACCTTTGGTCTTCTGTTCAGAACCCTTGGGGGTGTTGAGGTTTGTTTTATTTTAGCTTTATTTGCTTCAGAAATTGAAAGATTCAGACCTGAGAGCTTTGTCTTGGTTTCAAAGCTCCAAACTGGGGGGCTGTTTGGGCTCCTTGTAAGACCTAATTGTAAGTGGTTAGAACTCTAGGGCATGTACTGACTTCTTTAGTTGATTGCAGTGCAAATGTAAAGTGAGCCCATAAATCGTAGCCAGTGTTGTGATTACAAATCATTACAATAATGCGAGATCATTCAGTTTGTCACAAATCCTTCTAGACTACACAATTAAAGTCATAACCACAAGTATGATCCTGTGAGATAAAGTTACTTCATTACACAGTCTCTGTCTGGTTTGCTGTTTGCATTATTTTCATGACAGATTGAACAACTAAATGTTTCTCTGTAGTTAACTTCAGTGACAACACGAATACTTTTAATATCTCTACCAGTTCTGGAGTTAATTTTGCATTCTTAAAATTACTGATATTGATTAAGACAGCAATTGGGCGAAACCTTGATTTTTACTCTAGTAAAGGCAAAATCAACTTTAAAATGATGAAGTTTTAGAAAATAATTGCTATTTTATGTCCATCACTAGAGCTGTCTTGTCATATGATCAGGAAATAAATGAGTTGCGATCACTGGTATGTTGTTGGGTAGGTGACTGGAAGGAGGTTGATGCTTTCTTGCAAAAGCAGTGACTGCTGTCACTCTGCAGAATTATAGTGAGGCAGAGGACAGCTGCTGAACAGGAACAAAATGAATAGTTCTGTTGGGAATGGATTTCAGACCAAGTTGAATCTTTTTGTGCAGTTTCAGATACCCATCTCATTTCTTGTGTGGTAGTTGTCTCTTCCTGGCATTGGATGTCCTGACGCTTCCAGTGCAAAGGAAACTCGGGTGGGCTAAGGAGCGACTTGTTCCTGTCAGCCAGAGCCCAGTGACTCAGTGTGTCAGAGTAATTCTGATAAATGCCCAGACTGAGATAATCAAAACCCATCCAGGGATTTGGTTGTTGTCCTACTTATTAATTTTAATGATAATTGAATATCCATGCCGATTACTCAGGCTCTAAGTGCAGCTTCCTGAACCCTGTATATTCAATTTCAAAACACTGCTTCTTCAGAGTCTGGTATATTTAAGTCAGAGGGGTGGTCTCAATATGGACAGACAGCACAGATAGGCAGGAGCTACTGTGTCCTTTGGAGTCACAGTAAGTAGGTCTGGCAGAGCCTGTTTCTCAGAGCTGTATAAGTGTATTGACCTGGCAAATGTCTTTAGCCCCCAGGGGATTTGGTTATGATGCTGCCTGTATAATATTTGTAAAAGGCTTTTGCTGTGAAGTGTTGAGGGAAAAGCAGGGAATCTTAAGCAGCCCTTGCTCGGTGTTTGCAAAGCTGTTTTGTTTGATGCCACTAGCCCAGGTAACCTTCTGAGCTTCTCTGTTCTCTGCCCCTTTTGAGCACAGCACTATGGAGAGGTATTTTGCTTGCAGGGCTATCTCCTCCAGTGCTGACCTGGGGTGTTTTTCAGCACTGCTGGTTGCAGAGGCTGACCTTGCTGAAGCTGGATATGCAGAAGTTCCTGTGCATCTCTCCAAGTGTTGCAGAGGGTCTTTGTCAGAAGCCAGAATCTATGTTGAGCTTTTTTGTATGAGGGGAGCTTTTCCCAAATGAGTACCCTGGTGCTTCTGGCCCTGCTGCAAGACTACATAGTGTCCCCATTGATCAAGGGAAAAGCAAGCAACCAAGACCCAACATGGGACTAATGCCATAGGTGTCCTGTGTTTTCTTGGACTGGGAATGACCTAAGTTAGCAAAGTCTTGATTACTGCCTTTAAAAAACAGATTGTCCCCTTTCTTTTTTTCAACTTTTGTTTTGCTTGTTCAAAAATAAAGCAGCAATGAGACAAAATAGGGTGCAAACAATTTTTTAACACACAGTGCTGTGACTGAAGATATTACTTGGCAAATATCTTTCCTTCTTTGCTCTGCAGAGTTTTAAAACTAAGAAGTGTTTTTTTCCCCCCTATATTACAGTAAATACATAAAGAATCAAAATGATATTATGGAAGAAAGTTGGGCAACACCCTGCTGTTCAAATATGTTGATTGCAAATCATTGACATTCTAGACATGCTATTTCTGAGTTACTCTGCTATTTCATGAGTTATAATTTCAGTGCTGGTGGGCTAAAACAATCGGTTGGGAAAAAGTGCAAGATTATAGTATTTGCTAGTCTTTATTATTTAAAAACAAGAACAGATTTGTGAGTGTGTGAGCTGAAGGTAATGGTGGTGTAGCTTCATAGGATTTAAGGCCACTGGGTCTGTTAACATTATGTAGTTGAAGCTCTTGTGGCACATATGGTGTAGAAACCTGTTCAGGGGTCCTTGCAGCAGGTCTGTAACCTTGGTTTGGCCCACAGTGCATCTTCTGGAGAGAGATTTCTTTGATTTTGTCATCCTCTTGTGGTTAAGTCCATATCCCTTAGTGGCTTGTGCCAACATCAGTCTCTCCTTATTATAAGACAAACGAATCTTTCTAGCTGAAATTGCTCAAACTTCAGTTCTCAGTCAATGGAACTGAGATGCCTCTTTTCGATGCCTCTTCTTTGTTAACTTTGCAGGTGCATACTACTCTTCTCTCTCCACCTGACAACCCATTTCAGGCAAACAGAGACCCCAAGCAAGTTAGCTACCTCCCAGCCTTCTCTAATTTGTTAAGGGGTTGTTTTTTTTTTTTTTTTTTTTTGCTATAAAGTAGGGCTTGCAGCCCTAGGAAAGGTAGAATTCAGTCCTGGCTCAGCACCAGCTTCTGTGCAAGTAGGGGTGGTATGCCTGCAAAGCCAAATACTTTGAAGCATCTCAGGATTCTGCATCCCTGAGCAGAGGAGACAGAACCAAAATCACCTGTGTGCTTGGATGGCCTGTCTGACTGCTTCAGTCCACGCCAATATGAAAATTCCCCTTTTGTGTATATGAGTGGTAGAGTTCTTTTGGGCCTGGTCCAATGTCACTTGCTCACAAAGCAAGAGGAAGATACTGAGAAGCAGGAACAGGTTTTGGTGTTCTTCCTCTAAATTGCTAATTCCTTTACTTGGTCCAAAATTTCTTTCACTGCTTCCTGTTTTAAGTTTCTTTGTGTATAATAATTGATGGATGATAGCAAACATTATTAGAAAGCTTTATGTGTTGTGCACTATGGGGGCAACATTTCAGCATCAGAGTACCATTTCTTCAGGAGTCTTCTTTTCAGTGGGTACGTGTTTTGGTAAGAAGAATGATGTCAATTAACCACATAACCTGTAGAAGTGTTGTTTCCTATGCTAATTAGCTCATCCTCTGAGAGCTGTACTTTTAATTTATTTTTCAAAGTGCATTCACTCATCCTTTTCCTTTCAAACTTCAACACTTCGTGAAATATGCATCCAGGTTTGCTGAAAGGCTCTGAAGCTGACGAGACAAAAATTGAAAGGGGATTGATTTAATGGTTTAATTGCTAAATGATGATGAAACTGTGGTTGCAATTTCATGTTAGCGTGAAATGGCCAATCAGTCCATTTTGTAGAGTGAGAGCAAGGCCTAGGTTAGGGCTGGATAAATAATCATCTGTAGTTTCTGTGCCAAGTGGTGCCTTTCAGGGACTTCTGAAGATAATGTAAAACATTTTTAACAGAAATTCATGCTCCAGACAAGAATTATCTTGCCTAGCAGTAAAAGGCTGTTGCTGCAATTTGACTGAGTTCTGCCCATAAGCTGCACAAAATTGAGAGAAGGTTTCATTCAATGATGACCCTACTGTGGGAATGTCTCTTTGATAAGCAAGTCCGAGGGAGGCCCTTGCCTGTGGCTTTCTGACTGGCCTGCTAGGCTGGTAGGGGAGAAGCACTGAAAGGAAACACCAAAGGCTGGAGCTGCACAGGATGGCAAATCAGTGTTCAGGGTGACCAAAATCCAGCAGGTCCACTGCCACCAGGTATCAACAAACTGTGATCTCCCACCTTAACCCAAACCTGCTGGAGGAAGGGTTGGTTGATTGCAATCTCTTTTCTGATCAGGAAATGTAGCCCCTTCCCATCTCCACGGGTTTACTTACTCTTTCTACTCTGCCTCTCCAGCTTCTAACCCACCATTAATCCCAGTGCATCCTGGATAGAAAATAGCAGTAGTAAAAACTTGTAGCTTAACTGAGCAGTCAGAGATGTAGCCATAGACCAATTAATTCATTTTCTACTTAAACTATTTTTGATTGTTTGGTCTCCGAGGAACTGCATGTCGTCAGCATTTCTGTGTTCTTCACCTCTGTGCCTCAGGTACTTGGATGTGGAAGAGACTCTTACTGTAACCTGGTGAGGGCAATATACGTGATCTTAATTATTTGTGTACCCACTCTCTGTTTCCACATGGCATAGGCATGTTAGTGCTAGCTTTAACCCACCTTGCTTAGGTGACCAATATATTTGGTTCATCATGGGCTTGGCTGCCTGATCAGATACTTTCTTCTGAAACTTCTTTGGATCCCCCTTGAAAGTTCTGAATGATGGTTTGACTCCCATGACAAGTCCTCACTGTGGTTGATTATGCCCCCCCCCCCCCCCCCAATAACAGAATTCTTTTCCCTTCTCTTCAAAAGCGTTCAGTTTAAATTCTGGAATCTTTTGTTGATTAGGCAAAAAGTAAGCTAATAACAGAAATTTTTTCTCTGTGTTTGTGTTGCAGTATTACCATCAGGTTAAGCCATGGTTTACCTCTTGGTTAAGAAAACAATTTGAGTTTTTTCCGTTTCTTCTGAAAACTTCAGCCTCTATCCTGGACTTTGCATTATCACAGCTGATTGCCAAAGCAGCATTTATTTTTGCATTGCAGGCATGTCAGCTGACTATTTAGCACACAACTGTATTTGCTTTCCTAGCCATGGCATGTTGATATTCAAGTGGTTCTTCAGTTGTTGTCAGATACCAGGAGAGTGTGGAGGTTGCAGGTATGAAATGTGTCCTTTGTGAAATGGTTAGGATGTAGGACATCCGTCACAAACAATTGAGCACATCTGTGTTTCTTCAATGCCAGATTAAAAGAAACATTGAGGTCCGCGTTGCATCTTTGTCCAGCAGATTTACATCCGTGTAATTCTGGTGCATTATTTAAATAGTAACATAAACCTGACATAATGGGAATTAAATCCCATAAAACAAAAAGTAACTAAAAGTTTCATTATGTTGTGGAATAAGCATACCAGGCATCCACATGTATAATTTATTACCTATAGTGGGGTAAGTACTTAACAACAGTTATAATAAACCCATTCTGTTCATTCATTTTTAGATCTCAGCATACTGATTCAGACCCTAACTGAAAGTGAATACACAATCAATGTCAGGCCTTTTGTGCAGGTTTAATAATGTAGGCCTGCCAAGGTTCTTTAATTAAATAATTATTCTTTGTTCAATCAGAATAGATTGTTTCACTATAGGGATTGCAGGCAAGTACATGCAAAATCCACCCTGATCTGGTCATGTTTTAGCTGCTTGCTATAATCCTGAGTGATAATCTTTGTCACACAAAGCAATGAGACCAAAAACGGGAAAAAGTTGCAGTCAGATATTAAAAATTTAATGTCTAATTCTGAGGTGATCACAGAAAAGCGTGCTAAGATACAGTTTGGTGGTGCTGTCAACGAAGTTAGAGCTGTCTGACAAGTGGGAAAAGTGAATTTTGTAGACAGTTCAGATCAACAGAACTGGCACCAACCTCAAAGTAAGCTAAGGTGCTCAGCATGTGGGGAATCAAAAAATCTGGTTTTGGATTTTTTTACTGATGGTCCCCTCTATTCAAGTGGTGGCAAATGGAGCTGTTAAGGGGAGGTGCAATAAATTTCATGTCGTGTGTGCCTGCTGTGCACACCCGTTCCCGTAGGAGGGTCTGCAGAGGCAGAGCAGCCTTCTCATTTCTTCTGAGAGTATTGGAAATGCAAAAAATCTGTTTGGCATGGGGGC